>OX392514.1:2797317-4026473 GCA_947623375.1 Apotomis capreana
TAGCCGGGGTTAAATACAAATACAAATACAAATCATTTATTTCACATAATTTTAGGTACAATTAAGATCTTAAATAATAATATTCGTATCACTAAAATCTACCATACATGGCATGTGAAATTTAACAGCGTAGGGACTACGCATCTAAACCTACTTATAATCTACTTATAGTCTAAAAACTCCTGAACACTATAAAAACTCTTTTCAGCCAGCCACTTTTTAAGAGCTCGATTAAATGGTACAAATTTAAGATCCTTTATTAGTTTATTGAATATTTTTATGCACATAATGTAACTATTTTTAGCAACTAATAATAATTTTGACTGCGGTATAAACAATTTATTGCGATATTGCGAGCGTGAAAGATTCTTAAACATTTCTTTAGCGTAGTCAAACATATGCTCATTTTTATACACAAATAAACACGCATCTAAAATGTACAGACAAGGTAGTGTTAGAATTTTGTATTTTTTAAAATAGGGTCTGCATGAATCTATTTGCTTTAATTCAAACATTGCTCTTACACATTTTTTCTGCATTAAAAAAATAGAATCTATATTTGAACACCTACCCCACAGAGTTATACCGTAGCGCAGGATAGAGTGTATGTAACCGTAATAGGCTGTAAGAGCTGCTTCTCTGGATACTACTTGACTTATTTTCCTCAATGCAAATACAAAACGGTTAATTCTGGAGGCCAAAATCTCTACATGATCGTTCCATTCACAAAAACTGTCAAGAGTCACACCTAAGAATTTAAAATTGTTAACTTGATCTATTTTAGTTCCATTAAACTGAATATCTAGCGACAATGGTGTACTTTTACGAGTGTGAAATTGCATTAATTTAGTTTTTGATAGATTAACGTTAAGATTATTTAGCTTCAACCATTTTATCGTCTCATTTAACACTATATTGATATCAGACTCATAGGATGACCGATTATTACATTTTATTACAATTGTAGTATCATCTGCAAATAAAAAACATTTTTGGGTGATTGCTTTGGGTAAGTCATTGATGTAGAGTAGGAATAATAAAGGTCCCAAAATGCTGCCCTGAGGCACGCCATATTTGTTTGCAATGAATGCAGATCTGTATTTAAGGGTACTTCTCTTATCCGAACAGTATTTTGACACCTCTACACATTGTTCTCTATTAGATAAATATGAGCGGATCCAGTCGTGTGCAGGACCTCGAATACCATACCTGTAAATCTTTTGTAACAATCTCTCATGGCAAACGAAATCAAAGGCCTTGCTCATATCCATAAATAGGACAGAGACTGGCACTTTTTCATTCAAACAGTCGGTTACAGTTTTCATTAGTTGAAAAATTGTCATTGTTGTGTTTCTATTTTTCCGAAATCCATTTTGGTCACAACTTAACAGATTATTTACTCTCAATAAATTTACTTATTCTATTATATATTACCTTTTCAAAAATTTTGGAAAATATCGGAATCAATGTTATGGGTCTATAATTATTTAATAACTGTGCGTCATCTTTTTTATGAAGTGGTTTTACTATAGATTTTTTAAGTTTTGTAGGAAAGCTACCTTGCCCTATTGACAGGTTTATAACATGACATAATGGTTCAACTATAGAATGTATACTTATTTTAATTATTTCCGTAGTCAATTCGTCCCAACCAGCTGCCTGAGTATTATTTAGGGAATTGACAATTTTAATCAGTTCAGTACATTCAACTGGCATAAGGAATATGCTTTTTTCAAATTGTGGTATTAAGTTATTGATTCCTGACAAGTCTAAGTCCGAGCAGCAATTGTCCTTGACAGTATTTATAAAGAAATCATTAAACACATTTGATATTAGTTGTGGATCTTCATAAGTTATATTATTATCAAGTATTTTTTTAATGCTTCCGTCATAATCGTTACCTATACAATCCGTATATTTTTTAATAACATTCCATGATGCTTTGCATTTATTCTTTGCTTTTTTTAAGTATTGGGCGTTAGTATTATTTTGTGAAAATGTGATACATTTTTTAAGAATCTGTGAGTATTTTAAGTATTCCGATTTTTTTTCTGGGCATTTCATTTTGCGGTTTCTTACATATAGATGTCTCTTCTTATAACAACATTTTCGTAGCCCTTTAGTTAACCACTTGCCGGTCGTATGTCCATTTTTTACTTTAACTCGAACTACAGGGAAACAAAGGACATAAAATAGATGATAAAGCTCGTGAAACTTATTGAAAGCCAATTCACTGTTGTCTTCTGTTAGTATTTCATTAAAAGATAGAGAATTTAGACAAGTGATAAATTTAGAACGATTTTCCTTTGAGAAATTTCTTTTGAAATGAAATTGCCACGTTACTGGTGGAGGGCAGCGGTTCTCGATTGGAACTGAGAGTATTTGAGCCGAATGGTCGGACATCCCTAAGTCAATGACTCGCCCACTTCCATTTTCAATATTCGTAGCAATATGGTCTATACATGTTTTGGTCTGCGGAGTAATTCGAGTTGGGACCAATATTTTAGATTTTAAATTATAATTCTCTATTGTTTGTTTATATTTAATGGAGCATTTTGTCTCTCTTAGTAAATCTATGTTAAAATCTCCGCATAAAATAATTAGATTTTTGCGTTTCTTTGTTACTTCAAATAAAAGCTCATCCAATTTATTTAAAAATAAGTCTACATCAGAGGACGGCGTTCTGTAAGCACATAAAATGCACAACGCATGCTTTGGAATATCGATCCTACAACATTCAAATACACATTCTGTCCTATTACTCACAGTATGAGATTTACATTCCGCATTCTGTCTAGTTAAAATAGCAACCCCCCCCGCGTTTTTTATTTTTTCTAGAGTATGAATTTACTAGTTTAAAACCCGTAATATTTAAGTTACTTTCTGTTCCTAGCTGCATAAATGTTTCACATAAACACATAATGTCAATCGTGTGCCCTGCTGCCACTAAGTCTTTGATTGCACTATATAATTCGTCCTGTTTGTTTAACACTCCACTTATATTCTGATGAAGGATTTCGAGTACATTGCACTCAGTTTGATGTTGGAGTAGCTGCTTTGCTTGTGGATTCTTCACGAAGAAATGTGTCATCTGCTGGCAGTGATGTCGTGTAAGTCGTGTTATCTTCAGTAGTTTCGATTTCTGGTAATATCTCGCAGTTTTCATGCTCGATACGCGTAATGGCATCAAGTAGGTGGGCAAATATACTTTTCATGCCACGGTTGTTGATTTCGCCTGACTTGCGAAACATACTATAATCATAGGATAATGAACTATTCGAGTCCAATAAGTATGCGTATCTATGTAATTCAATGTCTAGATGAAGTAAGTTATTAAATGTCTCTATTCTTGCATTATACATGTTGCTTATTCCGTTTAGTTTGTATGTTGGCGTGCATATAATAATATTCGTGTGGTCCATTTTCTGTAGAGTTTCTCTTATCAAATATATTAATTCAATGTAATTGTTAGTTTGTACAAAATCCTCTTCCCCAATCAGTACAATGCAGTAGTCTTTTAGTGTATAGTTTTCTGTCTTTAGGTTTATATTTTCCAAAATGTCTCTAATACCACGCGAAGGCAATAAGTAATGACACACTTCTGCATTCACCAGCGTATTCTGTGCTATCTGCAATGATTTTACCTTTTTATTGGTACTGATCAGGCAAACTTTATTAGGTTCTTTCCGAGTTGCATCTCTTGAATTGTGACGATGGGTCTTGGTAGTCTTTAGGATTAGGTAACTGAAACTGGTTACATACTGCGTCCTGCCTGTTTAACACTGGTGTAGATAAAGAGGTAGCAGTATTCGTTTCAGTATTCGTTTGTCCATCAGTTCCGTCGGTTTTCACAACAGCTATATTTTTTTGTGTTAGTGAAATTCTGCCAATCGTTTTTTTTTGCATTAGGTGTAGTTTTACGGCCTCTACTCGGGGTATCTGTCATTAATAATTGTTTAAAAGTACAAATTTGTTTGTCTTGTTCTAAATAAATCTTTTTTAATGAAGTGACTTCCATATTTAAGCTCTCTATCTCTTTTGTGGCGCTTGCTAGCTGTGTTCTTAGTACTATAATTTCCTCATTGAGCTCCACAATATGAGCACTTTCTGTGAATGCTGGTAGACTCTGCCTACTTATGTTATTGCTAGACGAATCTTCAAGCGAGCTGTTCAAAGTTGCATTTGGGGAGAGACTAAGACTGCGTTGTTTCCTTTTTTGTGCCATATTAGAAGACCGCGGCGTGGACATCGTACTTAAAGATTCTGTATCCAGTGGCTTTGCTGTTGTTGACGCTGTGTTGCTGTCCTTGAGAGAGGTTGTTTGACATGCATTGCATTTCCAAGCTTGTTTTTTGGTAGCATTCATCACGAGAAATTGTGTTAGGGTGACGCTTGTGCATTTTAAATCATATATCTTTGCACACGTGTTGCACTTTAAACATTCTCTGGTATTTAATATATTAGAGCATTTAGAACATTTCGCCGTTCTTGAGGTACGGGAAGCCATGATGATGTGTTTTTAATGATAATATTCAATAATAATAATTGAAAAAAGAAACACGCAAAAAAAAAAAAAGCAAAAAGATAAACTCGTCTTTCTTGAGCGCGGGATTCGAACTCTGGTCTCTGGAGCGTAGAATTCAAACTTCCATTGTTACAACTGCGCTACGATGACACTGTAACTCGTAGTTGAATTTGGCTGTATGTTTCCCTTGCGATGCGTTGTACGAGTTTTACCGGACTTGACCGAAACTCTCCGAAGCTGGTTGCACTCACTTATCGCTGCACAGTTTGAATCGCATAACGTTTAAAATCACATTTGTTTTTGTTGTTTATAGGTTTAATTGTTTATTATGCTTTGTGCTTTTATCACATTATTATTGGTTTGACGCTTAATTAATAGTTTTTACTTGTCGCACGGCTAAAATCACAGTTTTTACGCACTTGCCGATTTTTGTTTACGATACACAGCGATACGCGTCTGCTTTGCGCTAGCGGTAGCGGTCGTCAATCGGTTAGATTTGCACTGGCCACACCGAGTTTATGTTATGTTGTAGCATATGGTTGTATCATTGTTGAGCTTTTGTTGAGTCTATGAAAGATGACAGATCCGTTTTGATTGCAATTACCGCTTGTGGTTTGTCTAAAGTACCTCACCCTAGGCCGTTGCCAAGACAAGACGTAAAAAACTTTAGACAACCGACGGGCGGTAACTAGTAAAGCCCCAGATGGCATATTTATGGCCACCCTCAGTTCGGGCCACAAATACCCGCGATCAGGAACTTTCACTAATTCACCACCCTAGGTATGTAATGTACGCTATTACGTCCGTAGCGGGCAGAAAATCCCACTTTCGGCATAGGGTGACGTAAAACCGAAGAGGTTTAAAAAAACCGGCCAAGTGCGAGTCGGACTCGCGCACCGAGGGTTCCGTACAAACACTTTCCATCCCTAAGTGGTTAAGTTAAGTTTGCACCTGGTATGTATAGCGCCCCATATAAATTAGGTGCAAAGTTAGGTATTAAAAAAAAAATTTAAGGTTTTCGTTATTATTCCTTTATTTATGCTATAAGACGTTGCTTCGTACCAAATTTCAAGATTCTGAGTTCACGGGAAGCACCCTGTAGGTTTTGATTCCCTTGCAAGTGTCGAAAATTTGCGGCATAAACGGCTGTATCTTTTGATTGCGTTGGCTTAGAAGTTTGATTTTTTCACAGCTTCAAGGGACAGTAGACCTGAGTAATTGATATAAATTTCAGCTTCATACCTCCACGCGTTCCTGAGAAAAAGGGTCTTGACAGACGGACGGACGGACAGACGGACAACAAAGTGATCCTATAAGGGTTCCGTTTTTTCCTTTTGAGGTACGGAACCCTAAAAAGGAAACCCACGCCGACGAATACGCGGGCGAAATCATTTCAATTATAATAATGAATCATAGCAATAGGAAGGATGGCCCATTTAAATATTTGCATGATAAATTGCATGTAGTATCATACTGCGAATGAGTAATAATTATCACAAATTAGTCACGAGCGGCAGAGCTGATGATAATGTTAATTATTGATGTTATTCAATAATTATTGAATGCAATCTGTCTGTTGTTTTCGGTTATATTGACAAGAGGAGACACAGTACTTTAGTGGCATATGAGTCGTTAAAAAGATGCACTTAGTTAAGTACTTTCGTTCTTCTTGCGAAATAAGTATGTACCTACTGAATCCGATTGAAAAAAAAACTTGACTTTCTTGACTTTTAAATAAGATAGTTTTAGTTGCATTATGCAAAAATAATTAAAAAAATGCGTAATATTTAGTCCTGTTTCCAGGGATCGATACCGGTATTCATGAAAACGCTCTAATTTCGCGTTTTTTTTCGAATGTTATTATATAGAATTTCGTTATAGATATAGATCCTTGAAATTAGCCAACTATAATATAAACATGTGTGATAATGAGCGAAAAACCGGAATATAATAGCGTTATTTTGTGTTATTTTGTATGGAGCAAAATAACGGTATCGATCCCTGCCTGTTTCCTCTTTGTTTACATCAGTGACATTCAAAAAATAACTGTTTTATTACAGTTTTTATACAATATTTTTGTAAGTGTGTATCGATGCGCGAAAGAAATGCAAGTGAGCGAGCGGAAGGCTCCAGAATGTATCGCGACTGTATGAACGGCTGTGATTAGTTGTTACAATATGACGTGATATATAAGAGTTTTGATTGGACGCGGCTCGATACAGTTCAATATGTGTCATATGTAGTGTGTACTTAAAGTCTATATTTAAATGATGAACGCTGCGGCGTGAACACCGACTTTCAACGTCAGCAAAAAAAATGTCGTTGCCAGTTAGACAAATTAGTAACACTAAAGATCCGCAATATGGTGTACGTTGTAATATGGTGAACGTTGTAAAATTCCCTATTGGGCTAAACTTAATCCCATCTCTCCCCGGTAACCACTCATATCAACGATTTTCAAACACTATGCGCGTGAGTCACTATGCAAAACATTCACCTGTCACGTACGGGGTCAACGACCTGAGATGTCATTTAATACAAACTGTTTTCACTCCTAAATCTTTTGAAGCAAAGTCCAAAATTGCAAATTTCTCTCACTTCCCACCTGAGTTATGTCATTTAATCAAACTACTACAATATACACTCTTATATCCTTTGAAGCAAAGTCCGAAGTTGAAATTTTCCTGTTGTAGAAATATGATTTTGATATGCAACCCTATATGGTGTAATTCAAGGTTTAAGTTCATTAAACGTGTTCAGTGTTGGCGGCCTTATGGTTTTTATTATAAGGATCAGAATGAGTGAGGCCTTGTTTTAGCAGAATTGAATTTATAAGAAGTACACTTAGACACGGGACATTAGTTGTATATTTGTAAAAGTGATAGTAGTTAATAGATAGGTTAAAAATGAGAAAAAATATTTCTATATAGCGACTGGCCGGCTTCGCACGGGTGCAACGCTGATAAATTATGCATGTATTATACATATAAAACTTCCTTTTAAATCACTCTATTTATATAAAAAAAACACATCAAAATTCGTTGCCTAGTTCTAAAGATCTAAGCATACATAGGGACAGATATACTTTGTTTTATACTATGTAGTGATTTACTATTATACAATTCTAATATAATATAGTATTGAAAATCTGTTTTCTATGGGGCGGGATAATTATTTGAGGAAATATCGTAACAGAGAGAAACGTGATAAAAAAAATTGTAGCGCGCGCGGCGTCATCTTTTGGTAAGAAAATCTTTGTTTTCTCATCACTGCTGGACGGATTTTAACCAATTTGGGAAACCAAAGATTACTTTTTACCTGACTACATACAATAATACAAAAAAGTTTTTCTGTTACATCGAATTCTCTGAATTTAAATATATTGCTATTGTTAAATATATTTTTCTGTTACATCGAATTCTCTGAGTTTAAAGATATTGCTATTGTTAAATATAATATAAATAAATAATAAATATCAGGATAACCTCACATAAATCGATCTAATCCCAAATTAAACCCAAGAAGGCTTGTGTTATGGGTACTAGACGACGATTAGATACATATATACTTAAATAGATAGAACAACCATGACAAGAACAAATATTCGAGGTCATCGCACAAATATTAGTAAATAATAAATAATAAATAAATAAATAAATTAGCCCTAGCCGGGATTCGAACCCGGGACAACCGGCTCAGTAGGCAGCTCTCTACAAACTGCGCCAAACGCGTCGTCATAACGTATCTATAATAGGTAACTTTCTTGTTACTTTAGGTTAAGTAAATCCCATCAAAAACATAAATGTAAAATGAGAGCCAAGTTCAATATCGCGTGCACTTCGCCGACAAAAGAATTGAGATCTGCAAGAGCGCCAAGTTCTTTGCCCTAAATTTTTTAGATACAAGGACATGCTACATACTCAATGCATTTATTTTACTTGGGGAGTAATTCAATATCAAGATTTGACTTGGCTAGTTTTCACAAACTAACTAAATTTTATAAAAGTAACATAGTCATAGTTCATTATCAAGCTAACACTATAAGTAACAAGACGTAAACTAACTTGCGTACTTACCTTTACGAAAATAGGTTAATGATTTGATTGATTTTGATTTATAATATAAATTTTTATATTTTAAAACTAGCCAAGTCACGTCTTGATATTGAATTACACCCCAAGTAAAATAAATGCATTGAGTATGTAGCATGTCCTTGTATCTAAAAAATTTAGGGCAAAGAACTTGGCGCTCTTGCAGATCTCAATTCTTTTGTCGGCGAAGTGCACGCGATATTGAACTTGGCTCTCATTTTACATTTATGTTTTTGATGGGATATCATTACTTTTTGTACAGAAATTATTATGATGTGTAAATTACTTAATTATTATTTGTTAATTAGTTCTGTGTGCTAATCTAGTACATCTTTTGAAAGTTTTGAACAAACAAAGAATTTACCAAAACGGTTAGTACGTATTGGATTTTTATGTGCATATATGTGTAAGTGTGTGCGTGTGAGTGTATATGCTATTCTAGTATATCTTTCAAACAAAAAAAGAATTTTCCAAATCGGTTTATAAATGACAGAGTTCTGAGGCAACAACCATGAATAATAATAATAATACAAAAACATAAAAAAATCACTGTTTTAGATTTTTATATGTATACACACACAATTACTAAGCTGGATGCCAAATTTTACCTTTCTAGGTCACCTGGAAGTGGGTTAGGTTTTTGATTACTAGTCAGTCAGTCAGTCAGTCAGTCAGTCAGTCAGTCAGTGCTAAAAATACCGTTTTTTGGACTTTAATATCTCATTAACTATTTAACCTATATTAATGAAATTTGGGGTTCTACTTGTTCTAAAGGATCTTAATACATAAGCCAAATTTCATTTTTTTATGTTAAATAGATTTGGAGTTATTGGGGGGTCAAAAGTGGCTCCAAACGGTTCGTGTAATATAACACACGGCTGCTGCTCGCCAGTTCCTGCGGTGAACTTGGCTGGACACGCTGCCGCGTGTCTAGATGTTATAGTATTTTATCGACTAGTTAAACCTTAATGTACCTCCATAAGGTCCCTGCGTCACATATCTACGCCAGATTCTGCCTCGGAAGTCATAAACTTGATATGTTGGGCGGTTATATCCCCGTTAAATTCAGTTTGCACCTTATTTGTATGCATTACCAATGACTTCGGGTGCAAACTTAACTCAACCGGGTAGTATCGCTTAGACTTAGTGGAAGAACGTCGTATGTGGTTCATGCTATAGGCCGCTTATGATGTTATGCTATTAGAAGTATGATTTTATATGGTGTGTAAGCTCGATTACTTTGGGATATGGCTAATTCGACTTTAGTTTGGTGATTTATATTAGTTTTGTAAGGGAATTGTTTTATTCTTTACTCAAAAGATGTTACTTAGTCTTTGAAAAAATATAACCTAAATAAAAAAGCTGGAAAATATTTTATTTTTGTGGTAACTAAATAATTGGTCTCGGTAACTTCAGAGATATTTCGAGTAACGCCGGAAATCTTAATAGCGTGATGCAGGATCGTTTTTTGTTTTGTATGGTCGCGTACCTGTTGGTCATAATTCGTCCTCCCATCACGATGAAACGGGTGGACACATATTAACCAATTTTGGTACAGGGATAGCTGAACACCCAAAGATTCTTATAGGCGACTTTTAACCCGACTATACCGTCGTCAAAAAAGATGAAATAAGTTGAAAAAAAAAATCACCGAACCCTAAAAAATTTGGTAAATCTCAGCAACTCCCAGAGTTGGTAAACATCGTAAAATAGTCAGTTCTCGTCCTCGATGTCGTCGCTCCTCATTAAAAAGGCATCAACTAATTATTTTTCGGGATTCTGCGAACGCGCCTTTATTCATTTGGGCGGATGCCAGCGTTCCACCCTGGTTCTCTGACAAACAAGTTGTTGCAATGTAGTATCAACGACAAATAATGCAAAGATGGACACACAAAGTATAAGGAAAAATTCGATAGGTTGCTTGGAAGTTAGGGTGGTGGAAAGGTTAACGTGCTGGATTGACAATCGAGAGGTACCGGGTTCGATTCCCGGGCTCTTCCACCAGTTAACTCACTTAATTATTTCTTTGAGCTTTGATCTTTTCCCACATTAAAAAATGAGACATTACATGTTTCATAAATTTATCAACGACATTTGTGTAAGCTTTTGACAGGTATTTTAACATAAAGATATGTATCGCCTGGTGACAAAAAAAACTCATTAAAATTTCTGTCACTACTTTTCTAAACCTCGTATCTAGTATGTAGATTGATAATGAGATACGAGCTCTGTTTTAAATAGGTATTTGTTACTTAGTGGGTTTTGGTTGTCTGAACTTACCCCTTGTACATCATGTTAATAAAAAAATATTTACGAATTGTTGTTGATTGGGTTATTGCTTCATTTATTGGGGTATCGTGTGAGCGATTGTGGGCTCACACGCGTTGTTAATTAAAGGGTTTTTTTACTAATTGGCCCGTTGGGATTAGGGTGTGTTAAATACAGTTCAGTGCAATTAAATGGTAAATAAAACATTTTATTAAAATATTAGCAACTATTTATTTCAGCATTATCATCACCATCATCGTCATCATGACAGTCGAGAGGCTAGACAAAGGCATTCTCAACGTTCTCCACAACGAACGGTCGTCTTTTATCCTCATTCTATGGCTTCCTGTGACCCTAATTGTATGTATTGATGATAACAAAATAATAGGTTGAAGTAAGCAATATCTACTTAGCAAAGAACCTTTTTTGCCACACATTTTAATTTTATTTTTAATTTAACAGACGTATTGGTTTCCCTAATTAGTCCAAGAAACTATCAGTCCTTACAAATTATGACAGAATTCAAGACATTTAAATAGTAAATTGAATATCTTCGATCAATGAACCCATTGAACGAGGCATCCGTTAAAGTTGCATCAATTTAACACAACAAACAATAATAATTCTTTCTCACAGCAAGAACGTGGTGAACGCTTAAACGACAGAATTCATTTTTGACTCGACCCGAATCGAACCCACGTGCCACCAACTCACGACGGCGATCCGATTAACTTTGACACATTATGATTCGAGAAACTTGAATTAACTTCCCCGCGGAAGATTAAAAATAATCGCGTTAAGATCACGAGTAAAGAAATTAAAAAGTTTCACGTTTTATTACTTCCGAAGGTTGTAATATCGTAATGGATTGCGATAATGGCGAATATATCAGAGTTATTATTCCAAATTGAGTTTATAATTTAATTGCTTTATTCGTTCTAATTAGGAATCAGTGGAAATCGGAGTTGAAGCTACAGCTTGGTCAAATGCAGTTTATATATTAAAAAAAAATTGTCTTTGGATTGTTCCCTTCCCGTAGAGCGTAGACTTATAATCAGACCCCGTTATCAGTGGTGAAGAAACATTGAAAATACTAGGACTGGCACTACATATTAATATTACATTTACGTGTAGGTATAATTTGACAAAAGGCAATATATGTACCTACTTATTTTATTCATAGGTATATATAGTGTGAAGCCAATTGCCTTAAAAAAAGGTTTCATTTGGTTGTTGAACTCTATAAATAATAGGTACTAAATTGACATTTATTTGTCAAAATATGTTTGATGTCATATAAATACTTAATTTTATGTTCAGTAAAAAAAAACCCTGGATAATCGTGCTGACTTTTCTCAGTTTAAAGTAGAACTAATGGCAAAATTGGAAATAAACCGAATGCGACCAGGAATAAATGGTTAGTAATTTTAGTAAAACTGTGCTTCATCTTAAATTGTTTTAGCGACGTTTATACCAGTATGTCAAATGTACACGAATTCAATGAATATTGTGTGACAACCCTATGATTCGATTTCAATGAATTTTCACCACTGATAACGGGGTCTGCTTATAATATCAACGTATTCAATGTTTTATTAATTAGATGGCAGATACCAGACCTATCTGAATTCAACTGCACGATGTTAATATGGCGGATATTATCACATTCAGTGAAACTTATTTTAAAATTACATTCATTAAAATAAGTTGTAAAGGGAAGTAAGTACATTGTTTACAATTGTTTATTTGTAATGTACAACTATTTAATAGTACCTAACAGTATTCAGAGCAAACTTACTACTACTTCTCTTATCAGGTCTATTTTTCTTATTAAGACAGAAAAAGAGTGGAACTCTCTTCCTGTGCACATTTTCGCTGAAATATATAACTTGGATCTCTTCAAGTTGAGAGTGAATAGGCATTTTCGAGGCAAGCATGCTCCATCGTCGTCCTTATTGTTATTTAACATCAGGTGCAATCAAGGCCAGAAGCTTGACTATTGTAAATAAAAAAAAAGTCTCCGAAATAAATTTACAAGTCATAAAGTGCACCCTTATCTTGTCCGCATGTGTACACTACGAGGATGAGAGATGGCCTAATAAAAATATGTCCCGTAAAAATATTATATTAATAGCAAAGGATAGAAATATTAGGGTCTGGCACGGGTTAAAAATATGGCTTTATGATATATTAGAAGATAATTGTGGCTTTGAACTGATATTTATTGTCAGTGACGGGTTAACTTTGGGCTACTGAAAACTCGACTGAAGTTCGCTGGTTTTGGGTTGAATTTTGCGTTGTTATAGGATTTGTATGACAAATGTAGCACGGCTTGTTTGGTGCTATAAAAATTTAATTTGTTTGGTGTACAGATCAGTGGCGACCTTTGTTATTTTTGGATTTTAGCTTTTAGAGAATTTTTACTATTTGAATTTTTGAGAAATAGGGACATGCATACAAGTTATATTAATACCTGATGTGTTCGCTCACAATGGGTCTCATAAGCTATCGGGGTATTACGGGGTTTTCGGTGCAAAAATGATTTAACACTAGGTGGACAGTAGGCAGCACGTGGTTGAATGCATCAAGCGATCCTGCGTCGCTCCAACTAAAGGCGGTGCCGGCATTCGTTGGTGGTTTTAGACGGTAGTCCGAAGTCTCGGTTAGTCCGTCATACCCGTTCTAGTCCCCCGATTAGACGGGATGCATAAACGCATTTCCCCAACTTTAAAAAAAAAAAAAAAAAAAAATGTGGACAGTAGGCATCAAATCATTCGTGCACCGAAAATGCCATAAACATGAACTTAAACCAATTTTTTCAAGGTGAAAATGCCAAATTACTTATTGTCTCCATACAAATATTGGTACCCATAACATATAATGACGTCACGATTAGGGGGCCATTTGTATGGAGCGTTTTTAGCGCTCCGTAGATATGTTGAACTTTAACGGTAATTTCTGACGTTTAGAGCAGTCTAAGTGTAGGTAGTCTCATATAGACATTTAATCCCAATAAAAAATAGAATCGATTGACATCCTCAAAAAAAAATCGTCATAAGTAGCTTTTTTAGTATTTTATGTTAGTTTATTTATGTATTATTTTAGTCGTTTTTATACAGATTCCATGATTACTTTTGCATCGCCTCATTTCTGACGCTTTTATATAATTTCGCTACCAAGAGGTTGTCTGAAAGAGATCGCTCTTTAGTGATAACCGCCTGTTGTTTCCCTCTTTTGAATATTGAATATAACGTGGCTAGTTATTGAAGGGTGGCCAGTAATTGACGATTTACCCTAAATTCTATTCTATTCTAGAAAGTATCTTATCAGTGCTGCGCAGTCACTAATGTTGTGTCTGCCTTTAAT
This sequence comes from Apotomis capreana, assembly GCA_947623375.1. NCBI lineage: Eukaryota > Metazoa > Arthropoda > Insecta > Lepidoptera > Tortricidae > Apotomis > Apotomis capreana. The sequence goes on from OX392514.1 coordinate 2,811,568, forward strand.
GTGATAGCTGATCAAGTGATGTCACTGCGCATGGGATACTCCACTGACCGGAACAACACAAACAAGCCGCTGTGCACTTGTGTACGCCTCCATTAAACTCAATTGCTTTGAGACTGGCCGATTGGACGCCGCATGCCGTACGGAACCAAGCCAAATTTATTTATATATTTATTGTTTTTATATTACAAAAAGATACCTTAAGGCGGGTTTAAATCATAGTCATGAAGCGGAAAATATGTGGGAAAATGGAAAATTACTACATTTTCTTTTCTTTAAAGTGAGATGACATGCTTAAGCGGACCCAAGGTCAAGGGTTCGACGAAACGTATGCAGTGTACGAGGTAGGTTAGGTAGGGTAGTACGAGGCTTACGCAGCTTGACCGTGACAGACAAGCGGTTGTGCACTTGTGTGTACGCCTCCATTAATCTCAATTGCTTTGAAACTGGTCGATTGGATGTCGCGTACCATGTGATACTACGATGTGCAAGAATACAAGTACTCTTTATTGCACACCTCACAAAACATACAGGAGAAATACAACGCAAGAAATTATATAGGTATATTTTTTTAATAATTATCCAAAAATCGTGACAATGGAAATAAACTATTTTTGTTTAAAATATTGAACAGCATCAATGTTTTTGTGGTGATACCAATTCAATCAATGTTGGCTTCTTATTTTATCTTTTGTAGTTATAAATATTTTGTTTAAACTCGTTCAGGTCCCTAATCTTCCAGGTCATAAAAATATCATAAGTTTAGTCGAAATGCGTTTTGTATTACGATTCTGTGTTTTATGCGCAGGCCGTTTTAAGCCAAAAAAACATTTAAATTGTTTTTGCCGCCATCTCGTATACCGCCGTCCCATCAGACCAAAGCCCCCGTGGGAGACACTCTTACAGTATATTCATGCAGTTCGTTGTTTTGATTTGTACAAGGAGACTCGGTGATGTGTCGTGAGTGTAACTTGTTAATCATGTTTGTTTGTTGGTTTCGGATGGCTACGTTTAGTGATGTGCTATGATCGAGAATCTCCGAGACTGATAAACACAATTGAGGTTTATTTAAACCCACATAGTCACATACACATACTCGCAGAGAGCTCTCCACCGCGCTAATTTGTTTCGAAATTTCAAAAATTTTTAATTTTTTACGTTTAGACCCTCAACTCCCTGCGATTTAGAAAAAAAAAACTGAATCGACCAAAAAATCTACATACTTCTCGAACCGACTTACAAGATTTTATGACAATTGGAAGAGAAATGCGACCTCTAGGCGAGAACAGCCGAAAATCTGGACATCCCAAAATACGAAAGAATCTTAGGTCAAGCTGAAACGGGGACGCTTCGCTCGCTCAATCAATAAGATACATGCATATATGTATTATATGTACATATACACTATAGCGTGGTGGTAGACTTTGGGTTTTCTAATCAAATTTCAGCTTTACGGGTGTTATTTTTCTAATTGGTCTAATTTTTGGTCCTTACTATTATACAGTTTATCCATTTATCGCATAATAAACGCGACCATCATAAGCCGGCAAGTGTTAATAATCATTTGCCATTTTCTGAAAAATAAAAAAACTGCGAACACGCCAAAAGAATTTTAAAACGCTTTCGATAAATCTGCAAAAACATTTTTTTTTACAACAATTTCGAGCTATAAATTCGGCTAGCTGCATGTCCCAACGCCAAAAGAGTAGAATCGAACTATCCTCGTACCAACCGAATTTTACAGGCCCAACGGAAAATAAATAGAATGCATGCGGAATTACGACATCCAACAGCGAAAGATATGCGACCTTAGACTCTGTGCTAATAAGATACGGACTTTGGTAACGTACAGAGAAGTTGGTAAAGTTGTAACGGTTCTTTTTTCGAAAAGTTGGTTATGGAACTGTTGAATTTGATGTGAAAAAAATCATTAAAAATGTATACCAGCAAGTAATTTGTGCTGGCTTTCCACGGAAACTTATAAATTAAATCGTTTCAAAAGAAAGATTTAACGAAATTAATGAATAGGTATTAAGTTTAATTATTTGCCACGGCTAAATCAGTTGCTTGAAAGTCTGATTAGTGATAGCTAAAATAACTAAGTAAATAGAACAGGTTTATACATTTCTCCAATGAAAACTAAGTATGGGGCTGCGGCGAAATCATTCGTTGCTTCAAAATCTGTAAGTCTGATTAGTCTAGCATAGCCTAAAATAACACTAGTAATAAGCGATATGTCCGTTATTTTGTTGTTACCGTAATTCTCGTCGCTCTTCATGACATTAAATTGGTAATGCAATTGTACAAACTGTAAGTCAATTCTTGAATATAATCAGTCACATGGACGCAGGGACGTGTTTTACATTTGAAGCACCCTAAAATATGGCCCTTTTAAATTTTTCGTTGCCATTCCACTACGAAAGCGCTGCGGTTTTGGTTCAACCACACAAATAGAAAAGTTTTAGGCATACAGTCAGCTAAATGAATCAACGGAAGGAGAAAACAGTTTTATCTGTAATTAACATTAATAGTTACGCAAAGTTTGAAACTTTAATGTAGTTTTTACGATTTGAATGAAAAACTACAGAAGTTCTTATAATAATGTTTCTTGTGTGTTTTGTTTCTTGTACTTTGTTTTAAATCTATTGTATGAAAGTTGTCTATTGGCATATTGGCTATTTATCTTGGCATCTAGGCTAAGTATAGGTATTACCTACTTGAAGGTGTATGCTTAATTGCAGAGTTGCGTTCTCATTTTTGCGTATGAAACACAAAGGTAAATTATGAAAGAAAAATGTAATGCGATCTAGTACAATGTAAGCAGGACTCGAACCTGCGACCAAACGTTGCCGGCGTAGTGCTCTCCCAACAGAGCTAAAAGATTGTTAATCACTCCAAATCCTTCACTCCATAATTCTACGCTACTAGAGCGCTAGAGACTTGCTAGGCAACACCAATTAGTTTACAATTTATCTTCCAAGTATTCAGTCTAGGTTCTTAATACATATGAGTCATCCTTGTGAGTTGAGAGTGAGTTTTTAATTTATGTAAACTGTTTATTGCGGCCGACTGTCCCACTAGCACTACACGCACAATAGCCTATTCGGACCATACTCCAAGCTCCACTCTATCGCGGCTCTATGGATATTTTACACTCTGATTTTCGGCCGGGCTTGTTCAGCGGAAAATGTGTTTTCTTTTTTACACGGCCTGCTGGTTTTTCTAGATTTTTCACAGTTTTTTTAGATATATTAGACAATAAGGCCCAAGTGTATGCTAATGGTTCAGTGGTGTATAAAAAAATAAACGAAAATCCTAAACGTATAACACAATAAACCCTAGCCTAAGAACAAACAGAAACAAGATAAGTATGTATGTATACAGACTATAAAACCTTTATCTGTTTCTTACTACATCGCAATTCGTAATTCACATTATTTAAGAAAATTATATACTTGTGTTATTTTTTTATCAGATAAATAACATTCTGGTTACTTCAATAAAAACACATTTCTTGTAAAATACGCGTTTTGAGCCATTTAAATATATTTTATCTCCGTCTCTTAACGGTTTTACACTACAAAACAAAATAAACAAGCAGAAACAAACACTCGCAACACTGGCAAGTCTTAAGACTCCTTATCCGTTTTATACTGATTGCTTTAGACATTTCTCTCTATGATCAAACATGTTTCTTAACATATTATCAATGTTACTACTTAGAACAGGGCTATTGCGATCCATTAATACATACCTATTTGAAACCAAGTTCGAATTTTTCATTGATAATTTTTATTTCAAAAAGTACTCTAATTTGACAAAATTCACGCAGAAAACTGTTTTTATCTTCTTATTTTCGACTGCACGCAATGAAAGCATGAAATAGCTATATGATACTATATAGAAGCATGAAAACATGAAATAGCTATATGATATTGTTTAGGAAATAAGTATGGTAACTGGCAACATTAAATAACGTCAAAATCTAATTAAATTTACTTCCGTATCCCGCCTTTGTTCTCATTCGCTCATTCTACATTTTCATTCACTCTCACTCTAACATTTTTTTCGTTCGCACGGCGACAACGTGCTCCCGCGTTTGAAAATGTTAACCAACCATGTAAAGTAATTCTTGTCCTCCTAATACTGCTGTCTGCCTTCTGCATTTCCCCAAATTTCACCTTTTTGACGTAACGGACGGACTAAGTGTGGTGTAATAGCCAAGAAGCAAGCGGCGCCGCTCAACGAGGGATCCCACGCAAGTACCACACCACACTTTCCACCTGAATCGACTATTCCAAGGTACAAAATTTCATATCATTTCTGTTTCCACAACATAAATTTGGTCCTTCGAACCGGATTGTTTCCAGACATTCAAATTTAAAAGTTAACCTTTACTAAATTTGTCCGCCATGTTGTCGAAGTTTGTCTAAAATAAAACTAAATAGTCTGCAAGATTGCATTTGTCTGATTAAGTTCATTATTTGTCTGCACTGCGTGCATTTGTTAGTGTCAATTGTCTGCAAGATTGCATTTGTCTAATTAATTTCATACATTTGTCTGCATCGCGTGCATTTAACTGTAAATTGTCTTGTCTGCATAAAGATTGCATTTTTCTAATTGAGCCAATACCTAGTCTGTAACTTGGTTACTAAACAGTAAACATACAAGTCGCAACGTGTCTGCTTTTGCATAGTTATATTCTAATCAATAACGATTGATTATTTTGTATTGTCTGTTGTTGTGCATAAACACTTATTTTTTCTGCAATTCGCATTTCTGTGTATAACGAACTTTTATTTCCAGCAGTGAATAATATTTTTCAATAATCATCATTCATCAGTCGCCATTTTATTACTTGCTAGTTTTGCAAAGTAAAGTAGGTAGATAAAATTGTACCCACGGAAATTACGTTCAGTCAGTGTTGTGACAAGTGCTTCGTTCATTCATTCGGTCAATTATTTCGGAGTGTTCAATTTGTCTCACAGTTACGTGTCTGTGGCGAGAACGAAACGCAATCGACCATTCATTCGTTCAAGTGTCAGTGTCAATTCGATTGTCAAATAGTTGAATTGTTATTTCGGTGTCTTAAGTGAGTTTATTTTGTGAAAATGTCGGTTGATATTCGATATAAAGTTGTAAAAATGCAAATAGATAGGATTTGGGACGCCGCTAATAGTGCAGTGGATGACGTGTCCAAACGTGTAGAACTTGAAGCGCGTTACCAAAGTCTAAACGCCGTGAAGGCTGATTTTTTCGAATCGTACATTTCTGTCGAGGCGAGTAAACGAGCCGGCTTTGACGCCGACCAACATTTAAAGGATTTCGTGGAGTACGACACGAAATTGAACCACGTAAGTGTGATTTATAACAAAATATTTCCAAAGTGTGAAACTTCGTCTACGTCTGTCGATCGCAACGTTGCACAAAGTCAAGCGTATGATTTACCGCGTATTTCGCTGCCAACGTTTTCAGGTAAAATTACCGATTGGACTAATTTCATAAACATATTTAAAAATTTGATAGATGAAAATGGTAGTATGAAGCCTGTAAGAAAATTACATTATTTGATATCATGCTTGTCAAAGGAGCCTCTTGACTTGGTGAAACATTTGCCATTCACTGATGAAAACTATAGTGTTGCATTGACTTTGCTGGAGAATAGGTTCTCCAATACACGACTTATAGCCGATACTCACTTGGAGTATATATTAACATTGCCGTCAATTGTTAATATGAAGTCCGATTTGAGGTTGTTCCTCAATTCATTTAACGAACATATTGCTGCTCTTAAAGCATTAGAATTTAAACCTGATGAGTGGTCATTTATCCTTTTGCATGTCTTGTTAAGGAAAGTGCCCAATGAAGTGCGTAGCCAATTTGAAATGAGTTTGAAGACTTCTAATATACCTGAATATACTGATTTCATAAATTTCTTGGAAACCAGGTGCAAGGCTTTTGAAACCGCCTGTATCATGAAACCGAGCTCTAGTGTTGCGTCCAGACCACTGCCTGTTAAGTCTCAACCCTTTAGAACTGTCAAAACTGTCATGCACGTTCAAGAACGTAGCAATGAAGGCAAACAATGTCGTTATTGTAGCTTGGATCATTACATGTACATGTGTAACAAATTTAAGGACTTAAGTTTGGAGCAACGTAGAGATTTTCTCAAGTCGAAAAATTTATGCTTCAACTGTTTTGGTATTCACAAGTACCATGAGTGCACTTCATTGCATAAATGTAAGGTGTGTCGTGCCAAACACCATACCTTAATCTGTCCGTCGGTGGCAAACACTGAGGTCTCACGGCCACCTCTTAGATCGGCAGCTGTTGTGGCTGACAGCCCTGACCCTTCATCCTCAGAGGTTTGTGATGAAATGGATGTGCCCAACATTCCTAATGTAAACAATACAATGATTATGCCATCGTGTTCTGCAATTACCAAGTCCAATTTACAAAATATATTGTTAGGTACAGCGTTGTGTATGGCCGGCAATGGTGATGGCTATTTCCAGCTTGTTCGGGTTTTAATTGATCCTGGATCTCAGTGTTCTATCATATCAGAGGAGTGTGTTCAGCGGCTCCAACTTAAACAAAATCGTCAACCTGTGGCTATTCGGGGTGTAGGCTCGGGCGTGCCGCACAAGTCACAAGGATTGACAACTTTGTTCTTGAAAGGTCGACATTCGGATAAGCCGTTATTGACTGTATCGGCTATCATATTGAAGAAGGTGACTGGCAATTTGCCATCTGTATCTCTGTCTGAGGACATAAGGCTAAATTATCATGATCTGCAACTTGCAGATGATAATTTCCATCTGTCGCGGCCTATAGACATTCTCTTAGGCAGCGACATATATAATGATATTTATTGTGGCGAGAAGGTGTGGCCTTCCCACAATGTTCCGGCCGCTTATCTAACCGTCTTCGGTTGGGTCATAATTGGTGACGCCTCAAGGTTCACTGATTCGGTTCCTCAGCTGGTGTCACACCATGTGGCATTGGATGATTGTCTGTCTAGATTCTGGGAGCTCGAGCAGATCCCAGAAACTATATGTCCCGATCCCGATGATCAAATTGTCGAAGATCATTTTCTGAAAACTGTCTCACGCGACGATGAGCAGCGATTTATGGTGCGTCTTCCCTTCAAAGGGAATCAAACTGAATTAGGTGACAGCCGAGAGCTGGCTTCCCGCAGACTTTTGGGCCTTGAAAGAAGGTTCAATAAAAATCCTCAACTGAGGACTGAATACAACAAAGTTCTAAACGAGTATTTGGAACAGAAGCACATGGAGCCTGTTGAAGCGCCCTCTGGCGGCGGAAAATATTACTTGGCACATCATTGTGTGGTTAAGGAGGAGTCTTCAACCACGAAGTTGAGAGTTGTGTTTGATGGGTCTATGCCTACGACTACAGGCATATCTCTAAATAATGTTCTACATGCTGGTCCGAAGTTACAACGTAACATTGTGGACATACTCTTACGTTTTCGACTTCAACCTGTCGCGTTCACATGTGACATCAAAGCCATGTATAGACAAGTCCTCGTGCATCCTGATGACCGAAATTACCAATTAATTCTTTGGCGTCAGAACTCTGATGATCCTATCCAGGAGTTTCGTCTCAGAACAGTCACCTTTGGTGTGTCTTCGTCACCATATTTAGCCATGCGCTGCATTTTACAGCTGGCAGAAGAAGGAAGGGCATCACATCCTGATGCTAGTAAAATTTTATCCAACCAGATCTTCGTCGACGACGTGGTGACTGGTGCTCCTGATATAGACACTGCTCGAAAGTATAGAGCTGAATTAATAGACCTTTTGCGCCAAGGTTGTTTCGAGTTGCGAAAGTGGTCTAGCAACAGTCGTGATTTCTTGTCCGACCTACCTGACAACGTCTGCGAAGGGTCGTTGTTATTTGAGCCTCAGAATGAAGGGTCGGTCAAGGTACTTGGCGTTAAATGGAATCCTGTATCTGACACGTTCACGTATCATAGCAAGATTTTGAATACTGGATTGACAAAGCGCGCCGTGTTGGCTAACATTGCGTGTATCCATGATCCGTGTGGTTGGCTAATGCCGGTCGTATTTACTGCTAAGGCATTTATGCAACGGCTGTGGCTCCTGGGCATTGGATGGGATGACCCATTACCTGAAGATGAGCAGGCTCAATGGCTCACTTTTATTGATGAGTTTGTTAACTTGTCAAACATCGAAATACGACGATTTGTTTTGCCTGCGGACGGCATAAATTTCCAGCTGCACAGTTTCTGTGATGCATCTCTCAAAGGATATGCGGCTGTGGTCTATCTTCGTGTAGAGAGATCCAATGGTGAAGTGGAGGTTCACTTACTGTTGTCCAAATCAAAGGTCGCACCGATCAAAACGAAGATGACTGTACCACGTCTTGAGCTTTGTGGGGCTCTCGTATCGTCCAAACTAATAAAACATTGCGCTGCATTACTTGATGTACCTCTTGAAATTATCGCTTGGTGCGATTCTAGTATTGTATTGTCCTGGATACGCACTCCTGTCCATCAACTTAAAATGTTTGAGGGAAACAGAGTTTCTCAAATACTGACAAATACTGTTCCGTCTGATTGGAGGCATGTACCTTCTCAGTTGAATCCCGCTGATGCGGCTTCGCGTGGTCTGATGCCCTCAGAACTCTGGTCACATCCTCTTTGGTGGTCTCCACCATGGCTCAAGCTCTCGGCGAACACTTGGCCGAAGAATGTAATTGTTAACTCAAACACGTCGTTCTCTGGTGACAGTAACGTACCAGAACAAATTATTCTAACGAGCAATATCACTTGTGATCCGATGACCACTGACATTATAGAAAAATATAGCAGCCTTCATACACTTGTTAAAGTTCATGGATATTGCCTTCGTTTTATCCACAATTTGAAACATCCAAATTCAAAATATACAGGCCCATTGACATACTCGGAATGGCGACATTCCTTGTATTCATTGATAAAAATAGTTCAACGTTCCGAGTTTGCCACAGAAATCAAACTGGTTGAACAAGGTTCACCACACCGAACCAAGCTTCGAACTTTGGCCCCATTTCTGGACGCTGAAGGGCTTTTACGGGTCCGTGGTAGACTTAGACATGCGAATCTGTCCCGTCAACATAAACATCCAGTGATTCTTCCAAAATCACATACTCTGACGATTTTGCTCATCAATCACTATCACGACTTATACTTACATGTGGGTGCTCCCATGTTATTATCGTTGCTAAGGAAGCAATTTTGGATTTTGTCGGCTCGCACAGTCATCAAACAGCAAATTAGGAAATGCTACAAGTGTTTTAAGGCTGACCCAAAACCTGCAGACTACTTCATGGCAGACTTGCCGCCATCAAGAGTCTTACCATGTAAACCCTTTTCTAGGACCGGTGTTGATTACGCAGGGCCGTTTCTAATTAAGGCATCTAAACTGAAACGTGCGCCTATTGTAAAGGCTTATCTCTGTGTTTTCGTGTGCATGGTCACCAAAGCTTGTCATCTCGACCTCGTATCAGATCTGTCTACTGACTGCTTTATAGCATGTCTCACTCGTTTTATGGGTCGTCGTGGCTGGTGCTCAGATATTTACTCCGATTGTGGCACTAATTTCGTTGGCGCAAATAACCAACTCCGAGAACTGTACACATTTTTAAGGAAAAATACTGGTTGTTCTGACGTGCAGAATTACCTCCTAAAACACCGTCTTAAGTGGCATTTCAACCCTCCGTCCGCTCCCAACATGGGTGGATTATGGGAATCGGCCGTAAAGTCGGCGAAAACGATCCTTAAACGCACTATAGGAGACACTGTATTGACATTTGAGGAGTTACAAACCGTTTTTACAAAGGTAGAGTCGATTTTAAACTCCAGGCCCTTATGCCCCGTCTCTGACGATCCAGACGACATTGATGTTTTGACACCCGCTCACCTTGCTATGATAGGAGACGACATGGTAACTCCTCCTGAACCAGACTTAACGACCGAGAAATTGAACCGTTTGTCTCGTTGGCAACTCCTTCAGAATTTCACTCAACAGTTCTGGCGTCGTTGGAACTTAGAATATTTACATACTTTGCAAGGCCGCAACAAATGGTTCAAGACCACGGAAAATTTAAAAATTAACGATATTGTTCTTATCGTTAACGAAAACACCACTCCTTATTGTTGGAAATTGGCTCGCATCGTTTCGTTGTCGCCGGGACGTGACGGTGTAGCCCGCGTTGCTACCTTAAAGACAGGTACAGGTAACCAATTAGTGCGACCTGTATCAAAGCTATGTCCACTGCCTCATCAGCATTGACTAAAGGTAATTTCATAATTTAGTAAGTAGTTGTAGGTAATTAATTAAGTGTTGTGTACAATAACAGACAATTTAAGTATTCTTTCTTTTCCTAAGAAATCCTACAGATTTCTTCCCGGGGCAGTATGTTTAGGAAATAAGTATGGTAACTGGCAACATTAAATAACGTCAAAATCTAATTAAATTCACTTCCGTATCCCGCCTTTGTTCTCATTCGCTCATTCTACATTTTCATTCACTCTCACTCTAACATTTTTTTCGTTCGCACGGCGACAACGTGCTCCCGCGTTTGAAAATGTTAACCAACCATGTAAAGTAATTCTTGTCCTCCTAATACTGCTGTCTGCCTTCTGCATTTCCCCAAATTTCACCTTTTTGACGTAACGGACGGACTAAGTGTGGTGTAATAGCCAAGAAGCAAGCGGCGCCGCTCAACGAGGGATCCCACGCAAGTACCACACCACACTTTCCACCTGAATCGACTATTCCAAGGTACAAAATTTCATATCATTTCTGTTTCCACAACAGATATATATAGAACTCAGGGAAAAGTATTCACTTTAAAAAGTTGTTTGGAATTATGAATATATGTCATAATCACTACATAGGTAGGTAGTATAAAAGAAACTCGCTTCCTGTCTGTCTCCCTATTAGGTATGCTTAGATCTTTAAAACTACGCAATGGATCTTGATGCGTTTTTAGGGTTCCGTAGCCAAATGGCAAAAAACGGAACCCTTATAGATTCGTCATGTCTGTCTGTCTGTCTGTCTGTCTGTCTGTCCGTCTGTCCGTCCGTATGTCACAGCCATTTTTTTCCGAAACTATAAGAGCTATACTGTTGAAACTTGGTAGGTAGATGTATTCTGTGAACCGCATTAAGATTTTGATGCAAAAATAAAAAAATAATAATAAATATTGGGGGCTCCCCATACTTAAAACAGAAACTCAAAATTTTTTTTTTCATCAAACACATACGTGTGGGGTATCTATGGATAGGTCTTCAAAAATGATATCGAGGTTTCTAAAATATTTTTTTTCTAAACCGAGTAGTTTGCGTGACAGACGCTTCCAAAGTGGAAAAAAGTTGGTCCCCCCCCCTCTAACTTCTAAAATAAGAAAATGAAAAATCTAAAAAAAACATATGATGTACATTACCATAAAAACTACCAACGAAAATTGTTTTGGACGAGATCTAGTAAGTAGTTTTTTTTTTAATACCTATTAATACCTAACTTTGCACCTAATTTATATGGGGCGCTATACATACCAGGTGCAAACTTAAGTTAACCACTTAGGGATGGAAAGTGTTTGTACGGAACCCTCGGTGCGCGAGTCCGACTCGCACTTGGCCGGTTTTTTTAAAGATAGAGTGATTCAAGAGGAAGGTTTATATGTATAATATAGCATTGTACCCGTGCGAAGCCGGGGCGTGTCGTTAGTGTGAAATAAAATCATTTTAAAATGTAAGTATAAAAGGCTTCTTAAGACAGAGGTTATTGACAACACTCAATTTGGCGGTTTATTGTACGGAACAAAAAGTTGAAATGAAGTTTTTATGAGCCCACTTGATCGTAATTGTCTAACAACTCCCGCCATGCGTATCTTAGGCTGCGGGCTTGGTGTTGTTTCAGGTTTATATAAATAAATAATAAACAAAATAATAATAAATAAATATCAGACAACTTCACACAAATCGATCTAGTCCCAAATTAAACTCAAGAAGGCTTGTGTTATGGGTACTAGACGACGATATACATACTTATTTAGGTAAATATATACTTAAATACATAGAACAATCATGACCCAAGCACAAATATTCGAGTTCATCACAAAAATATTTGCCCTGGCCGGGATTCGAACCCGGGACCGCCGGCTCAGTAGGCAGGTCTCTACAAACTAAGCCAACCGCGTCGTCAAAAGTAAATAGGAATGGAAAATACAAGCACCTATACTTACCGATGAAAACATAATTAACTTTTGACTAGTTTTTGAAAGCCGATTGCGATTACGTCTTAGTATTGAGTTAAGTTATATGTTTTATTTATTTTGTCCCTTTAGGATTAGTTGTAACTGGGTCATTGTCAGTTCAAAAAACAAAATTCGTCCTTTCGGTGGTCAACAGTTAAGAGCTTGTATGAATCTAGGTTATGTTGCTATTACATCGGATTATAGAAGACGTTCATTATTCTCACAGGCATTTAATCAGAAAAATTAGGCCCTGGAATCCTTAATTTCGCAAACGTCCACTGGAAAGTCACGCACCTAAATCTGACAATGACCCAACTACTCAATTTTGATAGGTAGAACTTGCATCGTTTCAGTTCAGGAGAATTTAAGCGTGGTTTATCAAGGCTCACTAGACTTCAGGGCTAGCATATCTTCCCGCGACTTTCCTTTTCACGCGCAGTCGCGTGTCACAGTCACAGTTGTGCTAAATGTACAGGAGAGGAAGTCAAGTCTAATAACGAATATGATTTTTAATTCCCACGTAGTGGTTTGCTTGCGGGCTTTTACAATAAGGATGTTAATTTACGTACACTATATAAAGTTACAACTAAGAAGAGTAATTATGAAGAAAAAAGACCTATAAAACCCAGATCATGCTACTTAGCGTCCATTCGCCTTCCAAGCGCCATTCAGGATGCCAAAGACTTTCCGCTTATGCAAAATACTCGCCTCCCGTCTGTGTAGCCGCTGCCTCTTATAACAAAGACTTTGTAATGTTTTATGAGGTACAATCAGCTGCAGAAGTTGCTACGAAACCCAGGTGCCCAAAATTGTATGCAAACGAACTCATTGGCGTGACGGTTTTTTTTTTAACGATGTCAATGGATTTTATTTTTTATTGGGATCAAACGTCTATATAGGACTAACCTCACATGACTGCGCTAAAAAAAGTCACAAATGACCGTCGAAATTCAACATTCCCACGGAGCGCTAAAAACGCTCCATACAAATGGCTACCTACATGTGACGTCATTTGTAGATTGGGTACCGATATTTGTATGGAGACAATAAGTAATTTGGCATTTTCACGTTTTTAATTTTTTTTTCATTTTCGTCTGATTGAGCGACATTACCTGTAGCAAGTATGGCAGACTTAACAGTACACTATTTAGATAAATACAGCTCACCGCCAGACAACATGGCCGCCGCTAAACCCAAAAGTCCACCAATCGCTCTCAACTCTATAAGTTATGGCCGGTTCGGAAAATTGATTGTCTGTGGGCGGAAGCGCGCGTTAACGCCAATCTAGCGTTGATTTATGCCGACCATAGAGTTGTCAATGGTCTTTTTGGATTAGGGTTGCCAGAAAATTGTCAGGGTTGGCGATTTTTCGACATTTTTTATACATCAATCACTGATCATTGATCACTGGATTGTGTGTGACTGTAGAGTTGTCAAGGACGCCGTGCTTTTTTTGTTTTTCGTTCACTTTTTTAGCCAACAGTCCATTGTGTGCAGTCGATCAGTGACGCATTTTGTTTTGCTTATAAGTCATCCGATTGTGCCCATATTATAATTTTACGTGACCAATTGACCATACCATCGCAGCATTATCTCCTGCAGCTAATCTATGATGTCGCGTACGCTTAGGCTTTTTTTGTTTATGTCATAAGGGGCAAAGGATTTAACGGATCGCCTGATAGTAAGCAATTTTTTTTTTTTTTTTTGATTTTTTTAAAACAAGGAACTTATGATCTATTACATATAATATACGGTGGGCGAAAACCGCGCACGGTTTATCTGCCACCGCGTTATCTCTCGCTTACAGCCTATCTCAATATATTATACTTAAACTATTTATCATTATCATACACCCGACTTTATCGCCTTACAAATAAGGTTGACTTGAACAAAATGGACCAAGATATGCTCTTAGGATTAATGTAAAATTTCTATGTAATTTTGTCCCTTTATATCTGGTATTAGGTCTTGTTCCATTTTGGTCAATTCAAGCCTAGGTTTGATTATACTTATTTAAAAATGAGGAGGAGAAACGGAATGTTCAATGGAGTACGTCCGGGCTGTCCGCCACCAGCACGGCGCGGCAAGGCGGTGGTGGGGCCGGAGACGTCATGTTACCGCCCCCTCCCCCGCCCCACGACGTCCCGGTGACAAGCAACCCGGGCGCTCCTTACAAGATGGCATGAGCATATGTTTTAATGTTTCTTTACATTTATCCATATTGTTAAATAAATCTTGACACACTTCTTTTGGCCAGTCATTTAGTATATAAGGCAAAAGATATGAAATTCCCACTTTCGTTTACCATAAGAATTGTTATACGGTGGTAGTACATACGAGTATTTCGTTGAGCGCAGTTCACTCCTTAGTCTTAATGAAGTACATCTGTTTTTTAGATTAGGTAAATTTAAGATTACCGTCGACCATAGACACCTGCAACACTAGAGGAGTCACAAGTGCGTTGCCGGCCTTTCAGGTGGGAGTACGCTCTTTTCTTGAAGGTTTGAAGGTGGAATCGGTCAGGAAATACCACAAGCGACAATTCATTCCACAATACAGATGTGCGAGGTAGGAAATTTCTAGAAAAACGCACAGTTGTGGACTGCCAACTGTGGTGAAGATGAAAGAATGGTCGCGAAGAGCGATGGTGGAAAGATGCGACAGGGATCAATCCAAACAATTCCTTGGACCACTCGTTATGGATTTTATTTAGCCTGCCCGTCTAGCTCAACTACACTTCGTGACTCTTGTCGCGCGACATAGCATCGCCTGTCACTCTCTCATAGTACAGCGAAGAAAGAGATAGGTAATATTTCTCAACTTGGATTGTATGTTTGTGCCTCTGTGTTTGTGTTCACGTCTCGCTCCATGTGTACCGTATAAGTACACAAATAAAGCCTAATTCCAGTTTAATCCCAATCCGGAAATACAAACATTCAGCCGGGTGGCCGGTGTTCCGCAATAAGCTAACATCCTAGCTCTTTGTCATGACACTTGGGCCCGTTATAGAGCAAACATAAGACTCGGGACCGTGTCACAGTCTGCTTATTGCAGCCAGTACTTAAACTACAAAAAACGCTATGGGAAATTTACAAAATGTGTTTGTGAAAAATATACTTCAAATTTATTTGCTATGAAAAAGGGACCTATAATCGGCTTCGAACGTTTATACTTTCTATAATTGTTTTTAAATTCTGTTTAGTGATTATTGTTCACCTACAATAATCAATACTGGGTAAGCACATAGTTTTTGATTAGGTTTAGGATAAAATATTTTTTTTATTGTCTTGTTTTACTTCCACTCTTACCACAGCTTTGTAGTTAAAATACTGTTGTATACATTCTAATCGTATTCAAACCCATATTTAACAATCGGATAGTATAATCGTATTACTCGGACACGGTTGGCTCATTGCGAGTCAATATTGACCTCCATGAACTAAATGACGTAACTCTCTCCAATCTCCTATTAACAAAAGTCCTTTAGTGCAGACAGGTAAATATTGCTCTTCAGTAGCTAAAATAGCGTAAGCGACGCTAATGGTCTATGATTATGGGTCGTTTTGGAGTAAGTGTGTAAATATTAGCCTCACTTGTTAACGCATAACTCCTTTTGTAAATATTTATTGATGCGTTGACCTCTTTAATCGGTTCTTTTTATTGGGAACGGTGCATTTGTGGGATATATTGACAATTTGACATATTAAGTAAATATTGAATATTTTCAATGTTTTAAATTCAGTAGTAGGATCGTCATTTTGTTTTGTATGGGTGTGCTGCGCGATGCCAATCTGGGGTATCATTTTGACAATTTAATCCCAAATTAATATTAAATGAAAATTAATATTAAAAGATGATGCCGAATACAAATTAAAAAGGTGAACGTATTATAAAATGTCAATAACGGTTATATGTCATCAATTAAATTCAATACATTGTTTGTCTGGTAATTTTTTTTACCAATTTCGGTACAGGGATAGCTGGTCATCCAAAGATGGTTATAGAATAATTTTTATGCGACTACAGTATAAAAAAAAATTAAGTGCACGAAGTTGCATAAACACATCGCTAAGATGTCTTAAATTATGTAAACGAGTTGAAATTGATATTGATGAAACGTATCCAAAAGTAAAGGAGTTAGCTCCAAATTCGTTACTAAAGATACTCCAAGTCTGTTTATAGACTTCCTTGTTTGCGTTGCAATACTTAACGCAAACTCGGTTTGATGCTAACATGAGTTTTAATTAGGCAAACGTTAACTTGCGCGTTCAACGCTCAAACGCTAGTATGCGTTCAAATTGCAACGCTAAGTACGTAGTTAGTAACATAAAGTGAAGACTTAGTTCCTACGAGTATACGTTGTAGGTACATTCAGCATTTGAATGTTGCAGACTATTTCCTGCTCAGTATACATTGTACTAAGATTACCTACTGGAGCACAGAAAAACTTGTCTGTCCATATGTACCTTTTTTATACTACGACGGTGGCAAACAAGCATACGTCCGATGTTAAGCAGGTACCGCCGCCTATGGACGCTTGCGACGCCAGGAGCATCACACGCGCGTTGCTGACCCTTTGAGAACCTCTTTACTCCCTTACCTACATTGTGGGAGTTATTTGCGGGCAACAAATTTTACATAGTAAACTACCGTTTAACACATTTATAAATCTACAAAAGGGTCGCGTCGTAGAAGATGAATATCGCTCGACATGTTTGGAATCGGTACGCGATTCATCATCACAAGAGCCGATCAGTCGCGGCGGCGGCAAACCGAGCACTGTTCTCGGTTCGCTACCGCCGCGACTAAAATTTAGCGTAGCACTGTTTGGCAGAAATCTCGTATTTTGCTATATATATCATTAATTGTATGAAATAAAATGAACGTAATAATCAATATCATAATTCCCACACTGTAGAATCTGATAGTACCTATATTTGTTTTGCATTCAATCGGATGGATAAACAGTCGATGGGAGTTCGTTGAACCGTTGGCGATATGGGTGATATTGATATCACCCATGAAGGGTGGTATTTTTTGAAGATTGCCGACCTTTATCTATTCTACTAAAGTTAATATCAGCGCTGTGACGGCATATAATTTGTGTCAAAAATTACTTTAGTTTAGGGTTTCTGATCTTCCGGAATAGGGAAAATTATTTGGTTGAAAAAAGAAAAAGAACAAAGTCAGATTTCAAAGCTCTCCAGTAACTTAAAGACGGAGACAACAGGAGATCGTTAAAGACAATAGAGAACAAGAAAGTGTTTGTTTTTCTTATACAACATGAAGCTTTTACTAATAACATCATACAAGGTAAAGGTTGTAGTAAACGAGGTAAGTAATTATCCTTTCTTTTATATTTATCTGTAGTTTTTAGTATTGTAAATATTATATTGTATGTGTTTATTTTAAAATGAATTTTTTCACCATAGTAAACGAAGAATGGAAACACTAAGGATATGTAACAAAAAAGGAGGTACACGTCATGTCGCGTAATAGGGAAACATTGAGAATGATAATGACGGACGTTAGATAGTGACGCATAAGCAGATTTTTATTCATAATGAGGATAGGAAATATAGCCTACTGATATGTCAAAAATTGTACTAGGCATCGATCTCAAAACATATTTCTTGGGAGTTGTCAGCAGCTGTGAATGTCATAAAATAGATATAGAAACCAAAACCATCACGAAAGCCATAAAGTCTCAAGATATCGTCTAGACATGGATGCCTCCAGCTGTCATAATAATGAAAATGAAGTATTTTAACTATCTTTCAAGCGATTGCAAGAAGTCTCAAGTTGGATTCTCGGTTTATGAAATTAAGAATTTAAAATGCCTCAAATCTTAGGTTTGTACTGTTCACATACTTCTTACTGGTCTAATTATACTTTCATTCTAATAATCTGAAATTTAGAAGATACGTGTTTGATATATCTTTGTGTATTGGCATTGCCACGTTCGTTTTCATACATTATACTTTTTATGAATATGTAGTTGAGAGCTAGGGGGAAACCTAAGACCATCTGGACAAATGTGTTGCTGGGAGACATGACGAAATGCAATGACGAAGACGATGTCAGGTATAGGGCGAAGTGGTGGAAGATAGGGAAGGCTGATCCCACCACCATGTGGGATTCAGTCAGAGAGAGAGAGAGAGAGAGAGAGAGAAAGAGAGAGAGAGAGAGAGAGAGAGAGAGAGTTGAGAGCTATCGGTGGAGCTATTTCTGCTTCTGTATCCTAGCTTTTCTTATTAGCTATTAAAGGCATTGCCATTGTAATTTCTTGTTCCTTGCAGTTGGAGAATATTTATGTTATACCGACTCAGAATCATGAACACTAGTAATTGTAGTTTTATAAGCATGTCTGTGTGAAAGTAACGTAACTTGGAGATGCCACTTTGTTTCTCCTAACTGGAAATAGTGCTCAAGATTGTGAGTTGGAATATACAAAACATTCTCGAAATGCAAAAAAGAAGAAAATGAACAATGATTTTTTATTACGCGTAGTTAACCAATCCGAAGATGTTTTATACGTTAGGTTAGGTACTTGGTTGAGTCTCAACCAAGTAACGTATAAAACATCATCTTATTGAGAGTCTCAAGATTGAGACACACTGTATTTGAAGTGTTCGTTTGAGATAGACATAACAAGTACATCATTTAAGGATTGCAAGCAGACCTGAAACATAATGATGAAGCACACTTAGCTAGTCGTAGCTAGTCGTTTTACGGGCGCGGCTCGAGCGGGGTGTTTAAAATTTCCACTGAGGGTCGCTCCCTCGCACTCGTCGATTCAGGACGTATGACCAAGTTAGAAGTGAAAAGCGTTTAAACTTAAGGCGGGCTTTTCCCAGTAGACGCCGAACTCACTCATTTTCAGACTCGTCGTAGACGTTTAATCAGTGTTTGAAGATTATGAAAAACATATATATCATACTTAAGGATCTTCTGAATATGAAATCGTGTTCAGCAACATGATTGGAAAAATTTCGCTCGATAGAAAACAACCCCAAAGTTACCTCTATTCGTAATATGTTTTCAGTAGTATGGCTAAAATACGAACCTTTTTTACCCGTTTTTTGCGTAAATGTATAGATACTAACATTATCTCGTCAAAGCCGATGGTATTGTCTGAATAAAATTATTTATTTAATCACTAGAACTAAATATCTACTAAAACTACGAGCGCAATCACGCGCGGTGCCATTTTAGTCGCGCTTCGGCGCTTGAAGAGGACGGACCTGTGTCAGTTTGTTCCGCGCGACCACGTGATCGCATTTACGAATTATTGTTGCAAAAAAAAATGGGAAATAAAGCTGCACGAAGTAAAAAAAGAAGCTTTTCATATAACAAAGAAAATGCTCGAGCAAGGAATGCGAAAAAGTAAGTTAATGTTTTATTTATAATAAATTTACAGAACCGAACATAAATGTCAAAAAGTAGCACGGTTGACATGTTCAAGTAGATGCAAATAACGCTTTATTTATAATTTACAACAACATAATCACTTCGTACAAAAGAACTCATTGCTCAAAGCATTAAGAATCAAATTGACTTACGTACCTATTACCACAAATATTTTTCATCTAAATTAAGTTTTTTAGCGTATTCTGACTTATGTCTCCTGTCAATCTTGGAACTTGGCACGCATGGAATTTAGTACACAGTTAACATATTTTAGTACTTTAAGTCCGTGCCTACCCCGTGGGGAAAAGGCGTGATTATTGTATGTTATGTAACCTAGATATTGGTTAGTAAAAATAAAATTTGTACTTTACACATACTCATCAGTACTTGTTCTTCCTGTAAGGCCTTTAGCAACAATCGATTCGAATGTATATCGGACACCTAGGTATGTAGTTTACTGCGCGCCGCAGAGGAGGGTAATGTGTTTAGCAGTCTGTTTATGTATGATAGCGCCTTTGAGATTAGGCCACATTTAAATGTATTTAAAAGAACAAATAATTTTATTCATTGGATTATATTTATCTCAGAAGCACATTTAATAGATTATTGAATATCTTGATAATTTAGTTATAAGTTATTGGCCAATGCTAGTTACATGAGACATTTTTTGATTAATAATATCAATTTAAGAAATAGTAGATTCGACAATAGTATTGTTCAAAGACCCGGTTACTTAACGCCTACCGCTTACTTGTTTCTCCCCTCCATTTCATGGTACTTTGATGGATTTTAAATACCGAGTCCTGTGACCTTTCTATTCAATCCTTTGTGAATTTTTAAATAGTTCATTTATTCACACTCCTCATCCCCACCTTACTGCCGTCACAAGTTCACACGTAGCTTTCTTGAGTATTTTAAAAGAATCATTGTGGCTTTGCATTATGGACACTGCTCTAACATGTATACAAGATTTTTATGAGTCTGACGTCAATCGAATCGTCTGTCATCAATTATCAGGCGTAGGCGCCATATATAAAATTAAAAATCTATTTCAATAAATTGTGTGAAATGGACCTGATTGAATAGTAATTTAATAATAATAATAAAACTATATTTTTTTTATGTTCATTCGTAATTTTTGATATTAATGTGCCATTTAGGATCTATAAGGATTAAAAGTTGGCTAGCAAATTCGATTGGGTTAAGTTTGGACCTTATTCATAGGTAAAACTAAGATATCAACCAGATCTAAACTTAGAACTTATCTACTTTCATGCTATTTTATTTCAATAATTAAGATAGACCCTGGGATAGAAATGTGAAGAAAGAACAAAATAGTACTAAACGTACGTTATTTTAGATTCGTGAAGTGGGTGAAATCTTACGGGCTAAAAGTATCATTGGGTTTAAATGGAAGCCATATAATAATTGCTATGAAAAGTTAAGTTGTTAGCGGCCAGCAAAAACAAAGCAAGAAGTCTCTGCAGTAGAGGCATTTAATTATTCGTAATACTGAGATTACAACTCCAAGAATTTATCGTAATTTAACTAATACAACATAGTTATGGATTAACTAGCAGTGTTGCCCGCGACTTCGTCCGAGTGGAATTTTATTTTGAACATTAATCCACCTTTATTATTTTCATATCGAAGCAATGTTGAAGTTACTTTCCTTATTTGAAAGTTGTATCATTTAAGTCAAGTGCTGTGTTCAGGGCTGAATTTACAAAAACACTGAATTCACTTTTCTTGTATTCTAATAATATGCCCTACAAAGTTTCAAGTAATCTTCATATAAACTTTCAACCCCTTTTTAACCCTCTTAGGGGTTGAATTTTTCAAAATAGCTTCTTATCTCTTGTACCCTTTATAAATGTAACCTAGTATGCAAATTTCAACTCTCTAGCATTTGTAATTTCGGCTCTGCGTTGATGAGTCAGTCAGTCATCAGTCAGTCAGTCAGGCAGGACACTCGCATTTATAATATGTATATAGATTAGCTTGTATTATTAAATAAAAAGGGTTATTAGATACGAAACTACGAAATGTAATTGTCTATGCCCTAGTCATAGTTACAAAAAAATGCCCAAAATACAAAAAAATAGAACAGTAAGCTATTGCGCATTAATTACTAAGTTTTTTTCTCGCAGTCAAAGTGAAAAGCAAAGTGTTCAACACATGGTTAAAACCCATTACGACATTCAGGTTATATTTATCCTCGCTAACTTCTTTCGCTCGTCCAAATAATCACTTCGTGTCACAGTGGCTCAATCTTTTAGCTCATTATCAAACAATCTATTATTAAAAGTCCGCAACATGAAGAGGGTAGTAAATCAACATATCGAGCTGCAATCTACATATCAATAATATGCATTAAAAAAAACTAAAATAACTCCGATCCCTTCACAGAGAACAGTCGCAAGTAAAAACTATAAAACATAAATTAAGTTAAAAGAAAAAAAATGTTAAAACGTAAAATAATATTTAGTACTTCTACAGTAAGAATTCGCATTTCACTTTGAACGATTTGCACCGACCACTTAAAAGACTGCCGACCGTATTGTGATTGTGACACCGCTGTACGTACAGTGCATCGCCATCGCGAATTTGCGTTAGCGAACTCGGCGAGCGGGGCGGGACGCGCGGGCGGCGCTCCGCGTCTTGCCGCGCACCTCACCCCCTCAATTCGGCCGTAGGGCCGGACAATATCGCCTTAAGTCTAACCTATGGCCGACGGTGGGTAAATAATTAATAGAGTTGGCGAAATTACCCCAATAAGTGTTTCGATTTTCTTTACAAGAGCTTTCGACTTAGTTTAAGGTTGCCAGATGTTAGTTTCGTTATTATATGATGGTTTGGCCCGACGTCATCCAGTTCGACCAAAATCAGCTCTCCTGACGTCAAGAAAACCAATTTTTCAAGGATTCCCCAGGAACATATCGAAATGATAACGATAACGACTCTGCCTCTTAAAGCAATGGAGACGAATTAATGTATTTGTTTTTACAAAATGTAAAACTGAATCGCAGCCAAATTGAATTTTTTGTCTTGATTTCATAAGGCGATTATTGTAGCTCTGATATACCTACAGGAACATTTTTTGACGACGCGGTTGGCTCGGTTTGTAGACATTGCCTACTGAGCCGGGTGTCCTGGGTTCGAATCCCGGCCGGGGCAAATATATTTTGTGTGATGAACTCGAATATTTGTTCCTAGATCATGGATGTTACTCGTATCTATATATTATTTATATCGTCGTCTAGTACCTATAGATACAAGCTTTGCTTAAATTGGGACTAGGTCGATTTGTGTATGATTGTCCCTTAATATTTATTTTATTTATTTACGTCCTCATAAAAACAACAATAGAGGTATTTTTGCCGAATGAATTAGATTATGTAATAAACTTAGCCACCCTCATTACCGAAAATAAGCACACATTACGCGTTTATCAAAGAAATGCTATGAATTATGTATTAATAGTTATCTTAACGCCTACGGAACTGGGTCGGAGGGATTATTTGGTTCGTAATGGCTTAATTAAGTATGACATTCGGCAATCTTGTGCTAAATAAAAATGAATAGCCTTTCTTGGGATTTCAAAGTTGTGATGATTTGGATAAAAAAAAGTCTAAACATCAACGTTATTTTTAGGATGGATTTTGAGGCTTTTCCGGAACGGTATATCGCTCAGTTAGGTAGGTACCTACAGTTGACTGTCTCATACATGACTGAGGCGACGGATCCAGGAACTTTATTTTTTTAAGCGCCACAATTTAGTTTAGTTTGGAAGCAATTCAACCGAGAATGTTAATTGATAATAATATTCAAGGTAATAAAATAATTTGGGGAGATAGGGACGGGCCACAAATAGACCAATATTATCAATTATGTAATGATAAATTAAATTTAATTGACTTTCAAGATTTTGACATTTGTTGTAATTTTAATTGTAATAATATAAACCATAGATATTTAATTGACAGGTTATATAAAAATATTGTTAATATTTTATCGGATGCTGCAGTGCAAACACATTATCAGGCAGGTGGCCGTAATAGGAAGGACAAACGTGTCGTGGGCTGGAATAAACATGTCCGGGACGCTCACGGGCAGGCCAGGATGCGCTTCCAGGAGTGGGTCAATTTTAATAAGCCTATGTCGGGAGTCATTTACGAAAATATGTGCTCAAGTCGGAAATTATTCAAAAGCAAGTTGAAATGGTGCCAAAATCATCAAGAGCAAATAAGACTTGATATTTTGGCATCACATCATAGCTCCAAAGACTTTAAGCAATTATGGAAGGCCGTTAAGAAACTCGATGGGCAGCCTGGCGTCCCCGTGACCGTCGGAGATGTGAGTGAGCCGGAATCTATAGCAAATATGTTTGTCAGTCATTTCAAAATAGAATCTCCGCTTGGCTCTGCGCAGCAAGGGGTTGATGACGGGGCCTGTAGTGAGTCGGACTTTGTTCGTTTTACCTCTGAACAGGTCAAACACGTAATCTCGAAAATGACCAGAGGGAAGTCACCGGGTCACGATGGGCTCAGTATAGAACATTTGCAGTTTGCGGGAAAACAGTTAAATACAGTCCTGGCTAAGTTCTATTCTTTGTGCATGTCTCACTCCTACCTTCCGTACGACTTAATGAGAACTATTATTGTGCCTATTCTCAAGGATAAAACGGGTGATGTTTCTAGCAAATGTAATTATCGCCCCATCTCACTTGCTACTGTGCTGGCTAAGGTGCTGGATAGGTTACTGGACGCACAACTTGAGAAGCATTTAAATTTACACTATGCGCAGTTTGGGTTTCGAGCTGGACTATCCACTGAAAGTGCAATATTAAGTTTAAAACACACGGTACAATACTACACTGAACGTCAAACACCTATATACGCATGTTTCCTTGATTTGTCCAGGGCGTTTGACCTTGTGGCATATGATGTTCTGTGGGATAAATTAAGGAAACAAAACGTACCGGCGGAGTTACTTCGAATATTTCAGTATTGGTACCTTAACCAGGACAATAGCGTGAGATGGGCTGGTAGGTTTTCTCAATCGTTCAGGTTGGAGTGCGGGGTGAGGCAGGGGGGGGTAACCTCCCCCAAGCTCTTCAACCTGTACGTTAACGACCTGATCGAGGGATTGAGCCGCACTCCAGTAGGCTGCAGAGTTGATGACGTTAGTATAAACAACATCAGCTATGCAGACGACATGGTTCTGCTCACTCCAACGGTCAGGGCGTTAAGAAAACTACTGAGCATATGTGAGGAGTACGTAAAAAAGCACGGTTTACTGTACAACGCTAAGAAAAGCGAATACTTGGTATTTAAGGCCGTCGGAGGCGAGCTACCGGAAAGTGTACCTTCCATAAAGCTTAATAACAACGAGCTCAAACGCGTGTATAAATTTAAGTACCTTGGACACTATATCACCGACGACCTTAAAGACCAATTAGATATAGAAAGGGAGCGCAGGGCACTGGCGGTCCGATGTAACATGTTGGTAAGGAGGTTTGCACGTTGTAGTCAACAGGTAAAAATAACACTTTTTAAAGCCTATTGTCAGGTTTTCTACACGTGCAGCCTGTGGACTAACTTTACTCAGAAGACCATCAGTTCCCTGCGCGTCCAATACAACAACGGCTTCAGGATGTTGTTGGGGTTGCCGCGATTCTGTAGCGCATCCGGCATGTTTGCGGAAGCCCGCACCGACGATTATTACGCAATAATGCGGAAAAAAATTGCATCGTTGATGTTCAGAGTGCGCGCCAGCTCCAACCCCATCCTGAGTACTGTAGCGAGCCGGTATGACTCACCCATTATGCGGCACTACGAATGTGTGATGACCGCTACTAGATAATTATTATTATCTAGTAATTGTATCCTATATGTAATGTTATATTTCTGTCAATCTGTTTACTAACACTGTATCATATGTTACTAACAAATTATGGGCCATTGTTGTCTTTGAAATAAATGAATTTGAATTTGAATTTGAATTGTTAAGACAATTGCGTCTCTCACACTTATATAAAAAGAGTGACCCTTCTGTACTTTAATATGACCTATTCTGTATCAACTATGGATATTATAGTAACTTACATCGTATATCCCATTAACAGCAATTCTCTCCCGCTACCTCTCGTCCCCAACACCATATTTGTATGAACCCACCTCCAAATAAAATGGCCAGAGTATTAAACTCGAATTTCCCAAGTCCACACCTGTTTTGGGGTGTCGTTTTCTCATTTCGGATCAATAATTCCATACAAAGGGGAATTTCTAAATCGTACAACAATGCTGGATATTACTGTCAATGTTGAAAACAGGGGGTCAGCTTCAAAAGAAATAATCGGCGCTGTCATACACAATGCTACCAGTTAAATGTAAGAGACAGGGTTTACGAAGATTTTGACGGACGAAATTTTCAATCCATTCTAGTTGAACTTAAAAAGATCGTAACTTAAATAAAAACACGTCATTTTGTAAAGGATAGAATCTTTTGATATTTCAGTGGAACGATATTGATTTGGATTAAGGATAAAGCCCGGGAAATGTTTGATTGTGGGTTTTGATTGCATTTTATTTCAAAGCAACTGGATGTTTGTTTTCTTTCAATTGTGTCAGATGCAGTAGAAGGTTGCTTTCAAATTGAAACTTATATTCATACTAGAAGGTGGGCACTTTCGTAGACGAATTTTTTTTACCCTAGTCGGGTAAAAAGTGTCCTATAAGCATCTTTGGATGTTCAGCTATTCTTGTACTAATGGCGTAATGAAATGACAGAAAATTTTATCAACAGGTGGTGCTGAAATAACTAGAGCAGCTCTATAGAAAACTAATGAAAATTTTGAATTTATAATATTATACATTAATTCAAATAATCAGAACGTAAAGAATCTTTCCTAATTCAAAACAGGTACAGCAATGAATTTGATTGGTGTACCATTGCTTCATTCATTCATGACAACGGCATCGGCGTAGGTACGTGTGTCTCGCTCACTTGTTACGCCGATGCGCTCGGATCTCTCGCTCAACCGCTCGCCGCGTCGCTGGTCGCGCAGTCGTGGCATCTCCGCAAGGTTTTGAGTAGTTGGAGCGATGGTCTAAAAGCGTACTGGTTTCGAGTTCCAGTCTGATGACCATCAGCTTTTTGCAAGATTAAGTAAGAGACCTTATTCCTTTTAAAATGCTGATTGTTTTAGGCATTTTTCTCTATGACCAAACATGTTTCTTAACATAATTATTGATGTTACTACCTAGAACGGGCCTATTGGGATTTATATTTGAAACCTAGTTTGAATTTTTAATTTGTAATGTTTGTTTTAAAAACTACTCTAAATTGACAAAATTCACGCGGGTAATTAGTTTTTTCAACTTATTTTCGTCTGCATGCAATGAAAGCATGAAATATCTATGTTACTACCGACAAAAAAAAGTATTATTCACTTCAAAAACTTGGTTGAAATTATCAATATTTGTCATAAAAAAAAAAATAAGACCGAAGGTTTTTATCGTTGCAAAGATTACCGGTTTTTCTCTACGTTTACCCTACACGGATAACACTGCAAGAAATCATTTCACTCGATCAAACCTCATGCTTACTACAATACGTCCTTTCACCCTACTTTTTCCAGCTTACACAGAACGTCCATCCTCAATACTAACTCTAAGTCAGTTAAGACCTTTTAGACATTCGCAGTGTCGACTCATTGTGCCCTATTGGTCAAAGGGGGAGGTCCGAACATGTCATTGTGTCAATATGTTTCGTTTAGACGCAGATGTTGCGAGGATAACGGTTGGGTTGAGTCGCTTTGTGGAAAAACTTTGGTAGAAATGTATTAAGAGGATACCATGGCCCATACTTCCTTGCCGTCTGTTTACGGTAAGTTTGCACCTACTAATTGCGTCGCATACAAACGAGGTCTAAACTTAACGTAACCGGGTTATACAAATCGAGCTTTCGTTCTCTTCTGTTTTCTCCTTCAAAACTCTACATTACGAAATTTTAGGAACAGAATGGGAAAGAAATTTTCTGTGTCAGACCGTTTTGATTTGCGCAAATTATTGTAGAATTTATGTAGCGCCTGGTACGCGTCCGTTTGCGGCAGAAATTTGCCCAAAAATAGAGGCCGACTACACAAATTGTAACATTTCTACTCAAATTTTAACAAGGAAAGATACCTATATTAAATCTATCGGGTACATCAGGAAGAGATAATTACAAAAAAATACCGAAAGTGTCTAGTTTATTCATCACTTTACAACATTTATTTGAAAAAAAAAATAGTAAACGAATGTGAATATGTAAGTTAGGGGATTAAATCCCATTTTGTATAATTAATTACAACAAAGCTAACAGAGACCCGATACGTACAGAATTAAATGATCATTTCCTATGTTCCATTCGTCACTTTAATCACTCTTCCACCTGCATTCTAAAACGACGTAACTCAACATCAATCTCAAAGGGATAACGTCATTTTTCAATGACAAGTCCATGTCCCCCCGAAGTTTCAAATCAGGTGCCTTAAAGGCTCATTAGGTGCTTAAAATGTTTGCCTACTTCCGAGATATTGCATTAAATCTGTCAAGACATTGTGCATAATCCTGTTTTGTGCCCCCTTTAAGGGGAGTTTTAAATTAATATCTAATTTTAAGGGTGAACACCCCAATTTAGTAAGGCTGCAGTCATGGTTGCGCGGAGCGAATGGCGTTGAGCCCGTGATACAATAAGTCCGTGGGCGACATAGTTGCAGCGTAAAAATCATCTGTACCTACTAATTGATCACTACATACCTAGTATAAAACAAAGTCGCTTCCTGATGTCTGTCTGTTTATCTGTCCGTATGCTTAGATCTTTAAAACTACGCAACGGATTTTGATGCGGTTTTTCTTAATAGATAGAGTGATTCAAGAGGAAGGTTTATATGTATAATACATGCATAAATTATCAGCATTGCACCCGTGCGAAGCCGGGGCGGGTCGCTAGTGTATTAATAAATTATTTCTTTATTTCATCGACCTCGGTAAGTGACAATGAAGTCATGGCACAGTTACAAATAAGACATTTATCATTTTCCACATTAATAGTCCCCAAATAAATCGACTACCAAAAGAGAAGAATGGAGGTTGTCCGGAAGATATTGCTTTTTAGAGATAAGTTTGCTTGTTGTTTATATCTACTACTGTACTATTACTGTGATACTAGATGGGTTTGACTTTTTTGATAAAGTGTGAAATAAAGTTTTTTTTATATTCAGTAAAATTTAAAAAATCATTCCAATTATTGGTTGTTCTTTGCAGAATTTATGGAAAACTGTTTAATTGGTAGCGTGCTAGTATAGAGCTCTCTCTCTTTAGTGTCATAATTATTTGACAACAAGCGGAAAGACGAGTCTCCCAAGCGGCCCGCTTCCTAAAAGGCGTGTCCTTACCCTAAGACAGTCAAAGCTATACGATTTGTTACCATCAATCTTGTTGCCACAGCCTTACGACTGTTTTGATTTTATTACCTATATAAAGCATATTTACTGCCGTTACTGGCTCTCTGTCTCTGTATCGTAAAAATAGCATAAATAAACCATCCTATTATCTTACGGTTCCTTAGAGGTGCTGGTGCTTGTTAATCATTACCTGTAACAAAAAAAAAGTTATTAGTCCCGTTGTCGTAATAGGCATAAGTATAGGACGTATTAGACATTATTATAATAAAATACCACTGCAAATTTTTAACCTCCAACTAAAAAGAGGGGTGTTATAAGTCTAATGTGCTGTGTGTCTGTCTGTGGCATCTACTCAAACTATTTGTGTGCGTTTTTTTTTAATCGAAAGACTTGTCCGTCAATATGGTTTTTAGCTGTGTTTAGTGGAAATAGGGCCAGTAGTTTCCAAGATATTCAGCTTTAATTGGAACAAGTGACTAGATCTCAGCCAATATTGAACCTCAGAATTAAGAGTTCAGTTTTAGTAGCATTTTCTATATTACTTATTGAATGATGGTAATACACTAACTAGTTAAATAAGAACAACATCCACCTTAATTTAACCATTACACCACACGATGACCCAAACAATTATGATTGATACCAAAATATCTATCCCAGAACCGAACCCGCGACCTCTGCCAATCACAATCAGGCGTATAAATCAGCGGGCTGGCAAAACACTCCAAATGAAAATAAATGTAAGCTTCATTCACTCACAAAGAACAAAGAAATCGAACTTTATGTATGGGGGTTAATACTGAAAATGGCGTGCAGTTAAAACCAATCGACTTCATAAGTTTGGACATTAGCTTCCGGTGAAAAATTGTTATTATCTTTTGAGTTTAATTCACATTAATAAAATGGGCGGTTCTGTGTTATATGCCCGCCACTCGGTAGAGGAATATTTTAATGCAATATTGAATACTTTAAACTTTTAGACGTTAATTTCGCGTCATTCTTTGTTTTTATAGCATAGCACGTTACTTATGATCATCATCATTGCATCAGACGCGTTTGGCTCGGTTGGTAGACACCTGCCTACTGAGTCGGCGGTCCCGGGTTCGAATCCCGGCCGGGGCAAATATTTGTGCAAAATATTTGTTCTTGGGTCATGGATGTTATCTATATATGTATTTATATATTATGTATATCGTCGTCTAGTACCCATAGTACAAGCTTTGCTTAGTTTGGGACTAGGTCGATTTGTGTATGATTGTCCCATAATATTTATTTATTTAATATTTATAATATTTATCATCATCATCAGCCAAAAGACGTCCACTGCTGGACATAGGCCTCCCCCAGAGAACGCCACCATGACCGGTCCTGCGCCTCCCGCATCCAGCGGACTCCAGCGACCTTCACCAGGTCATCAGTCCACCTTGTGGGGGCCTACCCACGCTGCGTCGTCCGGTGCGTGGTCGCCACTCAAGAACGCGATGGCCCCAGCGGCCGGTTTTACGAGCGATGTGCCCTGCCCATTGCCACTTAGGTTATAGGTTATCGCGGGCTAGTTTTCTGCAACTCGACGTCTTACAATGCGCCTATTTTGCGTAAAGGGTTGCTGGCACTACTCTTGCCAACCCAACTCTACCAGAAAGCCTAGCAGTCCCTTGATGTTGCCGACGACTTCTGGGAGTGACCTCGGAGACCCGAGGTGTTGTGCCCGGTATTTGGCCACACCAGGACATTCGAGAATGACGTGGGCGGCTGTCTCTTCGGCCTCCATGCAAGCTCTGCAAAGAGGACTGTCAGTAACACCTAGAGTAAATAAGTGCTTGTTTAGCAGGGCATGTCCAGTTATCGCTCCAGTTATGAGCCGGAGCTGCGGCCTCTTCAGCTGCCTTAGCTTGCGTGACAACCCGGGGTAGATTGTCGGAAGGGCCTCTTTGCTCTGCTTGCAGGTACCTAAGTTAGACCAGTATAGTTGCTGTTCTACCTTCGTGTTCATACGCACTGTGTTGCGCAGCCAGGCGAATGGTAGAGGTATGATTGGTTCGGGTCCCTCTGCTACCATCTCCGAACCTCCTCTCGCCAGTTCGTCAGCTGCGTCGTTCCCGCGCGAGTTGCTGTGTCCTTTGATCCACTGTAGGGTTATGCTATTATTATTACATACCTCTGACAATGCTTGGTGACATTCGTATATGAGTCCTGAGGTTACTGTGTAGCTCTGCAGGGCTTGTAACACTGATCTGCTATCGGAGAGTATGCGGATGGGGTAGTCCTTTACCTTCCTTGAGATGATTGCATGGGCTGCCATTATGATACCCATACATTCCGCCTGGAAGACTGTGTTATGGGTTCCTAGTGGTGTAGAGATGTGTATGTTTAGGTCCTCTGAGAATACCCCAGAGCCAGTGCCTGACCTTGTTTTGGACCCGTCAGTGAAGATTCTCAACTCCCTTGGGTTAAGACCTTCGCCAGGTTCCTCGTACAGTTGTATCTTATATTTTTTGTCGAAGATGAATTGCTTGGGTATCCTGTCGGTGGCCGCCTCTATAAGCGGTTCCTTACCAATTACCTCATAGAGGATTTCGGTGTGCGGCACCCTAGCTGATCTCCAGAGGTTTAGTTTCTTAAGACGTATCGCCGTAGCTGCCGCTTCTTGTTTGACGAAGAGATGCAGCGGCGGCAGCCCCAGTATAGCTTCCAGGGCTGCAGTAGGTGTAGTCCTCATGCATCCCGTAGCTGCCATACAAACTAACCTCTGAAGTCGTTGTAGTTTAGCTTCTACGGTGCCATTGCCACTTACTTATGATCATCATAAAGTTATTGAACAACATTCTTGAACAACTGCTAGCATAAAATCACACTAATATTAAATAAAGGCGAAAGTTCGTGTGTTTATGTGTATGTTTGTTACTTCTTCACGCTCAAAGGGTTCGACCAATTTTGATAAATTTTGGTATGAAGGTAGCTGATACCCTGGATTAACACATTCATACCTAAGCTAATTTTGGGTCAAATCTGACAGAATCAAATCAAAAGTATGTGTAAATCAATTTCATATGTAATGCCTTTAGAATCAATATTGGTTTGTGCCTAAAATCAATATTGATTATTTAACTAAAGTGATCAGAAGCAAAAAACTGCTCATCCTACTTTAATCTGCAGTGCATGGATATCGGCAGAATGGAAACAGGATATATGCTTATTCCGAATACATGATATGACGGATTACATATAGTTCGAATATAACGCTGGCGATTTAGTTGCAAGTCCTTTTTGTCTTTTGAACTGCTGTCTCTTGGCTTTTTGCTTGGTGTGTCAATAGATGTGCTTTTCCTATTGTCATGTTTTTACAAATTAGTAATGAAAGAAATATATATTCATGTATTAACTGCCGTTAATAAAGTTTTTAATTAATAATACATATACGATGCCGTCAATATCCAAAAATCAAACCCCGGTCCCACAAGTCACATAAATGTTGTTGTAACCGAAAGTAAACATATTCCCCAGTAATGGCAACGTCGGGTTAAAGTATCGCACGAAGAGCGATTGTCTTCGCCGCGTTTAGGGTTCCGTGTGGCAGAAATAAAAATTAAAACATTTATTTCAGGCATTAATCTCTCATTTCACATACTATCATAGACAATACAACACTATTATAATACTCTATTATAAAATTCTTAAATTGCATTGAGGATCAGCTTTCTGTTAAGAGGGTTCATTACTTCAGGAAAGATCTTAATTTGCATGTGCGCGTGGCGCCATCTGTTGGTACACATTTCTCTAAATTATTAATACAAAGATCGAAGCTTAAAAAAATTATGAAACATGTAATGTCTCTTTTTTTACTGTGGGTATACCACAATCTTTATTTAAATTATTAATATAAATATCAAAGCTTAAAGAAAAATTTAAAAAGGAGCTACCTGGGGGAAGAGACCGGGAATCGAACCCGGTACCTCTGGATTACCGGTCCAGCGCCTTAACCACTTCGCCAGCGAACTTCCACCATCAGGTAGCTCCTTTTTCAATTTTTCTTTCTAATTCTAATTTTAAAATATGGCTTCCATCAGGTTAATGATGATTTCGCCAATTTCAAGTTTGCTCGTAGAGCATGCCGTTGTTCGGTGAGGTTTTGCTTTTGTAAATTGATAGCGATTTACAAAAAACCACGCGGTCTACCGGGCCTTGACCCAAGAGGGGCTATGTACGCTTCAAGTTGAATTCTTCATTAACCATTCACTCATACGTTAGTTCACTGCACAATAGGCTATCAATACTACACATTGAACAACCAACATGAATAAATAACGAACAACTAAACTTAAAGGCATGCGGCCATCTTAAGTCACAAACCGGAAGCTCCAATTTTTCTTTAAGCTTTGATCTTTATTATATTAATAATTTTAATAAAAATTGTGGTATACCCACAATAAAAAAAAGAGACATTACATGTTTCATAAATTTACAAAAACATTTCTCTGTCCGCTTATCTATGTCCGTTTAGGTGAGTGGAACGGCACTGTAGTACGGTCGAATTTCAAATCTTAATTATTAAGCTGTCTTAAAAGTGATCTTATGAGGGTTCCGTGTTTACCGAATTACTAAAACATAAAAACAACTATCTTAAGCAACAAGGTACCGTGCCGCTTTCAAGATGATACATCATTAAATGAAAATTTAAAATCTTCCAATACAGTGACAATCAACAATTTAACGTATCAATTGTCTGACAAGTTGTTTCCTTATGTCAACTTTGTGTTTCCCCACTGTTTCCCCTTTACGTTTGCACAAGCTCCCTATACCACGGAACCTCAGAATAGATAATGCAATTATAGAAGGTCCTCTCTTTGCATTTTAACGATATCCGTGTATAACCGCGTACTGAACGAACTTAAGGCGCTGTAAAACATAACGTATGAGTATTACTCACTATGCGTGTCATTTTTAACTCCCCCACGAAAAAAGAGAACAGATTTGAGTCCATATTTTTTTAGTCGAAAGCCATGTCTGTCGAGATTTTTCTTCAACTATCTTTGGTGGAAAAGTATTCTCCAAGATATTTAGCTTTCATTGTAACAAAGTGACAATATCTCAGCCAATTTTCTAGTTTAGAATTCTAAATTTTGTAGTTATGTTCAACTTTAGTTTAGTAGCATTTTTACACCGAATTATTTCAGAACGGAGGTAAACTTTCGGAGCGTTTTAACAGCCTCATTACAACATCATTTTGAAATCGGCGCTTTCTACAAGCCAACAAATGCCGCCTTCAATCATACGGTTCGTCAATATAGTGGTCACGGCAATGAGACGATTAAAACGCTCCAATAATCACCATTTTAATATCCAAATGAACTTTCATGTGCTGTTGAGCCTCTACACACAAACCAGTTATTATTAGCACAAATTATAACGGATCTATCGTGGTATTCCCTATTTAACGTTAGAGGGTGAATAAACAGCGTTAGTACCAAGGCGTTTTCTCGTGTTTCCATTTCTGCAAATATTGTTAAAATAGATATGGTTTAAAGTCGATTTTTCATGTAAGTACCCCGAAGCCACTCCCGAGTGCGATCCTAGTTAGACCATAATTAAAACCACAGTCTCTTCCGTTGTGGTAATAATGGCGAAATAGGAATGATGCTGGAACTTCGTGGTTAAGAACGCTAGATTATGAAGGTAAATAAGAAAATATAGCGATAGCCTCCCGACGACCAGCATTCATAATTTGTCAGTTGAATTTTAACCTTATGTTATGACAAATATAACATAAGGTTAAAATAGCGTAGGACACTGGGATTCAGGAGGATAGACCCGTTATAATTCGTGTTAATTATGTGTACAAAACGCAACTTTATAAAGTGTCATAAACCAGTTATTCTTCCATTCCATCGAAATGTTGGATGAATTCTGGAGTGTTTACCGTCATGATCTATTCAAGGTTTACGTCACTCTGACATAGACGGAGCCTGCTTCTGACACAGCGTCGCAAAAAGAATTGACAACACCGCTGGCGTTATAACATTAGACATAAGTGTTCTTATCGTTTGACTTGTGCACACTTTTACCGTGGTTCCGCTGATATAAATCCAGAAAAATGCGCGAAGTTCTTACAACACTTGCAGAAGGATTATTTTTCCTTGACTTTTTGTGCTGGTTCAGTTGAAACTTGAAATGCATGTTTGATGTCTGTATGTCATTGACGGAAGGGATGTTTTGGTTCGGTTTAGTGTTATGCGTTGTTTGTTTGATGGAAATGTTTGCGAATGTTATTTTGTTTATTTATGCCATTTTGAGAGGTTAACGCTAGGGATATCCCGTGGGAAAACTTATTCATGGCATAAAGCATCGTTTATCTACATCGTACACGTATGAGGGATGAAAGAGATTCAATATGATTGTGTATTATGATAAATAGGCCTAGAATTCTAGTCAGCGCTTGAAAGTGAAGCCAGTGTGGAACTGCAGTGACTGGATCTCAACATCTACTCCAGCCTGCGGCCCCGACGACACTGTTGTATGTGTCCAGACTGCACTACACAACGAAAGCAGATAGCATCGTCGCGTATTTGCGAGTAAAGACCAACTTCACCCTGAGGGTCGAACAGTTAGAGTCTCGTCACAATGTGAACTTCGCTTCATTTGTGGTGAGGGTGCCTACTATCAAGCTGTCGACCTTCCTGCAGGAGGAATTCTGGCCGAAAGGTGTCGTGTTCCGGCGATTCCGCGGACGTTTACCCGACACCCAGAAGTTCCGTCGCACGTCGCCGAACTAACGTGTTTATGATTATTTTATAATATTATTTTGTTATTTTATATGTATGTTAGTTTTAAGGTATTTATCTATGGGCCACAGTTGTCTGAAAATAAATGATATTGATTGATTGATTGATTGATTGAAGCTAGTTTTGGTAAGCCACGGCCTGTCACGGGCTTAGTTTCGTCCGTGTGCGCACCTTTACAAGCAAAACGTCAAGCAATTTTAATAAAGACGGCGGTTGGGCTTTACCTCCAGCATGGAAGCCTGTGCTTCCGGCGGCGAAACATATTGTGCATTTGGACAATCCCGTGGACACCATTAGTCAAGTGTGCGTAATGTCTATGGATGACAAAAGTGACGTTGGAGTGCTGGACGGACAAGTTGCGGGCTTGCAAGCACCCCCCGCCCCCGCGCCATCGGCGCGCGCGCTTAGAGCGGAGCGTCGATCAAAGAATCTATGTCCGTAAAAATATTTAATAAACTCCCTAAAGCTATCCAAGACAATATAAATCAATTTAAGAATACTCTAAAAAGCTATTTAATAGATAAAGCATACTACACTGTTCAGGAATTCCTAAATGAAACACAAGACATTAACTAATTTAAATGAACTTGAATACTATTTGCTATGAAATTTATGAAATTACCGTATTGTATTATAATCATGAAAATTAATGAACATTATGACTATGACCAAACCTATATTGAAATATTATTATTATTATTGTTTTTTTTTAATGTGTAAATTCCCGGCATATTCATATTTATTTTAGTTCTAGTTGTAAGATATTGCTGTGCCTGACAAGGCTCATGTTTTGGACTTTACTAGTATTTAAGACCCTTAATGTACAACATGAATTGCAATAAAATGATTTGATTTGATTTGATTTGAATCAGTGACGAGGTCGCCGCGGCGGCGTAAAGGCAGCCAGGCCTGATGAACAGCTCCATACGAGTTCGAAACATGTCGGGCCGTTCCTGACAATTTCACGTGAGTGTACACCGCTTAATACAATAAGCAACACGTCTCTATGATTGGTTCATAGACACGCACACATAAAACCAAAAGTGGCTTCATCTTTCGCCAATCTGTTGTATGAAGACTCTCGTTCTAGGCGTTTTCTTAAACCATGTATGTACATTTCCAAAGAAATTTTAAAACTGAATAATGAAGAAACTCAGCGTATCATGTAACAATGAAGAAACTATGAAAAAAAACATGGTCACGAAATGAAATGCATTTTTTCCTCGGCTTTCCTCACGATTCCCGAACTTCCGGCCGTCAATCAGTTTCCCGCCTCTTGACAGCTACCGGAAGGAGGAAACTTTTTTTTAAATAAAGTGCACGCAAACCAGGGCGTGACTCGCATTGGATAACCGTCTAACATTTGCATGGGTTTTTTATTTATTTTGATTGACATGGTAAAATTGTTTGCTTAAAATGACAAAGAAATGTGTATGTTTTGTGTACCCTTTTTCCCCTTTCCCCTGTGCTTTATGATAGGAAAAGGTTGATACTTTTCTATGTATTACTCCACGTATATTCATACAATGGATCTTTCCATATTGAAATAAGAAATCCCACCAAAAACATTTCATGTAAAATTGACGGCCAAGACTCACATTCTCATAACGCTTTCGCTGTAAAAAAGTTATCAGATCCCAGGAAAAGCCAAGCCCCTAAGCCCCGACTTTACTAACCCCACCACCTTGGTTTAAAAAGTATGGCATCAACTGGCTTCAAGCCCCTAAACCCGGAGTTTACTAACCCTACACCTTTGTTTCAAAAGTATGGCTTGGCCGTTTCATAATAGAGTACCGTAAATAAGTCCAACGGACCGTCTGGCCCATATGGTATCAAGAAACTAAGTTTATGTCTTTGATAATATATACTTATAAACTTAATTCCTTACGATATAGGCCGGACAGTCCGCTAGACTTATTTACGGTAGTCTATGAAACGGCCAAGCCATACTTTTGAAACAAAGGTGTAGGGTTAGTAAACTCCGGGTTTAGGGGCTTGAAGCCAGTTGATGCCATACTTTTTAAACCAAGGTGGTGGGGTTAGTAAAGTCGGGGCTTAGGGGCTTGGCTTTTCCTGGGATCTGATAACTTTTTTACAGCGAAAGCGTTATGAGAATGTGAGTCTTGGCCGTCAATTTTACATGAAATGTTTTTGGTGGGATCTCATTTCTTTTTGTAAGCTGCTTTAGTTTTTTTAATTTTTTTGGGCTGTAGGGTTTCTTGAGCGTCAACTGAAGTAGACAATTGTGTATTTAAGAAATACTTAAGTTTAGCCCCATATATATATATACACTTTTATCCCCTATTATGGGAAACCCATACAAACTTCCATCCCCTTATTTAAAGGGTGGGGGTGATTTTTTAAAAGTCCTACAATATGTATTTGATTTATAACAATGAGTCCCTATAGGTTTCAATTTTCAGACCTCTAGTATCAAAATTTGCGGAAGTTTCATACAAACTTCCATCCCCTAGTTTAAGGGGTTGGGGGGTAAAAGTTTCAAGTTTTAGAATTATTTTGTTGTTTGTGTACTAATACTAGCTTACATACCAAATTTCAGCTTTCTAGGTCATCGGGAAGTACCCCAGAGGTTTTGATACGTCAGTGAGTGAGTGGCAAAATCGGCGTATTTTAGGTACCTATAAAACCTAAAGTATAAAAGCTAGATCAATTAAATTTTGTACATTTTATATGTTTGCTAACTGCATCTTAACCTGAGAATTTGGGCGCTCTAGTGTTAACTGGGACGAAACTATGAGGGTTTGAATATGAGACGAAACGGTTCGAGAAAAGGTAGGTAGTGCCCCCTTCTTTTTTGTTCGTCTTGGCGGGGGCACTACCGTGCCCCCAGATTAATCTAGCGTGACTGGCGTGGGCCGGAGAGACATTATGAAAACTTTGAAACTTCAAAAAACCAAGATTTCAACTGTCTAGCTATTACCGTTTATGAGATACAGCCTGGTGACAGACAAACAGACGGTCGGACCGGACGGATACGGAACCCTAAAAACAACTTTTTATCGTAACACATGTACAAAACACTACACAAACATGTATGAAATACTTACTAAATAGTTAAGAGCTAGCTTTAGTATTAAATATTTAGCTATTTGGATGATTAAATTTTGAAGTCGGTTAAAAAGGCACTCGCACTACATTTATCAGCTGAAAATAGGCCACTTTTTAAGCACATTATTATCAACGAAACCAGAAAAAGAAAATGATTAACCGGTATGATATCGTAACACAAAGGGCGTCGGTTGTTCCCTTGATGAACGGTTCCGGAACGGCGAGGCGACACGCGAGGGGGGAGCGAGACGGAAACCGGCTAAGTGTGAGTCGGACATAAGGGTTCCGTACCGTACCATCAAACATTACCTACCGTTTATCAATATAGCTAAATAAGGATAACAACTGAGTCGTTTGTTACACAATTTTGGTTTTTGAGAAAGTGCTTCCATACTAGGTAGTTAACTGACTGATTTGAAATTGGATTTTTATTGAAGATGGGCCATTTTTTCTAAAGTTACAAGTTTAGTGTCCCAATGTTTTTTCGTTCCATTCCATATAACCTACTACAGAGGTAACGGAATGGGAATGGAAATGGAAAAACAAAAAATGTAAGTGTGAATATTTTGGGCCAGTTTTTTTCTCCTAATTAGATCGAAAGACCTCGTGATTCTGAGTAGAAAATACCCAAATATCGAAAATTAATAAAAAAGTGGGGTGTACAACTTTAGAAAAAATGGCCCAAATATGCGAGAAACTTGTAATTTTTTGAGGCTTTCATGTTTTTGACCCGTTTTATAATTGGGCATAGAAAAATAAAAAGAAAGTCTAACCTAATCTACAAAAAGAATATCTTTGTAGTTAAATTAATAAGTTGGAATTTGGAATATATTCCCGGCCGTCGGGCCAAGATATTATTTTAGCTGCCAAGTTAATTACGCTAGATACCAAGTTATCTTAGCTGCCTGGAAATTAATATCCCTTAAAATTACGATAAAGTTGAAGATGTTTGCGCGGATAAATTACTCATAAACATAATAAACCAAGCATATTATAAGGAAACGATCATTACAGACTTTATTATAACTATATCAGATAACGTAATGGCTTCCCTGCATATTACGACGAGGCGATTTATATTTAATCCTCCATTAAGTTACTGCGAGTTAACTGTCGTCTGAAATTCTCCCGACCTCAATTCCCGTCGAGCGTTTCTTAAGGAAATTAATAACTTTGAGACATACAGATCATAATATAAAAGTCTTCTCCAACGCGTTTTTTTTTAAATACTACGACGGTGGTAAACAAGCATGCGGCCCGCCTGATGTTAAGCAGTTACCGCCGCCTATGGACGCTTGCGAAGCCAGGAGCATCACACGCGCGCTGTCGACCCTTTAAGAACCTATTTACAACACATATGGAATGAGCTCCCTGCCGAGGTTTTCCCCGGGGGCTACAGTATGGTTTCTTCAAGAGGGGAGTAAATAGGTTCAAGAGGGGAGTAAAGGTCTGATGCTCCTAGCGTCGCAAGCGTCCATAGGCGGCGGTAAATACTTAACATCAGGCGGGCCGCATGCTTGTTTGTCAGCTTAGTAAAAAAAAAAAATAGTAACTGCCTGTCATGTATCAATGGGAACACCTATTTTCCACCCTAGAAAGTAACGTTCATCAAAATTCCCCTGTCAAAGTAGTTTCTCTATTTCTAAGAAAATGCGCTTTCCACGAAGACGGAAGGAAATGGTGTTAATCGGGCGGCGCGGGATCAAAGCGCGGAGCTCCAATTACAGGCGCGTGCGCAACGGAACGAAGCAGTTTTAACGCGTAAGGTATAGGCGTGAGCGATTGGAGAATGCTAACTAAAGAATAATGTTTATGGAACTAATTCAATAGTGTCTGATGGTCGTGTCAACTTTTATATTTTGATAATACACACGTATCAAACGCGGTGACGGCCGTTTTGGCAACCAAAAAGATAAACATCCCGTTTATTTGTTGAAATCGTATAAAATAGGCTACTTTAAGAAACTTATTTCATTAGTTTGGCCATTAGATGCGTTTTATTATATATCACTATAGTAAGCATTTTGTATGTCGTCGCGATTGCCTTGTACTGCAAAACAGCAAAGAAAACTAAAAGTCAAAAAATTCAATATGAATAATTTTTCAAGGGTGTCATATTGCCAAAGTAATAGCGGTATAAGAGCCCTATTCCCGGAAATGGTTACGGAATTAACATAGCTCGTAAAAAGCTGGAATATCCTAATTTGTTACTCGAGAGTTTTGGAGACTGCAAACCTATATGTAAAACATCATACTCAACCAAATTGGTACTGGCCTCCAAAAGTGAAGGACTGTGCTCCAGTGCGGTGCGGTCCGTAAAATAAACTACTAAATTCCTCATACCCAAAGGGTGTCTGGAAGAGATCGCTCTTTAGCGATACCTGTAAACACCAGAGGAGTCACAAGTGCGTTGCCGGCCTTTCAGGTGAGAGTACGCTCTTTTCTTGAAGGTTTGAAGGTCTTATCGGTCCGGAAATACAGCAAGCGACAATTCATTCTACAATGGTAGGCACACACTATCTTGGGCAAATATACACGCTGTATAAAAAAAATGTAGATCCCTTTCGCCTGCAACTTAGACCAAGCGACCAATCTGTGAGTGTCGAAACGGGGTATATTGCACAATCGATGCTAATAGAACGGTGCGATTTTACTAAATGCTGCCGTGGATGTGAAACGGTAGTTAAAGTATCATGTTTGTGCTTTGAGTAATTATTAAGCCTTCATACCACCAATAATTATGCCTGCTATAACACATGTATTAAATGCAAATATGTTTGT
This sequence comes from Apotomis capreana, assembly GCA_947623375.1. NCBI lineage: Eukaryota > Metazoa > Arthropoda > Insecta > Lepidoptera > Tortricidae > Apotomis > Apotomis capreana. Next base: position 2,853,340 of record OX392514.1, read on the forward strand.
TGTTATTGATTTATAAAAGAAAATAAAATATAAATGCTTTATAATATAAAGAAGTGAAAGAAAAGCGGAGTGTAGAATGAGCTGGAAATTACTTCACCGACAAGAACCGAGCTCTTGAATATAATGATGATGATGATGATGGTGATGATGATGTTAGTGGGTTATGCTTCTTTTCCGATGGGTAACTGTGTAATATATTTTGAATTGATAGTGTTTGAGCCAGACAAACATTGATTATAGTTGTTCCTAAGTTTCTGTACCGGGAAAAACTAGGGTTCCTAAAAAAGCATAATACACGCACGCTACCTAACCTACTTGTTAAATAAGACAAACATGAAATGTTTTAGTAAAGTCTGTGTCCAGTATCATGGTATCATTCTCCAAAAATATAATTGAAAGTTAACTTCGTCGAAATATTCGCGATGATATAGACGTAGATGGAAATCAAATAAAGAATATATGTATACAGCACTTTATTTATATTTGGTCATACTCCTAATAATAGAAAATGTATACAAAGTGTCGTTTTTAGTGACGAGCCACACGGTGAGTGACGTTGACTAAACGTCTGTCAACGGAACTTTTCACGCGCCATATTTTATTTAATGGCTGAGCTCTACTGCATTATTTCCTTCAGACAATGGGAGGAATTTGACAGTACCTCTTACCATAATTATTTCCTGTGTTCAGTGTGGTTCAGTTGCGTTACTACTAGCTTCGTTGTTGCGTTATAGTAGGAATCCGATAAATAACTACATGTTACATTTATAACATCAGTACGGAAGTGCGATGCAAATTTGATGCTTTAGTCCGTAAAATAAATTTCTTATTGGAGCTTTTTAGTTACCTTTTTAATTAAGTACGTCTGCAGCGCTACGGTGCCACCTTAAGGCATGCAAGAAGCAACTGGTTGAAAAATTCAATGGCCCTGGCATCAAGTTCAGTGGTCCAATAGGTAGGACGCCCGTGTTGGCCCGGAAAGCCGTGGGAGATGCGGGCGCGAACCCCTCCTGAACCATTAAATTTTAAAAATTAATCTAACTAATCTTTTGAGCTTCTTCGTCATGTTTTATGTTCAAACATAAATACATACAGACAATGCGATGGATAAGAGGTAAATAACAGGCGGCTTTATTGTTGCAGAACGATCCCAACCAACCCAGAAGATATCAATCTATCTACCAGACAACCATTAGTAACCGGATTTTTTTAAATAATCGTAAAATGTTAAAATACAGAGAAAAGGCAGGTATTTTTAAACCACAATTATCTTTCACGCCTCAAAACACGTTTCCTATATTCCTATATCATTGTCAACTCTATATTTAGTCATCCATAAACGTCACCGATGATTAGGCGTCGTCAGCGAGCCATCTGCGCGCGCGCACCGAGCGGTGCTGATTATGCTCCTGGGACTGGAAATAACCCCTGAGTGCCACTTCCAATTTACTTGTCTGTGATCTTAGAGAGCTATTTTGGATTTTGAACTTGAACTGTTTTTTATTCGTTTGTGTTTTTATGTATTAATTATTTCAAAAGTTCTAACAATTACGTCCGCGCAGAAGTATTTTTTTCTGACTTCACTAGTAGGGATCTGCACTACTACTGCGCCAACCGTGTCATCTAAAATGCTCCGTAGTCAAAACCAATGAAGAAATTAAATGTATTCTTTGAATTATTGATACGAAGATCAAACCACAAAAATTGAAATGTTTAACCTGTCAGAAGAGACTGGGAATCGAACCCGGTACTTCTGGATTACCGATCCAACATGTTAACCTCTCCACTGCCCTAACTCCAGGTAACATTTCGAATTTTTCCTAATGCTCCTTTTTCCTCTTTTTTTGTGCTTTCATCTTTGTATGAGATGAGGCAGCAAAAACAGTTTTTTTTTCTTCTGTATTTTCTTTAATATCTTTTATTTATTACCTACCTACATATAATAGTATCGATATTATATAAGATTATTCATAAAATAAACAAATTTCTTCCGTTAATAAAAAAACTACTATCGCAAAATTACCTATATTTATAGAACAGGAAACCATAGCGAATCTTTAGTGTACTGGAAACTTGATTGATTAACAATTTAGTCCTTATCAACAGTCGATAACAATTGGAAACTAATGTATCCTGTGCTAACTTGACCTTTGCACAAACTGACGTAATAAAACTACAATTTATCGTTCAACTGTGACCCATCAACTAAAAATAAAACAATAAATTCATTAGATCTTAGTAGGCATATTCATTCTATTTCAAATTTAAACGGCAATTTCTGTTTACTTGTGTTTATACAGTGTGGAAAAAAATCACGGGCACTGGATCAACTGCCTTAAATCCTTAGGTTAGCAGCGATTTTACTAATAGGAATCATTATTTTATCTTTAATGTTTACGTGTACTACTTTTACGTTTAGAATCGATGATAAAATTAAATCGATGTTAAAATGCATTTAATTCCCGAGTAAGACAAGCAAATTCAAGAAAATCTTAGAATGCTGTTATGTTTTTTGAAAAATAATCTTTCTGTCAAGTGAAATGAGTGAACTTAAGAATTTAGGATGACAATGTCTTATAGCTTACAGTACACATATAGTTTGTAATCTTGGATAAAATGGCTTAGAAACAATGAATCTAGTCCCAGCTTGCAATATAAAGATATATTAAAAACATTCTCGTCAGCAAATTGCGAATCCCCGGTATGACGTGAGGTTTGACAGACTGTCCATTTTAGCCGACCGCGTTTACATTTCGTTCACTCACTCTGACAGAATGACTCGTTTTGTATGCATTTTTATTTCACCTGCGATTTTTATGACCAAAGTTCGGAATAGGTAGTGCCTATTTACCTAAATTACCAGAGGACGTGTTTAAGAGTGATTGTAACCACCAAAAATGATAGTTTATTTTCCGAAATCCGTTTTTCCCTGATTACTTAATTATAATACTCCATACACATAAAACTATCTTTGGAGGTAAAATTTTTCACGAATACCAACTGGGTGGACATAACAATTATGTGAAATTAAGGATTGCCATTCCTAATTTTCTTATAAAACTCGTATGAGAATAAAACAAAATCCTTCTATAATCCGATATAATAACAATATAACCTGGATTCATACAAGCTGAACTTTTGACCACAGGAGAGACGACTTTACTCCCCAACCCAACTGTATATAAGCCGAATGATTCATTTGTTTGAAAGCTACGAAACCATACCCATTTCCTAAAACACCTCTTTATGCGTTAGAGGTTACTTAAGTTTAGCAATTCAAAAATCAAAAAATATTATTCAAACGTAGCAATTGTTCCCAAACTTAACGACACGTACTTGGGAGTAATACCAAACTTTGCTCCCCTGCGATACATGTCTAAGTAGCTGTTATGCTATTTTTAGTAGTTAACTTTTGTCCCCCGTACTTTTAAGTGCCATGCTAAAGTGCTGGGTATTAATAAAGTTCTGTCTGGAAACTTTGACAGACAGACAGAACAAAATAACAGCCAAATAAAGCGGTTAAATCAATTTGAAAGTTTGTGTCGCCTCCAGAAGTTCGGTTTATTCAATACGACATTAGATTTATATTGTCTGAGGAATCTTTTACAGGTAAGGTTAGTAAACAGTAGCGTTGTGTAGCAATTTCAAATGTACGTAAATTGATATGAATTGTTATGACTCGTAGAACAAATGGTAGGGGTAGAAAGATCGCCTATGAGATGGACAGATCAAATAAAAGCTGCAATAAATGGCTCATCGTCACTGCACGAATGCACGAGCAAGGCGGCTATCAGAGAAGACTGGCGGCGTGTTGTGAAGCTTGCCACCAACATCTGAAATGATGACCACGACCACTCTGCCAAGAGTGAAACCGACAAAGAAGAGAAAGGTTCTTGAGTTGCGTATCGAAAAACGCAGCGTGGAAAGGCCCCCAATATCGCGGGAAGTAATTGTATGTGGGCGGCCCACGACCACGGTTGTGGAGAACTTTGGAGACGCCTTCGCCCAGCAGTGGACGTCTATCCTATAATAGGATGATGTTGAATTATTAAAAGTATAAATAAAAAGGACATGCAGATTGCATATATCCTTTTATGGGATGAAAACACATCAACGAATCTCATTTACTCCGCTACCCAAGCCACGTTCCAAACAAGGCTACAGCCGACAATAAAAGCAATAGAAACTGTCCAGTCTGTTTATCTAGGACACCATTAACATAACACAGCCACGTCCTAGATACGAGTTTTCTAAGGAACTGCCAAAACAACACGATGGTACTTTGTCGGATCAACTCCTTTGATGACTCCGTATGGGGTCTCATTAACGATGGTAATGCGACATGGTCATACAGACTTCTCTTGGTATTTACATTTGAAGTGAGCCTTTTAGTTGGATACGGTTTTGTTTTGGAGTTAGCTTTCTGTTGCTATTTTCCTTTAGAATTGGTCTGGCATACATACAAGTACCACTAGGAAATGCGTCTCGTAAAACTGGAAGAGTAAGATATAAGGTAAAGTTGGGTAAGACGAGCAGCTTTTATGTGTAAAAATTCATTGAAGTAAAATAAAATATTGAAAATATACAAAATGGATGACGACGTCAGTGGCAGAGTTAAAGGTGGGGTGGAGGAGGTTAATGGAAAAATCTTGCTAAGTGAAGAATGCCTGTCCGTCTTCACAATCGAAAGCCTAGCAGTTAGTTAGTTCTTGGACTGTGGCAGTCTTCACCTGGTGATAGTCGCACCCCACCTTACTGACACAACTATATACATAGTCCGCATAATAGCGAAAAGCGATGCATCAGCGATAGACGTTTGATCCCAATAAAAAATAGAATCGATTACTTACCATCCTTAAAAAAAGGCTACACTGTCTGTACAGGACTGTGCTTCACGCTTGGCTATTCTAAATTGTGAAATTGTACTCAGTCACAAACCTAGTAAGACCGTGCCATGTCTCACAACAGAACTACAAATTGTGGCGAAAATCAGCATACATACACTCAAATCCTAACTGCATTGTTTTAGTTCTCTTTGTTGCAAATACTTGGTAGGCTCCTCTTTTGACCACAGGAATTATATAAATAATTGGACAACCGAACTTGAACTGTCAGCCTGACGGATTTGGCAGATGTTTATCGTATTCACATAGAGGTCGCTAAAGTGTAAGGCTAAGGCCTTTCAAAGATCGACAATCGACATACAAAGCATAAGGAAAAATTCGAAAGGTTGCTTGGGAGTTAGGGTGGCGGAAAGGTTAAAGCGCTGGACCGGCAATCCAGAGGTACCGGGTTCGATTCCCGATCTCGTCCACCAGGTAACTAATTTTCTCATGGTTTCAGATGTTTACCTGTGAGAATAGGTACAGATAACAATCCCATTTTGGTTGCTTGTCTGTCGGTCCGTTAGTTTTGCCTGTTAGTTTTTGAAGCTATGCGAACGAGGTGACCAGAGTATCAAGTCGTTCTGCAAATATTGAATTAATTGAAAAACTTTCCAGCTCGCATATAATGTTTGAATTGAGGCATGGGAAAATAATCGTATGGCATTTGTATCCAAATGGATCGGCCACTAATTGGGAGGCGTTTTCACTAGTATAGTGTAAATCTAGCTGCGATCTTCTTACTATGAGTTAACTTGACCGTACTCGTTAGCGACTGCGTCAATGATTTGTATGAAGAATAGTGCAGCGCCCTTGATCAAATGGAACCGAAATCAATCCACTAGGTTTACGTTGTTGGTGTGACTAGTATAACATGTGTGTTACAGGTACAAAGTAGAGCATAGCAACAACAAACGGGCGTGAGGTGTTGGACGGACGCCGAATGGCAGTCGTTAAGTCGCTCCCTCTGTGTTCCTCGAACGTCTTTATTTCGGAGTTCCCCGTATAGACTTGGGTATGTTTTGCATAAAGCGATTTGTCTAGTATGGTAAAAATAGGCCGATACATATCAGTACTGGAAAATACTTTGTTAAATGTTGGTTCGATGACAGACACAACTGTACTGATTTGGTATTAAAATTTAATTTTGGACTCAGCACATTCAGCACGACAATACTTTTCTTGAAATTCCACTCCGATCCCACACACAAACATAACTTTACAATTATTATGCAGCTTTCTTTGTAAATTGTTTTCGTTTCGCTCTCTAATATCTCGTTGTTATCAAGAGGATATATCATAATTTTCTATCGTAATTTTTCCACATAAGTTGAGGTTTCGTTTTCGACTGTTTTCTTCTCTAAAACTTAACCAAGCTTAACGAAACTTTGGCAACTGAATGGGAAGGAAATGTGGTCGATTTGTGCGCTTACATATTCCTATACAATTTGTGTACTCGGTGCAGGTCTTGGCCAAAATTTCGCTCTAAACTGACGCCGAGCACACAAATTCTAGAATTTGAAGAAAAACTGACTCGACAAAAAATATATTAAACCTGATCACAACATTTCACGCGAATCGTTTTAGAAATGCGGCCTGTTGTCGTGAACAGACCGAAGTCCTGGCAAACAGGCTTTCTAACTTGCGGACATAGGAGAAAAAACCCAAGCTGACGCTACACTCGCTCGGTTAAAAATTCCAATAACTCTTAAACGAAAAACAATAAACGGGACGAAATTTAACAATAACTGAAACAGTCGTTTCGTTCAATCATACAGCTTTTTGAAAAAGGTAGTAACCAACCAGAATCCTCTGTTAAATACGCCTTTTTATGTTCAGTGTGTAAGGCATTATAAGGCACCATTGTTAAAAGGACGTGTCAGAATGTGAAACATTTCGATATTTTTCATAATAAAACTAAAGGTCCGTTGTTCTTAGAATTATGCATTTTTTTTGTATTATAGTGCTCCGCTAGTTAGAAGTCAATCCGTAATAATTCGTATTGCATTACTAAGACGCTGGATAAAAAACAAACAAAATGATTAAGTTTAACACAAAAAAAAGATTTGTTAACAGTAGCGCAAATGTTAGCTGCTACCTAGCAGGTACCTACCTAGTTATAATTTTGATTACTAGTAGCCCCCAGTTGGTTACTGTTACTGTTAACAAATCTTTTTTTTTTATCAGTGAAGGCTTTTAGCCGAGAATGATCAAATTCAAAATGGCGTCTCATAGGTTGTAGCCCATTGCTAATGTACAAATGGTAATTGAATTAGCTCCCAGCTTATTCTGATTTTGGTGAGTGTCGCTTGCAAACAATTCCGTACCGTTACCAAAGATAAGTTAAAGCAAGATCTATTATTGAAGTAAAATAACTGTTTTAAAACTAGGAGAATATTATCCATGTTCTAAAATAGTTATCCACATTACCGTGTATCCTTAAGCTTTGCCGTCTGCAATTCCACAACTTAATGTCTTTTTGCTGCCAGGAATAGTTCGGGTCGACTGCGGCCACTTCAATAATAAATCTCGCTCGAGGTTAGCTGGGGCGAGGAATTCTTCGAAGCGACACTCGCTAAAATCAAGAAGGGCTCATATGGACATGTCACGACTTACGGTGGCAAGTCACCAAAGTCAACAAAGCCGCTGATAGGCCAACGCGTCTCCATCGCCTGAAGAGGAGAAGGATGCCACCAGAACCCGAAGACTCCGAATGAATGGACATAGCAAGAAATCCCGTCCGTAGTCCCAGACGGAGAAAGATGCCGCCACAGAGGGCTCAGCTGAAATCGCTACCCCACATGCCCGCGAGGGTATGTGAGAGCGTCCCGTATGTTTCGGTGGCAAGTGGCGCGGAGAGCGGTTGAGCGAGATATCCAAGCGAGACGCACACGTACCGCGTACAGCTGCCGCCCGCCGCCAGGCCGTCATTATGCTCTTCGTACAGCGCTGATAGCATAAAATATATACATCGGATCGGAGCACCGCTCCGCATTTACCCCAAAAATATATAGTTCTTATGGCTTTTGCGGCAGTCAATAGAGAACCTTCTGTAAAGACTTATTCCGTGATTCGGATAAAAAATCATAAGATAAATAAAATTAGAAGAAACACGGCCGCCCCCGCCGGTCGTCGAAAAAACTATGCCGTTGCATGCCCGTAGAAGGACAAACCATTTTCATCTTTTTTCCAGACATGTAACTTTTTCCAAAGAATGATATTCCTATAGATAAAAAAAAAATCAAAAAATATCGATTACCCATTTAATCGAACAGTTATGTTTTCTTGTCAAATGTCCAGAAAGTACACGGTGTTAATTACGAACACGGGAAATGCATTTGCTTGGACAGGCGGCTCAGGCTAGAGGAAAAGAGTCCCATCGGGGAAGATTTTCTTATCAAGATTCTAGTACGCTTACTCTAAATTGTAGTATAAGTACAATTTAGAGCAAGCTTAATTCACACGTTAATTATTTCACGATATCTTATTGTTTAGAAAAATCATAAACCTTCGCCGTGTTTGGATAAACATTTTCATATAACCTTGCATTGATTATCATGTCGTTAGCAATATATGTATAACCGCCGTATGACTGGCGCGTGTCAAACAGAGGCCCAGATGGCTATCATACTCGTGACTCGCCAGAGCTCATGCCAAAACGTGACGCGCGATAATGAAACGTGTTATTATGTTATACAGTGGCATTGAGTAATGTACGAGTAGTCGTTATGCTACTCTCACAATGCGCAGAGACGACGAAAATCTCGAAAAACTGATCGTGGTTGTGAACACCGAAAGCAAAAGATCGCGCGGTTCGCCAACAAGATGGACCGATCAAGTAAAAGACTCATCGACCTCTAAATCCGACTCAGTTGTAAGAGAGGCGTTGGACAGAAACCGGTGGAGGTAGATCATCCGCGCCAGATGCAACCCTGAAGCTGACCACGATCCTTAGACACGAGGGACCATCTCCAGAGAGAGAGGTGCTACTCTAATTTTATTTATTTATTTATTTATTTAAACTTTATTGCACAAAACAAAAGTCAGTACAAATGGCGGACTTAATGCCAAATGGCATTCTCTACCAGTCAACCATAGAGCCAAACAGAGATACTAGAAGTGGGTGCAAATCAAAGAGACAGGCTTGAAGATCGTAATAGTAGAACTTTATTTAACGTTATTCCTGCAACAATAGTGTAAAAAATATCCCTTCATCGTTTAGGAGTATTGAATCCTTACTTATTGTCAGCCCCATCGTAACTTAACCTTTTATTTATGTCATAGGGGACAATCGAGCAAACGGATCACCTGATGGAATCTGATTACCGTCGCTCATAGACACCTGCAACATCAGAGGAGTCACAAGTGCGTTGCCGGCCTTTCAGGTGGTAGGTGGCGTAGGTATGCTTTAGTCTCGGACTCAGACTGGTGCGGGCTGATGATGATTATAGTTGCTATATGAACGTGGATTTAATGATACAATAGCATCGTTAATGAAACATGTCTCAGAAACGAATTGGCTTAATCATTTGTCAAGACATAAACTAGTTCTTCACAAGCAAAGCGATGCCATTTGCTTAAATAAATTCGACATTAAAGCAGTGCCTGAAAAGTTAAAGAAATTAGACATTCTGGGGACCTTGCGTTGTTCTAGCGATAACGCAATAAACCTCGTTTCAATCGGTCGAATTGTAACATACATTAATAATACATGAATTAGACACTTTGGTTGATTTACTACATAGTATGTTAATCAACTATTTATCCATGTCAATCAACACGCTTCAATATCCTCATTAACATTCTTTACTATCAAGGACACGCGCACTTAACAAGCGACTGTTAAATGAAAAGTAGTTCTAAAAGAATCTATCTTTTCTGAAACTTTACTTTAAAAAGCAACTCTAACAAATCAATTTGATGGGTCATTTTTAAATAAACCGCCATAAAAATATAGTCCTTTTGATTTCTTGTGAAGCCATTTAAAGTGTATTTACAAAAAGGCCTAACTTACAGGGTTTTAGTATTAAAATATGACGTTTTCGTGCAAGTGATCGGAGTCGAGAAGCCAACCCGGTTCGGACAGGTGCAAAATCTTTCGCATATTAGGGTTGTCAAATACTGGTTAATCGAAAATTTATTTTTCGCTATCAAAAAACAAAGGTCTAGAGCGTTCAAGTCTCGTAACGCATTCCTTTATCTGTAAGAAGTTGCCCAGCCAAGTCAGTTATTTTTGTTTATGAAATGACTTATTCCACAAAATCGAAAATTATTGACATATCAGCATATCACACGTAGTGCTGGTGTGATATGCTGATAATATGTGTTAATAATTATCCACAGTATTAACACGACTCGTAACGATCACAGTCATCGGCGCACACGCTGGTGTTTAATTCAGTTTTTGTTCTATATTATTCGTCGAAAGTTCAGTCCAACATACTTTTTCTACTAACTGGATAAACGTACATAGTATCGTACTGTAAACGTACATAGTATGTACATAGACTTTGGGGATAGAACCTTAAAGAAACGAATCCCGTACCTAATCAATAGTTTACCGGAGGAAATACGGCGAGAGCCAAAGAGGAAAATGTTCAATAGCATGTAAAAAAAACACTTTTTTACACTACTACCGTAGTATAGCTTTGTAGCTAAATAAGAAACATACTTATGAATCTAAAATAGAGATTCCCTTAAAATATCCCACAGTCAAACCAGCCACTGGTTTTGTGGGACAATGTATTTAGACCTAAGAAAAATGTAAAGTTCCTAATAAATAAAATAAATATTGACTCCTTAATTCTCGACTACTTTGGGCTTAAAACAAGATAAACCCAAACGCGCCAATTAACGTTTAAATTGTAAGGTGGGATTAACATTTGACCTGCGCGCGCGTTAGTTGTCAGATTGATCGACGATTCGATAAACGTCGTCATCAATCATTGCTAGGCTTTAAAATTGTATTTTGAGCTTCTATACGGATATCAAGTCAGGTTTAGTTTTTTTTTCACTGGAAAACGTAGCTTTATGAGTATCTAAGTATTTTTATCATGGGCAAAAATATGTTTAGAATTCCTCAATTTAAGTTACTTAATGTGATATTACTTGCGTTACAAGTTACAACCAATATAGTCATACTCATCTAATTATATATATATTTTTTTCAATTTTACATGCAACATACAACTTAAGTTTTGTGTTGGAGATGCGAAACGTAAATAATATGTTTAGAAATCTTAGGTAACCATTTATAATTGAATGTTGATATTTTATTACCTATCAATTCTGAAAGATATTTTTAAGTCTAATCCTATATCCGAGGAGGCCGTAGGGATTCGAGCCAGAAAATAGATAAAAAAAATATTTTAGAGCAATAAAAAGACCGACAATGTTTTTCGCAGTTTTAATTAAAATTTCCATCACGAGGCAACCCTATGAATCCATAATGATTGTCTGTAAAAGAAATATGATTTTTAAAGCTGAAATGAGAAGGTTTAATATTCAAGAGATACATAACAAGGGTAATATAAAAATGATGCGGTAGAGATGCGTGCAAAATGCAGCAGGTGCTTAAGAACAACTGGACGTATTTATGCAAACAGGAACCAACCCACAATAAGTGCTCGTACTTTATGTTAGAGTGATATGGTTAATAATAAGGGTTTTATGCGTTTAGTTCTCTTATGCATAAATACATCCAACTTGTGTGGTGAAAAAAGTGGTCAGGTTTTTAAATCACTTGTCGGCACTTCAAAATATTTATCGTTGATGTTTTGTATGTGGCGCAGACGGATTGTATAACCCACCGTATTACATTACAGCTAGCCGTTATCAAAAACTGGGCTGTTTTGAAATGCGTCGGTTCAACGATTACCCGGATTGAATGCGGCTGAATGAAAATCTGCTGGATTGTATTCGGCATTACGTTCTTCAACACGGCTAGCCGTCATACAGCGGCTCATCAGCCGCCATTTCCTGACCTAACCCTAGGTAGTTTATTTATTTAATCGTACGGCGTATTTACATAAACATTTCAAAGAAAATTCTGACAATAATAAAACGTAACTTTAAGCCTACATTCAGGGTCGCGAGCCGTACTGTAATACAGCGAATCATTAGCTGCCTCTTCCTAACCTAACCTAACCTACTTTACACGTAGCAGTTCGGTTCTGGCGCTTTGCTGACTCGCTGGCTCGCTCGGCCGCAGATCTAACCTAACCTAACCTACTTTACTGCTAGCAGTGCGGTTCTGGCGCTTCATACGATGCGGCTAAACGTGGGCCGCCTTATTGAAGAAAGTATCGCAATGAAAATAGAACCGCCGCATTTAAAGACAGCCCTGTTTTTGATAACGGCTAACGTATAACTAACGTATAACTTACGGCAAACCACGGGTGGTAATTCGTAAATCCCCAGATTGCATATTTATGACCCACACAAACACCTGCGATTTGGGACAGAATTCACGAATTCACAGCTCTAGGTATGTAATGTATTACTATTACAGGTTATTATAGATACAAGTTATTTTTAAAATTTAAATGTTGTTTACTCCCAAGTAGCACAATTGGGTCTAAATAGCTCGTATATCATATCTAATTAGATGCTTAAGTGAAATTTACCACCATGACTAAGTGCTATATATATAGGTGGCAAGAACCCTTATGCCACCAGTATAGAACCAAAAGGAGAAAAATTGCAGCCTATTTTTGGTGCTAAATAGAATCCATAAGAGATCTCACAATAACCTTAAGTGGAAATTAGAACTATGGGTGAAAGTTATGCGTCCATAAGAGATCTCACAATAACCTTAAGTGGCAATTAGAACTAAGGGTAAAAGTTATGCGCAGTGAACGAATGAAAACATTTCAGTTCGGTCAATGAGTGATAAATGAGTCGCCAAAATTATCTTTGAGTGGCGAGGCAACTGTCAAATTGAAGTAATACGTGATCTGCCATATTCATTTTGGATTTATATGTCTGTTTGATGAGTGATTAAAACTTTACGTTATACAAGCATCGAAATAAGCACGAAATTCTTGCGAATTTTTTTTTACTGTGAAACTATAGTATGTTTTCTTTGTAAATTTCGAAGCGCCCTTCATTTGATCAGGAATATTAAAAAAGAGAGTGCTAAATTAAATAAGGAATAGATACTGATAAGAAATAAAACTTTTAAAAACCTGACCTAATGATTGTAGGTTACGTACAATGTTAAAGTAACATCGTCACAACTATCAAAAGTCTGTGATTATGCGTCAGTGTGATAAAATTCTGGTTAAAATAATCAATTTTCATAGGCTTCCATTTGTAAACATGGCGAAACAAAAACCGTCCAAGAGCATGTCGGGCCACGCTCAGTGTAGGGTTCCGTAGTTGGCCATCCTTCACAATAGACAATAAAATCGAATTTAAATTACGAGAAAGATTTCAAGCTCTATAAAAGGTCGTAAACGCCAAAGTAACTGTAATTACTTATTACCTTCTAGAAGTTATCGATTATACGCACCAGATTGAGCGAAATGTTTTAATGCAGTATGGCACTTAACTAATATGTGTAACGTTCGAAGTATAAGAACACCGCGGGGCACTTACGTCATTTAAAAGAAAATTATGAATTTTTGCGATAACTCAAAAACGGCTCGACCGATTTTATTCAATATAGTTTTCATTGAAAGTACTAATAGGGCCTTATTTTCATGAATTTTTCCATAATTTTTTGACCCGTGGTTGAGAAGTTAGAGGGGGGGGGACACTATTTTTTGGATTTACCGAGCGAATATTTACAAAACTGCTGACTTTATCAAAAAATTATCTTTGAAGGCCCCTATTGTTTTTAAAAGACCTATTCAACGACACCCCACACGCTAGTGTTAGATCGAAAAAAAAAATCACCCCCACTTTAGGTATGGGAGGTACCCGAAAAAAAGTTATTTTTTTAGTTTTTATTTTACCGTTATGTCGGCGTGATACATACACATACCAAACTTCAGCTTTCTAGCACTTATGATCACGGAGCTAAGCCGCGGACGGACAGACGGACAGACGGACATGGCGAAACTATAAGGGTTCCTAGTTGACTACGGAACCCTAAAAAAGATCATACAGTGTTTATTTTCACTTATTTGTTCCTTATTTGGAACTATCAAGTCTAATAATCACTTATTTGTATCTTGCGAGTGGCAAAGCAGTGAATGATATTACCAATAGTAATTATTTGCTCTTTTGTAGACTATTAAACAAGCAAGACTATTAAATATATTTTGACAAGGCGCAAATAGGAACAATAATAGAACTTTTAGTTCGTTAGTGGTTCGAAATAAGTGAAAATAACTGCTTTTGGTTCCAAGAACCTCCTACTGACACCTATTTATGCGTTGGAGTGGCAATAAGGTACTTCTTAGGCCTTAAAGTTGCAATATTTTTTGGTTCCAAAAGAGCCGTAAAATTATCCCTTTAGCCACTATTGGTGATATAATTCGCTATTGTACTAGTCATTTGGAACTTTTAGTTCCAAATAAGGGTATGTTCCCACTTATATGTAAAAGTTGCTTATAAGTGATTTTAAGGCCTTATATAGTACTATTGCTTCTTATTGAGTGGCAATTTGAACCTGCATGCAACTTTAAGTAGCAAAATCGACTTTATCCCACCATAAGTAATAAAGTAGAAACAAAAAACGTTCCTATGCAACTACAAGTGATAGGATGAACTCATATACAGTTTTGAGTGGTGTTTAAAGCTATAAGTTGTATCAAACACTGTTAAACCACTCATTTAGAACTTAAAGCTATAAGATAAGCTGCAAAATTCACTAATGTGCTGCTTGGGCTTTGATGGGTATAATGTATGTTTTAATTTATTGTTCCTATTACAGCGCACACCAGGTATAATACTTTCCCAATAACAGGGACAATGCCGCGGGTAAATACATCAACAAAAACCTTCAATACGAGTATTAGCTTATCAGTATCACCTCGTTTTTATTGAGGCATTCCACTAACAATGCAAAACAAAAGTCAGCCTTCGATGGCTTAATTGCTCAAGTGGCCTTAGCAGGAAACAGTTTTCCTCGACATGCTTTCCTTTTGTCGAGATGTATTGGAAAACTTTGGTTTGTGCACGCGTTGGTAACTTTACTCATTACTTTTATCTACTTTCTACTTAATCCACTAGGTCAAATTGTAACAACTATATTACTGATAACTTGATAAGTCTGGTAATATTATCAAAGATGAAAAAAACTATCGATAAATACAGTATATAACAAAATTATGAAACATGTAACGTCCCATTTTTTTTATGTGGGTACACATCACTATTCACGACGCGTTTGGCTCGGTTTGTACACACCTGCCTACTGAACCGGCGGTCCCGGGTTCGAATCCCGGCCGGGGCAAATATTTGTGTGATGAACTCGAATATTTGTGCTTGGGTCATGGTTGTTCTATGTATTTAAGTATATATTTATCTATATAAGTACGTATATCGTCGTCTATTACCCATAACACAAGCCTTCTTGAGCTTAATTTGGGACTAGATCGATTTGTGTCAGGTTGTCCGATATTTATTTATTTTATTTTTTTATTGAACTATTGATACAAAGATCAAATAAAAATTTAAATGCGTATCCTGGTGGAAAAGACCGAGAATAGAACCCGGTATCTCTGGATTGCCGGTCCAAAAACTAACCTGCAACTTACTAACATCCCAACTAGCAAAACTGAACCAAATTTAGCTGTAAATCAGTGACAGACGCAGTTTTATATCCGTGATAGAAACATCTCTATCACTGGGAAGTGGCCCCAGTTTTACAGCTATTTGATGATATATCATGTGTATTTTGGCACCGCACGTCACTACTTTGATGTATATCCATGATACTACAATGTTTTATGAATCTCTTTAGCGTTACACCAATGGTGCCTGAATCACTATATCACTAAATTATGATAAGAAAGTAGCAGCAATGCTGATATAGAGCTGTTTGTTGTTATATTGTTATTAGGGATTCTTTTATGTCGCATATCGTTAGTGCTAAAATACTGAGTGTTATGTGTAAATAAAGTTGTATGAAAAAAAATGACCTTACAATTAACAGTTTTGTAAGTATAATAAAATAGCAAACTATTTTTGTGTTAGTAAGAAGTGTCAAGTTGCTTTTAGGTACGTACATAACGGGTAATTTTTCATGCGCTCAAAATTTTATTGATGAAATAATAGCATATTATTTGTGTTTTTTTCATGCCCCTATTAAATATTGAATATTTAATTAAATAAAAAATATTTAAAATAGCAAATTATTTAAAGTCACCAATATGTATCTAAAATGTGTTCTGGTTACCGATATATCACAAATTTACAGTTTCCCACCGCCATTACCAAACACTTTCGGGTTCCTTAATAAAACTAGTAAAACCCCCTACTGTACCTTTAGGTAATAAATAAAGTATCTTCAATATTGTTCAACTCATTTGCGTGAAATGAAAGTGGCTATATTTTTGGTCAATAACTGTTTTTCAAGCAGAAGTAATTTCATAAAACTCAACAGATTTGAATGGCTGTGGAAGAATATGTCTTCATCTTCTCCATTGTCATCAAAATTTTCAGTCGCAAACAAGTCATCTTGGTATCCTGAACAAGGTTCTGTTAAGATTTCATTTTTTGTATCTACGGAACCAACTTCCGAATTCTCGACGCTGGTTTGACTATCATAAAGATCCTATAAATGAGGTGACAATAGCTGATATACATTTATTTAGCGTTATATTAGTAACAATAATGTTTGTATGTCACTGATGATATAAACGGTCTTAAAAAGTGTATTTGCAACTGTTTAGTGTTAATGTAGATCTTTAAACAACTTTATGCTGCTGGTGTTAAGGAAACGCTATTATATGATACTTTAGATGTATATCAGCTGCGTTATGTCTTATATATCTCGAGTTAGCTCCAATAGTGCACTGATATATCACTAGCGATATTGCAGCGCATTAAAAGCCACAATAGAGTTACTTAGCTGTATACAGGCACTGTATATATCTGATATGCAACGAAATTGCTCTAAATCACAGTTAGGGATACTGTTGTGCAGCTGTGTTATATGTGCCGTATTAAGAAGCCCAGTAAACGTTTATGTCATCAATTCTTATCACGATATAGCTGTATAAGATTATACAGCTAGATGATGATACAAGTCGCCAATATACAACATAGCAGCTCCGCGTTGCTATTTTATGACTTTTATATCATTATTTAGTGTTAATTCATTTTATTTATCACTACTTTGCTAGTTGGGATATTACAACAACTAACATATTTGTTGAAAATCTTAATTTTATAGTGACGAAGCTTGTCGCGAATATTATTTGTATAAAAAAAAAATTGACAAGTCAATAAACTGTTTTATATATATATAAAAAAAAAATATAGTTTAGATAAGTTATTAACCAGATATCAAAGCAACCATAAACAAGAAAATTCTTTCTTATTCACAACAGACACTTCTGAGTTTAGCCGTAACCTAACTAATGGTTGAACTTGTTTACCCGGTAAACACTCCATCAAAGGAGCCGTTAATTTAACTGTTTAGTTTGCCCGATATTTTTGGAACGGTTGACGGATAGACTTTAAACTTAAGTGTTTCATAGCCCTTTTTGGGAGTTCGAAAAAGGATAGAGACGATTTCACTTTGTTGTTTAATTATAGTAATGTCAATCCATTATAGATAGTAAGGTATAGTGAAAATAAATAGTATAATTGAAACCATTAAACAAATATTCATAAATACACGGAATCAAATAAACTACCACTAACTGTGGTACATGTATTATAGGTACTATTTTTAATTTGACTAAAACTAATATGTCTTTTTTTGACTACTGATTTTTAAGTGACGTCATAATCTCAGGCCAGAATCTTCATAAGACGTCATACTAACAAATCGTTTTTGACGTTTCATAAAGACTATTAACTAGTTTATGTGTTTTTAGTTGTCATCACATACAATATATTTCACAAAAAAAAGGTATCGTCCCACAATTTCGTCCAAGGTTCAATTAAATATAAGCTTTATACTAAATATTATCTTCTATAATATGCACAATGATGATGTTTTATATAAAAACTATACTGAATTATATTATTTATAATTTATAAACTTTGTGTTCAAGACATACCTACCTACCTACTTAATCGACTACGATATAAGTAATAGATAATTATGTATCATAAATATTATAAAATTTAACATGTTGAAAGACATTATCTGGATAAATTAAACGCCATCACTAATAACTGTTAAAATAAAACCAACATTATCCTCAGCCACGAATCAAAACAAATAAATAATCCGCTAACGAAAGAATCATTGACAAGAATACAAACTTAACAATACAGACAAAATATCACCTTAGCCAAACATTTATTACTTAAATATCCAAATCTACAACTGCATTTGTAAAATTGTTTGACAAATTTAACTATACAGTTCAATTGTCGCTTCAATCGCAGCGTCTGTTTGAGGTTATTATGTAAAGATGATAATTCTATATTTGGCCACAGGCATTTGTAAGTTTGTGGTGGCGCTTTAATGCCTTTCCCGGCCTCGTATGTTAGCGATGGGCCAAGGTAACGTGTCGGTCGGAAAGAACTCAATGCTGGCCGGTTAGAGTTATCAAATAAAAAGGTGCTTGCAACTTCGTCCACAGAGGAGGAAAAAGCTTACTTTTCCTCCGCGGACTTATCGAAGAAAAAACGAACTTCTCAATGCGACTGTATATTTTATTATTGCATGTATTTTACGCGATTATTCCGCCAGTTGTCGATCCTTTTTGATGGTTTTTTTTTTGTTTGGGTGATCACTTCAGAGGTGGTCTCATATTTTTTTTTATAAAAATTGAATAAGCGTTTTTTTTTTTAAGTAACTCGTTTAATTGTCCTCGGACACATGTCTGCCAGCGTACACAAAATGTTTATAAAGGAGCGAAAAAATAAAGAAGACCCTTGTCTAAGGCATTATTTTCTTTATTTTTTCGCTCCTTTATAACCCATTTTTAAAAACCATTGGAAACGTGGGTTCGAACCCTGGTTCGAACCCTTGTTCGAACCCACGTTTCCAATGGTTTTTCGGGCCAACACGGGTGTTTTACCTATTATACCACCGAAGCCATGCTCGAGCCATTTACTTTTCAACACGTTGCTTATTTTCTTATTTGCCTCAGAATCGTAGCTCGATCTTCCAATGATACAATACATTGCTAGGTATTCAAAAGATATAAAGCGTTCTCAGGTCTATAGAACATAATTACTCTTTCATTTAGGGAATTAAAATGTTATGTTAAAAATCTTTATAGTGCAAGCAGTCACAATGGATACCAGTATAGGCGTACTACATCACTGTTTGGTGACAAAAAGCCTCGGTTATAGAAGTTTTCGTTACTTATTATTTTTTGTCCAAATGCCACAACAATTAGTGTTTGCCAAATACAAGCGTATTTTGTAACTTTTGGCAGACATTTAATTTTAACGGATTATGGTTGTAATCATAATTCTCCTTTATTAATTTGAAATCTTAAGTTAGGTTATTTACAATAAAGTTATATCAAAAGTAAAATACAAGTAAGAAATTACAAAATATATAACTAAGCACATTATAAATAAGTGGTTAAGTTAAGTTTGCACCTGGTATGTATAGCGCCCCATATAAATTAGGTGCAAAGTTAGGTATTAAAAAAAAACTACTTACTAGATCTCTTTCAAAACAATTTTCGTTGGTAGTTTTTATAGTAATGTACATCATATGTTTTTTTTAGATTTTTCATTTTCTTATTTTAGAAGTTAGAGGGGGGGGACCAACTTCTTTCCACTTTGGAAGCGTCTGTCACGCAAACTATTCGGTTTAGGAAAAAATATTTTAGAAACCTCGATATCATTTTTGAAGACCTATCCATAGATACCCCACACGTATGTTCAGTTCTAAGTATGGGGAGCCCCCAATATTTATTATTATTTTTTTATTTTTGCATCAAAATCTTAATGCGGTTCACAGAATACATCTACCTACCAAGTTTCAACAGTACAGCTCTTATAGTTTCGGAAAAAAATGGCTGTGACATACGGACGGGCAGACGGACAGACGGACAGACGGACAGACGGACAGACGGACAGACGGACAGACAGACATGACGAATCTATAAGGGTTCCGTTTTTTGCCATTTGGCTACGGAACCCTAATAACCTAGGGTGCCGCTGGCAGTGGGGCAGGGCCCAGGCTACCGGTTTAGCTTGTGATGCTTATCCGTTAAAATAAAGGTTTAAATACCAAATTAAAGGTTTAAATTTCCAACTACCACTTTAGCACGATATTTTAGAAAGTTCTCCATTCCATTAGGGTGGCTAGTTTGATGTATTAACTGTCGTCCTAAGTTACTTCCGACTGATTTATACCTACTTCAATGTTACAAGCAAGTTTGGAAGCGGCTGACTTAATATTTGAACTTGAATTGAATCGTGCACTATATATATTTCATAAAAGAAACTTGATTGATTTAATCGTGCACTATATAAATTCCATAAAGGAGACTTGATTTATTTAATCGTGCACTATATACATTTCATAAAGTAGACTTGATTAATTGAATCGTGCACTGTATATATTTCATAAAGTAGACTTGATTGATTTAATCATTTTACTTGATTTCATCAAACATTTTCTTTAATTGTATCTGTAAAGACGTTGATGGGTTTTATTAAGGATTTCTTGATTATAGTAGTCAACAAACATGATTTTTATATTTAAGTCATGACTGGATTTACAAAGTTACTTTATTACCTTTTTCAATCATTTCAACTTGATTGCTGCAATCAGTTAACTTTATCTGCTCCCTATACATTAAGTAACTTTGTTAAAACAATCAAAATTTTGATTAATGTAATCAATTTTTTTTCTCAGTGTTGTTGTGCGGAGGAACTTTTAAATATCATGTCAACTATTACTATTACTAAATTAATCAATGATTATTAAAGTATAATATTGTATTAATACTGTTAAGTATAAGTAACAGGACGTACACTAACTTGCGTACTTACCTTAACGAAAATATGTTAATGATTAGACAAATATAATAATATAAACTTCCATGTAAAAACTAGCCAAGTCTTAATATTGAATTACACCCCAAGTAAAATAAATGCATTGAGTATATAATTGTTTCTTACAATTTAAGAATTAATATTAACTATTAAAGCAAAGGACTTGACACCCATATTAATGTCAATTCTTTTGTCGGCGAAGTCGACGTTGCACGCGATATTGAACTTCCCAATTAGCAAACCAGCTGCAGAAGCGTTTATACAGCCCTTATACTGCTAATTTAAGCTTAATAAAGGCAGTATAAGCACGTCTGCATCTTGTTTGCTACTTGGATGGCTCTCATTTAACATTAATGTTGATGGGATCTAATTTAAAGCATATTGCTTTGATATTTATGACAGCGGACTAATGGTGATTGAAACACCTGTAGAATCGCCCATCTGTACTTTTTTATAGGTCTGCGGTATAGTAACAGAGTTTCTACAAATAGAAAACCTCACCTCTGACCATAAACCAGCGTTTACTATAAAACGATCAATTAATAGCCGAGGCTAACTAAAAGTTTTATTAACTACTAAACCACGTTTTATTGCAGGTCTTGTACAGTCGACTATTAATGTTTTAAAATGTTCAATCACTTAGCTAGCACTCTATGGGTCGGGTACTAAGGCCGGCTTTGGAGTGTAGCTGTATGTGTTGTGTTTTTGACTGTACTCATAAACATTCAAGTGATTTAGAATAACCACCTAGCTGTGTCACAGATTGATAAAGATCAGCTATATCAGTAAACGTACGGTTATTTTTCATCGCACTGCGCTGAGTCGCTGTAACTGTAATTATAGAGTAAAATAAAACAACGAACTATACGTAAGTAGCTATAAATAACGAGTGGGCAATCAATATATATTTTATGGTGCTTGCCGATTCTACAAAATTAAATATGTTTTCAATTAATCAAATGAATGTGATATTAACTTGCGCTGAAAAAATACGTTTTTTGTCAAGATATTATTATATTTCGTAGGATAGCAGGAGTTCTCAGAAGAAGTGAAGGTGACGCTGACACAGTACCCTCTACTCGTATTGCGATTTGCAAGCGAATTTTGAATGAAGGCGACCACGCAGCGAGTTTGCTGCGACTGATATTTGTACAAAAAAATAGTGCGTGGAGGCCCTCCGCGCGGAAGAAGTGAAACTTCGTAATGTGGAAATGAAAATATGAAGGGGTAGAAATTGTAACTTCAAAAGAGAAACCTAATAATCAATTGATATTCACAAGAGACGTACCTTGAAATAACCTTAAATCCGTCGCATTGTCCGTGGGATTGTTGCGTTGAACGTTTAACGCAACAGTGCTTTCCTACCCCTTCCACGGTAGCGTTAAACGTTAAACGTTTAATGCAACCTTGTTGGAAGTCGCATTAGAAGTTTCACTTCAAAAACACGCTCGCAACTCGTTTAGACGCAAGGGCCTACGCGGCCTATACGGTTGAGTGATGTCGCTACTCGAAGCTATGACAAAACTCGGCTTATGTGAATTAATCTTTTCAAATGTGTTGCGCACGACACCTGAGGCCCTGAATTTAACAAGCACACAGAACGGCACGGCTGGATGGATATATTCGTCTTTATTCTTATTAATACCTTCGTGAGACTTTAGTAATAATGTTGAAAATTGCGGTTTTGCCCACGACTCGATGCCGACAACAAAAAAGAAAAAAGTAAGAAAGAAAGAAAGAAAAAAAAGAAAGAAAGAAAAGAACATTTATTCAATCGGAGAACAAGTATCACTTTTACATTGTCAAAAGTTAAAGTAAAAATGCTGAATAATTTATTGACTATAACATAAGTATGAATTATTTTTTATTAAACATCCTAAGGTATGTAGAAGGAACTGGTTGAAAAATTGAATGGTTATGGCATCAGGTTCGGTGGTCCAGTTGGTAGGACGCCCGTGTTGGCCCGGAAAGCCGTTGGAGACACAGGTTCAAATCCTGCCTGAACCGTTAAATTTTTCAACTTTTCGCTTCATTGTAAACATTTAACATAAGTATGGAATAAAATATAAGTAAGTACTGTACATACTAGGTAACTTACATTAGCTAACATATTTATTTCCCTGGATATTGTGTCATTACCTGAAACGAAAAGAAAATGAAATTAGTATTATTCGTGCGTCCTCTTCGGGGCGCCATCTATCGGTCCTACTAGAAGATCATACATTATACAGCCTGTTACCGGCATGCGGGCATTTACTAAAACTGATAATAATATGATACATTAGTACTTGTTTGCATGTATTAGCTAATCACAATTATGTAAATTAACTGCACAATTAAATTTCTTAAATCCGCACATTCAATGTAGTGGGTGTACAGTGTAATTGTCGTTACTCATATCACGCTGTCATTTAACACTCACTTGTCAATTTACTTTACTGTACATTACTGGCAATTAAATTTTTGTTAGAAAGTTAATAAAGCCTGAATTTAAGTTAATTAACTATACAGATATTAAATCCATAGTTAAAATTAAGGACATGGATACATTAAAGATCTTTGTTACTTTACTCTACTTTAAGAAAAGCCTACTTGGCGGTAACACACTGTATATTAATTCCCATCTCAGCATAACGCTAGGAGGTGCCTGCAACTTTGTCCGCGTATTTTCTTCTTTACAGTAGACGGATAAAAAGTATCCTATAGATAACATTCTTTGGATGTCCAGATATCCCTGTACCAAAATTGGTTAAAATTTGTGCAGCCGTTTCGGCGTGATGCGAGGACAAAGGAAATATGAAAGCAGATGGCGCCTGGCTGGCATGGCCGCGCGCCCATACAAAACAAATGACGAGCCTAAGCAAATAATAAATAAATATCGGACAACCTCACACAAATCGATCTAGTCCCAAATTAAGCTCAAGAAGGCTTGTGTTATGGGTACTAGACGACGATATACGTACTTATATAGATAAATATATACTTAAATACATACAACAACCATGACCCAAGCACAAATATTGGAGTTCATCACACAAATATTTGCCCTGGCCGGGATTCGAACCCGGGACCGCCGGCTCAGTAGGCAGGTGTCTACAAACCGATCCAAACGCGTCAACAAATGCATCACATTACCACTTTTCCTGAAATCATGACCCCTCTCCATACAACAATGATTTTCAAAACCGAGTTAAGTAGAGATATTGTCTTGTTACAAAGTCATAAAATTCTTTTGCTTTATCAGTGTAGTCTTTTACGAGTTTATAAGTTGGTAGAATGGTATACAGTTGCACACGTGTTTATGGTAAAGTGTGCCCCGATTTTATTTTGATAACAACCTGTATGCGCCCGCGCAATGACGATGCGCAGGGCTGTCAGCAGCCGCTATGTAAACATTCTGATAGGGTTGTTACAAGATTTATTACTTATTTATTTTTAATCATAGGTTGAGATTTCACAATAAATTAATGTATATAAAATGTAAAGTACAATAAAAATAATCACATTACTAATATTGAAAAGTAATAAACGATTTTCATCGACCATATTACGGCCGTAACGACACGTTGACAGATTATTGGAATAAAGCAAACATCGTCTCTATTACAAACCCGACCAATATCATCTTTTACTAAACACTGTCTCATAAAATTTGGTCAATATAATAAATAAATAAATATTATGAGACAATCTTACACAAATCGACCTACTCGAAGTCCCAAACTAAGCAATGCTTTTACTATGTGCAGGTGGCAATAGCCCGAAGAATGGACTGCCGATGGGGCAGCAAAGTCTGCAAAGTCAAAGAGTGGTGGCCACGTATAGGAAAGCGCAGTGTGGGTTGGCTCGGGGACCGACCGCTAGATGGACGGATGACCTCGTGAGGGTAGCGGGGAATCAATAGATGCGATCTGCACGGGATCACACTTTGTGGCGAGTCATGGGGGAGGCCTATGATCAGCAGTGGACATCTGTGGCTGACAGACAGATATATACATAGATTGTTTTCCAAGTTACCACGAATATTTCCTTGATAAATGCCAACCTCCAGAATGACAAATTATCCCAACCTGCGATTAACCAACAAACTTTAGACTAATTCCCATTTTACAGAATCTGCTCTCGGCATCTCCAAGTTTATTCCATTTACCACCCCTGCGGCAACTTGTAAACTTGTTACAGTTTAGCTAAGTGCTAGTGAAAGGAATTGTCCGTTTTAAAGGTTAGTTTAGATGGATGGCGATGATAGAGGCGATAACGCAGTTTTGTTGTTGAGCGGTTAGACGACTTTTTAGTGAGATGGCCGCGTTTGACTAGTGTTATAACGGAGCGCATTTTAAAGTCGGTGAGTAGCGAAACTAGTGGCAACAATTTATATTTAAAAAAAAACAATCCTGTTTCTTAGTTTACCAACACATAAGATAATAAATAATAAGTAGGAGATTCGGTGTATATGTCTGACGTTCTGTGAATGAAAATAATTCATATACGTATATAATTGTGAAGGGTACTACGTTTTCAGAAAATTAACTTCGCTTTGGCAAACAGTCAGTAATGTATAGCGTATATGTTGATGATTAAATTAATACTTAATTAAAATATTTTTTCAAATAATAATAATATTCAACACTTAAAAAAACATTCTGTACGTATACTTTATTGTAAAACACACTCCACTCTACCAGAGGTGGAGTACAAGCGCCTTTACGTAACATTGTTTACATATAGAAGAATAATAAAAATACAAGTTTTCGACCATTAAGAACTTGGAAAATGCTGCCATTTTGCATTGAAGGTCACCAAATTGAAAATGTGTCTAGCGGACCATTAGCGTCAAAAGCAGTGTGCTGTGCGCTACTAAAAAAAGTTTTATCACCACGCAAGATCAATCGCTGGACGATATTTGGACCGCTTTAAAAGTATGAACGTTAAAATTCCGTATCTACACTTGCATCCATCTAATCCTATTAAGGGCGTTATGCACGTGGCAACAGTTTGGACTTATTTCCAACGTGTTGACTAATGTATGGAGTTCGGCGCAGTTTGCGGCGAATGCGGTTGCTGTAGTGGTGGCGTGGTGAGAATCAAAATCCCGGCAAGCCAGGACCGATTTAGCTCATTTTTACCAAAAACAATAGCCATCATATCAGCCGATAGACGTCCACTGCTGGACAAAGGCCTCCAAAGTTCTCCACAACGATCGGTGTTGCGCCGCCCTACTCCAATTTCTGTCCGCGATCCTAACCAGGTTGTCAGTCCACCTTGTTGGGGTCTTCGCACGCTGCGTCTTCCGGTCCACGGTCGACACTCAAGAACCTTTCTGCCCCAACGGCCAGCGGATGAGATACGCAAGTGGGTTTTAGTATAACTTTAGATAGGTAGGCAACATATTTATTCATAAAGTGCATTTCAATCAGTATTTTTTACAGAGCGATGTATTTTGCATTTGTTTTGCACATAACCTACAAATTATGCAAGACACTCACACATACAAATGAAATGGAACCGTGCAAATTGCCAACCTGAAAAACGGTGCAATTGTAATATTTTCAGCGCTCAGAATCTGGGGTAATAGCGTGTTGAACGCTTTCAGGCTTGTACGTGCTGAAACTTTCTCTACCCGTAACAATACTAAACTGTTGCTGTAGGTTATGGGCCGAATGGTTTTACAGTAAACGTTTCTTGAATAATCTTAGGTTGGAATTTAGTAGTTTGTTGATCGGTACTAGGGCCATTTTTTCTAAAGTTGTAGGTACACCCCACTCTTTTTTTTAATCTTGGATATTTTGGGTATTTTCTACTCAGAATCACGAGCTCTCGATCTAATTAGGAGAAAAAAACTGTCCCAAAATATTCATACATTTTTTGTTTTTCCATTCGGTTACCGCTGTAGTAGGTTATATGGAAATGGTAACGGAATGGAACGAAAAAACTTGAGACAGTTTTTTTCTCCTAATTAGATCGAAAGAGCTCGGGATTCTGAGCAGAAAATACCCAAGATATCGAAATTTAAAAAAAAAAAGTGGGGTGTACAACTAGAAAAAACCGGCCAAGTGCGAGTCGGACTCGCGCACCGAGGGTTCCGTACAAACACTTTCCATCCCTAGGTGGTTACGTTAAGTTTGCACCTGGTATGTATAGCGCCCCATATAAATTAGGTGCAAAGTTAGGTATTAATAGGTATTAAAAAAAAACTACTTACTAGATCTCGTTCAAAACAATTTTCGTTGGTAGTTTTTATAGTAATGTACATCATATGTTTTTTTTAGATTTTTCATTTTCTTATTTTAGAAGTTAGAGGGGGGGGGGACGGGGGACCAACTATTTCCACTTTGGAAGCGTCTGTCACGCAAACTATTCGGTTTAGAAAAAAAATGTTTTAGAAACCTCGATATCATTTTTGACGACCTATTCATAGATACCCCACACGTATGTGTTTGATGAAAAAAAAAATTTTGAGTTTCCGTTCTAAGTATGGGGAGCCCCCAATATTTATTATTATTTTTTATTTTTGCATCAAAATCTTAATGCGGTTCACAGAATACATCTACCTACCAAGTTTCAACAGTATAGCTCTTATAGTTTCGGAAAAAAATGGCTGTGACATACGGACGGACAGACAGACGGACAGACAGACAGACATGACGAATCTATAAGGGTTCCGTTTTTTGCCATTTGGCTACGGAACCCTAAAAATGGCCCACTAACGCCGTGATTGAGGAGCTGGTGGCCGAAACGAAGATTATCGGAAAGACTAAGTCCTATAGACTTCGTTGGCTTGGTCACCTACAAAGAAGAACGTTAGTTGGTTGTTGCATGGTAAGTTCGTTGCCCCAAGTATGCTCTTTAAGTTGCGCGACAATAATGATTAAGAGGATATACCACTGACTTTTGCATACAGATCCAGGTTTTGTTATCGTCCGTTTCCTCCTTAACCAATCTTTACGAAATTTAAGGAACTAAATGAGAAGGTAATATACTGTGTCGAACAGTTTAGATTTTTGCGCTTATCATTATAAAATTTGTGTACTGCATGGAGCAGGCATTTGTTTTTGGGCAAAATTCCGCCGTAAACGGGAGCGCAGTACCTACACTGGTTCTGTAACTATTTGCAGATAAAACAAAAACCGGTCAAGTGCGAGTCGGACTCGCGCACCGAGGGTTCCGTACAAACACTTTCCATCCTTAAGTGGTTAAGTTAAGTTTGCACCTGGTTATGTATAGCGCCCCATACAAATGAGGTGCAAAGTTAACGCAACCAATCCCGTTTGTTGTATAGGAGCCCCCCTTAAATATTTATTTTATTTTATTTTTAATATTTGCTGTTATAGCGGCAATAGAAATACATCATCTGTGAAAATTTCAACTGTCTAGCTATCACCGTTCTTGAGATACAGCCTGGTGACAGACGGACGGACGGACGGACAGCGAAGTCTCAGTAATAGGGTCCCGTTTTTACCCTTTGGGTACGGAACCCTAAAAACGGTTCGAGTCAGAAGATTTTATTCCTATTCAGTTCCCAAAATTTAGTAAGTATTGGTTAGGTTTTGAAGGAGGAAACAGAAGAGAACGAAACGTTGATTTGTATTACCCGGTTACGTTAAGTTTGGACCTCATTTCCTACATGCGACGCCATAGTTTCCAGGTGCTAACTTTAACTGATAGAATGGATAAGGAGAATCATGAACTTTCACGGACACGGCAGATGCGAAACCAATGTCAAGGCAACGCTGCCCAAAACAGATGCGAATCGCTTTTGTCCCGCTCACAAGTACGAGGTCCGAGTGAGAGGGTTGGACACCAAATAACATGTGTCGAAACACCTGCGCGATTCGCGGATTTAGTGCGCAGCTTGTGCCTGATTATATATATAATGGGAAATTGTAGGTTTTTTTACAAGATGTAAGTAGGAATTATATCGATGATATTCGCAGATAGGGCTGCCATCCGCCAGAGTTTCCCCGGATTTGTCTTATATATTAAATGCTAAATTAAATGCTAGTATAGATTTAAACCTGTTTATACCTGGCTACCCGATAGTTGTGACGGGAAAAGAATAGGCAACCTAACGTTTTCATATTCTATGGGCTTCATACTTTCGATTGGTATAGAATTTATCTAATAATCAAACCGGTGAAATGATTAAAAAATTTTTTTTTTTTATTTTTAATTAAACATACTCTGGACTAAAATTTGTTAGGAAACCCATATGCAATATATTTATTGACATATTAAATTAAATATAAAATACATTTCATCAAATAAACATGTATGTATGTAAACACTTTATTGTACACAAAAACAGAAATACATTAAAACAAAAGAAATACATGTACAAAGGCGAACTTATCCCTTTAAGGGATCTCTTCCAGTTAACCTTTGAGTAAATGAGTGCTAAAGACAAATGTAAACGGTAGACAACCAAAGCAACATGTACAATACGAAGGAGGATAATTTAACAATAATACTTACACATGAAAATGCAAAAAAAAAAAAACCAAAATAGAGAGAGATAGGCAAACAGTCAATATAATACATAATACGTAATAAATATATAAATTCAACAGAAATAGTCATAATTACAACAAAAACAGCAACCTATTATTCGTTGGACAGCCACAATCCCTTCAACTTCCCCTTGAGCGATGCAACGGACTGCGTCTGCCTTAGGGCGGGAGACAACTTGTTCCATAATTTCACGGCGCGCACAGCAAAAGACATATCGTAGACATGCGATCTATGCGGTGGGATCGATAGAGCTAGATTCGCACTAGACCGCAGGCGATGGCCACTACCATCCGCCATGTAAGAGAACTTCTCTGCAAGGTAAGGAGGAGAAGAAGGAATAAAAAGGACATTATACAGAAGACAAAGAACATGTAAGTCTCTGCGCTGACGGATCGGAAGCCATTTAAGTTGGGCGCGGTATTGAGACACATGATCAAACTTGCGGAGACCAAATATGTACCTGATACAGACATTTTGTAGGCGCTCCAGCTTGTCAAGCAGCTCCCCCCGGAGATCCAGGAAAGCAACGTCACCGTAGTCGAGTAGTGGGAGCAAAATAGAGGGGGCAAGCATGATCTTCGTATGAAGAGGAAGGAAATTCTGCAGACGCCTCAATGAATGAAGGGACGCAAAGAGTTTCTTGCTGATCTCAGAAATATGAGGTGCCCATGACAAAGTTTGATCCATGGTAATGCCTAAATTTTTAACAGTAGAAGAGAAAGGTATAGGAGTACCATCAAAGAAAATAACTGGCTTAGTTTGATCTGAGAGCTTGGAAATAAAATGGGGGCTTCCAACAACAATAGCCTGCGACTTCTTGGCATTCACCATCAAACCAAAGGATGAAGCCCAAGCACGGATTGATTCCAGGTCGGAGTTGATTTGAGAAACCAAGGAGCCAAAATCATCAATGCTGGCCGCCGCGTAAAGCTGCAAATCGTCTGCATAGAGATGGAACGAGGAGGAGAGTGACTTGGTGATTCCGTTAATAAAGATAGAAAAGAGTAAAGGAGAGAGTATGCCCCCTTGAGGGACACCAGCAGACAGTTCACACCAGCTAGAAAATCGGTCCTCAACTCGAACCCGCTGTTGCCTCCCAAAGAGGTAATCACGAAACCAGGACAGTGAAGTTGGAGATATATTTAAAGTACTAACTAAACTGAGAAGGATATCAAAATCAACAGTGTTAAAAGCACTACTGAAATCAAGGAGCACCAATATAGTCACTTTTCTATTTTCTATATTAAGACGAATGTCGTCGGTGATCTTAACCAAAGCTGTGGCTGTGCTATGCCCAGGACGGAAACCGGATTGAAAAGGATTGAACAAGTTATGTCTATTTAGATGTGATGACAGACGTCGATTTACAAAAGATTCAATGATTTTGGATAAGACAGGAAGAATGGATATAGGACGATACTGTGAAAACGACGACGGGTTAGGGGTTTTAGGGAGAGGAATCACATGGGCGCATTTCCAAATAGAAGGAAACATCTCATAAACATCTCGGTGAAGGTCGTTTTATATCGGGATCCTATACTATTACTATGGAGGCCGTTCGGGGGGCGGTTCTAAAAGTGTCCGGCTATTTATGTGAAGGAAAAATAAAGTGATTGTTTTTTTAATTATATTACTTTCAGACACGCCCGAAAAAATTAAAAAAATTAAAGGGAATAAGGCCTCTTAAGTATACGTGATATAAAAATTCTTTCAATTACATTGTTTCTGTTGAGAGGCAAGAAAATTCCTATTCCTCAAACGTAGTCAAGATCTCATCAGGAGAAACTTTCTTTAATGTAAATGTCACAGCGCAATCAGACAATCACGATAGAAAACTGTTGATAACAGTGTTTTCGAGTCATGTGTATGCTGGCTTGTCTGTGACGTTCTACTTTGTTGTACTATCTGTGTTTTTATAGCTGTTTAAGGATTTTTCATAGTTCTCCGACCAAAGTGGATTTGTCACAGCGATCTATTTATTACAGCTCAGTCTGCTCTCGAAGAAATTTATTTAAACAAGAAAATAAATCAGTACTTAATCAGAAATTAATTATTTGTATAGACACAGTATAAGGATGTTACAGTAGGTGCTTGATGCAATCGTGCAAATATTGCAGTCATTTAAAATTAAAATGTCAAAACAATAAAAAATATAGGTACAGGCTTAAATTGAAATAATAGAGAAAGAAAAATTGAACTAATTAACATAATACAAGAAATTGAAAATCAATTTTATAAATGTTTGTTTAGTTATGCTTGATTACGCGTTGAAAAAAGCGTGTTAAATGTTTTATACTTATCTGCCGGTTCGTAAATTTGTAGAATCATAGCCTCTAAATCGATAATCTAAACTTTGAATCAAGATCGTCAAAATTGCATCAGCTTTTATCCGATCGCGCGACAAAAAAGAAAGTGATAATTTTATGACATCGATTATTTTATTCTATTAATAGGTACACGAAAGTAATGCACTTACCAAAATTCTCCCCTGGATTCGCCACGCGTCTCTATTGACGTTCATCGCCTCCATTATAATCAATTCGATTAAGAAAGTTAATTTATTTAAAAGCTAATGTGATTCTTTGCATAATCACGTGAAAAAACCTTTTACATTTTTGCTGCTATTTTTTTTATTATTGTACTAGGTCGATGCAGAGTCAGCCACCGGCTAAGCTTGCACCATAGATTGGAGCGGTTTTTTTTTTTTTTTTTCGAAATTTTCTCTTCGTCACGACCTAGCGAAATTTAATTTTTGCATTTTAAAACAAAAATTTCTAAAATGAGAACTCGCTGAGATCTGCGCATTGTCACAAAGTCCATTCGAGTCGATCCATGGGAGCTTCGCTCGCTCCGCTCCAATTACGTGAGATTTTCAGGTGAAATTGTTGGTGTACGCGGTTAGCAGTCCCTGATGCAGAGCATACGAGTTCGAAACATGTCGGGCCGTTCCTGACATTTTCACGCGAGTGTAAACCGCTTATACAATAATTATGTAAATATGTCTCACGAAAGTTTTTTTTTTTTTTATGTTTTGTATCTTAAGTTACTTAAGCTATATTGAACAAAGAAAGCCGTACTACAGCGGACTTAATGTCATTGGACATTCTCTACCAAAGTAAAGCATTATTTTATGGGCAGAATCTTGAATATTGTTTTGTTGATTTCACATTTTATCTTACGACAATATCACGTTGATCATATTTAATCGAAATTGCTTGTTGCACAACATCACCAACGCTTAGGGTTGTCAATCATTCTGCTGTACGCGGGACGTCCCGTTTCTGCAGTCCTGTACCCTTACCGCGAGTTTACAGTGACAGCACTCGCTCGCGACTGCGTAAACGATTTGTATGGAGAGTTGTAGTTCTACAAAGTGACCGCTAGGGGGGGGCTGTGTTGTTCTCCATACAAATCGTTTGACACTGTCGATAGCAAGTACGGTCACGTCAACTCATGGTATAGTTAAAGTAATCCAAGCTGAGCTAATCCACTTACCTGCATTCACAATAGCATTGTGTCTAATACAATCCTATCTGCTTTTGTTCTCATAAACGCGAACCTGGCGCCAACCAGTTACTTACAAAAAAAGGTTAGAACTACATTGCGTGGATATTGAATTTTCAGCCTTATTCCTTGTTGAATAGGTTTAAAATGTTTGTTGACGAGATATCATAGTCCTTTTTCAAGAGAATACGTTCTTGAGCACCGTCGGACGGTTGTAAAATTCCAAAAAGTTATGATCACCATTATTCTGTTAGTGCATTTTGTAGTCTAACGTCCAAGAAAATAGAGTCGATAATCTATATTAACCTTCCAAGGTGGTTACAATCTGCTTTTACTACGAGCTCGTTATCTTAATTTGCGGTTTACCAGTTGTGGTTTGTTCAATGGTATTCAGTTCTTAAGTGGATAAGCTCAGCTTAGATAAATCCAACTATAAGGGAAGGTACCGTAGTATGCGTCCCGCAAAGGGTCAGTGCGGGACGATGATTGTCCCGCTTTCGGGATAGACTAGATAATATAAGCACTGAAACGAACGTGTCGTAGTTTTGAGTAATTTGAGAGTGCATGATATAAATTTGAATATCTACCGACACGCTCGCCCACTATCCTTCGCCCTCTCCATCAACTCTTCTTTCTTTTTTTCTATCAATAGTCAAGCATTTGGCCTCGATTGCACCTGATGTTATAAATAAATAAATATCGGACAACCTCACACAAATCGATCTAGTCCCAAATTAAGCTCAAAAAGGCTCACGTTAAGGGTACTGGACGACGATATACAGACTTACATAGATAAATGTATACTTAAATACATAGAACAACCATGACCCAAGCACAAATATTCGAGTTCATCACACAAATATTTGCCCTGGCCGGCAATCAAACCCAGGACCGCTGGTTGAGTAGGCAGATGTCTACAATCCGCGCCAAACGCGTCGTCAAAAAGTGTTAGTGACAATAATTACAACATGGAGCATGCTTTCCTATAAAATGCCTTTCGTTTCCTTTTCCTTTCCATGCTTTTCAATATGTTGACAACCAATATAGCTTACCCAGTTAAGTTAGGCCATGTGAATCCCGCATAGTATTTTGATCGCAAATGTACCGCAAATCTACTAAGGTTGACAACCCTGAACGCTGCACATGCAATCAATATTGATAAGAGCAATCATTCCGCCGCTATCTCCAGTGGTCGACTTACCGACAGGGGAAAATTTCGCGATCAACACTCATGACAACCGTAATATATCAACTGATATAACCTGACATGTTTTAAAACGCTAACATATTATTTTAAAAAACACGTATATCTACATCGATAACATGAAAAAGAAAAATACCTTTCCTACGAGATCCTATTTTTTCTCGACAACGCCAAAAGGTTTGTTCTTTGTTTTTTATATTCGGAAAACGTAAATGCTCACAGTTTGAATATAGAATAACACCAAAATATGTTACCAATACTAAATTATTTTGTATTTGTAATTGTAAATACATTATGATTATTTTAGGATATATAAATTTCATTAAAACTTATTTCGTCCAATGAAAATCGCGTTATTCATCCAAATGTGAGTGAATAAACAAACAAGGCAATTTAATTAAACGCTTGTAAACACAAAAACCAGAACAAACATCAAAGAGATAATACCCA
Organism: Apotomis capreana; assembly: GCA_947623375.1. NCBI lineage: Eukaryota > Metazoa > Arthropoda > Insecta > Lepidoptera > Tortricidae > Apotomis > Apotomis capreana. Next base: position 2,887,984 of record OX392514.1, read on the forward strand.
ATCTATTTACATATTCCAAAATCACTCTCGATAATTTATATTAAATCACCCGTTAAGAAAAGTGTAAGACATTGAGATATTTCTAATCAGTGTTTATCTATTTACAAATGACATGTACTTGTTTGTTTGTATAACAAAACCACGCAACCTAACACTACTTCCAAACACTTCTATTTCCGTGTATAAAACGTAACTGACGACGATTTCATACCAATAAATGTCCTTTTATGTAATTAAAGAGTTTACGCGGTGTTATCCCACGATACAATATCTTCACTAGTTACTTTTGTAACCTAGTATCGGATTCAATACTTCAAAGTGAAAAGTAATCGTGTTCTTAAAAGAATTAAAACTATATTACTGTACATAGATTGTGTTCGATATTGAAGCTGGGAAATTATGTTTTTTTTTTTATTAAATCTGTAACTCTATCCATGACAGTTCGACCCTTGTAACAAAAAATTAAAAAGTTAACTTCCTTTATAAAGTTATCAACCGCGTCATTTCGTTGAGATCCCAAACTCGATCGACCCTTAATTCAACGACATAAAGCTTATATTCCTTTACGTTTTTGTTTACAAGTGTATTATTAAAGTTGTGATTTTTAAGAAATAAGTAAGAGTAGAGTAGAAAGCGTGTTATTTTTTAGGTTTTTTGTTGCGTCTTTTGTCCAGCGGAGGTAACGTTGAGTAACCATTTTGATCTGCTCGTGATTGTTATTTAGACGTAATAGTTTGATGATAAGCTACTTTTTTTTATTAGGTGCAAAAGAACAAAAAAAACTGTCATGAACAAATGAATCCATTCATTTCCAACTAAAACTAATAGATTAACCATTGGTCCAATGCAATAATCATGTTAATTCTTTATTTTTATAACACGAGATAAGTACCTATAGTTTAGTTTAGTACCTATATATTATTATATTTTATGAAATTATTATGTTTTCTAGTATTTTACCTGGCAGCGCGGCATCAAAAGTTATTAATACAGATTAATACCATTAGTGTTGCTTATAAAAATCCATCCAACTACGAGTGTTAATTATAAACCACAGTTACATCGAGAAACATACGATAGATGGGCACAAGAACATGTTGCGTTATCTAACTCTGTTGGAAAACAGTAACAATACTTGCCGTATCTACAACAAAAACACGTTGATTTAATAATGAACCTACAGCTGCCGAAGCTAAATAAGTCAGATTCATTACAATCATTACGCTTTAGTACCTAACGTCTTCCGTTTCAGCGAGTTGTTCCGAGTGAACACTTTATCGCACAAGTGCATCAATATTGCTCGCTGTCATGGAAGACAATGATTTCATTAAGAACAAGAAAGTTCCTGCGTAATCTTATAATGTTACTTACTTTTTTGGGTTCCGTGCCCAAAGCGTAACCGACATACCTCAAAAGATTGCACGGTTCCAGTGGCGGGCGCGGGCAGGTATTGTAACCCGGATAATGGACGGCCATTGGGGCAGCAAAGTCCGGGAATGGCGACCACGTATAGGAAAGCGAAGCGTGAGTTGGCCCCCAACTAGATGGACGAATGACCTCGTGAGGGTAGCGGGGAATCAATAGATGCGGTCTGAACGGATCGCACTCTGTGGCGAGTCATGGGGGAATCCTATGTTCAGCAGTGGACGTCTGTGACTGATACATAGGATAGGGGTAAAAACTAAATTTTCACAGGTTTTTATAAAATAAAATTTTCACAAAATTTGGTATGAAAGTAGCTTACACCCTGGATTAACACATAGGCTACTTTTCCCGAACGCGGGTATCACCGCGGGACGCAGCTAGTAAATAACTCAATGGTTTTAGTGAGTCTCTAAAATCATTGAGTGACTTTAGTGAGTCTCTAAAACCAATGAGTTATTATTCTAGCTTCGCCTTTCCTTAGTGAGTCGTCGCCGTGCGAAGAGTTGATTGTGCGAAGGTTTTATCTCCCAAGTGCATCAATATTGTTCGCTGTAGTCAATGATTTGATTAAGAAAGTCGACGTTACACCGTTATGCGCGATGATAAAAAGCGATTAACATCGTTTATAAAGTCAAGTAGGTAGGAATGATCGGCATAATTGCTTCAGTCAATCCTTTTATAACTTTCTTAGCATTTTTATCATCGCTTCGCGTTTGTACATCCCTTGCTGCAATGCAATACATTTTCTCATGTTACAGTACGTCAGCATCAAAAGTTGCTGACGATTTTAGTATGCAATTTGACATTTAAGCCAGCAGTAAAAAAAATCTGTTACTTTTGCTGACCGTACCTAAATGTGTAATCTTTGCCTGAAAGTTTTGGATAAGAATAAAAGTTTGTCAATTATGTATGTTGGCTGCCTTATATTATCCCCTAAAAAGCACATTTTCTGAATGAAAACTAAATGCGGCTACTAGAAGTTAAAGTTATAGCATCAGGATAGCGAAAGTTTGTGAGTATGTGTATGTTTCTTATTTCTTCACGTTCAAACGGCTGGACCAATTTTGATAAATTTTGGTATAAAGGTAGCCGACACCTTTTATTAACACAAAGGGTACTTTTTATCCTGAAAAATTTAGTGTTCCCGCGGGATGAGCCGGTAACACAGCGCGGCGCAACTAGTATTCAATAAACATTTAACTTGAATGTGAAATATCCCTGCAATCAAATGCTTTAACCCTTTAACCGCCGTCAATTTTTCATCAAACTTGCTCGTGTCGCCGACGATATATATATATATATGCGCGGCGCAACTAGTATTCAATAAACATTTAACTTGAATGTGAAATATCCCTGCAATCAAATGCTTTAACCCTTTAACCGCCGTCAATTTTTCATCAAACTTGCTCGTGTCGCCGCCGATATATATATACATAGATATTTGTCTTATTTACTCGTATCAGACTGTGGCGAAATGAGCTGGAAATGTTATGTCTTATATATTAGACTACGGCGGTTAAAGGGTTAATAAAATCTTGAAATTACAACCATCATTGTCTCTATTTTTTTCTCAGGGTTCGCCCGAAGGTTGTAGAAGATAAAGAAATCCAAATAATAAAAGCCTTCAAAGCGAGTTCACGAACCGAAAGACCTCCCCTAAGATCATTTCTGAGTAAATTACTTCTAAAACGCCGAATCACGCTTTAAATCCTCGAATCTCAGCAGGTAGCGACATTCAAATATGGACGACAAAAACATTCATTAGGTTAAGTCGACGTTATGTTGTTAATATTAACTTTGGAAACGTTAATCTGTTTGTGTGTCACAAAAAGCCAGCGTTCACCTGTCGCCGGGCTGTAAACACCTCTCTACGTAGGGATGGGCGATAGTCGATGGAATGTATCGATAAAAGTTTACGATAACCTGAAATGTGGGGGAGGAAACGCATGGACGCTCAAATGTCATAAAAATCAATGGTGAGGACTGCCGACTAGGTATCGATGAAACTTGTTGATCCGCAAACATATTCATTCATAGACACAGTATTTACTGAAGAATTTAGTGAATTATAATTATTAAAACGGTTTAAACTCACGTAAAAATTGTGAGGAACGGCCCGACATCTTTTACTACTACATATTAATTTAGTGAATTATTATGCAGAGGGCAACGGAACCAAAAGGATGAAGAAAATAGGTTACAACCTACGTGGCTCAGTTGTCGTCGATATATTGAAATAAAGTTGATGGTATAATTTAAAACTATATTCTTTACTTTGGAATACATAATCGTAGTTAATTTTGTTATCTAGTAGATACTACCACTTCCAAACTTACCAGTTTACCTTTTACCAGACTTAGGTATTTCTTACTATTTACGCTCCAGTTATAATTATGTTTTGGTACCTTAATTAGTAGGTACTTATCGATATCGATGAACACATACCCGTCACACCACTAGCTGTAATAACAAAAGTCGTTATCGTTACGGGTTTCCGTGTGCAAATGTGCGGCGAAAAAAATGCTTTTTAGCATCTGTTAAATTTATTACATCCCTTATTCCGTTGAGATACAGCCCATAATGGACTGTTAAACGTTTTTTTGGGTACCTCTTAACTTGCCACGTTTAGGTTAAATATGAACTTGACAAATAAACTGGCTTTTTGAAGTTCCTGCACCGCGATTTTCAACGAAGCGAAAATGATACAGTTTTTGTCAAAGGTTCTGGGAGTCGTTTTTAGGGTTCCGTACCTAAAGGATAAAAAACGGGACCCTATTACTAAGACTCCTCTCTGTCTGTCTGTCTGTCACCAGACGGTCTCATGAACCGTGATAGTTAGACAGTTGAAATTTTCACAGATGATGGATTTCTGTTGCCGCTATAACAACAAATACTAAAAACAGAATAAAATAAATATTTAAGTAGGGCTCCTATACAACAAACGAGATTGGATGCGTTAACTTTGCACCTCATTTGTATCTGGCGCCATTACATAGCAGGTGCAAACTTAACCGGGCCAGATAAGATGGGATAAGTGTTTGTACGGAACTCTCAGTACGGAGCTCTCACTTAGCCGGTTTTATTTCGTCGGGTGTCGCGACGTCAGTGTTAAAAAAAAGGCAGCGGTGTGGTCGCACCTTTAGTCCCCTAAGAATAACCGAAATACTCCACCAATGTCGACGAAGCCACAGGGAATACAGAGTACCAGCACCTTTAGCATAGGGCTGCCATCCGTCCGGGTTTCCGCGGATTTGTCCTAGTTTGGAGACCGTCCGGGGGCTGTCCGGGGGAGTTTTCATAAAGGGTCCTGGCACAAAACCCGGAAACTTTTTATTTGAATGAAAAATAAAGCGATTCATTTTTTATTACAATGTTTTAGAACATGTTTCGGGAAAAATGCGATTTACGCCCAATGTCCGGGTTTTCTGAGTCTTTGTCCGGGTTCGGCTAATTTAGGGATGGCAGCCCTCTAGCATAACTGTGACACACGACTCTTTGTCGCGCGAGAAATACTACCTGTCACTTTCCTTTCAATACCGTGTGAGCAAAACAGGGTGATGCTGATTCGCGCGACAAGTGAAGTCGCGGCAAGATATGTTAGCCCTGCAGGGTGCCACTTGTAACGCATCATTGCGACATTGGATTTAATTGCATCAAACCGACTGCTTTACTACGTGTAGTTCCTCTCAGTCCAGGCAATTGAGGGATAAACAATGAAAAAATCAATTATTTTAATTTTTTACGTTTTGTATTTTGTATTCCTTCATAATATAATTCGAAAGTTATGCTTCAATACTTAGAAAGTTAAGGTTTGCTTTTCGTATTGTATCGGCTACTATGTGTCTTGAATAACTTAATTTGACGCTATTACGATGGGAGTTCTAGAAATTTAAGAGGGATAAAAAATCCCGTTAAATGTAGTTGAAAATATAGTTTACACAGGTAAATCTTTTGATAATTCTATCTTGTACGGGGTGTGAACAAAAATGAATAAACTAACAAACATAACTTTACGAAACGTGACGGATTGCAAGCATTTTTGATACAAGGTTAACTTGACATACCCCGTACTTTAGATTAGAGATTTGTAATACGGTTAAGCCAAAAATCTACAGATCTCACACTACGCGTAACTATCATCTCTATCATAGGCACTGAAAACGCAATAAATAAAGCACATGATAAAATTTGATAAATTTGTTGTCTGACCTCGCCGCGTAAGGGATCCGCTACCACCTACATTGTTTGTCCGCGCGCCTCTTAAGATGTCTGAGACTAGCTTTATTTACTCAATTCCGAAATATTTTTATTCCGTTTGTTGAATCGCGAGCATATGAAATGAAATGAAATGAAATGAAATTAAATGTATTTATTTGCAATAGATATAGTTTACATATTGGTCTTAAGGTATAAAAATTTCGTATCATATATCTAGACATGAGTACTGTACAGGTTCGCTTTTATACCAGTAAAACAACAATATAACAGTCGGACAGTCTAGCTCGCTTGACCGCTCTCCAAAGAGTGAGAGAGAGCAACCCCGGCCCTGTCAGCCATAGTGTCCATTTATTTGGCAATACACTACATCTACCTTTTACAAAAGAATGAAAATTTAATTTAAATTTTATTAATTCATAATTCAAAACGTTTATATGTAAGTAGGCCTACAGGGCACTTTTACACCTCAATCTGAATCTACCGGCATTTCACAAGAGGAGACCGCTGTTGAGAAGAAAGCCGAAAGAAACTCAACAGTAAGTCATTTTTTCATAACTCTTACTTAATACTATTACATTCACGTTATAACTAATCAGTACACGTAAAAGGAGATGTACAGATTCTGAACTTCAATGTTAGGTAGGTACAGTAATATAAAATTTTACTAACAATTTTCTTGTATAAGATCACACATGACATGAGACATGCAATAAAATACAAATCATTAATTTAATTCCACTGAGATGTATTTGGTATATGCCATCAGCTATTTCAATATCCCAATATCTTAGCGTACATATAAATATAGGATATAATCCTCATGTAATATTTTGGACAATTTACTGATCCATGTTGGTCGAGAAATAAATGATTTAATTTAATTTTAATTTAATTTAAATAGACTCACGTAACAGTAAGCGCTGGAACGGATAACGCATTATGATCAGATTTTTGCCTTATCGAAACGATAGATGCAGAGAGCGTACAACCGTTGTTGTGGGAGACCTTTCACTAGCGGACGACTATTAGTAATATTATGTATCAAGTTCTTCATCCGATGCAATCAGAGTATTATTTAATAATAATATTTGATAAATTATCTATTTCGGCATCTTTATCTGATACCTCCCATCTTACCTTCCTTCTTCTTTCAGTTTTTCTATTATTTTATCAGTTAATAATATTAATTGGTTATATGGTTCCCTTTCTCTGGAATTGACTTATTTGGAATACTTTTGAATTTGTATTGTATTAAATAAACTTATTTATTATAGTTACCACTTTTTGTATACCTTCGCTCTAAAATAATGGTTCGTTAAGCCTGATGATTCACAAAATTACATAGATGATTCGAATTATTCCAAAACAGCTAGAGGGTTCTGCCATTTGTGACCCGAAATATTTATTTCCAATTGATCAGACTGCATTTCTGACTGTAGTGTGTTCGTCGTTACATTATTGACAAAGTAAGTACATATATGAACTGCTAGAGTTGACTAGCCTATAAATTTTGGACTCCATAGTTAAGCCTATTTCAAAATGTAATTAATGGTACCATAATCAGTGTGAAGTCCATCAGTCTATCTATTATTTACTTAAATTTACATTTTCCTTGATTTTTCCAGAGACCTTTAACCTCTTGAACACCCTAGTAGGCTGAGCCTTTCAACGGAAAATTGCTCCACTGACGCCGGCAAATGCCGTCAAATTCCAATTATCCAAATTTATGTAATTTAAATTTCTACGACTATCTTTCAATCCCTGTTGATTTTGGAGTATGTCTTTATTTTATTTTGCTGTGGCGTCACTGACAATGCAAATTGCTACACTACTCGGTGTTCAAAAGGTTACGACATTAGCAAATGGTCCCCATGGTTTTAATTCCGTGCTCACACCAAATTCCAGCACATCCTTGTTCTGTTAAAATATAATCGATAATGTAATCGATAATACTACCGTAAAAGTGCAGCAAATTCAAAGTACTTTTTCACCTTTCCTTCGTACTTTCATCAACTGACACTTGTTCTGTTCATCATCATAGTCTGAGCACTAATCTAAGCAAAGAATTGGCAATTTAAAGTGTCGTCCACTTAGCATCAGCGTTTAGATAACTTTCCACTAATTAACATCAAAATTGCTTACAGAGTATTTCCAAACAAAAATATTTGTCCCCCATTACTTCTTAATTATTAGCTTTAATATAAATATTTAGCCAGTTATTGCTAAATAAAGCAGTTTTTTTTTAAAGTACCTACATATTCTCTTTCAATTACTCTTAGTACAATTCCGTACATTCTCTCTAAGGAATTTCGGAGTTAGCAAATCTGGTCATTTTAGCTAACGGTTCTCAAACTTTTTTTCTTTTACCAGTAAACTTTCTTTTGACATTCCTTGGTATTCTGGAATCATTGCCTGGGTCCGAAGGTTTCTAGTTCAGTTGTATATTTTTTCTATTTATTAGATTAAGTCTAAATTACTTGTAAAATTGTTTTGATTTTGGTGGAGCTTTCTGAGAGGCCTAAATTACCCCACGGTTCCACGGAACACATTTTAGTGATCGCTATCGTATACCATTACTTATTTAGGTACCATTCGAATTACATTACCTCTTATCCTGGTCGAATATTGTTTAGGTGCCGTTTAACAACAGCCAAACTATCTGTTGATCTGATCGGATACTGTTTGGATACCGTTTGATAACAGCCAAACTATCTGTTAACCTGATCGAATATTATTTAGATACCGTTTTACCCCAGGTGTTGTTTGACGACAGTCAAACTGTCTCTTATCCTCATGGCAAATATCCCATAGAACCATCTAGACACCATTTGACAACTTGTCAAATTATCTCTTATCCTCAGGGAATATTATTTAGATACCGTTTAACAAAACTGTCAAACTATCTCTCATGTAGCTTTCAAATGCTACGCAGGTACCGCTGAGTAAACTGACTACCTTTAGCAATCTGCATAAGCAAATATCGTAAGTACTTGTTTGTCACTTACCGGTTTAATATAAATTGTCTCTATCATAAATATAGCGTGACAATATTTTAGGTACCGTCCAGTTTACTAAGCTACCTCTAGGCCCCAGTGATATCTTGGTTCCCATCAAAGCAATGCAATTTGAAGTAATTACTTATTTTCCGCATCAAGTTATCTTGCAGAACAATATACCAAAAATACATAGATAGGCAATTATGAAGTTTTTACACTTCAATTCATTATGTTTCTCAGTTTTCCGTATAAGTAGTATGTTTCCAATATATGATACTGTGTCGTCATTTTAATCAGTTTTTTAACCGAAATTCACTTCAATTCCAAGTATAAATCAATATGACAATGCAGCTTATTTCCAAGATATCACTGTATTATGTATCATATACATAATTTTATTATTTACAAGGTCATAAATGTATACCATCAACCTGTAGGTACCATTCGAGCTTGCTCGAATTACCTCTGCCTCTGGGCACCATTCGACTACAGTCAAATTGCCAACTTTCCTTTTGGATTTTATTTGTTTGTTTTATGCCATAAAGCTACCATTCAATAAACTGACTACCTCTGACCAAATCAGATTTCATTTTGTTAGATGGACATTCAGATTTTAGTAAACCGAAATTTCTTTAGGTACCGTCAGCTTACCAAACTAACGCTCAGTGATACCTTGATTGGCCATACATGTGTTGTCTATTGACACAAGAGACATTTTATTCAGAATACAAACACTTGTCAGAATTCGAGAGCGCTGTCTTTAGAAAAGGAGCTTTACGCAGCCTTAATACATAATTTTCACTCCCTTAGTTATCCAGTTTTATCAGCCATTAAACATTGATATTATTATTATACAGGTAAATAATATAAAAAATTACTAATTCCATACTCGAACCATAAAGTTCATAGCTTTCCAATTTGTTACAGAATATGTATGTATCGAAACAGTGTCACGAAGACAACCGTTTTTGCATGGGCAATTTTGTTTTTGCAGCCAATATCAATGTTAATTAGTTTAATACCTGTCCAATAATATCACAAAACTTTATTCTCAACATTTGTAATTTCTTAAACGGCAAATCGTTAATATCATTATGATGATTCAATCAAAGGTATCACTGTTTATGTATCTAATACATAATTAGGTATTTATTAGTTCGTAGGTACCAATTAACGGGATGAGACCAGTATCGTGTGTGTACTTCTGATATTTAATTCGAATAAAGTATGTTGTGTTGTTGTGTTAACTAATTCTCTTTTGACAAAAATTGATGCTTAACCAATTTCCATATTGCCAGAAAAAGATTTCTTATGTATAACTTAAGTATTGTATGCTGCATCAATCACTATACATAACAACATTGATTGATGGTGTTTCCATCTTCTACAATGTTCTAAAATTATCAATAAAATATAAAATATTACTCTGTCCACGCGGCGTACTTTTTGTATAGCTTTTGCGACAAACATGGACAACAGCATTTCTATAGTTTTAAAATTGTATTACAATAACAACAGCAAGCTTGGAATACCTACATGGCCCATTGATGATATCAAATGTATTCCATATTCTATTTGGAATGAATGACAAGGCAAATACAAAAGCAACTTATTATTTTGCTCAATAATATGAGTATTAATTAATCGGTTTTAATATGACACATTTACCACGTATAAGTTTATCAGGCATCGATTATTATATTTATCCAAACGCCTGATATTTACAATCATAACTTCATAACCCATAATTCTTATTAAGGTACGTAATAAATCATTGTAAAACATCTTGTTTCACAGATTCACACGAATAATTTGCCATATTAATTACCTACGTCAATATGGTGCTGAAAAGTTATTTAATTTCGTAGTTTGTGAAAAGTAAATTGGCATACATAATTATATTCATCATACTCAGCATATCCCAAAGTATAAATCGTTTATAATTAAGAACAATATGGGGAATATTTTGTTGTGATGTGGCATTCATATTTAAGTAATTTAAACTCAGACATTGTGCTGCGCAAAGACTGCGCAGATGTCATATTTCGATACGTGCAGCACGAGTTTTAGCCAATCACAGTGCAGCGCGTCACGCGCGGCGATTCTCATTGGCTGTTACGATCTCGCCGACACATTTGATTCGCTTTTAATTGTCATTCCTTCCAACATCAACTAAATATCGTTCGTAAGGCTTTTTGGGGGTACTCACGTATTTCACATAATTAATCAAATTAAACTGGTCTCATTCGCTAATTTACCTCTAGTATTTTCTTTGGTTGTTTTCACTCACTGTACATTTTGTGATCCTGGCAGGATCGCCAGTTGTACAGGTTCGCTTTTATACCAGTAAAACAACAATATAACAGTCGGACAGTCTAGCTCGCTTGACCGCTCTCCAAAGAGTGAGAGAGAGCAACCCCGGCCCTGTCAGCCATAGTGTCCATTTATTTGGCAATACACTACAAGTACGTCATGCAAATCTTGAATTGCCAATATTGACATCGTATTTCACTATTTAACAATTATATTCTACTTATGTGCTACATCAAAATATTCCTTAATATCGTAAAAACATTTTTCGAGAAGCCAAGTAGACGGTTTGTTTTTAAATTTATTAGAAGGCTTTAGTTGATTTGGTAGGTGATTAAAAATTTTGATACACATGGCATAGCAATTTCTACCCTTCATTGTCGTGTGCATTTTGGGAGCTACCAATCTGTCCAGGTATCTCGTATTAAAATTAACAATATCACAATTCTTCTTGAAAAATTCAGTGTGTATTTTTACGAACGTACAAACCTCCAAAATATATATTGAGCACACAGTAAGCAAGCCGAGTTCAATAAACGAGCTTTTACATGCGTGAACTAATATTTGTAATAGCCCTAACGCATTGTTTTTGAGCTACAAAGGTACGATTAATATGGACAGAGTTTCCCCAAATTAATATTCCATAACGAAGATTAGACGCCACAAAACCATGATACGCTTTTAAAGCAGTTTTTCTGTCAGTTATTCGTGACAGTCGACGCAAAACATATGCAAATCTATTAATTTTGGAGCACACTTTGTTGACATGCAGTTTCCAATTACAATGGTCATCGAGTACAAATCCAAGAAATGTGGTGTTATCACATTCTGTCAGTGTGTGCTTGTTATATGTGACTGACAGTGTTTCCTTTCTTCCTCTTTGATTGATGAATTGAATATATTTAGTTTTTTCTAAATTGACATTTAAATTATTGTTCTTTAACCATTTTATAATTTTATACCCAGTGTTGTTAATTTCATCATTATAGTTTTGTCCTTCGGTTTCGGAAATAACTATTGATATGTCATCCGCAAATAATGTACAGTCGTGCTCAGTGACTGATGGCAAATCATTAATGTAAAGCAAAAACAGTAGGGGACCAAGAATGGTCCCTTGAGGTACACCTACTTTATTAACTTGCGTAACCGATCTGTAAATGCTTTCTACTTTATCAGTGCTGGTACCTGTGATTTCAACTATTTGGTGTCGATTGTTGAGATAACTCTTAAGCCAGGCATTAACCACACCTCTCAAACCGTAAGCTTCGCATTTTTTTTATAGTAGTTCATGAGAGACATGGTCAAATGCTTTGCTCATATCGAAGAAGATAGCCATTGTTTTAAAATACATAAAAATATATATTGTGAAATTCTCGATAAGTCAGCAAAACAATTTTGATAAAATATCTCAAAAAGTTACCGACTGGTTTTGAGAATTCAAATAGCATTTTGAACTAACGTCATACGCACATTTTGATATATGACACATCCACGTACCTCTCATATCTGCGAAACTACAGGCAAATATCATAATTTCATAAATCGGGGCGCTAAACTCGATCGCGAAAACAAACATTTTCAATATTAAAAACAGCGGTTACGAGTATTCCGCCCGTGTGGAGGCGCACAAAGAATATGGTTAAGAATGAAACTAATTTGACCGGACTAGAAACTGTATAAGTATACACGTGTATTGCCACGGTTATTTTTAAGCGTGATCTAACGTTCATTAGTATAAATAAAGCTTGATGGATGGGGTGAGAGCGAGTGCTTCATCTTTTGAAGTGTCGTCTCGTTACGTCACGGTTTTATAACTGTTCGGCGCTGAAATGGATCGTGGATGCGTCACTTTACCGGTAAATTATAACAACTTTTTAGGAGTACGTGGAAATTGAGATGAACGAGGAAGTGCATCAAATAGGAGTCATGTAACAGTTAGCGGAAGACAGGAGTTGAATAGATAGGCTGAGAAGTTAGAAGAGGATGAGATGAGAGAGATGGTGTAGCCAGATGAGTGATTTAAATAAATAAATAAAAAAATACCTTACCAACTGGGATCATATAGTGCTTACAAATTACAAATGTATATGTTAGTTAAGACTGAAATAGTTAAGGCCAGCGAGTCCGTTGAATCTAAGGGATTTAGAATAAATGGAAATCTGATATATCGAGCATATTTGAGAAAATTTACATATAAGAAGCAAAAGAACAACTGCAGCATAGTACGTGGGAAACAACGAGGAAAAAGTAACAATTCAAAAGAAAATAGTGATAAGGCTTGTATCTAATTATGTCGAAACAAATCCGCGCTATCCGGCGTTCAGTGACATGAACAATACAATAGTTCAATTCATTGAGTTATATATAGATATACATTAAGCCTTAAGGCAAACGGTTTTGTTCATTCAACGGATATTCAGCATCATAATGATAAGTAATATAAACCACATCTGGAGATTGGTGCCGCGTCAGTCATCATTATAAAAGGAAATTACTACACCGTGCCAGTAAATAGTCCACTTGAAACACCGTTAATGAATAGCCCACTGTCCGTCCGTCTGTCAGATGGATCGCGTCTCGGGAAGGCGAAAGCGCTGATTGTTCAATATCCGGGTTGGTTGTGACTGGTACTTGAAATAGGGTTAGTTCTGTTCACATGATCTTTTACCATAAGAGTAAGCATGGCCAGAATCATATTAATTTTATTTTATGTTGCATTTAAAGTGAATGCTGTATTATGTCAGAATCTCCAACATTCACACAAGGGCATTGCAATTTATTTACAACATACGTCATAAAAATAGGAGGCACTCAATTTAAGTATGTAGCTTGTGATTGTAACGATGGTCAATGAAATGCTTCAAATTACAAAATTGCTTAATGTCATTCGATTGCGATGGCATGTGATTGGTTTGCATAAAAATTCGCGTAGATCGCAATAACAATCTTTAAGGGAAATACTTTTAACTTCATATGTACAACTGAGTCCGATTATTAATTGATTATGCTCGAAATAAGCTTGACTTGAATAAATTTTACCTTTTTGTTTCCCATCAGATCAGAAATAAGAATAATTTGTACAGAATCTGTTTTCAAAGTTAACTTTTTGCTCTTCACTAGAGAGTTTCAGTTTACCCTGTTTGTGGATTATAACGAAAGTTCCTGACAATGCGAAACCGAAAATCAACATTCTAGAACACGCTTTTACTTTCTAGTTCCCTTTAGATACTTTCGTAAAATACAACTTACTCGTAAGCCACCGGCACAAATCTCGACAAAATCCCAACGAGGTTTACAACCCAATAAAACCTTCAAATAAACTAAGTATAGACGGTGTTCGCACGTCAAACGCGCCATTCCCAAAGGGTTTAAGTACATCGACGTTTTAAGTACGCATATGACATTATGCAGGTGCGTTTTCACATCCAAAAGGCATGCCTGGAAAGTCGTAAGTGCCTAAAGGTTTAGAATATGCATAGGCCGTTGTTACTTTTTGTAGCGTCACGTTCCATTCGCCGTGCTCTGGTTGGTGTGTGCAAAACAGCTTTAAGTCAACGACCTCAGTTTGTCTAATAATGGTATTACACTACGTACAGTCCGCGATTACGTTTGAGGTGCGCTTTGATACACCTGTTCTGATTATACGAGTATCTTTTGCATTAATTATAATCATGACAAGCGGCTTAATGGATGGCCTCGCAGATTCAACTTCTGATAGTTTCATAATGCCTTCATATGTGAATATATACTATGGAGAGAGAGAGAGAGAGAGAGAGAGAGAGAGAGAGAGAGAGAGAGAGAGAGAGAATGACTAAATACTGACAAGTTTCTGATCTTCATGAATGATGTTCTCGCCGTATAATCTCTTCCGAAGTTTTTATTTATAACGTTAATGTCTGAATGTTAAGTTCTATTTTCATTAGTTTTTAATTCATTTTAAATAATCATGTATCATGTATTAGGATTAAGGGCTTTCTATAATACATAATTAGCATTATAAGTACTTATAGTTTATAGTTTTTTATTGTTTTTCTTTGTTTGTCACTATTTATTTATGCAATTATGTTTTGTTCCCGAATAAACGTTTTTCTTTCTTTCTTTCTTTCTTTACTTATTGACCATTATCTGCTTGTGTCTATTTACCAACCTGTATATTAGTTTGATCAGTATCAGCTAACTTCTGGTCCCTTGTTCTTCAGATATTGCGTGTAACTGTACTAAATATGCCTATTATATCGTCTTGTGGCAAGTATGTGGAGTAATGACCACTTGCCGTGCCCACTGCCGACAGTTACTTGTCTTATATTTAAAATTACTATTTATTCGTCGTACTTGTTCTTCGATTCGCACGATTAACGTTTATGCCAGTTAGCAAGGATTAGAAAGCCACTATTTTGATTACTCTGTTGTCAAATAAAATAAAATGGTCACGTATATTATCTATATTAAACAAGTGCAGTTTTGGAAGACAAAGAATATTCATTGAAGACATTTTGATCATTATAAAATACCGTGTTCTGAGGTAACAAACA
Organism: Apotomis capreana; assembly: GCA_947623375.1. Lineage (NCBI taxonomy): Eukaryota > Metazoa > Arthropoda > Insecta > Lepidoptera > Tortricidae > Apotomis > Apotomis capreana. The sequence goes on from OX392514.1 coordinate 2,903,465, forward strand.
TAAAAAAGGCAACTGAATTGAGAACAACTTCTTTTTTCTAAGTCGGTTGGTAATCAAATTAATACTCATTATGCTACTGAGGTGAGATTTGAAACTTTTGAAAGATAAAAATTATAGACCATTATCATTTTAATCATAACTGGATGAAAACGATCAATTTTCGATACAGGGCTACATGTTATATATTTGTATATGTATATACTACAGCGACCGTGAAAGTATGTATGTTTTTTTTTATTTCCAGACAATACTTTTCTACGAACAACGTTAGACGATTTTAGAAGTACTTACTTGTTAATATATATGACAACTCAATCATACGTGTAAAGGAATCTTAGTTTAATCAATGACTACAATGTAATATAATAATGCTATTAATGATAATGACATAATTGACAGCACGATAACGCGCAAGTTTGTTTGATATCGTAATTAATGCTAATTGTAACTCGCGGTATGATAATTAATTAATACTCATCTCATTATGGAAGTACGGAACCCAATTAGCAATGTAACGGGAGTCTGTGCAACTGTTTGAAAGTTTGCAAACGTTAGTTTATAATTGGGGGGTTTTGAGAGTTTTCGTCGTCTTTCGTAAATTAATATATCTACTAACTTTTAAAATATCAAATAATTTTACATAGAAAACTACAGTGAGCGCGAGATATATAAAATACATAAACGGATTTATGACTCGAATACCGGTCGACATGTATCGAATCGGTACGCGATTCATTATCAGGAGAGTCGCTCAGTCGCGGGCGGCGCGGCGGCCGAGCATTGCGCGCATGAATCGCGTACCGATTCGAAACATGTCGACCGGTATGCGACTTCTATGATGTGACTAAGCCCGTTTAAGTATGTATTTTAAAATATCTGAGAATCAAAACTTTGTCACAACTTACTAGTCCCAAATTAAGCTCAAGTAGGCTTGTGTTGCATTAATGGTTACTAGACGTCGATAAAGGGGATGTCAAAGGTACCTACGTAAATATTATGATTTTAATCAAACCAAAAGAAATTTTGAAATTGTTTTCGGATGCCTGATCCTCATAATTCAACAAAACAATAATTGTATGACACCCATGAACTGGAACGCACTTATTAACGGCGAAAATCGCAAATTACTTATTGTCTCCATACGAATAAGTACCCATAAGATATGACAGCATGGTGGACATTTGTATGGAGCATTTTTAGCGCTCAGTAGGAATGTTGAAGTTTAACGGTCATTTCTAACTTTTAGATCAGTCGAAGTGTAGTGAGTCCCATATACATATTAATATCTGTTTTTTAAAGAAATGAATGGCGCTCAGATAACTAAAAAATATCCGTCGCATCGATTTCACCATATAAAGCTCTGTTGTAACGATAAACAGAGATCGGTTACATTTTTACATTTACCTTTATGCAAATATCTGAGTAAAATGTTAAGTTTATACCTTGAGCTAGTGTGACATCACTGCACGTGTGACATTCTACACGCAGAACCATTAAACAACAACTTAAGCGCCGTGAATCCGCTACAACATACGCTCTTTTCTCCAAGCGCTTGCTTCAATACACACCGAAGTAAGCGACACGAATTTGCGAACACGATACGCCGTTTTATACAAGTTTCTGCTTCAATACTCAACAGATTAAGCGCAGTGAATTTACTAACAACATACACTCTTTGGTACAACCTCTTGCTTCATAACACAACGACGTAACCGCCATGATATTTTCTAACAACATATGCCGTTTTTTTTTTATCTGCGTCAGCGCATAGGCACGGCACAACTGTATGCTAATTAGTAACTGATATGAGTCTAGATAAGAAATCTTACGATACTACTACTATTATTACGAGAAGAGGAATTTTGCATTACGGATTTTAATGCACATACGAGTATTAAGTGAAGAGAATTTATACTTTGACGATAAATGTTTCATTTATCTTTAAGGTCATTTACTTTTCATTTGGGAGCGCATTTTTTCACCAACAATTTATTGTCATAAGGTAAGGTATTGTTTGTCAAATCAAACTCTGAGATTATTAAATTTCCAAAAGTTTTGAATGTAAACCCACTAGGTTATGTTAGGTTTGTATTATTACAATCCAGGAAAGTTTTTTGTTTCAGAGAATAGTAGAAAATTATAACTAGTAACAATTATGAATAAGAATTTTATGTGAGCCAATACGGACCCAATAAATACAGTCAATTAAGAGTCAAACTCTTGTCGTGTCGGTGTAGCTGATGTAGTGTGTAGCTGTCTCCATATATCCCTATCCATAGCCACCTCCTTGACTTCCCTATACGGCTGACGATTACCGTCTCTTTTATGTGTTTATGTAGCTTATTCTTGGTCTTCCCCTGCCTTGCTTTCCTCCAACTATTCCTTCGATGACGTTGCTTATAAAAGCGTCATGTCTAGAGATGGGTGCTCATGGGTACATACCCGATAAATACCCAATCTACCCGGCAGTAGTAGTAGTAGATTGGGTATTTACCCGGTATCTATCGGGTATTTACCCATGAGCGCCCTATTTACCCATGTCCTAATAAGGTGACCAGACATCTTCTCTCCTGTTCTCTATGGTGTTCAACAAATTCCTTTTTTCTATAACACTTGATACTCTCGCGGTTTGAACACATAATAAAAACTTATTGAACCGAGTCTATCGCGATATTTTGATTTACCTTCATTGCCTAACGTTTCAACACTGTTTCACGTGCCGTGGTCTCAGACGTACTGATAAAACAGTGAGTTGTTACTGGAGATTTCGGCCAAATGTATCACTTCCTTCCTTTTTTCTGTCACTTTTTTAAGTTCTTCTTCATTAGTGACTTTCTCTGTCCAATAACTACAGTAGTCTTTCAATAATAATTAAACTGTGCAAAGACTTTGACACCGCTGTTTTTAAGTGAGATTAGGTATACATGTTATTTATGTCAAAAGTAAATAGCTGTGCTAATAAGATTTATTAGCAATTCAGCAGCAATAGATCCCCAGCGACCGTGGTCACGAGTGAGACTTTCACTCACGACCGAACAAAGGGCCTGAAGAGTCATCTAGAACCGGATGAGCCAAGAATGGCACAATACTTGACATGTAAGACGGTAGATCTACCTATTTTGCCTCCGTTCTACCTATCTACCACCATTAGCATCAAATCTACCTATTTTACAAAATTTTACGATCGTAAACAATTCTCAACGCGTGGAACTAAGCGTTACTCCGAGTAACTCGCTTTACTATTGAATTTTGCCTGTTGTCCATAGAGCCAAAGCCTATATAAAACGGAACGCTTTAAGTGAATCTGAGTGTGTGTGCGTGTAAAGTGTGTGTGGCTGACACTTACTTGACACTAACTGTGACAGCTGACAGTATATTTCGCGGCAATTTCTTTGGCGAGGCAAAGTAGAGGTAAGGTTATTCTTGTGAGTTCTTGCTTAACTCATATGTGATGGATGACCACAAATAATTTTAAACACTCTTTACGCATTGTTAATCATTAAAAACGTACTGAGCCAGAGTAGTGGTAGGTCTACCAATTTTTCACATCAGTTTCCACTAATTTCTACATCCTGTTCTACCATTTTGCCACAATTGTGACATTGTGATTGTATGGTCGCCGACATTAAAATGCCGTTTTTATAGTATGTTCTACCAAACGAAGGAGAGTCGGGGTTATTTAAATGTTACCTTATAGTAAAACGTTTGTATGATATCATTAAAGACACAATTGTCACGAAACGACTGACCTTATCCATTCTAGCAACTCGGATTCTAAGTATGCATCAACTTCATTAAAACTGGATAATCACCCAATAAATAACCAGAAGCAACCTTCGAGGCTGATTGAAGTTGTGATTGAAAACATCAATTAAACACCAGTCGATAGGTACTAACCGGCTTAATTCAATCTACAAGTAAATTGCCTATAAAGTGAGGCAATTGCCAACTATACCAAAGTATACATTACTACTAGCGGCTTCACACGGGTGCAAGGCAAATAAATTATGCATGTATTATACAACTAGGTCGATGCAGAGTCAGCCACCGGCTAAGCTAGCAACATAAATTGGAGCGGAGATTTTTTTTTTTTTTCGAAATTTTCTCTTCGTCACTGCCTAGCGAAATTTAATTATTGCATTTTAAAACAAAAATTTCTAAAATCGGTTGAGAACTCGCTGAGATCTGCGCATTGTTACAAAGTCCATTCGAGTCGATCCATGGGAGCTTCGCTCGCTCCGCTCCAATAAACCTTCCTCTTGAATCACTCTATCTATTAGAAAAAACCGCATCAAAATCCGTTGCGTATTTTTAAAGATCTAAGCATACATAGGGACAGACAGCAGGAATCGACTTTGTTTCATACTATGTATTGATTTTTACCAAAAGATATTGGTAATGTTTATGTGCATAGCTGCAGCTTGCGTCATAATTTGAAAGGATTATCAAAATTGTAAAATCATGAAGCAATATAGAGCTGGGTCGTTTCGAGTTTTCTGTAAAATGAAACGTAACCTTTTCCGTTTCACAAAGAACTGTTTCGAGAAAACGTAACACACAATGTGCGTAACGTTGCGGTAGCTCAGACCACAACACAGATTGGTACAAAAATCAATCGACATACAAGCGCGCTCGAGCAAACGCACACATAGACATTGCTCAAATGCTCACGGACACGTCAAGCGGATGGCACTCGCGCTCACACTGGTCTGAACTGGTCCGAGATATCGTATCCGTGATCAATGTCTATGTGCGCGTTTGCTCGAGCGCGCTTGTATGTAGATTGATTTCTGTACCTATCTGTTTTGTGGTCAGACGTTGCAGAAGCAGAGGTCGTGGGTTCAATTTTCCACCTGCACAGCGGATCGGGTAAAATTGTGTAAATATTTAACTTCTGTATCAAACATACAATGTAAACTAAAGATATTGGCAAACACATCTCATTCCTTCTAAGCTAAGTTACATTTACATATTTCCTTCAAAAAAATTATTAGATTATGTTGTTGAGGCAGTTTCGAGGAAGTCTTTTAAGGATAATGTTGTAGCTTGGGAAATTCACAGAAGGTTGTTGAGTGACTAAATACCTACGTTGGATGTCGGTTTTAAACCCGATGAAAAAAGGGGTGTTATAAGTAAGTTTAATACAGGGATCGGAACCGGTTTAAGAAAACCGTTCAATTTTGTTCGTGAACTGTTCAAATTTTCGTTTATTTGTAAACCCGTATACTACAGTATAATAACGAAAGGGAAGATAGATGCTCTGGAAAGGTGGTGTTGGAGAAAGATGCTCGGAATATCGTGGACAGAGTTCCGCACCAACGTTTCCATACTCCAAGAACTCGGCATCACGCAGCGTCCATCGGCTGTAGTACAGTCGCGCATACTGCAGTACTTTGGCCATGTTTCTAGGCGGGATAACAACTCTATAGAGCGGCTGGTTGTGCAGGGAAAAGTGGATGAAACCAGTTCGCGTGGCAGGTCACCTATGCGTTGGACTGACCAAATAAAATCAGCAGTAGGAAACTGCGTATCTGACTGCGCCAGACAGTCTGCCAACAGGGAGAGATGGCGGGAGATCGTGCGGAGAGCTGTGTCCGCCTCTACCACCGATGTGGACGCCTCAACGTAACCACGACCGCTCTGGCAAGAGCGAAACTACAGAGAAGAAGATACTACAGTAACGTTTTCATAGAGAACGAATTTATTTCGGTTATCGTTATTCACGAAGAACAGAATTTAAAACGTTCCGTGTAACTTTATTGAACTGGTTAATAAGATGACATTATTTGTCAATCAATTTACTTATCTATAATAGTCTCTTCAACCAGCAATGCACTGCTATCGCATGCCGTTACACCTATTTGTTGTGATAAAGTCATAAATGCCATTATGTTTGATTGATTGACATTGACATCTAGCTAGGCATCAAATGCAATAAATAAAATTGATTTTAATCATGGGAAGGAAGAAAGAATCCAAAATCTACTCCATGTTTTGTTATGACGAAACCCCAAAAAAATGAAAATGTTTAATGGATTACTTCCATAAGCAAATCGTGCTTGCAGCTTGAAGCTAGAGTATTTGCTTATTTGTATTCCTTTATATATTTTTTGTTCCTACTAGTTTAGGAGAAAAATATATTGTTTTTAAAATTTGCCTAAATCACCCCATTTCTAAGCACGGAATTAGAAATTCATAAAGCATCATGTTAATGTGTGTTATTTTATTAAAGTGCATATAGTCTTCACACATTTATGGCTCTTGGCTCAATAAGCATACACCTAAACATAAGAAATAATCTATAAATTAATAAAAATAGGTCAACATTACATAATTTTACTGTAATAAAGGCTTGTCGAGTGATCTATTCTACATAAAGATAAAATAACAATACAATACAAGAACTTTTTATTGCACATCTTAAATCAAAGAGATATAGTATACTCGTAATGGAAAAACAGCAGTAAACAAGAGATAGGTGTGTAGGTGGAGGGGAGGTATGTAGGTAAAAAGCGATCTCTTCCATACAACACAACTGAAAGATTACAACAGGTTTACTCACGTCGTAGAAGTCGAATGTCACAGATCAACACGCAAGGAAAAATTAAGTTGCGCTCATACGTGGTCCACACCGAGACTCGAAACTTCGTGTGAGCACAATTTAATTTTTCTTTGCGTGTCATTATGACACTGTCATAGCAATAAATAAAGTGTCATACTAAACAACTCTATTCTCTAGTTCCCGTTGCCTACAGTTTCTATTAAAAAAACTATCGGCCCGATATCCAACAATCTCCCAAAGGAATGCGCACCACCAACATCTCCGGAACAGCCAAGTGGCGCTGCCCGTCAAAGCATAGTTCAGGAAAGTATGAGGAAAGTTAAGTTCCGAATTTGGCCAAGGATAAACACAAGTTTGTCGAGTTTTCGCAAACACTTACTTACGGAAGTTACCCTTTTGAAATTTTGATATCCAACGTATGCGTCCCTTGGGCAACCTGTGTTATGATAATGTTTTTATCAAAACTATGCTCTTTGCTGGTGTTGGAAAAAAAATAGTTGAACAGAAGAACATACCCGAGCCGTTTTCAATAGAATTGTACATAAATAGTTATAAGGTAAACGTTCCTGTGCTCGAAACGCTAATGCCTAATAGTCAACACCATGCTGTCACCTCTTTTGCTAATGACGTACCTAACATTCAGATGGCAACTATTGGGACAGTGTCGAGCACAGGAACGTTTACCTTAGGTGGAAATTAATTTAGAGATCGAAAGATCGTTGCATCGAGTAACACCCTAAAACATTATTAGTATTTATTTTGTCTGTATGTAGTCACATTCAACATAAGGTACAGTGGGATAAGACTATCACCGTCTCTAACTATTCTGGCTCAGTGACCCAAACGGAATCTTTGCCTCCAAAACGATAGCACGCCACTGTCCCGATCCTGCGCAGTTTCTTGCCATCAGTTTTTGACTGAGGAAGACTGCCACAGTCCAATAAATAACTAACCGAGTCTCACCCCATTATACAACAGACTATGTTCCTCTTACCCCACCTTACCTTACATGAAATAGCATCACATTCAATATCACTGTACTGTACGAAACAATTTACCTACTATAAAAAGTAATACGAAGGACTTTGCGTCTACCTGTCCTGATACCATCCAGCCCACCCTTATCCCTATAACTGTAGGCTTAATTTCGAATAAAGAAACAGTATTAATAATTTCGCCAGCGAACCTCCGGAACTCCTGCATTTATTGAAGATTTCCACTTTACTTTCACCTTAATAGTGAACCTTATATGTATAACATAAAGTTGATATTCAATGTGGGAATTATGGAAAAGATATGGCATTTTGGAGTGTGAGTTCTTATTTTTGCCTTATCTTTTTTGTAGCTGTTAATTAAGTTCCTTGAATCGTTTTGTGGTTTCGTCTGTTCAGAAATGAATAGGATTTAAAATTTTAACAACTACATATGTTAAAAGTGCCTAGGATTGTAAAGAGCCTGATATTCGTATAATATCCGTTAAGAGGATGTATTATGAAATGATAATTTTAACGGATTAAAATACCCAAACTTGGATATTGCAATGTGAGTCATCTTTTTGGGTTCGACTCATGTTGGTACTTATTTATATTTTCTACTGCTCTATTAAAATAGGTACACAAAATTAAATCAAGTTCATTAAATTTCAATACAGGCGGTGAATGTTGTTAGGTAATGATTTAAAGTTTAAAAGAGTCAGCATTTTTTAATGGATAATGTAATAAATAGGAAGGTACATTTATTATGGGTCAAAAATAAAATATACAAATAACAAATTTATGGAATTAAAACTAAAAATTAAACTAAGATTAAAATATATTTATAAAACTAACACCTTTCGGTAGGGTGCCCATGACGCAGGCAGCATTCCCACGCTGTATGGCTATGGATAAAGTTTAATATTATGTTGTAAATAAAATAAATATATCGAATACATTACCTGCTACTGGAGATAGTTTCCGCATAACACACCATCGCGACTTCCACTGAAACAAGAAAAAGAAATATATATTTTATGGGTACAACCTCTTCACTTCTCTACTGTACACTACGCACTATGCTGCAGCCAAGCGACACGACACGGCGGCGCGGCCAAATATTATTTGTATGAAATTGTATAAGACATAACTACGCGTTAGCGGAACTACCGCGAGGTAGCATACAATTTCATGCAAAGAATATTTAGCCGCGGCTGCGTCGCATCGTGTTGCTCCAGTAGAGTCGTGCGCGCACTCGTTCAATAATAAAATATATACCTAAAAAAATGGTTGCCTGTAAAGTCGGTTTTACGGGCGAAGGAAGATTTTACGTGACAACGTCTTTTTCTCGGTAGAATATTTATTTGTATCATATCCATTCACAATTTCCCTAACAACATTTTAAGTGTTACTTTCTGAACGCACCCATCACATGTGTCATTAATGTCATTATAGTGTCATTATTTTACATGTTTTAAATCTAAATATGCGATAATCAGACTATTATGCATGTATGTTGTCGATTCCAAACCCTTATTTAGTCTAGATCTACATGTAATTATTCTAAAAATACCGAACCGACGGAACAAACATCATATGTTTGACAGGTAAGTACGAACAGTTTGTATTTGTATGGGAATATAAAATTATCGTTTTTATTATTTTCCACTCATTTATTCAATATTTTCTCACCGTTTAAACCTTCCCTTGACTTCCACGAATATTTCAATACTAAAATTAGCCAAATCGGTTCAGCCGTTCTCGAGTTTTAGCGGGACAACCGGCCCTCGTAACAGACGTGAGCGGGCGGTTGACTCCGAGCCGCAACCTAATTTAAGACGTTGTCACGTCAAAATTACAAATTTCAATTAAAATGTTCCTACTTTGTTAAAAACTTTGCTTGTGATTAACAAGAAAATGTTTTCAGATTATTACATACATACCTTCGACCGATATTAATCTTATAATGTACTAGCACTGCGAATACAATTTATTTAAGCCACAAGAATAAGAACTTTTACTTTTCATTTTATGTTCCTTCCTAAGTTGCCACCGTTCTTACTTTCATTGGCATTGATTTTCACTTCTCGCTCTAAAATGTAAGTACGTCGATCTTGAGAAAATAAGGTTAAAATAGCCTTCAAGCGCATTCAAGTGTGAAACAAATCGACATACCACTTTAAGGACTATTTGCGTTGCTAAAAGAGCAACGGCCTTACTGATATTCATACCCGGGGGTTTTGGTGCGAGAATGATTTGACACTAGGCCGGCGGTAGGCGTCAAATCATTCGTGCACCGAACACCCCGGGGTAAGTGGTATTATAAACGCGAAAGTAGGTAACTTTGTATGCCTGTGTGACAGAGATTCACGCTGAGATCCCAGAAAAAAATCCCAGGCATTAGGTATAGTTCAAAAGATACAGCTTTTTAAAGCAAGAGAGATGAACACAGCATAGATTTATGAATGCGTCCGGCAACCTAAAAACAACGTCACACCTTGTCTGAATACCATAATAATTTAAATTTATTGCAACACTGTTACAAAAATATGTATGAAGCAAATTGTATAACTTTGCAGACAATACGTGCCTACCTGGTGTGACAGGCGGTCTACGTAATCACGGTATTGTGGACAGTATGTCCCATTCTTAAAGATAATATTAAATATCATTTAAATTTTAAGTGCACGAAAAAGTGCGTCTTTTTGGTACGATACCTTAGTGTTCGAATTCATATCTTACACACGACACAATCAATCTTTAATTTCATTTCGATTGGATATTTTGTGAGTCAGTGAAAATTGATGAACAAGAATTCATTGGAATGTATGTGTCAGTGTTAATTTGAATAATAGAATACAATACCAAATGCTATTGCAAAACAAAAAAAGTTTGCAAATTAAACACAGTTTACAAATTACAGATAAATAAATTAACAAGTTTACAATTAGTACCTACGAAATTCTTTTAAATGTACTTTGGTTTCAATATAATAATATTTTCTCTCTTACAGGTACAAAAACTTTGGAAAAATCTAAGAACCTGTTTCACGAGAGAATAGAAATTACAGAAGAGAGAGAACGAAGACAGAAAAGAAGGGAGAGAAGTGAAGCCGCGAAAGAAATACGAATAGGTACTTTGATAGATTGCTCTTTCAATTGCAAAACGAACAAAAGGTGAATGAAGCTGGTATCATGTGAAAATGTTAATGAAAATGATCTTAATATGAAAGCAGATTTCCTTGAATATCATGATGAAAATGGAATTATCACAGAACAAGGAGAGGAATATATATATATATATACTTATAATAATATATGTATATTTTTTATTTTTTTACTAATTAGCTTTAAGCCATTGTACATATAATTATCCTTTCTTTTATATTTATCTATAGTTTTTTTATTATAAATATTGTAAATTTATTGTCATGTATGTGTTTATTTTAAAATAAACCTTTGAATTAGGAGAGGAACATCTCGGACATATATCACCAAATGTAAACAGTGATGATAAAGTGGATGGCAATGATGATGATGGAGAGGATGATAAACATTTTGTAATGTCTCTCTTAAGAACTTTTAGACAGTTCAATGATAAGAAGTTTGATGCTAAAATTGAAATTTTCGAAGTGTTAAGAAAAATACAGTTCCCTGAAGATAAGTTGGTACTGGTTCCGACATAACATAAGTATACAAAGAATATTCGTATAGACGACATTATAAATACCTGTACAATAATGCTATCAAAACTTTCGTCACGTATCTCTTTTGACAATTCAATTACATTTTTTGTAAAAGAAAATGGGCAATACTATCATATAAATTATCTGAAAATGGCAAACAAATAGAAATGCAAGAATTCACGCCAAATAAAACCTTTTAAAACACCTTAACGTCCGCATGAAAAATCAAACCATCAACGATATATATCCACAGTATCCACACGAATATTACCAACGCAAATTGAAAGATATAAAAAATACGAACGCAACGCAACTGAAATGATAAAAATATAACTTGTTACCTAGAAGCGACTTGCAAAAATAAAAACGATTGAAATATTTCCGAGTTTTTATTGCACAGTATAAAACGAGCAGTCGACGCTGGTATCAGGGGAATGCTTAAATGCCGTCATATCTGTTTTGTTGTCGATACAACGGAGCTGGGGTTTAATTAAAATATTGCAATGATGTAGAGTAACTATATGGAAGAGACTGCAAACTGATTTCTCTGATAACTGTGATCAATAAAACTGAGGAAAACTAATGAATTAAATAATTGAAGAGATGAGGCGCCCTTCTCCCCCAAACGCTGTTTCTTTCTACCCCAAACACCGCAAACAGCAAATTGTAACCAAACCATAGCAACACCACCAAAGGTCGTTTCGATCTCCGAAAAGACCGCAAAATTATTTATATTATTGGATGTTTTTGTAAAATGTGCTGCAATTGATGGCGGAGAGGTGAAGATTGATTGTGTGCCGCTACGATTGGCTAAGAACGCGCACCGTTTAGCTCGAATAAAGTAGAAGTCAGAGTCGGCATCGTTTGCGACGCTTAGTGAGCCCATGTTTTTGTAACCATTTTATCACTACATAGTATGAAACAGTTGTTGCTGTCTGTCTGTCCCTATCTATGTATTGTATGCTTGGATCTTTAAAACTACGCAACGGATTTGATGCGTTTCTTTAATAGATAGTGATTCAAGGAAGGTATATGTATAATACATGCATAATTTATCAACATTGCACCCGTGCGAAGCCCTAGGCTTAAATAGATAAATAAATATTAAGGGACAATCTTACACAAATCGATCTAGTCCCAAACTAAGCAATGCTTGTAGTATCGGGTACTAAGTAGGCGATGACATACATACCTACTATATAGATAACAAACATGGCCCAGTTCATCACACAAATATCGGCCCTGGCCGGGATTTGAACCCAAGACCGTCGGCTCAGTAGGACGCTGCACTACAAACTGGGCCAATAACGTCGTCAGTCGTATTAGGTATTTATTTTTGCAACTGCTATTAAAAGAGATAAATAAAGGTAAACGTTTTCACAGAACGTGCTCAAGCCTCTAAGAACACGTATGATACCTACGTGTTGTTGCAGGCCGAAGTTACGAGTAATGCTTATCTGCGACCTTTGCGATGCAATCCTCAGAATAGTTGCTTCCTGTCACGATAGCGACAATTTAATATTACATTCTTATAAACGTAGATGAAGTATATCATAGATCATATGACTAATGACAGCGGTATGAAGTCAATTCGGAAACCACTGACGTCACAACGCAAATAAAACATATAAAATGTATTGAGATTACGCGAAATTACTTAATCTATTTAAACTGTCTGATTACAACATACTTCACTTTCAGTACGTATATCGTTTGCCTAGTAGACCTAGTAGCCATAACACAAGCCTTCTTGAGCTTAATTTGAGACTAGGTTGATTTGTGTAAGGTTTTTTGATATTTTAAATAGAAAACTATCGTGAGTCTCAGACATATTAAAATACATAAACATGTTTACTCACGTCGTAGAAGTCGGATAACGCTCGACAATTTTCGAAACTGTAGGCGATTCATCATCAGACCAAGAAAAATTATCTCTTTTTCTTTTTTTCTTGGTCTGAGCAGGAGAGCTGATTGATTTCTTTGATATTTATTTATTTTATACCTACATTCAAGTCAACTCGCCTTTCATCTAGACCACGTAGGTAATCGGAACCCCACTTCAGATTATTACCTCCGGAGAATTCACCTTCAAAGGAGCGCGTAAATTTTACCGCCCTTGGGCAACCCGAGCTATTAAGATAGCTTTGAAGTCTGTTTGTGGAACAATAGCGAGTGTCAATAAAGTGATTCACGCTGATCAAAGTGCCAATGACGAAGTACCTAAGGACCATACTACTGAGAAGTAGTTAATAGCATTGTGAGCTAACTCGCGATTATTTTTCGAAATAATAATAGTAAGTACTCAGAAGGCGGTACTCCTGGACACGGCGCGCATCGTCAGGAGGTTCCTCTCTCTGCAGCCCTAACCACCGGTTGCCTGGGCCCTGCCCCGCTGCCGGCGGCACCCTAGGTTAGGTTTTTTATATATTTTGTAATTTCTTTATTGTATTTTTCCAATATTGTAAAAACCTAGCCTAAGATAGGAAATAAATAAAAGGAATAATAAGTACTATAAACCGACGAGCATGCATGAGGAGATTAATGAATGTTGATGAAGCGAAAGATGTTTGTCAGGACCGTAGCAGGTGGAAAGATGTGGTCGCTGCCTACTCCGTTGGGAAAAAGGCGTGATTATAATATGTATGTATGTATATTTAATATAACACATTTTTTTACAGAAAACTAGAACACTCCCCGAATATGAGCTTCAGGATAAGCAGCGCTTTTAATAGGAGATGTTAGACATGTAATTGTTGAAATCAGTTTCTTTTTTAAGTTTTCAACCCATATCTCCGTCATTTAAAAAAAAAAACGAAGAATTGACTCGACAAAATAATCTATATTATAACTGGTTACCAAAATTTCGGGAGAATTGGCACACGATATTTTTTGTAATTCCAACAGGCGATCCGTTTGCTCGTTTGCCCCCAATGACAGAAAATAATCTAATTTCAAGTTTCAGAAAGAGGGTGTAATAATTGTTTTTATATTTTTGCTGAGATTACTAATTATTGTACTATTCATTCATTAAAATGTATCTACTCATTCTAAAATGTAGTTGTCGTAGATTTCAGTTATTTCTTATATTTATTTACACACAGAAAAATAAATTCATTTTTTTTAGCACACGGCCCTCTCGATCTCTATATATAAATTTCCACCGGTCAGAAATATGAAATATTGTCAATATTCACCTCTTTCAATAAGAAACTGAATGAATGAAGTCAAGGTGTTCTATGTTGAGTCATCAGCGTCAATATAGATAGATGATTTATTGTTTAGACTAAGCTACTTAACCAATGTATTGTTTTAGTTCCTAAAACTACATGACGAAGTGAATGTTTTGTATATGATCGTGGACGGTTCCCATAATATTTCATAGTGTACCTAATCTCACCTAAAAATAGCAGTACCAAACTCGTTGCGTAATTTAAATGATTACATACATAGGTTTGCCGTAAATGAGTTGATTAGTTACCCATATTAGATTATTTGGCATATTAGTGAACTACTTTTTAGGGTTCCGTACTCAAAGGGTAAAAAACCCTATTGCTAAGACTCAGCTGTCAGTCAGTCTGTCTGTGTCTGTCTGTCCGTCTGTCACCAGGCTGTATCTCATGAACCGTGATAGTTGGACAGTTGACATTTTTACAGATGTGTTTCTGTTGCCGCTATAACAACAAAAACTAAAAAACAGAATAAAATAAATGTTTAAATGGGCTCCCATACAACAAACGTGGTCAGTTGCGTTAACTTTGCAGCTCATTCGTATGCGGCGCCAGATATACCAGGTGCAAACTTACTTAACCCGGCCAGTTAAGATGGGAAGTGTATGTGACCCTCGGTGCGCGAGTCCGACTTGCACGTGGCTGATTTTTTCAATTATGACATGTCATATTAAAAAATAAAAAGCCACAAAGCAAAGGGGTGAAATCATGGCGCACCTTTCTATAAGGTATTTCCATTTCATTTACAAATGAGTCACGCCGTGAATTTCAGTTTGATTTCTGGCTAATCTAGGCTAATCATAACATTATGACTAACAAGTGCCTTCCTAGCAAGTTATTGCTATTGTACAAAGGCATAGTTTTAAAGTCGACCTTTATAACTTTATTAGAAGGTACTTACCCGCGAACTTCGTCAGCGTAAAAGAAAAAGTCATCAATCTCTCTTTTGCTTATTCGTAGAGGGTAAAAAGTAGGTATCCTACAAATGGCGATACGGCATCACGCTTTTAAGATTTTTCTTTCTATAAAATAACGATTTTCAATACAAATCTATAACTTTATAATAGCTAGTATACATAGATAACACGTCACACTGGTATCGAGTGAAAAATATAATTCGAGCTATACAATCACGTAAAAGAGCAGTTTCAAAGTCATGGCGCAGTGGTATTTTATGCTGCGCAGCGTTTCGAGGCGCTCTTTTTACGTGAGATTTCCATACAGGCTGTAGATTTGCAAATGTGTTAGTACTAGATGATGGAATCAGTGCCCTTACCATGAGTTTACAGTGACCGTACTCGTTAGCGACTGTGTAAAGTATTTGTATGGAGAATTGTAGTTCTACAAAGTAACCGGTAGGGACGCCGTAATATTCTCCATACATAGTATTTTATGCAACAGTTAGTATAAGAGGGGGCAAAAAACGCAAGTTTTTTTTTTGTTTTATGTCAAATGGGGCAAACGAGCAAACGTATCGCCTGATGGAAAGCGATTACCGTCGCCCATAAACACCTGCAACACCAGAGGAGCCACAAGTGCTTGCCTACCCGGAGGACGAAGATAGAATGCCTCTATGCTAGTAATTTCACCGGCTATCTTACCCCCACACCGGAACACAACAATGCGAACATTGCTGTTGGCGGTGGGTTAGCAGGCAAGATGGTGGCAATGAAAGTGGCATGGGTTACGATGAGCGTAGCGAGCATCGAAAGAAAGATGCCACGAGCGTTTTTTGACCTACTTATACAACGTAGCATACAATGCTTTTTCTACGACTCGACATTTCATAAATAAAATGCAAATAAACAACAAAGAAAATAATTACATGTCGGAGCTCGGAGTCAACAAAATATAAACAAAATATAGTCTCTGAAAAACCTATTTTTTTATAGACGTCCATCTGTCAACAAAATTATGAACTTAATACCTAAAGGTATACGTTCACTATACTTTACATCCAAGCACAGAAGATAAAAGTTTTTTTTAAGTTGGCAGCAATGCCTTAGTACGATAAGTTTTTATTTAATTGCAAATTGTGTGAATGCAGCTGTTTTTTTTTGTAATCTGTGGTACTAAGTAACGCTTTTTGGCGACATTATAACATCGTTTAGCAGTGTTTTTTTGGGCAGTGGAGTTTTCACTTTTACAGACTTCCATAATTTATGTATTTATATTAGAGATAGTAATTAAAGTACTGAAGTAGAAAAAAACATTTACGGTGTCGGTAGCAAATACGATCATGTTAACTCATGGCAAGGGCACAAGGAAACTCACTCTTTCAAATCGCATAAATAGTAACTAGGTAATCGTCACCTAACAATATTTCAACAATACAATACAATACAACAACACTTTATTGCACACCAACAAGAAAAATATTACATGAGAAATCATAAATTAAATAATGGTAGACAATAGGCGGTCTTATCGCTAAAGAGCGATCTCTTCCAGACAACCTTTGGATGGCGGAGAAAACAAAATTAAACAGAAAATAATAGGTGGTGAGATAAGAACTTTAAGTAATTTGAGAAATAATAAATAAACGACAAACAAAATATTAAAGGCACATAGGTCATACACATACACAAATAATATCTATATATATAAACATACATACATACAAAATGGAAGAATGAAAATAATATCACAGCTAACATTAGACTTATAATGAAAAACGACAGCATAGAATTATTAAAGGATTAGGCTACGGTAGAGATAAATAGTGATCTTTAAGTTTATATTTAAAAATTGCCAAAGTTTTAGCTTGTCTTAGATCCACCGGAAGCGAGTTCCACAGTAAAATAGCTTGCACAGTAAAAGAAACTTGTGTTCAACGTGCCGTATAACCGTGATAAACAGTCCTAAGTGTTCTAGAAATGAATTCGCCTACAGCTACCGTCGAGCCGTACCTACATATAATCAATAAAACTGTCAATTCCAATACTGATAAGCTATCGCGAGTATCGTGACAGTGATAACCGGCAGCTACTTACGGGGTATCTTTTAAATCCAATATAAATATAAATAAATATCAGACAACCTCACACAAATCAACCTAATCCCAAATTAAGCTCAAGAAGGCTTGTGTTATGGGTACCAGGCGACGATATACATACTTATATAGATAAATAAATACTTAAATACATAGAACATCCATGACCCAGGCACAAATATTCGTGTTCATCGCACAAATATTTGCCCTTGCCGGGATTCGAACCCGGGACCGTCGGCTCAGTAGGCGGTTGCTTAACCACTGCGCCAACCGCGTCGTCATATGATACTATGAAAGGCGAATTGTTAGTTATTTTACTGTTATACACGAAGCTACAAGCTTCCATAATATTTATATTTTAGTCATCCTCTTTATATTGTAGGTAGGTAACCATTACGTATATATTAACGAATAAGGTAATAAGTACTGTAATAAATTTATATCGTCAAAGAATTTCTTTGGAAAATCCAATCGAGTGAAACATCGTTTTCGGGCCAGTGACATCGTTGTTTTACCTAACTGGAAGTACGAGAGAAAAGAAAAAGGAAAATATTACGAGATAAGAGAAAAATAAAAAAAAAATAACGGCACTTCCGCATCACTAAGTAGGTACCATGACATGTACTATGAGCTGATGCATGGCCCATTTACGAATGAATTCATGGGCCATGCAATTTTGAAGCTCATTGTACCTTACAGCTACCATGTATCGGCTTCTCCGAATGATGTTGCACTACCTTCTCCGGTCTTCGGCCATCTTGAGCGCGTCGTGGAAGTTACAGTCGAGTCCACTGTGCCTAGCATAATTATACAAACACTACCTGTTACTTTCCATTCATTACCGTCCGAGCATGACAGGAGATGCTGATTCGACAAGCGAAGTCGGCAAGGTATGATAGCCCTGGAGTGTGGATTTGAAAGGACTAACGCTTTGGGCTGATTTTCCTGTAACTATATACTAGTTTTCCAGATTATCGTCTTCTATTCTGGAAATGTGCCCAAAGTATTCAAACACTTTTTGTATGATGGTCGATAATCTATCGATTATAAGTAGTTATCAAGAAGCTAATTAAAGCCTGACCAGAAATATATGAGGATTGTCAAGAGGGCGCTATTTATAAGATTTATATGGCAACAATTTTGCAACCAATCGCATCCCACTATAATGACATTAGTTTAAATACCTGTCAGTTCCACTATGTTAACCTTGTAATATCATTTAATGGAATGCACTTTTTTCCTAACTGTGTGTTTTCGTGACTGTTTTTCGTGTAGTAAACACGTGTACACTTTATTTATAATCCTACGTTCACGACTGTTAATGGTTTTCGGCATTTTCTTTGGACAATTTTAAATATTTGTCTTTTAAAATATTCACCACGAATGACATTGACATTGTTGACAAACCATCATAAAGTCATTGCCAGTGTAAGAAATTAGTTACAGTGAAATTCCGCAATATGGCGCATCCTCATATATTTCTGGTCAGGCTTTACGTAGTCTACTAGGTACAAGAGCTGTAGATATGAGTAGATAAGTAGTAGGGTAATGAGAATGGCAGGAAGCTAGCCGATAGCCACACGATCAACCGCATGAAATGTCAACACTACTGTATCATTACACTGCGAACAGTGTTTAGTTTTTAGTACCTACTATAAATACAAATACCTACACCTGGGGGCCCATGATGGTTGCGTTTATCACGTGATAAATAAGTGCAAAAGCATCTGTCACTCACATTCGCATTTTGTCAAAGCGTGACGGATGCTTTGTCACTTATTATCGCGTGATAAAAGCAACGATCATAAGGAAATCTCGCAAAGCTTAGCTTTTTTGGGGACCCTTTGCAACCATATTGTGTATTAGTAATTTAGTACCTATGGTCGCTATAACAACAAATACTGAAAATAAAAATGAAAATTAAAAGGGGTCCCTAAGTCCCCAAAACAACAAACAATTTTTATGTTTTTTTTTTACGTTTTCCCCTAACAGTTGAATGGTAATATATAGTGCCCATTTTTAATCTTTGTATGCAGTTATTCTAGTTACTCAAATCGATAACATGATTCCAAGGAATAGATCTTTTTAAGGTTTATAGTTTCAAACTTACAGTATGGACATACTGACCGATGGACATAAATGGCCACCTGTATTTATCTCGACTTTAATAAAATAAGAACATACCTTTTTCCCGTCTCGAAACTTGACGGTACCCTCGATGATCGAGGTAGCGGGACTGTTGTCCGCCATCTTGCGCTGATGACGTCACGTGACGCGCCCGCGCATCAGCATGGCTACTCACACATCACTGCACTACACTTGCACTGTTCACCTGAAACAAGAGAATACATCATTGAGTGAAGTCCACATCGGTTTCAATCGATCCTTAATAAACTATATAGTATTCGTTTATTGTGGCTGTATACTATACCTCATATCATTGCACACAGAACAATAATACGTAAAGAAATACCTAAACTCTCTTTTACACATAAACGTACAACTTGACTAGCAAGCAACACGGCCCCACACGTTTAAAAGAATTAGTAAATCTTGTGTAACGGTCGATCTGACGTTAGATTGAATATAGCGCCATCTATCGAGCATCTTGCTCAACAAAGGGTATGGATCCAAGTGAAAAATTCTCAGACGTCTACTATTCTAATTACTGAAACAAATAATTGAAATATTGAGCTCATCGCTTAGTCGAAAAATAGTATAATTAAGCAACATCTAAGTTGATTTTATTTTTGGTCGCTCACAGAAGTGGTAGGCGAGGACTGTCATCCTGTCTGTTGTCCTGTCGTCTTGAGTGCAATCTGTCTGTTACACATTTTTAACGCAAACGGTTGTATATTCAAAAAATATATTCATTCGACATTATATCTGTTACTTTTACAATTACGATAAAGCTAGGTCATAAATAACAGTACTTATTATTGAAAGGCTGTGTAAGTATTATAAATAAAAAATGGTGTGAAACAGAAAGCCTATATTTATGATGATCTCAATTAAGGCAGTGAAACATGAAACGATGAGTTTCGCCCTCGGACGCTCCGCTGAATCATTCGACGAATTAAAAAGCAATCATGACAATGTCTGTATATTGATGTGTTATATGATCATTTGTTACAATGTATTTATTTGCATACAATGAATCAGGTTAAGGATTGGTGCTAACAATAGCAATGTTTTGTCCAGGGTAGCAAGAATCAAAACATGTGGAATTGTCCATTGAAGCGACCAACTAAATCTGAATTGGTGGTCCTTTTAAAAAAAAAAACATATTATGACAAATGTATTGATAATTTCAACCAACTCTTTGAAGTGAATAATGCTTTTCCCCCGAGTTCTAGGTATATAGTAACATGGCTATTTCATGCTTTCATTGCATGCAGACGAAAATAAGTTTAAAAAACTAATTTTCCGCGTGAATTTTGTCAATTTGGAGGAGTTTTTGAAACAAAAATTGATCAATAAAAAATTCAAACTGTAGGTTTCAAAAGTATACCAATAAATCTCCAATAGACCTGTTCTAGGTAGTAACATCAATAATACGAGTATGTTAAGTAACTTGTCAGAAAAAATTCTAAACAATCAGCATTTCTCTGAAGTCTCAGTAATAGGGTCCCGTTTTCACCCTTTGGGTACGGAACCCTAAAAAGCAATAAACATACATAAAATATGAATAAGTAGATATATGTACCTACATAATAATACTTAGACATCATAAACATGCAACAGAGTAAAATAGATAACAAACCACAGTCAATTATAATTATCTTAAGACGCGCGATTTTCATGGCAATGTGAATTAAGGCAGAAGGTGATCTATTCAGGCAGTGCAGTGACTGCCTGAATAGATATTTTTTAGGACCAGAGGCATGATGTATGTGACCCCGCTTGGTAACCGTTCCATCGTGACCAGTCACAATGACACCAAGAACTTTATCGACGGTCAAAAATAACGTGACCATACACACTAATCGAAAGATCAAACGCAGGGGTACACTACAAAACACCGACCTTTCGTTTGTCTGAATGCCTATTCCGAATTTGCATAATTCCGAAAACCACGTTCTGATGAAATATTGTGATCTTTTTGGGATATCATATAACCCTTAACTAACGTAATTAAATTGTGTGCTACGTTTACACGCCTGCCAAGCCTCGGCAAGCCTACAGGGCGCAGTTATATGTTAGAGTGAGCACGATGTAGTTCCGTCTCACTTTAACATATGACTGCGTCCTGCACGCTTGCCGAGGCTTGGCCAGGCTTGTACCATTTACAGTGTAGTGTTTGTGGATCTGTATAAAACCTTATGTGGGTAGTTATGAAGTTGTCCCGAGAGTACGGGTGGGAAGGCAGTCACGTGAGAGCCACCGGCCGAGACGGACGTCTGACCCGCTGGTGCCATACCGAGCCAATGAGTGCGGTTCTCCTATGGTTGATCTTGGGATCACTACACAGCAAATATCATCATTTGGTGTGATAGCGCTTTAGGTATTATAAAAATTTGGATAAATGAAACTTCAGATTTTTTTATGTGTACCTTATAGGTATGCAGATGATGAGAAATAATATAAGATAAACTCGGTAAAACCTCTTAGAAATTAACATTTCTATAATGAAAAGTAAGATATGTAAAAACGTGTTAACCTGTTTCACGTTAATTAACCTCTGAAAGACGTAAAAACTACAACCTCTAACAAACAAGCTCTTGTTAGGAACCGCACGACTCCGGAGCTATTTTGTTGAAGATCTTTAACTATTAAGTTTCCTCTTACTAGGGGTTCATTAGAGCGGGGCATGTTCGGAATACTAGCCCCAGACAGGGTTGTGTAACATGAGTATTATACCTTTGTGTTTTAATAACAAACTTAAATACCTTGTTGCTGTTCGAGTCATGCTTTATGTACATTGCAGTGGATCGGATTACATATTTCTAATTTACTCTCTACCCTAAGGTTGTCTGGAAGAGATCGCTTTTTAGCGATAAGACCGCCTGTTGTTACCATTTGTAATACTTTTTATTTCTTTTGTTATTTTTATTTTTACTTTGTGGTGCACAATAAAGAGTACTATTATTATTATTATTTCTTCCATAATTTAGTTTTGTGTCATTATTTATTTCAATACATAGAGGTTTTGGTCATTTGTATATTTTTTCGTGATTCTTACCTAATAGGAGTCTAGTTTAAATTTTTATGTTAAGGAGGTGTTAATTAAATATTTCAAATATTCGTTATAATATTTTAAATAATATTATCTTCTTCGGTTTCCGCGACCTCTTAAGTAAAACAATATAATCGTGTATATTCATTATTTGATCCTCTCCGACGTTTCGTTTCCTTTCCAGTTTTACCCTTGTGGAATGTAGACTGAGAAAAACACAATGTTTGTGCGATTTGTCCATTTTATAAATAATAATTAAAAATACTCGCCAGATGGGCTTTATTATAAAGACTGTTACACTTTTGCTAGAAGGGAATTAATTACTTTATTAAAAATATATCTACCGGCTGTTCAGTACAAGGCTTGCTTTTGTCCTTCTACAAAAATAGACACAAAATTTTACGTTTTTTTTTTTTTTTTCTATTCTTATTAATGATGAATGATGTTATATCTCCTCAAATATTAGGCCTGCTGGAGCTGACATGTTCATCAAAATGATCTAAGATCTTTAATTAAAAGAAAAAACAGAGTATCCAAAAGAATACAACCACCATATAATCTCAAATATATCGGTTGTTCTTCCATTAAGCCGCGGCCAACGTAACCGACGAAGTTTAAAATTAAAAAAGTTCCAAATTTCGATACTTTGACATGAAATGTGAAAACATTGGCGGGCGAAATCGAATTTTTACTTGATTGAGTTTCAAACACTTTCGTATTGATACTTGAAAGTATAATGAGATATTTGCAAGTAAATTAAATCGTAACTCGGATTTATTGGAATCGCTTACGGCTGTTTTTCTATACTTTAATAGAAAATACCAGTCCCCATCTTTCCTTACCAGCCGTTTACGTTAAGTTTTCACCTGATAACTATGACGTCTCATACAAATGAGGTACAACTTTACGTTCGTTCTTGACTGTTTCCTTCGACAAAACTTAAACGATTGTAACCAAATTTTGGAAACTGAATGAAAAAGGCAGTTTCTGTGTTTCGAACGAACCGTCCCGATTTTTGCGTCTGCTTGGAGCGAAATTTTGATCCAAACCAGACACCTAATAGGTACACAAATTTTATGATAATAAGCGCAAATGTTGAAACGGTTCGACACAGAACAATTCTATCCCATTCAGTTCTTGAATAAATGACCTATTCAGCTAATTATACTGAAATCATATTGTTATTAAACGATTTTCTGAGTGTCAGAAAAGGTGAATGAACTTGTTTTCAGCTCGTCTTCCAAGGTAGATTATCCAAAGTAATGTATAGGTTGGGTTACTGCTATTAATTAAAGATATGTATCTGGTTTAAAATACCTCAATGGGTTTAAAATATAATATATCATAATAACACCTCCATGGACAGTACGTCTAGAGACGCAAAGGACCCGATACGGCACTACTGTGGACGGCTACTTTTTTTTTTTCTTTATTAAAATAAAATAAAATAAAAAAAGGGTTTGTTCACAGACTTCACAGTTGATCATACCACCCTTATATCATAGACATGCCTTCTTAAATATCATCTACGATTAACACCTATATTTACAATGATTTACTTTTATGTACGCCAAGCCACTTCGTCTACAGCCAAACATCTCTCATAGTTTAATTTTTTGTTCAATTAAAAATAGTATAATGTTCGAAAGTTAGTGGTAGTTTGATTCCGTAGATTTTTTAATGTGATTTCAGTGGTTTCAACGACAACATTTATTTTTTCTATAGTCAAATACCGTATTTAATTATGTTCTATAAATGTACAGCACAAGTAACCCAAAACGTTTTTTACAGAAAATGCAAAAAAAATATATAATAAATATACCACGCTGCCATTCACGCTGCCCATTCGCACCGAGAGAAACAAAATGTCCATTTATATTTATCGCCCTAAAGATGATTAAGTGTTCGCAAAAAGTGGTGAAGCCCATTTTACCGTCCACTAAAATAAATAGAATCGACCCCCGAAAGCCCCATGTGGTCGGCGGAATTCAATAGAATAGCCCCCCGAGGACAATATGCGCGCAAATGCATCGATATCGTTTGTAAATATCGAACGATTCGTGATAGCTACAGGTTGTTGTATATTTAAAGGGGCTTCTAAACGGGCCGTGTTTTGCTGCAATTTGTGGCCGGCCATTATTTGCATCTTGCTCTAACGTAGGGTGTCAGAGAGGGACGGCAACTATGCCGGCCACAAATTGCAGTAAAATATGGCCCGTTTAGAAGCCCCATAACACAATGATGTAATGTTGCATCGCTTTCGAATGGAAGCCGCCGGATGGGTAGCCCGACATCCTGTACACTCATGGCGGCGCACCGTTGAAAGCGAGTTGCGAGCCGTCTGAAGCGAGGCCAATAAAGTTGCCGAGGATTCAATAGAGTCGCGTGAGCTGACAACAACAAAAACAAAAAAAATAACAATCTTGCTGCACTTAGTACACAACACAATTCAAATAATTGTTGTTGCATACCTAAAATATACAGGGGTACAAAATATGAGAGATATACAGTAAAATAATAAACCGCGGCAAACAATAGGCGTTGTTATCGTTAAATAGCGATCTGCATATCTTGCATGTATTGTCGAAACTTCACATGACACGCGACTTAGCATCGGCTGTCCTGCTCGCTTGGTATTGAAAAGAAAATGACAGGTATAGTATTTGTCGCGAGACAAAGAGTCGCGTGTCATTTTTTGTTTAATGCTTACATAGTGGAATAAAATAAAAGGATTAATAAATTGAAACATCCTTTATAACTGAGTAATGAAACTTATTTACGATAAACGTAACAATACATATTTTATTAAAATCATTCGCACCCCAATGACGTCGACCATTTATCAAGATCGCCATCATTAATATTATTGATTGAAATACTTTGTAGATTCAGCCGGTTTGAATTATTTGATGAAAATATTAAAAATTACCCGAGCGTAAGGCCCTTACAACCTTTCATCTACGAGTATATGGGGTGAAATGGGAGGAACTCTTTATTTCTCATTGAATTATTCATTCCCAATAGTATTTACTAGCTGTGCCCGCGGCTCCGCCCGCGTAGAATTCGGTCTGTGTCAGTAAGCTGCTAATACCTCACTAAACCTTCCCTGGACGACGACAAACATTTCAAGACCAAAATCAGCTAAATCTGCCCAGCCGTTCTCGAGTTTTAGCGAGACAAACGAACAGCAATTGTTTTTTATAGATATGAAGATAGATAATAGATAACTAGGTACCCTAGTACAACACCCTAGTGTTGCTTATTTTCTAACCCCGTACTCTCACCCCCTCATTCTGTTCTAGGACCCGAAAAAACGTCACTGTTTTTTTTTATTTTTTTTATTCAGTTTTAGGGGTCACTACCGCCCATTAAAAATTCAAGATAAATGTTAATAAAACTCGGTTCACATAGTTTTCTTTTTAATTTTTAGCAGTGATATTGTTTGAATAACGTAATGTATCAATCTAGTTTTATATCAAGTGAATTATTCTGTGTATGAGAAAAAAAAATAGGTAGTTCATATTGAACTAGATAATTTTTTTCTATATTTTTATTAATACAATTATGTACGTTCTGTAAGTATTATGATACAAAGAAAAATACTTTTTTTTTCATATCTTTTTCAGATTTTTTACTTGCCGGTAGCGACCCCTAAAATTGAATTAAAAAAAATCTGTGACGTTTTTTCGGGTCCTAGAACAGAATGAGGGGGGTGAGAGTACGGGGTTAGAAAATAGGTACGCTTCCAATAAGGAGGATCGACGACCAGTATACCCTTACCATGAGTTTACAGTGACAGTTCTCGCTAGAGTACTGCTTACTGCGTAAACGTTTTGTATGGAGAATTGTAGTTCTACAAAGCAACCGCTAGGGCGCTTTACTATTCTCCATACAAATTTACGCTGTTGCTAGCGAATACGGTCACGTTAACTCATAGTGTACAGCATTAACTTTCTCGCGCGAGATATGTATCCAGCTCTTTCTGCGCAGTACTGTGAGAGAGTGACAGGTGACACTGCCGCGCGACAAGTCGCGAAGCATGGTTGTGCTTGACGGGCAGTTTGGGATCGCGGGAAGCAATTGGATGGTAGCGGCGCGCGACCGAACGTGGAGAACTTTGGGGGAGGACTTTGTCCAGCAGCTGACGTTTATAATTATGCTTATATGATAAACTAGTTATGCACCAGGGTGACCGACTCTGCCTTCCACCTTTGATCGGCCAAAATTGGCGCGCGTTTGATTGAAACAATTCCTAGAGCAGCACACGTTTCCATCGTTCGTCGAATTTTACAGAAACATCCAGTAAAATCAGTTCTCAAGCCGCTTTTGCGACGGTCGAGGAGAGAACCTTCTGTATTTTATTTTGTGCCTGCAGATAAAATTATAAAGTATAATTTAGAGGAAATGTTTTAAGAAGAGACCGTTAGGACTCAAACTACTACTTTTCCGTTACGAATTCGATGCCCTTTTACAATACTATCACGTCATGTCATGACAAAACGTAATTTTACACTCCAACCTATAATTTGCCTTCCAATACCGAAAGAATATCGTATTTCAAAGGAGCATCTGCTGAAGGCATCCAATAGACTGTCTTTTCGTAACAATGCCATTTTTTTGATATACAGTCAATTTCGCACCCACTTTCGAAGCGAACAAAGGTGTCTTATACCATACTTTATCTACAAAACATCGTAACCACCAAGGATTTGATAATAACTTTCGTCATATTCATATCGCTTTGCTGTACTTTGCATTCCATGTACAAAACATCTTAACCGACAAGGATTTCCGAATAAATTGCTCTCTTTTCGTTTTACGTTTTCGTTTGCATCTGTCCAGGTTGCGATTTATCGGCGAAAACGGTTACTTCGAAGTTATCGTGCGGTCCCATTCATTCAAATATTGTTTAATTGGCGAGTGAGAGAGATAGCGAGTATTCGAACCTGGAAATTTCAACTTTATGGATATTTCCGTGTGTATTACGTTGTAGTATATTGGACAGATGGTCTGGTTCGCTTCGGTGGACACGTTATCTCTGTTATTGTATCGGATATGGGTGTTAGCCTGATTATGTCTTGAAAGGGAGCATTTTTTTGTGTATTGTGTAATGTTTTTGATTTCCGTGTCATGCCAGCGTGATATAGGTACAAACGCGGACAAAGTTGTGTATGACATGGGGTCTGCTGTAGAACCTATCTTATGCAATCATATGTATAGCATAGACGGTCACTTAAGTTTATTTTATGTAATCTACTTAAAGACGTAGAAGATACATTATTTTTTAACCGACTTCAAAAAAAGGAGGAGGTTCTCTATTCGAACTATTTTTTTTTTGTATGTATGTTACCTACTCGATATCTCCGAGAACCGTGAACCGATTTTCAATTTTTTTATTCTAATGGATTCACCAGCGAGTAACACAGACATTTAGATACAAATATGTCACTAATACTGTTTGTCTTGTTTTTTTTTTTAATGTCATAGGGGGCAAACAAGCAAACGGATGGCCTGATGGAAAGCAATTACCGTTTAGACACCTGCAACACCAGAGGATACACAAGTATTGCCGGCCATTCAGGTGGGAGTACGCTCTTCTCTTGCAGGTTTGAAGGTCGAATCGGTCCGGAAGTACCGCAAGCGACAATTCATTTCACAATGCAGTCGTATAAGAGGCAGGATTATTGCAGATAATAAGAAAGTTTGCTAGCCTTATCATGCATGAATTCCACTCTGAATCACACCCAGAGTTGTGTGCCGTTCTAAAAAACGCACCTAGTTCTGTGCACGTAGTTTTCGTAAATTCTGGGGAAAGATAAATTTCTAATCTAACCATACCACGCGCATCGATGGGCAAACCAAGTTAAGATGAAACAAACAAGAAAGTATTGCCAACCCCAGCGAGCTGCGAATATTAAATCCCCGGCGGCATTGTCCTTCGCCCACCTGTACTCGAGGCAGTCAAAATGACACGCTTTACAAATTTATGGCTTCATATAGCCAACTTAACGTTAGTGTTAAGTTTTAACGGGATGTTATATAAGCAGTAGAGTTGTTTTAATCAAAAGAGAATTGTTTCTAAAATACAATTCCGCTATTTATCCCATAGCATGATATCACACCTCTTTAAGAAAGAAAGCGTTCCTGCCGCGCTCTTATTCTATCTTCAGAGATTGACCACCGAAGTCAAGAAAAAAAGAAAGTGTCGCCATCCCTAAGCGAGCTGCCATATTAAATCCCCAGCTGCATTGTCCTTCACCCACCTGTACTCAAGCCAGTCAAGATGACGCGCTTTCAGATTGATGGCTTCATTTATGTCTAAAGGAGGAGGCGCCTTTTAGGTAGGCTTTAGGTAGGTTAAAGTTTGAACCTTATCAGTGGTTAAAAAAAGGTTAAAAAGTTGAACTACAAATAGAGCAAGCATCCTTTTATGTATACGCGTATGTCTATGCTAATATGGAGATATAGGCTTAGAAAAAAAGTCCTTTATTTCAGACCTGAAGCGATCTATTGTGTGTGATAAATTATCACAAACAGTGCGAGCGCTACATTTTGCAATAGGTAAAGCGAATAATTAAAAAAAATGGTTTAAACGGGGTTCGAACCCGCGTTTGCAATGGCTTTCCGGGCCAACACGGGCGTCCTTACCTATTGCAACAGTGAACCTGATGCGAGAGTCATTGAATTTTTCAACCAGTTGCTTCTTGCATGCCTTAGGGTGGCATCGTTGATAGGTGTTTTAAGGTGTCATTTTGTCAATGATACTTAACACATCTCGAATAGTAAAAACTCGAAATATGTGTTATATGGCCTTGGAAGGGAAAGATATCGTAAGACTCGTCGAATTCGGGCCTTCATAGAAACCAGACAAAATCAAGCGCATAACGAAGTCATACAATTTTGTCGAACCATGTGTTTGATTTACACACAAAAATCCGACACCTTTGACAGAATATGTAAATTTTACGCCAAATGAGTACCCAGGGGGTATAATTTGAGGCGGTACAAAAAATGCGAGCATGAGGCAAAAAACGACATCCGTTCAGTTTTGCTTCGATTTTTTACACTCAGGTGGTGGATTTAAAGTGATAACTAATACACGAATTCGTATTTTAGTAGAATAAATTAAATACGTAAGCAAAAATCTGAGTATAGAAGCAAATGTCCAAAATCTGAAGTTTTTCGTGTCTTAAATATGATTTCTTCAACTCATTCTTAATAACATCATAAGAACAAAGGTTAAACCTACAAATAATAGGTCCTTAAATTCTTCAAGTAAACATACTTAATTTCGATTTAAAGAAAAGATTAAAGATAATGATAAAACTAATGAATACAAACATAAATAGGGGTAGGCTATCATGTTTTAATACCATTGGTAAACAACACAACTCGGTTGTTTATCGCATAAAACCAAGGAGGAATATCCACCCTCACTTTTTTATAGTCAAAAAAGTCTTCACTAAAAACCAATATACACTGTAGTCTATGGTTCTTTTTTAAATTGGAGCCAATTTTCAATCGTCACCAATTAATTCGCGCATTACCCCTATTGTAATCCTCTCACATCCGATATTGAATCGCGACCCTTTCAACACTAACTAAAACCACAATTTCAATTATACCAATTGAAAGATAAACATCAATCGTAAATCATTTTGCTGAACTAATTCGAATACCATATCCGGGCAGTTAAATAGGGAAAAAACGAATCAAGTCGCTTTGCACCGCAAAGAAATTCCATCTCTTCGGTACTAGGACGTCAGAACTTTGGGAGAGAAACACGTTAAGTGCGTTCTCTTTGATCGGAACCTTATCACAACTAAGTACAGATACAGAAGAACTCTGATACAGAGTAGATATGCTCTTATGAAAATAACTATCGTCATTTCCACAATACGAAAAGATCTCAAGAGTAAAACGATTTTAAAGCCATATACGACGTTACTTTTCCATGAGAATTATGGGATTCTGCCAAAGTTACCTTCGATATTGCCTCAGTTCAATAAAGACGCATGCGTATCAATAGCTCAGCTACATGTAGCTTAAATAGAACTGGGTAAGCAACGGTACGATCCGGGTCTGTCCGGGTTTACCCTAACCGCAGAGCTTTAATTGCGCCATCGGAAGGAAGTCGACTGGCTTTAGGTAACGTATCCGGTTAAATTGAACCAGGTTTTGTTTCGGTCCCGTGTCGAGGAAATTATAGGATTAATCTATTATACACGTGTATTATAGAGATGGAAAGGGTCCGAGGACAAAATAATACGCAATTTGCTTGACCTAAGGTCGAAATAAAATTAGTAGTAAACTTGCAACAACCCCTCTCTTTTGGTCGAGGTTCAAAAACCGAGTAACCACAAAGTCAAACATTAAACAAAAAGAAAAAGGTGGCAATGGCAGTTTAGATATATAATCACATAATAGACATAATGTGTAGACAGACACGTGTATCTCTGAAGGGCATAAAATAAAAAATAAAGATTTCGTGTTCGGAGATTTTAAATACACAGACATTGAGACAATGAGACAAAATCATAAAACTCATAAATGTAACACGTTTTCTTCGGATATTGTCGTTATCCACATAAACTTCCCGTGTAAACCAGACGCCATTTCAGTCGATAATGTTATTTATTTATTTATTTAATCTTTATTGCACAAAAGAAAACTTATCGTACAAAAGGCGGACTTAATGCCATGAGGCATTCTCTACCAGTCAACCTTGGGGCAAAGCGGAAAAATTATAGGCGGTGCAACTATGTTATCATGGCAAATGAAAACTAGTCATAGTAGCAATTTACGTTACACCTCATTGACGCTAAAAACTACCTTACTACACCGCTGTGTATAGCGAGACGCAAAATAGGAGCTGAGAGCGATCAACAATTCACCCCACTCAACCTACACTAAACTAAAATACCCTACAAAGTTATGATCTGAAAGGGTATAACTTTTAGATCAATTTGTTGTAGAAAATGAGTAAGAGGACATTCTGTCGATAGAATCACCATTCCAATCTTAGCACAGTTCAGTATCTGCCCTAACAACGGCAGAGGGGTCAAACAATCAACATACAGCTAAATCTTTAAACTAAATGTTTATGTTACTTATGTATGTTGGTTTCCAATAGCAACGGCGGTCATGTGTTTGAATCCCGCTCGAGTCATTGAATTATAAATTTATAAAACTTTTCGTTTCAAAAGATACATTCGGTTTACGCTAGCAGATGTAACTGCTAAAAGTTGTATGAAGAAAATGATTAGGTGGACACAATGACAGTAATCAAATTGGCCTTTTCACTCTTGCACGCCGTGCCTCACAGTCCTAAATATGGAATCTGAATAGAACTTGTTCGTTCCGTAGAGTTCAGGACTTGTTGCATCAGCAGAACAGAAAGGAAATAGTTAACCACACAGTGTGTTTTTGATCAAAAGCAATTAAAAGTCAAGCTTGCTTTTGAATCAAAAGCAATTTAGTCAAGCCTCGTATTTCGTTACTCAGACTATACATAATGTGGTGGCGATTTGGCTACGGCGCCAAACCGCTCAAACTTAGAGGGGATTGCAATATAATTGACATCGCCACGGGAAGGCGTTGGGTGCCCTATCGATCCTTCTGTGGCATGGTTAATGCATTTTGCAAACGCACCAAGGTATCCCACATTTTGAGAACATTGACTAAACCGATACTAGAACACCATGAACATGACGGTACAGGGAAGATTTGATTGTAGTCCGCCCTTGATACTCTTGAGGTAGTAATCTTCCGTAACTCGGGGCGCACGAGATGTGGTGATTTGGCAACATTGCCAAACCGCTTGAAATTAGAGAGGACTGAAACATAATTGACCATCAGCAGACAGATGCTGGTTGTAAGTTGACCCCACAGCACGATGGTTATTGCCGTTGCTATATATAGCTGTATGATGGTGGCAGAGTTTTAGAGAAACATATACTTTCCTTGCATATTACACTTTCTTGGGAGAATGCCGAACCGTCTTTTACAGCATCTTCTGACATCTCGTTCTGTCCAGGATCAATATTTGTTCGGTTTTTACTTATATGTGACTTTGTGGAGAGGCATACTGCATGAAGATAATTATATATGCAAGTGAGCATGACTTAGGTTGAATTAGACCAAACCCTTTTTCCAATATATCGCTTACTATTGAATAGTAATGCCAAACTATTATGGGGTTTTTAAATGACTCTTCGAGAATACGCGACGTTCTTAAAATAAAAGTTTAGTCAAAACCATCCTTATTGTCATAATTGGCCAAGACGCTTGTCCGTAGAATGGCAATAGCAAATATAGTCCATTTGCTAACCCAATAATTTAATATGTTCCCTAAATTAGAAACTTCTAAACCCCTTTACGTACATAAAGGACGTTTCTATTTCACAGCAATGCTTTTTGTTCTTTTCAAGTCCACTTAAGTTTTCAGTAGCTCAGGCCATAGCGATTTGGCCACGGTGCCAAGTCCGTTGAAATTAGGACTAGAATATAATTTACATCACCACTGGCAGATGGTGCCAGCCTTTCAGTGGTATGGTTAATTTTAAAGATTAATTGAGTTTTTAAAGCATTTTTAGAATTTTAGGAACGATTGCCTTTAAGACTAAATGACAGAAGAGAAAATATAATTACCCAAGTTTCTATTCTGTCCATACTTAATGTTGTTGAGGCCAAAATCTAATTTCGTTTCAAGGTTAAAGTTCTCTAAAAGGTAAAATACTATAATATAATATATTATAAAACTATTTCATTCTTAAGCATTTTGCTTTTTTAAAATAGATACACATTATCTTGTAGGTAGATAGGCTAAAAACAGAGTGCAAGATTTTAGAATAATTTCATCCATTATTAAAACAATCATAAAAATTTGTAGTTTGGGATAAACCCCCTCGAAACATGGAACATGTTAAGACAAGCAAACACGAAATATTATGCTGGTCCTGTTTCAGACACATTTCTGTTATGATCTCAAGTCTAGACTTCGTAATTGGATGGCCATTGCAATTCTAGTCAAAAGCTTTAGCTGATAAACAACACATATATTAACAATGGATTGGTGTTACAATGTACACAAACAAAGTATTAGCAGCATTGCTTTTAAAGGGGGTTAATCTGCCTTGGCCCTTGGGTAACATGAGCAAATAAGTACTTGAGAACCATTCTGTTTCTAACTAGGATTTCTCGCGGCTCCGCTTGCGAGGTATGTTTATTCGGGTACCGTGAATTCTTACATTCCACGACGAATATGTCCACGTCTTGACGACATGTCGTCACTGCGTTCAACGTCGCGTTGATGAAATGGATGTATTTTGGCCCTTTGTCTATCTTCTCCGTTTCTAAGCTTGTAAAACATTTATAGAAGTAATGTGTGATACAATTTGTTGCGAAACCAAACGATACCACTGATAAAGCAACGGGGAAATGATTTTCTATAAACATTTTTCTTTCTATTCTCATTTCTCGATTTGATACTAGACAATACTGCTCACAAGCAGTAAAACTGATTTTCTTACTAACCTACATAAGGGTTCCCTTGAACTTTCACAGGCTAATTGATGTTTTTTATTGATAGTAGCTGCGGAATGCCCACGAATCCAAGTTACTCGTATACCGTCATTTCCGCAAAGGCCTAAGTTACCCATTTGTGGGATTGAAACTACCTACACTTCGTATAAACTTAACACATTTGCATTTCGATGTCTACGTAAAACAATTTAGAATTCGCTCAAAAACTTATAAAATAACTTAAATAACACTTAGCTAGGACAGTGAAGTTAAAGCCAAAAGCAATGAGGACGGTCGGCGCAGAGCCAAGCGGGAGCAATAATATGAGGTCGATTACGCCGGCTGTTTACTGATGCGTCTACAGCCGACTGCCAAAAATTGGGAATTTTAAAGTTACTCGTACAATACACACCACGTATGTTTGTGTCCCTCAAGATAGCTTCAACAGCCGTCGAGCTTCTTTAACAGCCAAAAACAATGACTATCTGTAGCTTACCTCAGTGACACAACTTATTGTGGAGAAATAATTTGCCACGTCTATATGAGGTCATTTATACTTACCTCTTGTTTACTGGTGCACATGCAGCCGGTTGACAAAAAATGCAACTACCAAAGGCATTGAAAATGTTATAAAGAAAACCGCATGATAAAGTTTGACATTTGTTTTCGGACCTCGCGCGTAAGCCCGCTACTCCCACATTTTTGTCCGCCCTCCTCCTAAGATGGCTTAAATTGTAGCTTAATTCAATCCAGATATTTTTTTTGTTTCTTGAATAGCGAGCTCTAAAATCCAAGTTAGGGTTAGGGTTTTTTTTAATTCTGTAAAATTTTAGAAACTCAAAAAGTTAAGGACCGATTTTGGGAATTCATAAGGTAAGTGTAATATTATTACACTTTGAATCCCTTCAGCAGACGTTCATTTTGACATATGGCCCATCTGCGTATCTTTTATATCTGTGAAACTATAGGCAAATGTCACAAGTTCATAAATCGGGTCTACTCGATTAGGAAAACAAACATTTTCAATGTTAAAACTGGAAGTTAAAATGACACAACGTGACATTGCACCAAGAATTTTAAGTTTCAACACCTTTTGACTAGTCCCTCTCATATCTAAAAACCATTAGGTACCTCAACGTACCTACCTAGTTGTAGTTAATTTCAGAGGCGCAACTTTATGCTCCGCGAATCGTATTTGGATATCAGCCGATGTTTTTACCAACAATAAAATGCCGTCTGACCTGAATCACGCGGAATTCCCTAAACAATCTGTGAACGCTCTTATTTAGATACCAGATAAGTCATTCCTCGAAAAACTTTCTGCGAGCAAAATAGCGCAAAACTCGAACTTTATCTCCATAAAGAAGTTTATCGCAACATGCATACGAACCACTTCCAAGCTTGCGACATAAAAAATAACGGCCCACTTATTCGGAAACGGTTCGCCAAGCAAAAACCTATCTATTACCGTATTACCATGGACTTACGTAAACAGCGATTGTGAATGCGATCAGGAAAGACAGCAGAAGCGTTTTATTGGTCAAATTATGCGAATAATTTAACCTGGAGCTAAATTCTACGCTTTTAAGACTTGTGCCCAAAATACTATCGCAATATGGCTAGTTTCTAGTAGGTAGTAATAAAAGTTTCTAATACTAGGTAGATTGCGACAATGTTTTGTTTTGCTACCGATTTTCCGGGCTCTGCTAAATACATTTAATAAGCGCGTTCATTTTTAAATTGGTTTCAATATTTCCGAATAATATTAGCAATAGGTAAATGTCGAAAGACTACAATTTTCACATCACCCCTGACTGATCTTAATTGGATTAAGAAATGTTAGGTAATTAATGAAACCAATTGCGAATAATTGCTAGACGACCTGCTGTGATTTAACCACTGTGACCACAGGCAAAACTGCAATTTTGTTACTAAGTAATCGTCAAATTCGCAATGGCCTGTCGATCGCAATCGGCTGTTTGGACGAATCAACAAAGCTACAGTTTATTTGGAGTAACGGTTAGTTTAGGACGATGTAATCATTGTCCATAAAAAGAGTTGAATTTGAAATGCAGCGATTTTTTTTTCATGACATTTCATGAGCATTGGGCAGTGTGTTTTTTTAGTTAGCCCATGAAAGTGTCGAGTGCCCCACTGCTGGGTAAAAGGCCTCTCTCTTTGATTTCCATAGATCCCTGTCTGAAAAAATCAATAGTGTGGTGGGTTTAGTGTCGTCCCGACGAGACGGAAGTTTGAATCCCAAAATAAGCATTAAGTTTTATAATCTCATTTGTTTTTCGCTCCATCTCATCAGTGGTTGCAACATTGAACATGGACGAAAGAGGCTAAGTCCGAATGAGCTTTGCCGGCCTTCAAGCCTACTTGATTATGTTTAAACACGCCTGCACCTAAAACCACCTAACCTGTGACGATCGAGTGCCGCTTTACTCCTAAATTGGACTATCACAAAGGCAACCAAATTGATACAAGCGAATAGTTCACAAAGATCCGCCCGGATGGGTAATCGTATCGGAATGAATAAGCTCATACGTTCGCTCAAAGGAATTATTTTCTATTTCTGAATTTTTAATTTACGGCTGGTAATCTAAATGCTGCTAGTGGCTTTGATAGCATAATTGGTAATGCACTAGTCTGGCCTTGAAAGCCGTGGGGACGTAGGTTCGAATCTCGATTAAAACATGTAATTTCACTATGTATATATATAATATGTCCTACTTTAGCAATGTACTCTATTGGCTTTTAAATGTCGCTACGATTTTATTTTGCGCCATGTATTTTAAAATTTTGGTTGGATAATGTAATGTTTCATTCGGTGGGTTATTCATTTAAGTTGAAATTTACATGTCACTTTTGTCAACAATGAGGTTAAAATGTTTATTTTATTTAGACTTTCTACAAATGTGAATGTGATGTACCTGATACTCATCATCATCATTATTATTAAATTAAGTTACAACTTTGACGTTGTCGACATTAAGTTACACAACACAACGGAGTCAAAGATTCAAGTTACAAAAAATTATGGTCAATAACGATAACTTTCACGCAAATAAAAAGAGACGAGAAAAGGAAGAGAGTAGGTACATGAAACGGTAATGTTTAGAAAGAAAGAAAGAAATGCATTTATTTGTAGTTTGAGTAAGTAATATTTGTTTTGGATTCCAATTTGCTTAATATTGCAAAGCAAACATAACAAAGAGTAAAGAAAACAGCAAACGATGCCAGTGTTAAAAGCGAATCAACTTTAAGAAAATAAAACCATCTTTAGACAAACATTCATTATTTTAGTTGTCTGGTTTGGAAATTGTCATCGGGTATATATTTTTTTATTAACTAACGAAGGCTCAAGTGGGATTGGGCAGGCCACGATTGCCGTATGCATCCAGAAAGATGGGCCAGCATAGCCACTAAGTGGGTGCCCAAATATGGACGACGCAGACGGGGTAGGCCCAGACGGAGATGGCGGGATGACCTGGACGCGTTCCTCAGCAACTGGCCGGAACAAGCACTAAACAGGGACCTGTGGAAGTCTGAGGGAGAGGGCTTTGCCCAGCAGTGGGACACAAACACAGGCTAGTAAAAAAAAAACTTTAAAACGAATCTCATGCAGCGAATCTACGTTAAGTATAAATAGACAAAGTTATTACAAATCGTTTTTACTGTCGCTAGCGAGTGTGTCATATGAACTCATGGTACGGGTTGGGTCATACACAGATTTAGGTTCAAGTCTTTCCTGTGGACATAAATGAATTTAAGGATTCCAGGGCCTTATTTTCTGATTAAACTCATATGAGAATAAAGAACGTTCCCTCATCTACTTATAATCCGATGTAATGGCAATATAACCTGAATTCATACAAGCTCTTAACTTTTGACCATCCGGAGGGACGAGTTTTGTTTCTTGAACTGGCTATGACCCTGTTATTTTCTGTTCATTAGTCAACGTGTTGGTTAAATGTGTGATCCTACCAATACTTACAACGAACAACCTATAGGATCAAATATTTCATTGAAGACTTCCAAAATCGATCCAAGCAAACAAAACAAGTCTGTATAATTCCGTGATAAAAAGCCAAAAGTTCCGGTGACTTCCGTCCGTTTGCTTATTTTTGTTTCGGGAAAAATCTTGTGAATATAAGAAATATCTAGTAAGCAGGCTACTAGATCAGATAGGCCTCTTTTTAATACGTTATCGTATTACTGTGACAGTATCTATTAAGTGTGAAGAATAGATAAAAGTATTTTAATGAACCCTGAGTAAAACCGTAATTTTCAACAATATTATTGATCTCTCTCTCTCTCTCTCTCTCCCCCTCTCTCTCTCTCTCTCTCTCTCTCTCCCTCTCTCTCTCTCTCTCTCTCTCTCTCTCTCTCTCTGTCCTAATATTATTGATGTCTCACGAAAGTTTATTTGAAGTTCGCTCAAAAATGCAGCTAAATAGGTACATCTCGGTATATATATGTATATGAAATGTCAGTGCAAGCAACTAGCACTTTACTATAATTATAATTGATTCGCTCAGCGTTTAAAAGACTGGCTTAGCTAGTTTTGCATAGGAATTAGCCGCAGGCCAACCTGTGTCATGCCATGAATAACTTGCGCCGTTTTATGTCAAGACTATTTATATATTCAACGTAGGATCTCGAAAGATTGATATTCCTCATAAATTTTCGTGATAATCGATTTTACCTATAATTGAGTTGATAAACTTAATCAAGCATTTTATAAAGTTAATACACTATCCTAAAGGGAACGATGGAAACAGGATAATTTAAAATGTATTGAAGATATTGAACGGACCGACATGTTTCGAACTCATATGGAGCTCTTCATCACCATCAGGGGCAGCTATTCGTGTTGCTACGCGAATCGCGGCCCAGGGCACTGAGTGCATTAGGCTGCGAGTCGAATTATTGTTTCATATCTAATCAAATCCTACTTTACGACTTTTAATCTTAGTTTATTTTCCATACATATGAATTTATTTAGGTGATCATGAATTATGGAAATTAAGATGTCGAATTTTGGGACGTACAAAAAAGGCTCTGATAAATAAAACGTCTTATAGTAACGTTATGTAAAAATGCGTTAAGATTTATATTAATTATTGTATTAAGCGGTTTACACTCACGTGAAATTGTCAGGAACGGCCCGACATGTTTCGAACTCGTATGGAGTTCTTCATCAGGGACCGCTACCCATACAGCGGCGCGGTAACTTCGTCACATGTCGGGTCGTTCCTGACTATTTCACGTAAGTGTAAACCGCTTAATGCAATTATTAAATATGTCTTACGAAGGTTTTAATAACATTATAAATATTAATACTTATACATCGTTACAATTATTAGTCCACTTAAAATCAAGCCGACAGTAATTTTCACCATCGATCATCAAACATAATCACACGGTATGTGAAAGCACGATACTTAGCAATTAAAACTCAATTGAACGAGTCAAAGAAACGTAATCGCAGTATTATAAATGTAAGTATTTTCGGTTAAATGCCTTATCCGACCATCTGTGAAGATTTAGCTGAAAGTTACGAGTAATATGGACTTAAAGACGGTATATTTAGTACGATTTTTGTGGAGAGTGTAGTTTGACAATTAGTGTACACTGCATCAGTGAGTTCTGAAATTGGTCATAAAGATGATTTGTGAGATCTGAATCGGATTGTTACGCTGTCATGTGAGAAATACCGAATATTATCACAAGAAATCAGATAGATTCAGCTCGGCATCAGGGAGATTTAGTTAGAAAATAAATTATGGCGATATTGTCCACGCAGGTCCATCCTCTTCAAGCGCGCGACGAGTTTTAGTAGGTTATTAGTTCTAGTGATTAAATAAATAATTTTATCGAGACAATCCTAGCGAATTTACCTAGATAATGTTAGTATCCATACATTTACACAAAAAATTGGTAAACAAAGTTCATCTTTTAGCCTTACCACTGAAAAAATATTACAAATAGAGGTAACTTTGGGATTCTTTTTTATCGAGCGAAAATGATTTTATAACCGCAAGATTCTTAAGTATGATATACGGGATATGTTTTTCAAATCTTCAAGCGCTGCTTAAAATATGTTTACGTTTACGACTCATTCCAAAATGTGTGAGTTCGGCGTCTACTTGGAGAAGAGACCCTTTAGCGTGCTCAAAAATTAAAATCTTGGTTTAATAGTCGATTGTTTGACAAGGGGTTCGTATTTGTTCCTGAGTCATGGATGTTAGCTATATTTGTATATTATGTATATCGTCGTCTAGTACCCATAGTGCAAGTATTGCTTAGTTTGGGACTAGGTCGATTTGTGTAAGATTGTCCATTAATATTTTATTTATTTATTTATTATTCGCGTTTCATTTTGTGACGAAACCTATGCAGCAATAATCCTTTTACGTAATAGTCCTGAAATAATTGCTGTTATGCGCGCGATTGCAAACTATGACGGATTCGCGTTAAAGCGAATCTAGACTTTAGAAACAACATGGCATAACCTACTGGGCCCAATTCGTTTGCCATTGACATTAGCAACTTCAGCGAAGTGGCTATTTCACTGACTATTTATCATTTGTTAATTTTTGTAATTTTATTTAACATACATTATAAATAAATAAATATCAGACAACCTCACACAAATCAACCTAGTCCCAAATTTATTGTTATTTATTATCCATGACCCAGGCACAATTTTTTTTGTGTTCATCACACAAATATTTGCCCTTGCCGGGATTCGAACCCGGGACCGTCGGCTCAGTAGGCAGTTGCTTAACCACTGCGCCAACCGCGTCGTCATTATAATCTTCGATAGTTAACAGCGGCTGTATAATTTTAAATATTTATATTTTATTTATTTTATTTATTTTTTGGGAACCCTTAAAGGCTGCTTTTTGCTTAGTTTTAACATTTTGCAATACTCTTGCAGGGTCCATGTGGTACAATATTATAATCTACCTAGTCCCAAACTAAGCAAAGCTTGTTGGGCACTAGACGATGATATGCATAATATATATAATTGTATAATAAGAAAGAAGTATACCAGAAAGAAATATACAAGTTCATCACACAAATATTTGCCATGGCCGGGATTCTAACCCAGGACCACCGGCTCAGTAGGCAGGTGTACCTACTCCAAACTGCGCCATCCGCCTCGTCAAGTGGTGGTCATAGTGGTAATATTTCGGACATATGTTATCATACACGTCGAATTTGGTCCCAGGCTCCATAGACGCTTGCGTCATTCCTTCATTCAAGGCCGCGAAATCTAGTTCTAACTAAAAACTAGAAATAAAAACCTGAATTGCAAAAACTGGTTTTACGCTGAATTGTAAGTTCAATAGCATTGTTAATAATAATGGCTACGATAAGGTTTATCTTTTTATTTGGCTGCGTTTATGTTTTATCGGTTTTTGTTATGTCTGTGGTGATAAAGACAAATTTGTATAGTTTTATGAAAGCAAAATAATATACCTATCCCATATTAATACGAAGCAATATGTATGTAAATACTAATAATAATATAGGTAATCAGTTTCCCTAATACAAACAAGGTGAACTTATTCTTACATGTAAGTGATAATAAACTAAAAAACAGACAAACTCAGATGGTACTAAATCAATCGCAGTTCAGTTTATGAATTAAAAAAATACATACGTAGATGAATTTTGTCAGCTATTTTGATGATGATGATGACTGTACAAGGTACTAATAATAAGATTAGGTATAATGTAGTTAAGTTATTCAACGGTTGGGTACACCACAGCATACTTATGTTTTATGTTACAGCTTATCATGATGTCATTCAAGTCATTAACTTGACCTGTTGCGGGTCAAGTTAATATTTATAATGCTATTAAAATATGTAGCGATTATTTCATACAACAAGCACTGTAATGGGCATATACATAGAACTAGATCAACTGGCTTGCTATGGCAAAAATTAAAAGGCTTTTTAGTACCTACATTACATACGGGCGACGAATTCGTGAATGTCTCGGATCGCAGGTATTCGTGAACCGAACCGAAGGCGAGAGCCATAAATATGCGGTCTATGGCTTTACAAATTACCGCCCGTGGTTTGTCTAAAGTTGTACGTCTTGCCTTATCAAGGGAGTGAGATTTTCTCTCCGCGTAGCGGGCAGAAAATCCCACTTATGGCCTAGGGTGATGTAAAAATTATAACAACATCGTTTTACAAAAACAATTTAGATCTATGAATAGGAAGAATATTGTTTTTAGTAACGATTTCGACTTTGTAACTAACGATGAGATACAAACAATCATAATAACATAATGTATACAAATATAACAGTAATATGGAGTCATGTTTACAACTTATATTCAAACTTTACCTATTATTATTTTTATTATTATTTAAGAGCCTATATTGTCCCACTGCTGGCCTAATTTTACCTACATACTTTTATACATACGGCTTTTTATTTATATTCTTATGCTATATACATCTTATTAATGCAAGTTGTCAAATTTTGCATACCTCGAATCGAACACTAACTAAAATGCAGATCACAAGAATAGGTATCATATTTTATAACCGTACTATGTAGTTTAATCTATCTACATTTTGTATGTATATGTGTGTGTTTAGCTAGAGGTCCTTTCTAACCTTCGCACGATCACTTAGATTTATTTATTGCCAGACCTAACACACGTAATAAATCCACAAAGCCTTAATAAATCACGTCAAGATTGGTTACCGGTTTTATAAATGTCAATTGACTTGAAAAATACACGAACTTGAACTAGGAAGCATTATTTATGCACGAAAATGTCATTCAGCAAAAAAACAAGTGTTACCATTTTTTTTTGGATTTTTTGAGTTAGCGCCTTGTCCCGACACACATATCCTCTGATTTTACAATGCATTTTTTACCTACTATATTTTTGATTAACTTTCCTCACTTCTGGCCGTTGGCTAAAGTTATGCAAGTGCAAATTAAAGAAAAATAAACAGTCGCCTACACCAGGAAACGAACTGTTGTTTATTTTTTCTCAATCACAAGACGCATTCAATGGAATTTAATTATCTAGGCATCCTGCAAGTCTGGGCAATAAAAAATAGGAATGTCGACTGCATTCTGTTCGTGCCACGCCCGTTTTGCTTCGCCCTGATGACGAATTGTATATTTTAATATCAGGTAACTCAGTGCCTATTGGTATTTTTATTGGTATTTCGTATGTATTTACAATTGAAAAGAAAAGCATTTAGTTCATAGCTAACAAAAAGCACAAACGTAGTAAACGGCAAATAAATTTAGGACACACTGAGGTTGAAATAATGTGCCAATTGCAGATTCAAAGAAATAATCAACAGTCGGCCCAAATTAGTTGTATTAATCTGTTAAATTAGTGACTATGTTGTTTAATACCAGCGTAGCATTTCACGTGACATTGTTTAAGCTATTTTCTGACATGTCACATGCAAAGCATAAAGTAAAACGAGGCATTATACTTAC
Source organism: Apotomis capreana (assembly GCA_947623375.1). Classification (NCBI taxonomy): domain Eukaryota; kingdom Metazoa; phylum Arthropoda; class Insecta; order Lepidoptera; family Tortricidae; genus Apotomis; species Apotomis capreana. The sequence continues at coordinate 2,947,105 of OX392514.1, forward strand.
ACGCACTAATTTAGCGTCAAATAGCTAATAACAATACAAAGCAAAGCGGTCTGTCTATGGCACTTAATTTGTGAACATTAGCAACGCCAAAGACAAAACTATTTCCTAGCCAACAATCATAATAATTGCCATAATTACAGAACTACGCCAAATGAACAAGTTTTGCGCCAAATTCATACACAATGACCAAACTAATGACCAACATGAATAAGTTCCAAATTTAGTCCATTAAAACGGATCTATTACATCACTAGAGCCAGAAACAAGCCGGAACACACGTGCTTCAATTGGATCGCAAAACAGAACATAACCTCCATACAATTATTACAGCGAATCATACCTTATCTAAACTTCTGAAAGTAGAAACTCCTGTAATGTTACGGACGTTACAGTTAAATTGGTAGCAACTACTGTTGCCATTTACCCATTAAGATTCAAATGATTGATTAATATTACAATTGCTAGCGTAATCGATCATTCATATTAATAAATAGTTACAATAATAACGCTATTATATTTGGAATACGGATGCTCCACGATCCTACGTCTGAAAGATTAATTATCTTATATCAGGGAGGAAGATCTTCCTTTTCTATTATGTTATTGTGCCGCTCAGCGAAACTGACTGAAAGAATGATGGTAGCTAACGCAATTATAGTTTGCTACAGTTTCATCTTATAACATTCACTCTTTAGACAATTCAATAACATCATTCATTGAAATGAAAATAAACAAACATGCTTACGGACTGATTAACACGTGGTATTAAAAGTAGTGCTTTCTGACGTAGAAACAAGAAAGCAAAACGAAAGTGAAATAAAGCTACTTGTTTCAGCTGGTTACTTGACTTCGAAAGCAAAGTGAATTTATACAGGCATAATATAAGTACTTGTGAATAAATATAAGTCTAACAAACTCCCTTTTTCGTTCCCGATAAGAAAAATAGAATTTAGTCATTATCTTTACGTGTTATTTTATGAATGTCACAAAGATAATATCTTTAATAAGATTTTGTTCTTCGAGTCATAATGATCCTTCGGCGATTAAATATCCAATTAGCATAATAGCATTACGCATAACAATGAATGCATTTTGAATAGATTACGCAAGGGTGGTCTAAATGTTAAAGAATAACAATGGTTGAACCAGAAACTTAATCCTCAAGGATAGAGGAAAGACAATAGTTGGTTCTTATAAGGTATTCAATTTCAAACATAATTAGATAGGTATAAGTAATTTGTGAGCGCATAAAAACTTGTTGAAACACGCTCCTCAGCGGAGGCCTTGGTTTTTTGCATCTTCCGTCGTAACCGGTTTATTAATAAGACCATCTTCAATGAAGCCTAAAGGTGGATACCCATTATACCGTATCATGCTATGACCGTAATATGAACGTGTCAGGCACGGAATGTAACGCGACACGGACCGCTATGCCCACTACAACGTGCCCACATCATTTCATATCCGTGCATAACGAGCTTAGTGACCGTAGTGTCCGCGTATCATCCCCGTAGCATAAGCGAGTTTAGTGACCGTAGTGTCCGCGTATCATCCCCGTAGCATAAGCGGATTTAGTGACCGTAGTGTCCGCGTATCATCCCCGTAGCATAAGCGTTCATACCCGGCGTTACAGTTCTATGTAGTTTCATCTATCTGGAAGAGCAATCGAATACTTTTGACAAGAAAATTAATCCTATACTTACCTATACTTTTACAATGCCTATTAGAAAATTTACCATGAGGGAATTAGTAATGATAGCCATTATCTTAGACTTGGAAGATCAAGAAAACAACAGAATTCATATTTCCGGTGTCCCCTTGTTTCGCAGACAGAAATCTCACAGAATTTCGTTTCGCAGAAAATGTTTTAATGAATATGTGGATCATATATTTTGAGTTAAAATATTATTGTTTTAAAGACTACTTACTTGAAAGAAACATATTTCACATTCACAGAAACATAAATCAATGAATTTTATTATCTCTTTTTTTTTATTAACAGACTCATAGGTATATTATATTAGTTGAATATAAATATTTTTATGTATTCTTAATTCGCTGATAGATTTTTTTTATAGAATATTGTTTCACAGTTTTCTATAATGTTTAGTCCCAGTATTTTTCTTTAGAATATTATTTTTTTCAGCACCGCTTTACTACAAATTATTTCGAAAACCTAAATCAAATAAAAAGGAGGCGTTAGTAGGTTAGGTTAAAGACCGTAAACTGTAGGTTAGGTTAGGTTTGTTTTATGACTATGGATAGCGGAACGTCAGAATGCTTGCTTGCATGGAAGTATATTAAAATTTAGCAGTTAGTAGGTAATAAAATCTATAAAACTGTAGTATATGAAACAAAGTACAACCCAATTTTCGAACAGCCTCAACAAATCAATTTTTCGTCATCCATTATAATTATCCATTATAATATATAAGTATTGCAAATAACGAGCGTCTTCTAAACTGACGGTATCAGACTGGTAAGAGTGGGTAGAAATATGACAACGCGTTTATAACGTGCTTAGAACGGTCACCATACGCGGTTTTAACCCGTTTGGCCGCCTGCACGCACCGTTCTAGCACTGTTGCGTGCCATTCACGGAGCGTTTCGACACCGGCAAAATATCCTCGCCGACAATATTTGACGGTCCGTGCATGGCACGCGACGGGTATGGTTGGTGACGGAACGGGCTAGTATGCATAGTCTTATACTTTGTAATACAAAGAATATTTTTTTGCCTGACACGTTCATAGCACGGTCATAGCATGATACGGTATAATGGGTATCCACCTTAATACTGTTTTACGTTGCCGGCCTATCTTTCCCACGAAGCTATGGTTCTCGGATTAAGGCTTTAGATTCACCTCGTGTTTGCGGGTTGGGTATAATTTGCAAGTCAATTTTGACACACTTCTTGTTATCTGATTCTCTACACATTTAATATGCGTGCAGTTTCAAAGCCAATTAGATACTCTTGCAGATTTGATACAGTCTTGTAAGGTCAATTGAGGTTTATCTTTCGCAAGATATGTATTTTAAATGCAGTTGTTACTGTGCTCATGCAGTTTCAGAGTGAAAACTTTCAAAATAAACTTACTCGGCGTGATTTTATAATGATATTCCATTTACTTCTACCTAATTAGCGTTTTCACAAAGTCCACACGATTCTTGAGCTGCATTTTCCGCTCTCAAATCTACATCATAATCCAAAACTACTGAGCAAGTTCTCTCCAAACCGCACGCTAAGAGAAACTTTGCAGACTTAAAATTTCGAGATTTAGTTAAAAGTTTCTATCTTTGTGTCACGTTGGAGTGGATTTACTGGCTTTGTGCTTAACCTCAAAGGTTTTGCGGTTATACCAACAGACGCCCACACGTGACATTTCCCGACTCTTAACGAACCATCATTACGGTCTTAAGAACTTAGCGAAGAGTAGTGTCAATCATATGTTCCGGAGATGCTTCTGGGCGGATATACAGTGTTTTCAAGGCGTTTTCTTTCGTCTCATTTCAACAAATGTTGGATCAGATCAGTCAGATGACGGTTAAAGTCATGTTAAAGTATTGACTTTCGTATTGCTCCGAAAGACACCGGAATCTTATTCTAACTAGTTTGATCACAGTTATAGCTTATAGCTTCTTGAGTTTCCATTGTGGTAATAACAAGACTAGAATCACGATAAAAGTTCGCGGATCAAGCGCTTAAAGATAAGCCCTTCTATGCTTTCGCTTGTAGGTACATACCATTAATGGATGGCAGCATTATGTGCGGCATTAAGATTCGAAGAGGAAGACTTGTGGCATTTCCCAAGTAGTATTGACCGGTGTATTAGAATGCAACTTTTCAATGGCTCTAATCACAAAGAGATTCTCAGATGTAGGTGACTAGGCCCGGCATTCCGAGAATTAATCGCCTTACTCTCACATTTCTCTTCGATTTTGCATTGAGTCTGGCTTCATATTTTTTTGAAATAGTAATTAAAGTTTACAATTACTTTTTGTGGCCACATGCCCACATATTATTATCATCTTTATGAGTATTGTGTGGTGTGAAATTACGTTGCGGTATCGTTATGAATAGGATATTCTAAGCTACGATTGAAATCTCTATAGGTACTTTTACTTATAGTTATTTTTTGCTTGTGCCAGTTGTGCCTGTTCTATCACTATCACTTAAGAGATCTTAAAAACAAAATATCGCAAATCTGTTAATGTTTATAAAACCAGTTCAGTCTTATTTCGTGTTACTAAGTACAATTTGACTAGTTATCATTATCGATTCAATATCAGTCTACTTATAGCCATAATCAAGAGTTAAAAGACATGTTCCTCTTGAGGCTCTTTAATTTCTCTTACGTTGAAAGCTGTATGAAATCTGGGGCGCCATGGGTTAATCTATTTGAGACGGTTTCCTTTTTTTATTGGTCAATTTATTTTGTAATAGTTATTAGATAGGTAGCTAATTGTCGAATTTACCAAAACTGTGTTATGTACTCAAAGAACAAAATGACTTCCGATATTGTAAAATATTAAATTTTTGCATAAAATCGGATACTTGACTCACGAACCAAGGTCAATCATAGATTATTTACATGTATACATTTCTATCCTACCTACTTCATTCAAGGTGAAAAAATATAGGTAAAATATCTTTGACTCCAACTGGTGATTCATTATAGGATGTTGTCACGAATGTGTTTATTAAATGAAAGGAATGTGCGTAATATTTTGATTGTATAGGTATAATGTAGTTGCTAGGTAATTCTTTAATCTTCCAATGAAATTATTACCGAAAGTTGTATTTCTTTTAACATTGGAAGAAATCCCGGATTAACATAAAATGTGAGATAGGAGCAAGGAGATGGTATAATTAAGTATAACGAAGGAGATTCATAAATAGTTTTCGCAGGCAACGCCGCGGGGAAGTTCTTGTAAATAACATTTACGTCACCCTAAGCAGTAGAAATTCCCAGTTCCTGGCCAAAGACGTAAAACTTAGGTAGACAAACCATGGGCGGTACTTCGTATAGCCCCAGATCGCCTATTTATGGGCCTCACCTTCAGTTCGGACCACAAACACCTGCGAACCGGGACAACAAATTCACCGCCGCTAGGTATATAATAAATAATATATAAGCGAGTGAAATAATAATAAATAAATATCGGACAACCTCACACAAATCGATCTACTCCCAAATTAAGTTCAAGAAGGCTTATGTTATGGGTACTAGACGACGATTGTACATAATTAGATAGATAAAACGATACTTAAATACATAGAACGTAATGTATTGTAAAAACCGTTATTCGTTTTATAGCTATTTATCATAATGTTCTTGAAACGTTATCCACACATATTACCATTTACCATGATGCGTGAAAATCACGAAGGTCATTTACTCCATTGTGCAACTTGGTCATTGTGTGTGACCTTTGGGCCCTTAGAACAAGGGACTGTAACTCTTGTTTGACAAGTTTATTGTTTTACGGATTTTTTGCTTCGCATTGTTTTGGCGTGTGGGGCGAGGATTGTGAGCGACTGTTAATTTAGGCGAATTTAAATGAAAAATGAAAAAAAAAAAAATGTTGTTTAAATGTTTGTTTATTCCATTTGGATTGCTATATTTGTAATTAAGAATTGAAAATGGATACTTGTTTTTATTAGAGTGGGTTGGTTATTAATAAGTACTTTTAAAGGAAATAATAATTTCAAGAATGATGATATACTAATAAACATGAAACTAATAATATTCGTTTGTATTCCGGAACGTAACACGATCGAAACGATAAATTAAGTACCTACCTATAATTCATTATCGTATTTTTTCGGAATTTCAAAGATATGTGACTTTACCCACGCCTCGTGCGAAAAGCTTGGTAGGTAACTCGTTCAGGAATTCGCGATATCGAATGTCAACGTATCTTTATCGTGTTGGAAATAATATTTTTTTATGTTATCTTTGGTAACTATATTAGGTATGATATTTTATTACTCTAAATAATAATACTAAGTGCACTCGAGCAAGTAGTAACAACTAATCATAATGTATGCATTACATATGTTTTTTACGTGTCTAACTACCTACGAACATTTACAAAAAATAAAAACATTCTTTTGATCCTTGTAAACAAACAAAAACAACTTCTGTGCATGTAAAATATGAATAAAAGACAGACAAAAACTCGCGACAAAGTCAGGCTACTCGTATATTTACACAAGTGTTTGTAATCGAAGATTAATTGTGGCCGCGAACGTGCGTGCTGTTATTATAGTACCAAATTACACGTTAGTTGTCTTCCTACACGATATCCATATTACAAGAAAACGTGACGTGACACTGCAAGGATATTACAACAAAACACGAAAAAGTAATATGCAGAAAAATCCAATAACGTTACACTCCAATGACGCAACCGAATTAATCTTTTATCAGAAATCATTCGGCCACGTCAAATCCAGGCCAACAATAGATTGATAAGAAAAAAGACTAACCGTTCAGAATCCGTTCACTTCCAATACAACGCTACCTGAGAGGTTTGCAACATTCCAAAATGCACTACAACAATATTCCACACAGGTAATGAACACACACATTAACCGTTTACGCACACGCAAACACAGCAACACTTTCGCGAAAAAACAAAAAAAAAAGTATGTTTGAATGTTTTTATCGGAAGCGATCACGCGAAAATTGAGCGGCGCGCGACACAGCCAACCCGTAATGCCGTCGGTCGCAGACTGAAGGCTCGAGAGCGAGAGGCCCGGTTAGTTTCCATAAAACGGCGTAAGTGCGACAGAGATGGATGGTAGATAAAAATGAAGTTAGCGGAATCGAGTAAGCATGACCGGGAATGACCACATGGCACGCATTAAGTACAATCATTGCACAAATTGAGTTGGCGCGTTTTTGTCCCCCACGTGTTCCCGTGTTTTTGTGCCGACACTCGAAGGAATTGAAGTGGTTTTGTTTTAAAAAACTTAATGAGCACTTAAAAATAGCTTAATTAAACTTGAACTGGCAGCTGCGAATCCCATAAGTACTTTATTTATTAAAAACTTGGAGAGAAATGTGCGAGAAACACAAATGTTATTCAAATCCCGGGCATTATCTGACCTCCTTTCTGTTATTATGTTTCTTTGTAGGTATTTCGTCGTAGGAAATTTATTTTAAGTAAACTCTCTTTATTAAGAAAAAGAACCGCAAATAAATTCTGTGCAACATAAAAATGCTGAGAAATGATTTTAGGGGAAATGCGAATTGACATCAAATATATTTATGCCTGGGTTCGGCATATTTTAAGTTGAAACGATAATATTACAACGCTAAGCCGTGAAAAAGGGAAAAAGGCAATTCGTATACGTTATGTGGGTAAAAGTAAGGAAAAGGTGCAAAAACTGCTGCCATGAATATTATAGGGCAACGAGGTCGTTCGCTAAACTGCTGAAAAAGTTTTATGCGTGTTTTGTTTTTTTAACATTCCAGCCTCTGTTTTAAAAATTTTTGGGTTACTCCACTTTGCCACTCGGCAAGTTCAGTGAGCGAAAAATTAAGTAAATTTTAAACAACGCCTTAATTTACGTAGTTTTATTTTGTTTTGAAAAAATACTTATTCTTTTTGTTTAGGTGCCTACAGTTTTGTTTTACATTTTCTGATAGTGACACTTGAAAATAAAAAAATAGGAATTTTGCTGTATTTAACCGTTAATGGTACTTACTAAAAAGTATTATTTGTGACTCGTCAACTCAAACGAGCGGAGATATGAATTTCATTCAGTTTTTGGGACTAGGCCGATTTGTGTTAATATTGTCCCTTAATATTTATTATTTACTTTATTCACATACTGACCCTGAAGACCGTCATTTATAAACATAAATAATAGTTTTTCACATAACAAAATAGTTGTCCACGGTTATTAAATTTATGTCATCACGTAACATAAAATAACGGTTAGTTAGGGGTCACTCTTATTTTTTCAAGTTGGTTAGTTAGGTAGTACGTCTAAACTATTTAAAAAACCGGTCAAGTGCGAGTCGGACTCGCGCACCGAGGGTTCCGTACAAACACTCCATCCTTAAGTGGTTAAGTTAAGTTTGCACCTGGTATGTATAGCGCCCCATACAAATGAGGTGCAAAGTTAACGCAACCAATCCCGTTTGTTGTATGGGAGCCCCCCTTAAATATTTATTTCATTTTTAGTATTTGTTGTTATAGCGGCAATAGAAATACATCGTCTGTGAAAATTTAAACTGCTAGCTATCACCGTTCTTGAGATACAGCCTGGTGACAGACGGACGGACGGACGGACAGCGAAGTATCAGTAATAGGTCCCATTTTTACCCTTTGGGTACGGGACCCTAAAAACGAAACCTTGGTAAACTTTACACGTACCTTTAAATTCTCCACGTTATCTATCTATTTATCTATCAGCTACGGACGTCGGACGTCCACTGCTAAACATAGGCTTCCCCCATGACTCGCTACAAAGTGCGATCCAGACCTCATCTACTGATTCTCCGCTACCCTCACGAGGTCATCCATCCATCTAGTCGGGGGCCAACTCAGCTGCGCTTTCCTATTACGTGGTCGCCACTCCAGGACGTCCATTCTCCGGGCTACATGACCTGCCATTGCCACTGCAACCGTGCAATCCTGTGAGCTATGTCGGTTACATTACATTGCATCTGCGGATATCCTCATTTCTGATTCTATCGCGCTAAGAAACTCCGAGCATGGCCCATTCCATTGCATTAAATTTTCAACATTGTAGTCACATTATTATCATCTATCTATCTAGTGTACATTTTAATAGTTAGTCTACCGGGAATAAAACTTCTAACTTGCTACACGAATTGAAATGCGTCACACTTCTTAGAAGGTCGTGGTATTTAAATTTATTGTAATGCCGACGGACAGACGAAGCGATTATATAAATAATAGATATTGCAACTATTGTTTCTGGTAACTGGCTTGTAGGTCCCTACTAAGTATTTCAAAAACTTTCCGATGTGAAAATGAAAGTGTATTTTTGATTGATCGCGCAGAGGGAATTAAAGGAAGGTTATGTAACGAGGTACCGTCAAACCTTACGAGTTGCCATGGCTGCTCTGGCAAGAGATGTTCTGAACGTTTCATTCAATTGAATTTTCCCATTGCCGACTTTTTCCTCTAAAGTCATATTTTTTTCATAATTCCTGAATATTCTTTATGTTGCTTGAGTTTAGGTTAGGTTTGTTATATAAGAACCCCAAATATTTAATAGTTTCAGAGATAAATACGAAATCCTACGAAATGACACTTCAGCAACATGAAACGGTGAAAAAAAAAAGAAAACTGCAAGGAGCATACGCCTAAGTTAACGCTTGTCATTTTCGTCGTCTTCTTCTTAGACATGCTCTTGGTTTCGAAACTAGAGACTGAAGCATATTTCTAACTCGTCTAGGATTAATTTATACTTCCTGTCACTTTCCTTTCAATACAGTATGAGACACACAAGACTTGTTGACTTGCGCGACAAGCAAAGTCGTGGAAAGATATGCTAGCACTACAGTATTGACATTTTCGCCACACGTATAATCAAACTGTAACAATAGTTCAGAACTCAGAAGTGTAGCTACATCAAACTCGTAAATAGAAGAAAGCTCGTATAAGCAGGTAGCTACATGAGTAGTGTATTTATGCATCTTGAAGCGCTGTAAAGTTATTTGCGCCTCAAAGTTCTCATTGTTCGGCGTGCAGGCTGAGAAACGCTCAAAGCTCGAAAGTTCGGGTCGGGCTTTAGTGACGAAAGCTCTTGTGTTGGAGAGTGTCACTTAATCTTTACTGGTTTTTTTATGGATATAGGCTATTTGCCGGCAATTTTTTTTTTAACTCTATATAGCCAAGCATTTGCACAGTTGTCCACTGTTCCCCCTCCCTCACTCCCCCTAGCTCGCCACAGAGTGAGATCCCGTGCAGACCTCATCTTTTGATTCCCCGCTATCTTTACGAGGACATCCGTCCATCTATTCGGGGGCCGTCCCAGGCTCCGCGCCGTGGTCACCACTCTAGGACTTTGCTGCCCCAACGGACTGCCCCGCCTGCCCATTGTCACTTCCACCGTGCAATCCTGTGACTAGGTGGACGTAGACCTCGTGAGGTCAGCGGGGGGAGTCGATGAATGCGGTCTGCACAGGATCGTGGAGCGCTGTAGGGGAGGACTATGTTCCGCAGTGGACGTCTGTGGCTCATAGATAAATAAATTCCGAAGAATTAGTGCCCAGGGCATAGATCTTCCTCTCATCAGGTATCGCTGCTCTTATGTCTTCCGCTCCCGCTCCTCTCATGCCCATGTCCGCAGCGCTAGTGTAAGAGGCAGCTTTGTTCCAAAGGGCTGCGTGCGCCCTTTGACGCGCGCATTGTTCTTTTGCACATCACTAGCATTAGTGATGTAGCTGAACGGTAATGAATCGAAAACGCGGCCTTCCTTTTGGTTAGATACAGGAATGCCGGTTAAACGGGCTACTATGAGCGAGTACGTGGCATTTCAATTGTTTCATGTTGATTGGAGTGTCAAAGATAGCACTGCAATGCAGGCTGTCGATTTTCTACTGACTCGTATTGTATTGCAAAACTCCAAGCAATTTTTTGAACCGGGTTAAGCGAAAACCCGTTTATATAAAACTGTGAGGTTGGTTACTCGCCTGTGTTCGATAGTCAATTTATACTGACTGTAGTATCATCATTATATCCGCTGAATTTCTTCCACTGCTGAATCAAACCGTCCCGAAGGATCCCTGCTATAGCCTCATTTAACAGCTTTTTAAGTCTTAGTACATGGTCGTCAAGAATCTCCTCACCTCAATATTTTTTACGAGTCATTTAGGTACCACTCTCCCTGTCACTTTATTTTTCCGAGTCTTCGGGTTATTTCCAGTTTGGTTCTCCTGTTAATTTCAACTTGCACACGATTTTAGGGATATTTATTCTATGGACGCTTGGCCACTCAAAATATTTTCAAAATGTTCTGCAACCCTTACATATGACTTTGGCACGTGTGCTGAGTACTACAAAGCATTTATTGTAGTCGCCACTACGTGGTAACAATTCGTTTTCCAACCTACTACCCACATCCAAAACTCGTCGTATGTTTCAATTTATATTTTGACAGTGAAGCAATTCTCATTTCGAACCCCTTTTCCCCAACATCGTATCCATCGGTCCTTCACAGAAAAGTGCATTTTACGTCCCAGGGACACAGCTGATTTGCCGTAAAGGTTATCCTAGATAGTAGTGTGGAAAAGTAACCATTTTACTTCGGACTGCCATATGTTGACACGCGCTAGCGATATTTCAACTCTCCCTTAGCTATGATCCCCTAGTGTGACCCTATAATTAGGGTAGCATTGTCCAGAACAATTTATTACCCTGCAAACACCTGGGACCTATCTGATTAACTGCGATATGTAATTAATGATTAGGATAATGATGATTGGGTTAATTTACTTACATGGGTGTTGATTGTTGTTGAGGTAGGTCCGGTGTATTTCATTCCGTCTGAGAGAAGGTTTTACTGAGGAATAAGTCAAAAAACAACAAATATATAATAAAAAATACAAGAAAATAATTTGGCCATATTTTAAATTTCCCATATGATAGTTCATGGGCAGGCCATGTAGCCTGAATACCAGATGTGACGGCCATTTAACAGGAAATATAGTTTTGGAGCGACGATCACGTATATAGGAAAGCGCAGTGTAGGATGGCCTTCGACTAGACGGACGGAAGACCTCGCCAGAGTTGCGGGGAGTTGGTGAATGCGGTCTGTGCAGGTTCGCACTTTTTGGAGGCAAACTCCTATATTTGTGCCTATATTTATGACTGATGGAAAGAAAAGTTTAAGTTGTTTGATAGCTACGATACCCGACTACACTGAAGCAAAAGAGAGTTTTGGCAACGTTATCCTCCTCCACGAAATGGCTGTAGACTTTAATGTGATTTCGAAGAATTTATAAGAAACTAGCTGTGCCCCGCGGTTTTACCCGCTCATCCCACGGGAACACTAAATTTATTCGGGATGAAAAGTATCCTATGTCCTTCCCCGGGACTGAAACTATCTATATATATACCAAATTTCATCTAAATCGGTTCAGCGGTTTAAGCGTGAAGAGGTAACAGACAGACAGACAGACACACTTTCGCATTTATAATATTATAGTATAGTATAGTATAGTACGAGTATATAGTATGGATCCGGAATAAGCTATGCCATAAATTCTCTAGGAACTCGGTCAAAAATGTGTCCACGAAAGTGAGGCGGTTGAAACGCAGGAATAATGGACCTTAAGGATTCCTGTTCACTGAAGCGGAGTTGTGTAAAATGGTCAAATTTGTTACCTATTTGAAACACAAATGTTTGTATCCCATCTGTAATGTTTCGCATTTTCATTAGTCCTAAAGCTATTTTATCCCAAAACTGTTCATATCTTGGTACCTTTACTACTAAAAAAAAACTACATTTGTTTTGAAAATCAGTTTTCAATGAAGAGGGGTCATGATTTCAGGAAAAATCTTAATAGTGTGATGGTGGATCGTCTTCTGTTTTAAATGTTTACAAATGAAGCGAAAATTGAAAAATTTAATGATTCGGACAGGATTCGAACCTGCGTTTCCAACGGCTTTCCGGGCCAACACGGGCGTCCTCCCAATTGGACCACCGAATCAGATGTCAGAGCCATTGAATTTTTCAACCAGTTGCTTCGACATGCCTTAGGGTGGCATCGTAGCGCCATCTACCGTAAAGATTTAGACTTTATCGTCGGCACCATCGTCTCAAATTTGTTGAGAATCGATAGTAACGATGTGCTACACCCGAATTACTTATTTTTATTAAAGCAATTGATCATTAAATTTTTCAATTTTCGCTTCATTTGTAAACATTTAGTTTACGTTAGCAGACGTTACTGCTTTAATAAAAATAAGTAATTCGGGTGTAGCACATCGTTACTATCGATTCTCAACAAATTTGAGACGATGGTGCCGACGATAAAGTCTAAATCTTTACGGTAGATGGCGCTACGATGGCACCCTAAGGCATGTCGAAGCAACTGGTTGAAAAATTCAATGGCTCTGACATCTGATTCGGTGGTCCAATTGGGAGGACGCCCGTGTTGGCCCGGATAGCCGTTGGAAACGCAGGTTCGAATCCTGTCCGATTCATTAAAAGTTTCAATTTTCGCTTCATTTGTAAACATTTAGTTTACGTTAGCAGACGTTACTGCTTTAATAAAAATAAGTAATTCGGGTGTAGCACATCGTTACTATCGATTCTCAACAAATTTGAGAAGATGGTGCCGACGATAAAGTCTAAATCTTTACGGTAGATGGCGCTACGATGCCACCCTAAGGCATGTCGAAGCAACTGGTTGAAAAATTCAATGGCTCTGACATCTGATTCGGTGGTCCAATTGAGAGGACGCCCGTGTTGGCCCGGAAAGCCGTTGGAAACGCAGGTTCGAATCCTGTCCGAATCATTAAATTTTTCAATTTTCGCTTCATTCGTAAACATTTAGTTTACGTTAGCAGACGTTACTGCTTTAATAAAAATAAGTCTTCTGTTTTGCTATAGAGCCGCTATTAACATCAAACTACAATTCAAACTCATACTCATTCACCTATTTTATTCTAAACTGCCTTAATCTTGTGACTTGTGGTTAACATTCCCAATAAATAAAACGAAATTTGTACAACATTACTAACTTCTAGATTTAACTATATTCATTGTCAATATCATGCATTGCATTTTCCAATGATCACTGGAAGTTAGATCAGAAGATGTGTTTAAGAAATTAGTTTATAATGTATTATTGCGGAATGTAGCATCGAGACAAACCAAAATGGTTTAACGATGCCGTTATAATAAAATGTAATCTTGTTTGTACTTACTTATGAAATAAATAATAATAAAATAAATCAATATACTTAGAACCCAATTTACTCCAGAAAGAATTGGAAAAAGTCGCAAATACAATGCTTTCACAAATCAAGTCTTTCTTCTTCTGACTTTGTCCTTGACTATAAAATTAAAATGCGAATGAAATACTTGTGTTAATATTAGCTCCATAGCTCTCTAAAGGCCTACCATGCCATCGAAAGTCCTATGCCTAGTAATCACATTCCTTATATATTTATACGAGTATTTAAATGCCGTTCGTTTGGGCTTTAAAAAGACGCAGATGCAGACCTCATTGCTTAATTTTCTCAGCTCCGCTTCAATGGACAGTCAACTTAAAAGTTGACTCATTTTTTCAGTGTTTTACAATTCTACAAAGAAAAAAACCTCCTTATAAAACGTATCGCTTTCGCCCCGTAAAACTTCCGTCTATTAGTAAACTAACTTATAGTTTTCACCACGCGGCGATAGCGTTATCTTATATAGAGATTTATTGCCGGCTTATCTCTGTTTGATGCCACCCATGGGGATAAGTTTATGGCGTTTAAATGAGCCTGAAGGTTACCCAATTTAATAATAAAATGTAGCTCTATGATGATAGTAGGTCTATGATCACGTTGTGATGATACTTGCTGGAGGCCTTTGTCTAGAAGTGTTAATAATGCGTACCCAATAGTCTCGTTTCCAAAAATATGCTTATCATGTTAGATAATAAGTAAAATATGGACCGTATTTTTAATTTCGTCAAATTAAACAAAACATTGCGAATATGTATATAGATCGTTAAGTTTCCGCGTGATGTTACACCGTGTTTAATTTTTAACCGGCTTCAAAAAAAGGAGGTAGTTCTATGTTTCACTGTAGTTTTTTTTTTTTGTAAAGCAATTGTCACGAACCCCCACTACCGAATTTTGATGCGTGTTATCTTTGTTATTTTTTGCTTGATTGACAAAAGAAAAAATAAGTGTGTGCAGCAGTTTCTTTTTAAATCTAAATGGTCTAATTACAATAAAAAAAATACACAGAAACCTATTATTACGTATGTTTTTTTTTACAGCATCATCATGCCTGAGATGCTAGAAAAAAAAACAACCGTTTTTGAAAAAGAGTTTTATCTAAAATAACGGACGAAGTTTCAGGCGCCTCGTAGTTTTAAAAAACAACAACCAATCACTTGATTTGACTCTTGTGTCAAGTCGGTAATACAATATTTTCCATTTCACTCGTAAAACAAGAATTGGTTTTATTTACTAGTGCGGTAATGGGCGTAAGACGCGTCATAAATCCTTTGTTCCCGCAACAAAATAAAACTATAACTCACAAGGGCGGAAACACTCCAGCTTTTATCCTGCACGCATGTTTCTGCGCTACTGTCTACATATATTATTACTACTATTATGTAATCATTTACTCGACAACGAGTTTGGCACAGTTTGTAGCCCATTTTCTTACTGAGCCGGTGAGGCAAATGTTTGTGTGATGAACTCGAATATTTGTTCTTGGGTCATTGATGCTATTTATACATGTATTTATATATTATGTATGTCGTCTAGTACCCATAGGCGGTTGTCACACCGGTCCGCACATCGGAGCGGCGTCCAGGGGTAAGGTTTTTAACTTTGTATTGTAGAATCTTGATTTGTACACAAAAACCACAGGGTATAACACACTGGCACCGCATCTCCACTCAAACTAAAAATCCGCAGCACCGCTCGTCGGTCCGGATTCCGTCGCAGTGTGACAACCGCCTTATGAAACCCCATTTTTTGCTTGTCCGTTGTCGGGCATCATGTTACAATCTGTGGCAATTTTGCGACAAACTTACAGAAAATATATAAGGCCTGTTTGAGTTAATAACCTAGTAGTTTGGTAAATTACTAAGAACAAAAAAAAATATAATAATTTAGTATATTTTTTGAACAAGCGATCTCCGAATAACGGTTAAAGGGTTAAAACCTTATGACATGTAAAAACGGAGTATCTTTCGGTACGGAATCTTGACAAATATATATAAATAAAACTTCTTTCCTTTGAGTCGATTAAAAATACAAAAATAGTTACTTGGAAAGAACTTAATAAATCTTTTGGAACAAGAGTAAGATCGAAAACAATACTAATGGAAGTTCTAAATTTACGTCGATAAACGATAATGCGCCCCGCGTATTGTTCTATTTTAGAATAATTGTCGCTGCGTGCGCGCATCCGGTGGGGGTTGGTGTAAATAAACGCTGTTGACTTGCGAAAGGACGCATGTGAGCAATAATAGTCCATCTGTGGTTACGGGCTACACTACAATACCTCGAAGTTTAATTTCATTTATCCGAATGCATTATCATCAATGTTCTGGTATAGTATGCAATCGTTGCACAATGAAGGTTCTTAAAGTCGACGACCGCATTTAGGTCACGAGGCTTGCCGAATGGCCTAAGTAAGGTACGAGATTTTAAGACCTAATTGTGTAACTATTGCATGCAATACTTTTTATACGAGCAAAACACAGGAAAACATTATTTACTTCACTTCGCGTTATTTTACTTTCGGAATCTTGTTTTTTTTTTTCATCGATGGTTTCGGGTACCTAAGTAAATGAAACTTCGGAATTTTTGAGTGGTCCCGTGGTTACGCGTAGCAGAACTTATAACACACATTGCGAGAGGAATTACAAACGAGTGTCTATTAGAATGGTTAAAGATTTGCATAGAATAGGTATGTGTATTACTAATTACTATGGCCTCTGTATTATATAAAAAAAACTGCTACGGCACTCTGGCCAGTTTTCTAAGATCAAATAATCCCAACCATTGCAACTCTCAAAAGTCACAAACATACTCAAGGTAAGGTGTGGTAAGAGTAACATACTTTTTTAGGGTTCCGTACCCAAAGGGTAAAAACGGGACAATATTACTGAGACTTCGCTGTCCGACCGTCCGTCCGTCTGTCACCATCAGGCTATATCTCAAGAACGGTGATAGCTAGACAGTAGAATTTTCACAAATTCCGCTATAACAACAAATACTAAAAATAAAATAAAATAAATATTTAAGGGGGGGCTCCCATACAACAAACGTGATCGGTTGCGTTATTTTTGCACCTCATTTGTATTTGTACAGATAATGGTACTTACGGAACCGGTTCGTGCGCGAGTCCCACTCGCACTTGGCCGGTATTTCTTTTTGTCTAAGTAATGGAGTAAAACTAAAAGTTAGTTATATATTGGTCTTCTTCAGTCAAAACCTGGCGAGAAACTGCGCAGGATCGGGGCAAGTGTTTCGGACGAAGACCCTGTTTGGGTCACTGAGCCAAAATAGTTAGTGATGGTTTTCTCCCTCCGTACCTTAATCCCTAAGTAATCCAGCTATACCTAACTCATCTACACACCTATGTTTCAGGCTTGTCGGACGCTAGACGGGCTAGTGCACGCTGCGTAATCGCAGCGTGCACTAGCCCGTCTAGCAAAACTATGCTTCACGACTCTTGTCGTGCGACAGCATCACCCGTCACTCTTGCACAGTATAGCATAGAAAGGTATAGCTAATGTATCTCGTGCGAGAAAGACTCGCATGTCACAGTTATGTTGGGTGCAGCTTGTTTGAAGGTGGATAATTCTACAATTTCTACAAGGGGTCGTCAGATTCGCGATGAAACATGCATTTCGAACGCCACCCACTTTCTTGAAGCTCCTATCAATCACCACTTCAGTTGGACAAAATGATGTGTGAAGACGTTTCAAGTGTTTCGTGAATACGTATTACTTAGTAACTAAATTATTAAGTACTTACCTTGCCTAGTAAGTATACAATGTAGATGTGTTCATATCAAGTGCAAATGGAGAACTCGCTGACGACATAATGAAATAATGAACTTTATTCTGCAAGTAGGCCACAAGGGCACTTTTACATGTCTGAGTCTACCGGCATTTCACAAGAGGAGACCACTGTTGAGAAGAAACGCCGAAAGAAACTCAACAGTCAGTCATTTTTTCAGAAAGGATAAGTACTTAACTATACGTAGTTCTACAAGAAAACATATTAAAAGTGTATTTTAAGACATAAGTGAGTAAAAGTGTAAGAATAAAATAGAAACTACAAGAAAGCCTGACGGTTTATCACAATTTATGTACGTTTGATATGCTTTCTTATTAGAACTGTGTCCCTTAAACTAGTAAGGTACAATCTAAAAAGGAGTCAGCTACGCGGTTTCTGGTTCAGGCCATGCATTTTTGTCTGTCAGATAGTCCTCTACTATATAATATGCTTTTAACATTAGAGATTTTTTTTAATAATTTTTGAGAGATGGAAAGGCTAATTTTAAAACATGATCAGGTAACTTGTTATAAAAATGAATACATTGGCCTAAAAATGATTTACTTAATTTACGAACACGAAACTTTCTAATAGCAATTTTATTTTTATTTCTAGTGTTAAAACTGTGGACATCGGAATTTTTAGTAAATGAATCTAGGTTTCTAATAACATACGTACATAATACTCTCATAAATATATTGGGACGCTACAGTTAAGATGTTTATATCTTTGAAAATGTATCTCAAGGAGTCACGAGAATTTAGGTTATATATAGAACGAATGGCTCTTTTTTGTAGCACAAATATAGTCTGAATGTCAGCTGCTTTGCCCCAAACCAGAATACCATATGACATGACACTATGAAAATAACTATGATAAACTAAGCGAGCTGTATCAACATTACTCAATTGTCTGATTTTCCTAACGGCGTACGCCGCTGAACTTAATTTACCTGCAAGCACTGCTATATGTGGACTCCATTGCAAATTACTGTCCAATGTTATACCTAAGAATAATGCCTTATTCACTATTTCTAAACATTCACCATTTAGTAATATAGTAGAATCTACCGCCGTAACATTCGGTAAAGCAAATCTAACACATTTAGTCTTCTTGGCATTTAATAGAAGATTATTAGTAGTAAACCAGTTAAATACTTTCTCTAGTGTGCCATTAATTTCCGCATAGTCGGTTGATTTCCGGTGAACCTTGAAAATTAATGATGTATCGTCAGCAAATAGTAATATATTACAAAGATTATCTACTATAGATGGTAAGTCATTTATATAAACCAAAAATAGAAATGGACCTAAAATAGAGCCCTGTGGCACTCCTAGCTTAACTATAGCTCCATTGGACTGGGTTCCATTTACATCCACTGTTTGCATTCTATCACTGAGATATGAAGACATAAGGCTTAAAGCATTTGAAGACAGACCATAATGTTCTAATTTCAAAATGAGTGTTCCAGGATGAACGCAGTCGAATGCCTTAGAAAGGTCGCAGAAGATCCCAATTGCATCACAAGATTCCTCCCAGTCATAAATGTGTTTAATAAGTACAGATGCTGCATCAGTCGTGGAACGTCCCCTTGTGAAACCGAACTGTTTACTAGAGAGTAATTTATTTCTATTGAAGTGTCCTAGTAGATCTTTCAACATTAATTTTTCGAAAACTTTACTTAAAACAGGTAGTATAGATATCGGACGGAAATTAGTCAGATCACTCAAATCACCCGATTTAAAAAGAGGTATGACTTTACTAATTTTCATAAGATTTGGGAAAACTCCCTCTGCTATGCAACTATTGTAAATCAAAGCTAGATAAGGCGCAATTGAATCTATGATATGATTAATTATTTTTACTGATGCTCCCCATTAATCCTCTGTTTTCTTTAAATTAAGTGATTTAAATGTTTTAATAACATCTACTGTATTTACTGGACTAAATTGAAACTCAACATCACATTTCTTACAATTAGCACAAAGTAAGGTATGGGCTTCGGACGCAGATGATTTTAAACATTTTGTGGTATTAACTGCAATGTTGGAAAAATAATCCTCGAATGCCGAGGCAACATCATGATTTGACATAGTCTGCCCGTTTTCTCTGACAATGTTGACTTGGCAATTGCGAGTGTTGGATTTACCAGTTTCTCTGTTAATAACATTTCAAATAGTTTTTACTTTGTTATCCGACATTTTGACTTTAGAACTAATATAATTTGCTTTTGCGGCTATGCACACTTGCTTAAACAATTTTGAATAGTTCTTAACATAGTTTATGGCATATGGTGCCACACCTGAGCATTATCATATGATAAGTATGTAGGTATAGATACAAAACTAAGACTTGTGGAGAATACGTCACAAGGCCCCCATAAATGTAGACATTGCAACTCGCAAATGGAGATGGATAGACCGTAGCATTCGTATAAGTCATAAGTATTGATTTGGAGAAAATATACATCTCCTTTACGTGTACCAATGTATTTAGTTATACCATAAATGTAAATGATTGTTTTAAGTATGATTTGCGAAAAAATTACTAACTGTTGAGTGTCTTTCGGCTTTCTTCTCAATAGCGGTGTCCTCTTGGGAAATGCCGGTAGATTCACAATCTGACTTGTAAAAGTGCCCTTATGGCCTACTTACTGAATATAGTAGTATATAGTACATTACATCAGAGGCCGGGAAAATGAGGATTTCCGGCCAAGTAGGTATATATATACCGGGTAGTGATACGAGGCCGGGAATCCGTTTTCACGACGAGGCATGTATAGTGCTTTTCTCAAACATACAATGAAATAAAAAAATATACTTCAAAGAACAACATTTTATTAATTGACAAATAGGACATTTTAGTCTAACAACCAACCTTTAAAAACAAAACCTGCTTTTTGTCAAACCAGCCAGCTGTGTGAATGACCTTGTTGTTGAAACCAAAAAAAAGTTACTTTGCAGGCCTAGGCCTGAAAAGCAGTATGAAAACCCTTTACAGTCCTCTCGAGTTGTTGCGCCCAAAAAGCGATACTTCCGAGCCGTATAGACAATATTTCATTGCATGTTTGAGAAAAAATATTTTATTTCGGACAATGCGAGTATCGCTTTCGAGTGGAAGGCGCCGGACGGAAGGCGTACCCTGGACATCCAGTGTACTCTTGGCAGCGCACCATTGAAAGCGATCTGTGAGCTATCGGATTGAGTTGGTAAGGCTAGCTGAAGATCAAGGTGTGGCGCCAGCTTTTATACTACGACGGTGGCAAACAAGCATGCGGCCCGCCTGATGTTAAGCAGTTACCGCCGCTTATGAATGCTTGCGATGACAGGAACATCACATGCGCGTTGCCCTTTTAGAACCTATTTACTCCTCTCTTGAAGAACGCATACTGTAGCCCTCGGGGAAAACTTGGGCAAGGAGTTCATTCCACATGCGGAGCGTTCGCGGTAAGAAATTCCTCTAGAACCGTACAGTTCTTATGAAGGTCCGCTACACCTCCGGGGTGCCTTAAGAGAATAACAATAACAACATATAGGTAGCCATCGTATTAAATTTATTTATTTATTTAAAAAAAAGATGTCCATGACATTACAGTTACAACCAATGCGGCACAAAACTTAGATAACCTAACAATTAAAAGAACAAGCAAATTATATTGGAACAGTTGAGCACTATAAATTGCAACAGTTGAGCAACATAAATGATAGGTACACGTAAGAACAACGAAGGAAGTGTTGCTTAGGATATTCTTAGGAGAGGCTTTTGTTTAACCGAATATAACTGTCTGCTGAAAATGATAAACGAATATGTGTAGCTTTGCTAGCAACGCCATTAAATGAAACCCTTAACCCAACGTAAAGTTCTGCCTCGCTCTGTTGAGCACCCCGCATTAAACTTGCACGCCTCAATGTACGAATGAACTAAATGATAGTACAGTCCGCAATCAAAAAAAGTGTATCATATACAGCGCCAAATACATCGAAATAAATATTTATAACTAAGTAAATTCAAGAACTAAGACGAAGGATTGGCTAAGTCGCATTTGCAACATTTGTTAGTACAACATTTTAAGTAGTAGTAAAAGTTGTCTATTCACTTTCGACTTGTAAAGATCCAAGTTATATTTTTCAGGGAAAAGGAATTGAAGTCGGCTCTTTTACTGACCTCACTGAGTAAAATAGGTAGGCACAAAGCGTGTCGTACGAATCAGTGGTATATCGACAATACAAGTACTTACTCTTTATTACACACCTCATAAAATATACAGGAGAAATACAATGCAAGCAACAATTAGAGGTAAACAACATACGGTCTTATCGTTAAAGAGCGATTTCTTCCAGATAACCTTTGGGTAATAGAGAACTTGATAATTTTGTTACTAGGCGGTGCAAAAATCAGTAAAAGGAATAGAATATATACACAAAAACAAATACATACATAAATATAATCTATATATATAAAAGAAGAAGTCCTGACTGACTCATCAACGCACAGCCGAAACTACTAATGTGAGAGAGTTGATTTTTGCACAGTAGGTTACTTTTATAACGTGGGCTAGAGATAAGAAGGGATTTTTGGAAATACCTCCCCTAAGAGGGTTAAATAGGGGTGCAAAGTTTGTATGGGGTAAACTTTTTTTTTGTAGTTCGAGACTTGAAACTTTGTAGAATTATTACTTATTTAAAAACATACAAAGTACTTTTAGCGTTTTAGAAAATTTCACCCCTAAGGGGGTTAAAAAGGGGTGCAATGTTTATATGGGAGAAACTTTATTTTTTGAACTAGAGACTTGAAACTTTGTAGATAGCTTACTTAATTAAATACAAAAAAAGTAATTTCAGCGTTTTGGAAAATTTCACCTCTAAGGGGGTTAAAAAGGGGTGCAAAGTTTGTATGGGAGAAACTTTATTTTTTGAACTAGAGACTTGAAACTTTGTAGATAGCTTACTTAATCAAATACAAAAAAGTAATTTCAGCGTTTTGGAAAATTTCACCTCTAAGGGGGTTAAAAAGGGGTGCAAAGTTTGTATGGGGAACTCCGCTAATGTTGTTTATAAAGAAGTGTTACGCTAACGTTATCAGTTTATATATTTTTTATTTCCTGTCTACTACCCAGTGACTACGTCCTTTTTTAACTTGCACCCCCTTTTCTATGGTTGAATGTCAACAATATTTTCTTAGTGCTGTCTCTTATTTATTGTGTTCCAAACTTTATGTGTTCCTATATTTAGTGAGTTGTCTATCAGCACATGAATAATTTATACTTTATATACCTATTCTTACTCTATTTAGCTTCTTGAGAGATATAGAGAACTATAGCACCAGAATATATTGAATCACTCTTCAAACAATACTACTAGCCTGTAGACCAAAATAGTAATCGCATCATTAAGTTCGCTTATGTGCATTTTGTTTTTAATGGTCACATTTCAGCATTATCTTTAAACACTAGCCTTTTTAATAACTGGGGTATCTGCTAGACCATTTAGAAACATTCAGGCCCCCCTCGGGAACTCCGCCACACCACTCTTTTCGTTTAATAGCCAGGCCGGCGTGTACAAATACCAGTGCTGCCTTCTTATGAACAGAGGTCATTATTTATTATTGTTTTGAAATAAAGTTTATTATTTATTATTATTAAAAGAGATACTCTTCATTAAACTGCCTCCATCTCTCGATTTCCAGTGCTGAGTTTAAAATTGTTTTAACAGCCTTATGATATTTAACATTTTTTTTTAATCTTACTCATAATAACTAAGATCCCCATTCTCTAACTCCAAATCCATGCGTCGCTCTATATCTTGCAGTCATTTTTGCCAAAGATTAAAAGCATCAGGTAACTGACGGAATAAATAATAAGCATCCTGCAAACAATTCCCGTAATCTAATTGGAAAATCTTCAAAAATTCTTTAACAATTGCATTGTCTAGACCATTTTAAATAAGAATAAAATTCATTTACCTATTTTAATATCTTTGTCATAATCAAAAATCTACGCGGACGAAGTCGCGGGCGGCCGCTAGTAAACAATAAATACATACATAAGGACGGAACCCAAATCTGTGACGAGTACTATCATGGCGAGATGGAGACGAGACGGTGGAATCAAAATAAAAATCTGCACAAGAATTCAATTCCCAATCAAAACTATAGGTCGTATACAACCCAATTTTCTTTTTCCCTTGTATTGATAAATAAGTCATAAAACTTCAAATCGATACTCGATTCTCACACGAACTTCAATAAATGCGCCCTGGCACGTGCCCCAAGCAAAGGGTGGACAAATTATAAGCACGTGTCGGCTATATCCGTGTGTCATGATTGGTGACGTTGACATGTCACAGGGGTATTCGGGCGTACACGTTTTGGGGTATTTTTTGTATAATTATTATAGCATAACAAATGCGTGTTAGATTATATGATATAGGCCATTCTTACCCTACGCTGGGCCTAGTGTATAAATGTAAGATAAAAGGAAACGAAACAGGATCCTATTTGAGTATTTTATTTTACCTTCGTAAGGGTACTGTGACAGGTTTCACTATTTGCCGCGATCGTTTAGTAAGTTATTTCAATGATGAGAAAATAAATAATGTAATTGTATTGTATTTGCTATTATTCGGATTCAATATTGAAAATTGCCACGACAATTACAAAAATGAAGAGGCTAAAAACGCTTTCAATCTTTCGAGACTAGACTCTCGATCCCTTTTTTAAATATGATCCCATATTTCCTAGACTTTATTAATCATGATAACAAAAGCCATAGCTAAACGATGGCCTTGTCAAAGAACCCAACTCTTCAACTAACAAATATCTTCTACAACAGACTTTGGAAACCTGGAGATCATCTTTTGAAAATCCTGGCCTGCGTATTAGACTGTAGGAATCAGAACACAAGCATTGCGACTTTTCTGGCAACACATGCCAATGCTCCAAAACGAGGAGCTGCGACTTGTCAGCAGTTTTAAATTCCTGGCCAACGTACTTTCTAGCAACGGGAACGTTGATGCTGACATCACACCATCTAAATGCAGGGTGGCAAAAGTAGAGAAGTCTAACCGTCATACTAAGGGACAGTAGAATGTCCCTCCGTGTCAAAGGCATATCAAGCCGATAAGACCGCAGTACGAGCCACAATGGTAAAGGTGCCGAATGCTGGTCCCTCAAAAATCAACAGACGCAAAGGATGCATGTAGCTGAAATGAGGGTGTTACATCGGTCAGAAGGCGTGACTCTCTTAGAAAAAGTTCCTAACAAGTACGTACGTGGAAGTAACGCTCACCGAAACACGTTTACGCTGGTACGGACACGGACACGTAATACAGAGTTCCGAAAACCACATGGCCCAAAAAGTAATGAGCATGCAGTCGAGACCGAAAAAACGCGGTGCATCCCAGCTCTCATGGATATCGGTGGTGAATAACGACCTCATTAAGCTGACGAAAAGCGATTAGGAGAGCCCACTCCAACTTAAATGGGATAAGCCCAGATAAAGAAAAAGATAACTGCATTAAGGTCTTCCTCAAAAATCTCCACATTATCAGCCAATTTCCAGGACACGAGCCAAAGTGATATCACATTGATATTGGAAGCGATCTCAGAATAGGCCGGCTGTCCACTGAAGTGGCTCACGATCGTTATTGCATTGGAGCATGTTTGTTTACGTGAGGGCCCTTTTGTTTGCTAGCTTTGTGCTCTAATGCGCGCTCTAATTTATTAAAATTGCTTTTATATACCTACTGGTTTTTGTTGTGTTCGAGATATTGTGCTGTACTCTTTTGTAATGATTGCGTAACTACTCGTATTGTGAAGCTGTCAAACTGTTTATGTAGTGAAAATGCTGTATTGTTCACTTTCGCTCTGTGAATGTTATAGACAAAGTTGACAAGCCAGGTAAATATAATAATAATGTAAACTTTCACGTAATTTTACTTATTCCTTGGTTTATAGTGGACAAGCATTAGAATGTTTTCGTAATCGAGTCGATTATAAAAGGTATTTACTGTAAGTGCTGTATTTAGATGAAACTCACGAATACTTTGCGATTGACGTCCAATGTACGTCGCTCAGGGGCTTATGATATGATTGTTGCGTTTATCATATGCCACACACACTCGCATATGCGCGCGCGCATATGCCACTCAAACTCGCATTTTGGCAAAACGTGACGGATACTTGGTCACTTATTTATCGCGTGCTAAAAACAACCATCATAAGCCCGCAGGAGTGTTTAAAGTCTCGTCACAACGTGACCTTTAATGAATTTTCGGTGAGTGCCAACTACCCAGCTGGCAGTTTTCATGAGGATGCCCTGACTGACGGGTGTCGTGTTCCACATCCGTGGCCGGTTAGTTGACACCCAGAAGTTGCGTCACTCCTCGCCAATTTAGGTCGCAAATATTATGTAGTCTTTCATCATTATCATCAGCCTATTCTTGTCCACTGCTGGAATAGGCCTCTCCAACTGCCCGCCATTGAGATCGATCCTCGGGTACTCTCATCCAGTTCTTTATGTAGTCCTTATTTTAATCTTATTAGAACTGAATGGACCGTGAGTCAATTTGTAGCAGCATAGCTGTACCCGATGAAGAACTTCATAGTTCGGAACATGTCGGGCCGTTCCTGACAATTTTTCAGTGAGTTTAAACCGTTTTTATAATTATTAGTCTTTATTTTATTGTTTTTTAGGGTTCCGTACCCAAAGGTAAAAAAACGGGACTCTGCTCTCCGTCTGTCTGTCTGTCCGTCTGTCACCAGGCAGTATGTCATGAAACGTGATAGCTAGACATTTTAAAGTTTCACAGTTGATGTATTTCTATTGCCGCTAAACAACAAATACAGAAAACAAAAAAAAGTTAAAAGTTGTTGTACAATAACGACGCAATACCAGGGTTCTGACGTAGCCATTGCGTAGAAGACCAACCCTTGCTAAATAGCTCCGACGTCGTGCCAATATTGGCATTGTGGGTTTATGCGCGTGTTTTTCCAAAGAAAATGATATACATTGACTACTTACATTGCACAGTCTCCTATAAACTGTTATTTTTTAGGGTTCCGTACCCAAAGGGTAAAAACGGGACCCTATTACTGAGACTTCACTGTCCGTCCGTCCGTCCGTCTGTCACCAGGCTGTATCTCAAGAACGGTGATAGCTAGACAGTTGAAATTTTCACAGATGATGTATTTCTATTGCCGCTATAACAACAAATACTAAAAATAAAATAAAATAAATATTTAAGGGGGGCTCCCATACAACGAAGGGATTGGTTGCGTTAACTTTGCACCACATTTGTATAGAGCGCTATACATACCAGGTGCAAACTTAACTTAACCACTTACGGATGGAAAGTGTTTGTACGGAACCCTCGGTGCGCGAGTCTGACTCGCACTTGACCGGTTTTTTATTTTTATAACGGCACAACATAGTGGCTCCACTTCGCCTGATGGTAGGCAAAAAGGGGAGCCCAAGTCGCAATGGCAACTGACAAGACACTAACAGTGCCATGTCAGTTGATACTGACATGCTGACCCGGGAGATGCTTCTTCACGCTTCGTTTGAAGGGTCTTTAAGTCTGTCTCGTCGGTACCACTCTTGGCAGAGTGGTTGTGATCATAATTTCAGATGTTAAAAATGAAGCGAAAAAAAAAATGTTTCTGGCGGGGTTCGAACCCACGGCTTTCCGGACCAACACAGGCGTCCTACCTATTGGACCACTGAACTTGATGCGAGAGCCATTGAATTTTTCAACCAGTTGGTTCTTACATGCCTTAAGGTGGCATCGTAGCGCCATCTAGCGTAAAGATTCAGACGTCATGATCGGAATCATCGTTTCAAATTATGTTGAGAAGCCTTTCCACCAGCAACCCGCCCGGCTTCGCACGGGTGTAATTCTGATAAATTATGCATGTAATACATACAAACACTATCTATTAAAAAAACCTCATCAAGATCCATTGCGTAGTTCTAAGGATCTAAGCATACATAGTGACAGATAAACAGGAAGCGACTTTGTTTTATACTCGTACTATGTACTGTAGTGAATAAACCTTCCTCTTAAATCACTCTATCTATCAAAAAAAAGCCGCATCAAAATCCATTGCGTAGTTTTAAAGACCTAAGCATACATAGGGAAAGACAGGCGGAAGCGACTTTGTTGCTAAGCCGCGAAATTGTGCGCATTGGGTTACAAGCATAAAATTTCTACCACACATAGAACGTTCCACGGTGATTATTTTCAGATATGGAGGGAAGTCAGATTCGTCCCCTGTGTGGTGGGAGAGCGGGGTGAAGAGGACCAAGTACTGCTCTTTTTCTTTTTATATTACTGATCAGATAACGCTACTAGGACTTCTGTGGTGTCGTTTTCGTGTAAAACAGATATCAGCAATTCATTTTTCATGTTATTTATTCATAGTACCATATAAAAACTTGGTTGTATTTCCGAAATTGCAAAAAATCACAACTAGTTTTTTTTAATCAGGGAGATAAATTAGTTATATTTCCTGAATATTTACAACTAAGAAAAATATTGGAAAATAGCTAATCTAATTTCTAAAAATATATACATTTTGGGCACTCTTCATACAAACAGTAACTTAAATAAATTGTTGATGTAGAGATTAGCCCGTGTGCTCGTGATACATTAGCAAAAAAATATTTTGTTTTAATTACATTAATTTAAGCATTAAATACAAAGATCAAAGCTTAAAGAAAAATTGAAAAAGGAGCTACCTGGGGGAAGAGACCGGGAATCGAACCCGGTACCTCTGGATTGCCGGTCCAGCGCGTTAACCATTTCGCCACCCTAGCTCCAGGAAGATCTGACGAATTTTTCCTTATGCTTTGTGTGTCGATCTTTGCATTGTTTATTTGAAAGGTTTTTTACACCTTAGCGACCTCTATGTGAATACGTTAATATTCACATCTTACCGCACCACTTTACAGTGGTGACCGAGCAAGCGAGAGAGGGCGCTGTTAGTTTTATAAATTTATGAAACATATAATGTCTCATTTTTTTATGTGGGTAGGTACACCACAATTTTTATTTAAGCATTAAATACAAAGATCAAAGCTTAAAGAAAAATTGAAAAAGGAGCTACCTGGGGGAAGAGACCGGGAATCGAACCCGGTACCTCTGGATTGCCGGTCCAGCGCGTTAACCATTTCGCCACCCTAGCTCCAGGAAGATCTGACGAATTTTTCCTTATGCATACATTAATTTGTTTTTCTAGGACGTATATAGTAAATATTATATGTAAAAGCATGTTAATAATCATCATTTAATGTATTTAATGAAGCGAAATAGGATGCGTTCGGAGATTTACGTTGGTTACGCCGACGTAAATATATATTTTGAGCTACTGTTTATATGAGAAGTGCCCAACATGCATATATTTTTAGAAACCAGATTAAATGAACTTTTTGAAATAATAATTTGAAAATGTTCACGAAATTGAACTAATTTACCTCACTGAATAAAAAAACTTGTTTTGATTTTTACCTTTTCGGCCATTACACCCATATTTTTATATAGAACTATGTATACAAAAATAACATAAAAAATTAATTTCTGATATTTGTTTAACACGGAAAGGATACCAAACACGTCCTGGTAGACTTAATTGACCAGCAATAAAGAAAGAAAAGAGGGATACTTGGCCGTATGCACTCCGCTCTCCCGCCTCACAGGGGACGAATCTGACTTCCCTCCACGTCTGAAAATAATCACCGTGGAATACTCTATCTGTGGTAGAAATTTCATGCTTGTAACCCAATGCGCACAATTATGTTAGAAAACAGCGGACTAACAACTCTACTAATACTAAGTATGTAGTGAATAAACTAGTCCCTCCAAAATAATCTCTCAAAATTTAATCGTTTGAAAAATTATAGGTTTCCTTGATTTACATCCCTATAACGTTTATGACAATATAATGGGCATTTTCATAAAAGTGGAGGCGTAACGAACACTCGCATTTGAAACCTTACTCAGACTAATGTGCCAAAGTTATTGTTTATTTCTTATTCCAGCCATTTATTTGAACGTAAGTAACGCCAACAAAACAATCCGACATTAGCATACGAGCGGACAGACGGACAAAGCCGACAAGGGAACTGCATTAGGCGGACACGGCAGGTGACTCCGCCATAGAGGCCTGGGGGGGTATTCGACCAATTTTAGAGATATAATGGAGATGGCCGCATGCGTTCAAGTTTTGCTGTTCATTATTTATTCATTTTTGTTGTTCAATGTGTAGTATTGATAGCGTATTGTGCAGTGAACTAACGTATGAGTGAATGGTTAATGAAGAATTCAACTTGAAGCGTACATAGCCCTTCTTGGGTCAAGGCCCGGTAGACCGCGTGGTTTTTTGTAAATCGCTATCAATTTACAAAAAGCAAAACCTCACCGAACAACGGCATGCTCTACGAGCAAACTTGAAATTGGCGAAATCATCATTAACCTGATGGAAGCCATATTTTAAAATTAGAATTAGAATTAGAACTTCGTGAATTCGGACGCGCAAAATTTTCGTTTCCTTTGTAGTCCATTGAATAAAAAGTTCTAGAGTGCGTCAGTTAGTAACGTAAGATGTTTCTTCGGAAACATGTCAAGAGTCCCTAGGTAATAAACATACAAAAACCCCGGGACACTAGGAGGAGCCCCGGAGTGGGGGGAGGGGGGGAAAGGGTCCATTTTTTCATTTTTCGCTTAAATCTCAAAAACGGTACATGTTAGAGAAAAACTTTCAAGGAAAAGTTGAAAGGCCATAAAATTATCTACAAGTTGTACCTAAATCATTTTTTCCTATATCCTACCGTTTCTGAGTTACACGCAGTAAAAAATGATTTTGCCTCAAACAATTTCCCCATACTACATACCCATGTTTATCACATCAATCGATCAAAAAATATTTCTTTCTTCCAAAAAACTCAAATGTGCAACTTGTGACCGGTACTGATAGATTGCTCTTAATTAGGTCTATAATTGGTAAAGTAAACACATTCCTCCATGGAAGCCTTTAGGAGGAATCGATTGTCAAAATATTATATTAGGGTAGTTTGAGTTACTGAACTTGATCTTTTTATTTCTTCTTCCAAAAAAACTCAAAAGTGCAACTTGTGACTGGTACAGATATATTGCTCATAATAAGGTCTATCATTGATAAAAAAACCAGATTCCACCATGGAGGCGTTTAGGAGGAATTGAATTTTATTAGGGTAGTTACGATACTTGAACTAATTATTTTTTTTCTTCCAAAAAGCTCAAAAGTGCAACTTGTGACCGGTACTGATAGATTGCTCTTAATTAAGTCTATAATTGGTAAAAAAAACACATTCCTCCATGGAAGCCTTTAGGAGGAATTGATTGTCAAAATATTATATTAGGGTAGTTACGCAACTTGACCTTTTTATTTTTTTTCTTCCAAAAAGCTCAAAAGTGCAACTTGTGACCGGTACTGATAGATTGCTCTTAATTAGGTCTATAATTGGTAAAAAAAACACATTCCTCCATGGAAGCCTTTAGGAGGAATCGATTGTCAAAATATTATATTAGGGTAGTTTGAGTTACTGAACTTGATCTTTTTATTTTTTTCTTCCAAAAAACTCAAAAGTGCAACTTGTGACCGGTACAGATATATTGCTCATAATTAGGTCTATCGTTGATAAAAAAACCAGATTCCACCATGGAGGCGTTTAGGAGGAATTGAATTTTATTAGGGTAGTTACGATACTTGAACTTTTTATTTTTTTTCTTCCAAAAAGCTCAAAAGTGCAACTTGTGACCGGTACTGATAGATTGCTCTTAATTAAGTCTATAATTGGTAAAAAAAACACATTCCTCCATGGAAGCCTTTAGGAGGAATTGATTGTCAAAATATTATATTAGGGTAGTTACGCAACTTGACCTTTTTATTTTTTTTCTTCCAAAAAGCTCAAAAGTGCAACTTGTGACCGGTACTGATAGATTGCTCTTAATTAGGTCTATAATTGGTAAAAAAAACACATTCCTCCATGAAAGCCTTTAGGAGGAATCGATTGTCAAAATATTATATAAGGGTAGTTTGAGTTACTGAACTTGATCTTTTTATTTTTTTCTTCCAAAAAACTCAAAAGTGCAACTTGTGACCGGTACAGATAGATTGCTCATAATTAGGTCTATCATTGGTAAAAAAACCAGATTCCACCATGGAGGCGTTTAGGAGGAATTGAATTTTATTAGGGTAGTTACGATACTTGAACTTTTTATTTTTTTTCTTCCAAAAAGCTCAAAAGTGCAACTTGTGACCGGTACTGATAGATTGCTCTTAATTAAGTCTATAATTGGTAAAAAAAACACATTCCTCCATGAAAGCCTTTAGGAGGAATCGATTGTCAAAATATTATATTAGGGTAGTTTGAGTTACTGAACTTGATCTTTTTATTTTTGTCTTCCAAAAAACTCAAAAGTGCAACTTGTGACTGGTACAGATAGATTGCTCATAATAAGGTCTATCATTGATAAAAAAACCAGATTCCACCATGGAGGCGTTTAGGAGGAATTGAATTTTATTAGGGTAGTTACGATACTTGAACTAATTATTTTTTTTCTTCCAAAAAGCTCAAAAGTGCAACTTGTGACCGGTACTGATAGATTGCTCTTAATTAAGTCTATAATTGGTAAAAAAAACACATTCCTCCATGGAAGCCTTTAGGAGGAATTGATTGTCAAAATATTATATTAGGGTAGTTACGCAACTTGACCTTTTTATTTTTTTTCTTCCAAAAAGCTCAAAAGTGCAACTTGTGACCGGTACTGATAGATTGCTCTTAATTAGGTCTATAATTGGTAAAAAAAACACATTCCTCCATGGAAGCCTTTAGGAGGAATTGATTGTCAAAATATTATATTAGGGTAGTTACGCAACTTGACCTTTTTATTTTTTTCTTCCAAAAAGCTCAAAAGTGCAACTTGTGACCGGTACTGATAGATTGCTCTTAATTAGGTCTATAATTGGTAAAAAAAACACATTCCTCCATGAAAGCCTTTAGGAGGAATCGATTGTCAAAATATTATATTAGGGTAGTTTGAGTTACTGAACTTGATCTTTTTATTTTTGTCTTCCAAAAAACTCAAAAGTGCAACTTGTGACTGGTACAGATAGATTGCTCATAATAAGGTCTATCATTGATAAAAAAACCAGATTCCACCATGGAGGCGTTTAGGAGGAATTGAATTTTATTAGGGTAGTTACGATACTTGAACTAATTATTTTTTTTCTTCCAAAAAGCTCAAAAGTGCAACTTGTGACCGGTACTGATAGATTGCTCTTAATTAAGTCTATAATTGGTAAAAAAAACACATTCCTCCATGGAAGCCTTTAGGAGGAATTGATTGTCAAAATATTATATTAGGGTAGTTACGCAACTTGACCTTTTTATTTTTTTTCTTTCAAAAAGCTCAAAAGTGCAACTTGTGACCGGTACTGATAGATTGCTCTTAATTAGGTCTATAATTGGTAAAAAAAACACATTCCTCCATGGAAGCCTTTAGGAGGAATTGATTGTCAAAATATTATATTAGGGTAGTTACGCAACTTGACCTTTTTATTTTTTTTCTTCCAAAAAGCTCAAAAGTGCAACTTGTGACCGGTACTGATAGATTGCTCTTAATTAGGTCTATAATTGGTAAAAAAAACACATTCCTCCATGAAAGCCTTTAGGAGGAATCGATTGTCAAAATATTATATAAGGGTAGTTTGAGTTACTGAACTTGATCTTTTTATTTTTTTCTTCCAAAAAACTCAAAAGTGCAACTTGTGACCGGTACAGATAGATTGCTCATAATTAGGTCTATCATTGATAAAAAAACCAGATTCCACCATGGAGGCGTTTAGGAGGAATTGAATTTTATTAGGGTAGTTACGATACTTGAACTTTTTATTTTTTTTCTTCCAAAAAGCTCAAAAGTGCAACTTGTGACCGGTACTGATAGATTGCTCTTAATTAAGTCTATAATTGGTAAAAAAAACACATTCCTCCATGAAAGCCTTTAGGAGGAATCGATTGTCAAAATATTATATTAGGGTAGTTACGCAACTTGACCTTTTTATTTTTTTCTTCCAAAAAGCTCAAAAGTGCAACTTGTGACCGGTACTGATAGATTGCTCTTAATTAGGTCTATAATTGGTAAAAAAAACACATTCCTCCATGAAAGCCTTTAGGAGGAATCGATTGTCAAAATATTATATTAGGGTAGTTTGAGTTACTGAACTTGATCTTTTTATTTTTGTCTTCCAAAAAACTCAAAAGTGCAACTTGTGACTGGTACAGATAGATTGCTCATAATAAGGTCTATCATTGATAAAAAAACCAGATTCCACCATGGAGGCGTTTAGGAGGAATTGAATTTTATTAGGGTAGTTACGATACTTGAACTAATTATTTTTTTTCTTCCAAAAAGCTCAAAAGTGCAACTTGTGACCGGTACTGATAGATTGCTCTTAATTAGGTCTATAATTGGTAAAGTAAACACATTCCTCCATGGAAGCCTTTAGGAGGAATCGATTGTCAAAATATTATATTAGGGTAGTTTGAGTTACTGAACTTGATCTTTTTATTTCTTCTTCCAAAAAAACTCAAAAGTGCAACTTGTGACTGGTACAGATATATTGCTCATAATAAGGTCTATCATTGATAAAAAAACCAGATTCCACCATGGAGGCGTTTAGGAGGAATTGAATTTTATTAGGGTAGTTACGATACTTGAACTAATTATTTTTTTTCTTCCAAAAAGCTCAAAAGTGCAACTTGTGACCGGTACTGATAGATTGCTCTTAATTAAGTCTATAATTGGTAAAAAAAACACATTCCTCCATGGAAGCCTTTAGGAGGAATTGATTGTCAAAATATTATATTAGGGTAGTTACGCAACTTGACCTTTTTATTTTTATTTCTTCCAAAAAGCTCAAAAGTGCAACTTGTGACCGGTACTGATAGATTGCTCTTAATTAGGTCTATAATTGGTAAAAAAAACACATTCCTCCATGAAAGCCTTTAGGAGGAATCGATTGTCAAAATATTATATAAGGGTAGTTTGAGTTACTGAACTTGATCTTTTTATTTTTTTCTTCCAAAAAACTCAAAAGTGCAACTTGTGACCGGTACAGATAGATTGCTCATAATTAGGTCTATCATTGGTAAAAAAACCAGATTCCACCATGGAGGCGTTTAGGAGGAATTGAATTTTATTAGGGTAGTTACGATACTTGAACTTTTTATTTTTTTTCTTCCAAAAAGCTCAAAAGTGCAACTTGTGACCGGTACTGATAGATTGCTCTTAATTAAGTCTATAATTGGTAAAAAAAACACATTCCTCCATGAAAGCCTTTAGGAGGAATCGATTGTCAAAATATTATATAAGGGTAGTGAGTTACTGAACTTGATCTTTTTATTTTTTTCTTCCAAAAAACTCAAAAGTGCAACTTGTGACCGGTACAGATAGATTGCTCATAATTAGGTCTATCATTGATAAAAAAACCAGATTCCACCATGGAGGCGTTTAGGAGGTATTGAATTTTAATAGGGTAGTTACGATACTTGAACTTTTTATTTTTTTTTCTTCCAAAAAGCTCAAAAGTGCAACTTGTGACCGGTACTGATAGATTGC
The DNA here is from genome assembly GCA_947623375.1 of Apotomis capreana. Taxonomy (NCBI): domain Eukaryota; kingdom Metazoa; phylum Arthropoda; class Insecta; order Lepidoptera; family Tortricidae; genus Apotomis; species Apotomis capreana. Next base: position 2,982,492 of record OX392514.1, read on the forward strand.
TCTTAATTAGGTCAATCATTGGTAAAAAAAACACATTCCTCCATGGAAGCCTTTAGGAGGAATTGATTGTCAAAATATTATATTAGGGTAGTTACGCAACTTGACCTTTTTATTTTTTTTCTTCCAAAAAGCTCAAAAGTGCAACTTGTGACCGGTACTGATAGATTGCTCTTAATTAGGTCTATAATTGGTAAAAAAAACACATTCCTCCATGTAAGCCTTTAGGAGGAATCGATTGTCAAAATATTATATAAGGGTAGTTTTCGAATTTTTCACCTTTCATGGGATGTATCTCGAAAACGGCTGCGAATAGAAAAAAAATATTTAGGTACAACTTGTAGATAATTTTATGGCCTTTCAACTTTTCCTTGAAAGTTTTTCTCTAACATGTACCGTTTTTGAGATTTAAGCGAAAAATGAAAAAATGGACCCTTTCCCCCCCTCCCCCCACTCCGGGGCTCCTCCTAGTGTCCCGGGGTTTTAGTATGTTTATTACCTAGGGACTCTTGACATGTTTCCGAAGAAACATCTTACGTTACTAACTCACGCACTCTAGACCCCCCTTGGAGGGACTCATTCAATGGACTATTGTATGTGACGGCAAAAATAACAGGCTCATACTTTAAATTGACCGCATAGTACGTGAAATTGGTCCGTTACCTTTCGTTCAAAACAGAAATTTATATACATGAATAACATTTTTGACAATCATTATCGCCTTCGTATTTCCAAAATTGAGATGCGATATGTCACTTTTAAGCTCATCGCATTTAAATGACAGTTCAATGGCGATATAACTGTTATCTAATGGAGATTTGACGTTTGGAGATATCTCCAACGGCATTCTCGAATTGGGCCCCTGATTCGAGGTGACATTGACATTGCGATACATTCTGATGCAAGAAACTTTGGTATGGGAATTTTTGTTGAAGCTCGACACGGTTGATTGTGAGTTTATGCGGAAAGGAATGCGATATCCCCAATTTAGAAATATATCGGCTATATCACGGCTATGTAAAGGCCATTTTCAGCAGGCCGTACTTTAGTTATAAAAAAAAAAGTGTGTGTGTCAGCTCCGACGCACGACTGGAGTTTACTCTTCAGGCCAGGCGCGCACCACTTTTTTGTCGCAGAAATAAGCGTACTTATGGGTTTATGAAAATCGTGGTGCGCGCACTCTCATATAAACCCATATCTTGCATTTATGCGACAAAATTATCGTGCGACTAAAATCTTGGTGCGCGCCTGGCCTTAAGAACGTTTATAAAATATATACTTACTCAATACTCAATACGTTTATTGCACATAATGATTATACAGGTGAAAGTAAATAGTTTAAGTATCACATTATGTACCCTGTTGGGCGCTGCAAACAAGAACGAAAAGGTAGGCACACTTTTTGTGCAACCTGAATTCGAGCGCTGCGAGGAATTCGTTTGACCACTGGAATTGAATGTTTAATTGTTTGCCTGGTGGCGACGTAATTGCGCCAGCACGAATGCCATGGGTTCTACTGATGTGTATATTAAGTCCTTTCTGACCTTTAAAGAAACGAATCTGGGAGCAATGTGGGCACTGTACGGAATTCTCCAGCAACAGCGACACAGACCTGGAAGCGACATTCTGAGAGGACCCCGTGCTATAAGAATTCATCAAGTAAACTATTAAAAAACGCAATAGATAAAAACTTACGGCTACGATAACAAATAAAGTATTTAAAAAAACCGCTCCAAGTTTCGGCATACAAATTGCCCCATAAAGTTCCTGGGGGAAGCGGTGGTTTATAATTGCACATATAACTAGATAGTACTCATGCACTGATAGCAATCACACTCGTAACATGATAGAGATTCACGCAAAATATTAGCAAAAACTTGAAAACAAAAACACATTTCTCAGCTGTTGTAGATTGACAACTGTCAGTCAAGCTGCCCGATGCGCACTTGCGCAGCAACGCGCCGTGTAGGCCGCCGGCCGCCGCCGCAGTCTCCGCGGAGAAATTATGAATATGTTTCTTGTCTATGTTATTTGTTAAGCCTCTTGTGGTAATTTAAAATAAAGAAATGGCAGAGAACAATTAATATTAATTTTCTCTAACGGGAGCCATGTTTTCCCGTTGCTCAGTACATTTAAAATACATTTCATGAAATAAACATCTCGGTGAAGGTCATTTTATATAGGGATCTTAGTCTATAACGCTTAACGTAACGCATAACCTGCTAAATTAAGAAGTCGTATTTTTATCCCGATCGTATACTGAGATACGACTTTTTAAATTAGCACGGCAGATACGTTCGATTTTATACCCCATAATTTTCATACCCCGGGCTTATATATGAAAATCGATTATTAAGGAGTAAACTCCAAAAAATACTTATTTCAAACTCGTACGGAGCTCTTCTTCAGGGATTGCTACCCGTACAGCTAGCAGGACAATTTCACGCTCAAACGGCTGGACCAATTTTGGTATAATTTATAATTATATGAAGGTCGCTGGCACCCCGGATTAACACATAGGCTACTTATTATACCGAAAAAATAGTGTTCCTGTGGGTTCAGCGGGTAACACAGCAGCTATTAAATAAATGTGTGCACCTACCATAAAAATATCAACAAGTACTTACTCTATCCCATGCGCTTTCCGCGACTGATCTTACCTCAGTTCAATGCCAATAAAATGTTTCTATGTAAAATAGTCAATAAAATGTATAAATACTACAAAAACAGCTACAGCATTTGCTATGAAAAACGCAAACAAAGCAAAGCTATGACCGGTCACGACATATAGCACCGGCAACAGGCGGATTAAATAATATTTACATTGAAAAGCGCATTATACTAACGTATTCACGACGCCAACTTGAACCGCAGAGTATCGCCGTGAGTACACTTTGCGAAAAAACCGCTTTCACAAGTTCGATGCGACACAAAGTGGCGATACTGTTGTGTCGTCCCTTTCTAATCAATCTAAGAAAACGGGACGATACAATACAATACAACAATACTTTATTGCACTCCAATAAAAGTTTACAAAAGGAAACAAGACAAATACAATTTATAAATAACGGTAGACAACAGGCGGTCTTATCGCTAAGAAGCGATCTCTTCCAGACAACATTTGGGTAACGATACCACAGTATATATATATTATAACACAAAAAACGAAAATACAAAGAAACAGTAAATAAAAACTTAAACTAAATACAACTATGTTTAAAAAAAGCTTTAAAATAAACTAAAAGTAATTCAGGGAATTGCTTCCCTGCGGCATGGTACCGAAATACTGGCAGCATTTTCTCGCTGAACAGCTATGGTGATACGTTGTGCGAAGAAGCTGCCAACTCTTCGGTCCCCAGTGCTCTCTGCTAGCTTTTTGGTGAGATCCTTATGAAGGTTGCGGCAAAAGAGCTTAGGGTCATAATAAACCAGATCATTATTTCATATTTTGAATATTCGGAATATGAAGATTACCTACCTTTCGATATAAGTAATTCGGGAATAAAACGTTTTAGGGAAAAGTTATTATGACTTTCCTTCATTAAAAAAAACTGTGTAAGACATTATGCAATTTAGTCGTAATAAGTTCTCCTCAACCCTAGAGTTAAAAAGGAAAAAAAAATATTTTTCGCAATTTACCAGCTCGACAAGAGAAACGGAACTTAACCACTATATGGTAAACTCGCTGGCATATCTAATCTGTGCCGGAGCACAGACTAGAATACGATTATCGCAGAACATTCTTCCCCGTATGGCTTAGAATCTGATGGAATTAATGGGATTCCTTATAGGACGTTGCGTCATCGTATTATTCATGGATCCAGCGTCTAATGGTATTGTGGACATAGTCGTTACGGAGATGCCACGACTTCGGTCTTAGCGGCGAGCGGGGCGCTGACCATGCCACGTAAGGGGTTCGCGGGATGATGCGGAATCGACCAATCACCTGAGTTGAAATCTGTATCTCAGCTTGTGATTGGTCGACGTCTCCGCTCCGCTCCCCTTCAGTGGGGACGCACCCTTACGTACAGTCTGACCAAAAAGTGTAGAAATTAAAAAGTGGCAATACTGTAGTGTGGTCCCTTTCTAATCTATCTAAGAAAACGGAGACGACACTACAGTATTGCCACTATTTAATTTCTACTCGTTTTGGTGACTATACACCGCGTGATCGTGAAGACGTGGCATCTTTCCTAGTCGCCGATACATTTTGTCCCTGCCGCTTGCTGCGCTGCAATTCACTCGGCAAAAACCGCGGCGGCTCCATCTCCATACCATGGTATAAGAAAATAAGGTATGATGACACTCCGGCTAGTGATACTTTCTACGTCACTGGTTAGCTGCCGCTGTATTGTAACAAAATAATTATAAGGAAAAAATGTTTGCCTTGCGATTGACATTCTTTGATTAAGTTTTATTTTGTCGTATTACTTGATTTAGAACACACACGATTTTATAAAATTCAGGTAACAAGGTAATGGGGGTATCGACACAGACGTATTCGCCCAACTTAGGTCAACTTCGCGAGTAGTGTGTACCGCAACTAAAGGGACACGGCGCGTTTCGTGGCATGCTTCATACATCAGTATAATTTTGTTTTTGCCCTCGACGCTCTCCGCTGCCGCTCGTCGCTCAAAATCGTGGCATCTCCGTTAGTTTTATGAGAAAGGACGTATAAAGATCTGCCTGGGAAGCAAAGGATAACGAGAGTGGGTCTGATAGGTACTGAACAACCCGTACCCAGGGTTGTTCAGTACTTATCCGACCCACTCTTCCGATAATGCGTCAACCTTATGATAATGTGTTGTTAAATAATAGACCAAGTGAGTAAGTAAGTAAGTAAACACTTTAATGTACACAAAAACAGTTAAAAAAATACATCTATTACAAAGAAAAGTGCGAGTAAAGTGAGCGAAGCGACTCTGTTCCAGCTTGGCCTAAAATTCTTTTGTATGTCCGATGTCCGTTTGTTCGGATTTCCGGCGGTTCTCGCTCAAAGGTCGCATTTCTCAACCGATTCTCATGAATTAGGTTCCCTAATAACATAGAATTTATAGTCGATCGATTAAAAATTTCGAAAATTTTCAATATGGCGGAGATGTGAGAGAGAGAGATAACAAAACAAGAAGGTTCATGAAAAACATTGCTAGTGCTTGTAACATTTTGAGGGTTGCCCTCGATTTCCCTGGGATCCTATCATCAGATCTCGATATGGTGACAATGGGACAACCTCAGGAGTATACTCTTTCAAGTAAAAAAAAATTGTGTCCGTCCTCAAACTCTTAAGAGCTCTTGTCCGAGCGGATAGAAGCCCTGGGGTAAGCTCGGAACCTTTTGTTTAGCCCCTGGGGTCTTGGCCTCCTCGCTACGCTACTGCACACATAGAATAGAATAATAAAGCATTGAGTCCGTGGTCGCGTCGCTTCGACGCCCACCGCCCGTGGCGATATTAATTCGATTTGTTATGGTCAATTACGATTATTAATTAACATTATTGGACTGTTTGTTTTGAGACAAAGGGTAATTAAGTAGACACGCAATGCTGTTTTAAGAAATTTATAATTGAATTTAGTAACACCATCGATGCGTGCACATTGCTATGACTGAGACAGACTATGAACGCGCACCGTTTTGCCCTAATTAAATCGGAGGGCGGAGGTGAGCCATTTGTTTCAAGATAAATAAAATTAAATCGAAATCAGTACATGCGTTCGGGAGCTACAATGCCAAAGATGGAGACACACAGATAGACACGTTATTATAACTAATAAGTATAATGTTTATATATAGGAATAATTACACCTATTTTGGTTTTTCTAATGTGGATAGGTTACGAAATATTACCATTTTTGTCGTTTTGCGTTTTTAATTTTTATCTCAAGCATAAAGCTGTATTAGATAAAGTTCTCTATACAGGATAATCCTTACACATACCTCTATCGATCATATTTAAATCACAATCTAATTCCGTTTTATCCAGGAGTTGCAAGCATTTTAGGTTTTATCCGGATTTTTTCGAGCAATGACATATTTATTGTAATGCTGGTAAAAATTTACACTTTCTGCCCCTTTTTATTTACTTGTTTTTACATTATCTTCTTTCTTCCCAAAAATTATTCTAGGTCAATAGAAAGTAGCCTTTTAGGTCTTGATTCCCTTACCATTGTCAACAAATGCAGCACAAACGCTCGTTTTTTTTTATTGCGTTGTTTAAGCATTTTAATTTTTTCACGACTCCAAGCGGTAGCAGGCCCTGAGTATATGATATTAATTTCAGCTTGCGTTCCTGAGAAAAAGGACAGACGAACGAACACACAGACAGACGGACAACAAAGTGATCCTATAAAGATTCCGTTTTTATCGAGTGAGTTACGGAACCCTAAAAAAGAGGCTTTAGTAATACTTAGGGAATTAATGCGACCTTTTTGGATTACAATGTCAAAACGCTATTAATTTAATGCATTATTCAAAGTCCCTTGTTGCTTCAGTAAAGGAAGGGTTTCTAATTCGTATTATCCTAATAGTAAACATGATTTTATCCTAATCTACACAATATCCTATCTTGCTTACTTTCACTTTGACACTATCGTAACTTTAGCAGAGTAAAGTCACATTTTGAAGAGATTTAAATAAAGTACGACGTTGCTAAGATTACATTTGATATGCGGATGTAATTGCCGAAAAGCTATTGAGATCACAATATTACCCTACTTATTAAAGAAGTCTTTTGTGCGTTCGAGATTCAAGCACTTTACGATGTTACTCGAAACGGTATAATAATGTACGCTTACATAAAAAGGTACATGTTGCTAGTAAATCGATGGTGGTTAAGACGTTTTGTGCAATGGACAATGGGCGGGTAATCAAAGGCCTCTTAACCCATATAATGCAAGGTTCATTAACCTCGGACCCTTTGCTTTGAGGATTAGTTATGTTAGGATCTGTGATATGGAAAACGATCGTAAGTCTGGTTGCAGATAATCCTAAGAATCTTCGACTATATTTTACCAAATTCACTTTTTAATTTAAATTCGTATCTACCTTGTGTACATAAATGTTAAAGAAAGGATAAAATGAAACGGGCCCAATTGAGCACCTTCGGCTCTATCATCAGATCAGTTCCATTTCCCATAATTTCAATGATGATTACAGACTGACAGGGCAGATACCCGGACAGTGAAACTAAATAACTAAATAGCTTGTAAAATAAAAATAAATCGGCGAAGGTTAGGTATAACGTAACCTATGCCATACTTTAAGAGCGAGCAATACGTCTTGTTTCACTATAGGCAGTTTGTTTTTTAGAATCACCTTCCCCCTGAGTACCTAAAATACCAAACGAGCGTAGGCGTGAGAAAAAGCTAGCGTTTAAGTAAGTACATAACGAAGGCAACCCTAACGCATATTACAATGACGTTGCGGCACCCGCGTCCAATAGGAGCGGTAGGCATCGATAGCGGTGGGAACGCCCTCCGTCCATACAACTGGTGCATTTGTTACGTAGTAACTTGTATATTATAATCTGTGCTACAGATACGACTTGTACAAGTACAGGCTGTTTATTCATATTTACTAGTCTTATTTAGCTTCTCAAAGCACAATAGAAGCTGCTCTAGAAGCAGCAGTTTGACAAACTACACGTCGCTGAGATTAGAATGCATCAATGATTGAACCACAGCGGCACATTTAAAGTGAGACCCGTACAGGATAAGCTGACAGAGGCAAGACTCCGATGGTATGGCCATGTCATAAGGAGGCCAGAAGACCACATAACTAAAAGTGCTCGATTGTAATACTGGACCGAGAAAGCGTGGACGACCCATTACATGGATCTCTGTAATCAAGAAAGATGCCGAAAATGGCGGAAACATAGACCCAAAAATGACCCATAAACGACAATCTCTGGAGTTGACAAATTGGGAGAGCCGGTCCCAACTAAAAATGGGACAAGGCCAGATGAAGAAGAAAGCTCAATCAAATACGTACACTTTTTTCTAGTCTCCTATTTTGACTATTTTCTTAGTGACCTCTATATATGCCTTTACTTCAAACAAGATTCAAACAAGGGACCGCAGGATTGCAGGCACAAACTACCACGAAGCCAATTAGCGTCACTGATGAGGCCGTGTGACAAGTTGTGTTAGCCCTTTGACTTCCAATACCTAGAACACAGAAACCGGTAATCGAGGAAGTCTTATTTAGAATAAAACAACATATACTACATAGAAATACTCAATACTTACGCCCTTCTTTCCAAGAAATTTGAGCGAAAACATTTTAAAATTAAAAGGACATTTTGTTGAAAAGAAAACGGCTATGTTACGCCCTTATGTAATAGATAGCTAAACGAACACCTTACAAACAAAAAGGAAACTTTTCAATAATAAAATCGGGTCGCTTAGGCTCTTTCTTAATGAGCTAAATCTAGTTTCTCGGCCGGCGCCGGCGGCGCCGCCGCTTGGAAAACGTCTTTTTATGAAACTCTCGTCTAATTCAGGTTAACAAGATTTTTCTTTTAATTGAATCTATTGGAACGCATTTATTTTTGTCGTCCGACGCGACGTTACACATTTTTCGCAGTAATCCCGTGAGGTATTTTTAATCAACACCAAAAAAGAAGATTTGATAATAATGAAAATAATAATATTGCTTTGCTATTCCGCGATATAATATCGTGCCAGTTAAATAATTTGTGCTAACCCGTTATACTTATTTGCGTATTTTTTTATGCATAAATGCATTTAATGGTCCCACCCTCACACCACGATAAGAAAAATAAGTACGCAAATAAATATAACAAACCATTACAACAATTAAATAAAAATATACATCACTCAAAAAATATACAATTCAGCTGTTTAGCTTGTTCATGAACCACGCCATGTTTAAAAAAAATACTTCCCGACTTAGGCCTTAAATTTTGTATGAATTTGCTTTAGAGTTCTCTTGAGTTGTTCCGCCCGGAATGACAACATTTCATTGCATGTTTGAGAAAATATCATCCATTCATCCGTTCCTTAATTTTCTTTTCAACGGAATACTAGGATATATCTATGGCATACCCACTCAAACATTTTTAGCATGTGTGCCGGAATGTAGCATTTCCCCGCCGTGCATCTGGCATGAAAGCCCGCCTTATTAGGTACGTGTCTGTCTGTCTGAGTGCATACAGTATTAATATCATCTGCTCAGGCGAAGGCTGGTGTGTGCCACACTGCGCCGGTCGAAGAGAGTTACCGATTAACCGGGCTTTTGTGTACCCACTTATACAATCATACATACATACATAAAATCACGCCTTTTTCCCAACGGGGTAGGCAGAGACCACATATTTCCACCCGCTACGCTTTCGCTTCATCAACATTCATTAACCTCCTCATGCATGCTCGTCGGTTTAAAGTACTCTTGACTTGCCATTTTTTCAGAACATCTTCAATCTGATCAAGAAACGTTCGTCTAGGCCTTTCTTTTCCAACATTTCCATTCACATTCGCCTTGTAGATTTCTTTCATGAATCTTCCTTTCATGCATCCTCTTATACAATCGTGTGAACAAATACGCTAACTGATTAAAGAAATATTTATTCTCCATAGACACCACGCACCACACACGACACATATTTGTTTTTTTTTTTTTTCAAAATGATGAAGGCCGTATGAGGTGGGACTCTCGAATACTTGTAATTATTTCATAACTATAATTTTGATCTATCGACACCACCATTGACTAACTTATCATATCACAACATCAAAACTTCTCGGCACGTTTATGGGGTAAATAGTAAAAATACACGTTAGTAAAACGTATCTCTCTATAGTGCTTCATCATGTCATACAAAGGGATTTGCGTACTCGTTCTCCCATTCAACAAGCCAGCTATTTTTAGACCAGAGTGCACTCGCTGCGAAGGTATAATCGATATTGACTTACTATCAAGCATAAACAGTCGTAAAAACAAGTTCAATAATTATCATTGTTTAGTTGTTTCTCTTTTTATCTATATTCTGTAATCCGATGATATATTTGTTCTAACGTAAGTAAAGCCACGGGCGAAAAAGCCTGTATTTTAATAAAAGTTTTGTTATGTATAACTAGCTTTAATCAAAACTTGAATCTCTATTTCTTTTATAACTCAATGTATTCTTTCTCGTCTACTTATGTCACTTCAATAAACTGAGTTACTCCACTACCCAAAGTTTGTCTGGAAGAGATCGCCCTTTAGCGATAGCTGTTGTCTACCGTTTTTTTATTTGTTTATATCTGGTTACTTCTGTAAATGTTTTTTGGTGTTCGATAAACTTATATTTTATTGTAAGTCAAAACCAACAAAATTCAACTATGAATGTATCCATTTAAATAAAACAATTTAAACAGATTATATCTCGTATATTAATTATTTGAGCCTCCCTGACGTTTCGGAACCTTTACAGATAGGTACCATTGTCAAAGGTTAAAATAATTAATATACGCGACATAATCCGTTTAAATTGTTTTATTTAAATGTGTGACAGTCGCGGAAACCGAAGAAAATATTATGAATGTATCCCATTTCATCAATGGGCGCAGTGTGGAACACGACACCGCAGTAATTGATATTTACTTATTTATAGCCCGTTGTTTGGTTCGTACTTGTCCTGCGGATACACGCCACTCGGAGATACACATAATGTACACTTTCTACTACATTAGTAATGAGCTTTGGAATAGTTGGCAAATATTTGACGGTTTTGATCACATTTTGAGAGTGGAGTTTTGGTCGTATTTACTTTAGGTAAGTAAATATAAAATAACTTACATACAGTACAGCGATACAGCTGACGCCTTTTCGATGGATCATTACGATATTTTTTAATTTAGAAATCCATACTAATATTATAAATGCGAAAGTGTGTCTGTCTGTCTGTTACCTCTTCACGCTTAAACCGCTGAATCGATTTTGATGAAATTTGGCATGGAGATAGTTTAAGATCCGAGGAAGGACATAGGATAGTTTTCATCCTGGAAATTATCCCTAAAAAGATTGAAAAGTGAGTAAGTTATTCATGATGACATTGATGACCCTGTAGAAAATGTAATGATAAGACCAAAAGCACAATTGCTCTTACATTTGCTTAGGCGCTTTTAATAATCGGGGGGCACGGCAGTGCCCCCGCCAAGTCGAGCGCGAAGCAAACACTGCCATACCATCCTTTACTGGAACCATTTCGCCGCATTTTCAGGCCCCTATTTGAGCACCTCTGGATAAGACCAGAACGCAGAAATTTTCGTCATCCAGTAAGCTATAATCACATACTTAAAATCCAAAATTTCAAGTCTGTAGGTCATTTAGTTCCGAAGTTAAGCGAAAGCAAAGTTTCGCATTTACGACACTCACTCACTCATGATCATCAGTAAAGAAGTAGTACTTCCCATAAATTCAGAGAGCTGAAATTTGGTACAGAGTTAGGGTTTAATGGCCACATAAAGCGAAAACTATAAAAATTGGCCAAGTGCGAGTCCGACTCGCGCATGAAGGGTTCCGTACCATAAAACAAGTTTGTTGTATGGGAGCCCTTAAATGTTTATTTTATTTTATTTTTAGTATTTGTTGTTATAGCGGCAATAGAAATAGATCATCTGTGAAAATTTCAACTGTCTAGCTATCACCGTTCTTGATATACAGCCTGGTGACAGACGGACGGACGGACGGACAGACGGACGGACGGACGGACGGACAGCGAAGTCTCAGTAATAGGGTCTCGTTTTTACCCTTTGGGTACGGAACCCTAAAAACTAGGATAATCGAAGATCTGGAGTACTCTGATTAGAAAACACAAGAGCCCAACCAAACTATTAGAGATCGACGTGAGATCGACATACCGCCTTTACAAAAAATATTCAACTTGTTGTGTTCGGTTGGCCGCCGTCGCGACTGATCGTCTCTCCTGATGATGGATCGCGTACCGATTCGAAACATGTCGAGCGTTATTCGATTTCTACGACGTGAGTAAACCCGTTTAAGTGTTTTAATATTCAACTTGGTGGGCCGCTTCATTTGATGTCAAAAATCCAAGGTCTGAAGTATTTTGACGACGCGTTTGGCTCGATTTGTAAACACCTGCCTACTGAGCCGGCGGTGCCGGGTTCGAGTCCCGGCCAGGGCAAATATTTGTGTGATGAACTCGAATATTTGTGCTTGGGTCATGGTTGTTCTATGTATTTAAGTATATATTTATTATCTATATAAGTATGTATATCGTCGTCTAGTACCCATAACACAAGCCTTCTAGAGCTTAATTTGGGACTAGATCGATTTGTGTGAGGTTGTCCGATATTTATTTATTTATTATTTATTTGATGAAGAACCCTCAGCTGGTCTCAGCTGTATTAGAGATATGGTAATGCCCCCTTCTACTATTGGTACATAAAAAAATCGACTGTCAATCCAGCGTAGTGGGATACATCTAATTTAATCTAGCCTATAGCGTCCCACAGCTGGGCGGGTTACGTATTAAAATCCCGAAAGTTCATAATACCTACAGTTGAAATACCGATGGTCAAAATACCGAAAGTTCAAAAAGCCGATATTCAATAAACCGAAGCTCAAATTACCTATTTTCAGAAAATCGAAAGTTGAAAATGTCGAAATTTCATAATCCCGAAATTTTTAAAATCTCTAAATTTTATAATCCCGAAAGTCAATGAGCACTTGAAAAGTGTCAGGACACTAGACTAATCTGACTTTTCCGTGGAACCGATCTGCTCCGGTGCTGCGGGATGTTCAGCCCCTCCGCCCTAGCGTAAGAAAGTGCGGAAAGCGCGGAGGGAGGGCGGCCGGGGGCTGCCCTCCCTCCGCGCCTCCGGGCTTTTATATACACTCTAGGGTTAGGACAGACAAGACCACGTGGAATCGGGGTTGATAGCTTCGGTTCTGTGGCAAGTCGATTAAGAAAAGGAAAGAGTCCGGGAAAGTGGGAAATTAAGTATGACACTAAATATTCGATATTATAAAATATTCTGTCATGGACTGCCAACCGAACCGAACTTGTCTGGAACCGAAGCTGTCAACGCTCGCCTCCGCAGCTTCGGCTTTTTAGTCACCTTGGGCGACCAGCCTCAGCCGCTGCGACTCGCTTGATGCCCGCACTTTCTTACGCTAGGGCCACAGTATAATAAAGAGTACTAACGTACTAGGGCGGAGGGGCTGCACATCCCACAGCGCCGGAGCAGATCGGTTCCACAGAAGAGTTCACTTATAAATAGTAAGTAGTAGGCAAGTAGGTTACGTAATTTAGGTTAATATTCTTTGTATAAAATAAACATTAGAATCTGTAAGACTACAGAAATACGAGATAATTCTCGAGAGTTTAAATAATATTCTGGATTACAACCTTCAGGCAGGATCATAGTCTTCGGGATTATAATTTTCGGGATTACAGTCTTCGGGATTACATTCTTCGGGTTTACAGTCTTCGGGATTATAATATTCGGTATTTCATCCTTTCGATCAAACGTTCTTTCGGGATTTTAAACTTTCGGTCAAATAAACATTCGTCATTTTAATTTTCGGCCTTCCGTCCATATAGGTCTTATGATATTCGGTATTTTGAACTTCGGCATTGTAATACGTACCCGCTGGGCGAATGCCTCCCCTTCTGCTTTTAATACGCATATAAATAAAATTAAATGAAAACTCTGGACAAGACTAGACTGGATTTTATACTTATACTTACAAGTTTACAAGAAGAAATAGTCGAACGATTAACTTTATTCTACTCGAACATTACACAAATTAAATAAACAAATTACACCAAAATATTAATTTCGCTCAAAATTTGGTCAAAATATAATGCATTGGACTAAGAGTGGCGGTAATACCCGCCGCACACGTCGCTAGATGGCGCTGACTGTATTTTAAAACGCGCCGTCGTTTGTTTTTCCGATAATCTTATATGGCGAAGTGGCAACCGGCCGCGTTACAGTCGTTTACGACATTCTTCTACTGCGCTTGGAAACGTTAGCTAGGGATTAGGAGGGATTATTTGCATTTCGTTGATTTCGCTTATTATTTCGTGAGGTTTGCTAAAGTGAATTAGCAGGTTGTTATAAAACAATATGCCCACGTTTCTACAAAAAGAAGTGAAATCCCACCAAAAACATTCTGTAAAAAACTAGCCAAGTCTCGATGGAGCTTCTTGTTTATCTCTAAAAAGTAATGAAATCTAGACAAAGTCATACCAAGTCTAAGGTTCCTTACTGCGATTTCTTTATTATTATAGTTAATGTTGTGTGACTTGGCCGTTGAAGGGTACACAAGGGTACAAAACCAGGTGCTCCATGACACCATTGCACCAACCTGTGGCCAGAACCGCTATAAGTCAATTTTGTTTACACGTAATGTTATATCTGTTGTAACTACCTATGTTTGTTAGGCGAGATAATAGCCCATACTGGTGTACCCTTCAACGGCCTAGTCACACAGCATTAACTATAATAATAAAGAAATCGCAGTAAGGAACCTTAGACTTGGTATGACTTTGTCTAGATTTCATTACTTTTTAGAGATAAACAAGAAGCTCCATCGAGACTTGGCTAGTTTTTTACAGAATGTTTTTGGTGGGATCCCTTTTATTAATTAAGGTTATTAGGTGGATATCTATCGTGTTGTACGAGGTTGCTTCCATACTTCCAAGTCCACGCGGACGTAGTCGCGGGCAAAAGCTATAGGATGTATATATATTTTCTCTCGTCGGAGGCTAAAAAAAACCCGGACAAATGCAAGTGTGACTCGCGCACAGAGGGTTCCGTATATTAAGTCTGCACCTGGTATGTATGGCTCCGGATACAAATGAGGTGCAAAGTTAACGCAACCAATAGCGTTTGTTCTATGGAAGCCCCAATTATGTATTTTTATTTTATTTTATTTTATTTTTAGTATTTGTTGTTAAAGCGGCAACACCAACAGACATACATCATCTGTGAAAATGGTCCAAGATACACAGCCTGGTGACAGACAGACAGACGGAAGGACGGACAGTGGAGTCTTAGTAATAGGGTCCCGTTTTTACCTTTGGGATACGGAACCCTAAAAATTATTATTTTGAGATCCTCTTCCTTTTTGCCAATTGAAAATCAATCCAGTGGAAACTCTCGACCACCAAAATGACTTTTTAGAAAAGTTGTTTAAAAAGATTTAACAATTATCTCTCAAGTTAAACTCAAACTCTAAACGCTAATGAAGACGAAATATTAATTAAATTAATGAGATGCATCATTTAATTTCCCATCAGGAAATTAAACCCAGTTGATGCTAGATACTGGTGAAATATGCCCTAACTTTCTGGATTATTCTCTAAAGAACGTGTTAGGACCTTCGTCCAACGTAGTAAGAGTTATAATCGAATGGTGGATGAAGATTATGAAACCGCGAGTTGGGAAATGGCGATCGTGTTTTGACTTGGTTTTGGAGTTGGATGTACTTTCCCTAGACTTTATGGCTTTTATATTATTGTAGTTAATTTTATTATTGTCTTTAAAATACAACGCTGTAGAAATTATATACAAGATGCCCGGGAGGAACCCGAAAGATTTTAACAACATATTTCTGACCATATTTAAAGATAAAAGTGTCGTATCCTGTTGGCTTGATTAGCCTTAGATTCCGAGATATTAACAATTTTATGAGATATATTAACAAATGACATCCATGTCTCAAGAACAAATATTCGAGTTCATCACACAAATATTTGCCCCAGCCGGGATTCGAACGTGGGACCGCCGGCTCAGTAGGCAAAATTTGTCAAAATTAGTTTCCGAACGTCAATTGTCAGGGGACTACCCAATCCTTGTGAAAAACAGCTGCTTTATATTATTTTAAGACCAAAATTGGGGCACATCTGCGCAAATTTACAACCGAAGCCAATATTCTCACCTACAATAACAAACCATTTATTTCAAAACATAATAAATAACCCAAATTCATCGATGGAGCGCAACCGGCACCCTCTGGAAACACGTGTGCCTGGTGGCTAAAAGATCCCTAGGGATAATCTATTCTGCGACCAAAATGACGCGAATTTATAATTTTGGTATCGTTTTGTTTTCCTCAGGTTTCAATCAAATTTGGTGAGTTGGTAAAGTTCCTTTTTCTGAACATGGTAAGCCCAATTTCACGCTATGTCCTACAAATTTTTCCATTGAGTTTCACAAAATTTATTTTAATTTCGTAATTGCACTTCATATTTTGTACTAAAAGTTTGTTTAGTGATTTCAATGACACTTTTTTTTACTTGAGTATTTATTTTATTCTGTTTTTAGTATTTGATGTCATAGCGACGACAGAAATACATCATCTATGGAAATTTCAACTCTCTATCACGGTTCATGAGATACAGCCTGATGACAGACAGACTTACGAAAAGAAGGAACCCTATAAATTTAATATTACCACATTCTTACCATGAAGGCGCTTGTACTTGAAATCGGTATTTTTTATTACATTAAAAAAAATCGGATGTCATTTCCTAACTGTCACATGTACCATCATGGAAAAACGAAATCAGTTAATTAATCTAGTTAATGAGTTTCATAATGACGTTATTAAAGCACGTCAAGCGTGACTGATGACGCCCAAATTAAAATTACACGGTGCCATATGGCGTTGATATTGTTGTGGTAGGTCACGGGGGGATATTGGATAAATGGATATTGGGATGGATTAACCACATGTCGATCTTGAAGTGGTTAGTAATCCTGGCTTAAAATTGACATTTTACCAGAACAATAGTAATAAATATTGATACAAAGGTAAATTGGGAAAGAAATCGGCCAAATGCGAGTCTGACTCACGCACCGAGGGTTCCGTACAAATACTTATCCCATCTTAACTGGCCGGGTTAAGTTAAAGTCTGCACCTGCCCGTCTAGCACAACTATACTTCGCGCTTGTTGTCGCGCGACATAGCGCTGTCCGTCACCCTCTCACATTACTGTACAGAAAGAGACAGGCAATTATTTCTCGTGAGAAATAGTCGCTTCTGACAGTTGTGCTAGAGGTGCTGGTATATATGGCGCCGGATACAAATGAGGTGCAAAGTTAACGTAACCGATCACGTCTATTGTATGGGAGCCCACTAAATATTTATTTTATTCTGTTTTTTAGTATTGTGAAAATTTTAACTGTCTATCACGGTTCATGAGATACAGCCTGGTGGCCAGACGGACAGACAGGCGGACGGACAGCAGAGTCTTAGTAACAGGGTCCCGTTTTTTACCCTTTGGGTATGGAACCCTAAATAATGTAATGTGATCCACTGCAATGTAAGCAGGACTCGAACATGCGACCCTACTTTACCAGCGTAGTGCTCTCCCAACTGAGCTATTACATTGTTACGTCAATCACACCAAATCTTTGATTCCATAAGTAGTTAACGCGCTGGACCGGCAAGAGGAACCGGGTTCGATTCCCGGTCTCTTCCACGAGGTAACTAATTTTTCAATTTTTCCTTTAAGCTTTGATCTTTGTATCAATGGTTTTAATAAAAGTTATCTGACAACTTGGATCGGAAGTGAACCCGATAGGGACCAGTCGGAAACAAAACACGATCGACACACGTGCACCAATGACACGTGCATCGAACACGTGGCATTCTGCCCTTCGGTATTCTTGCTAAGGATTGATGGTGATGGACATACGCGTAGCCACGTACTCATAATCTTTGAGCAGAGAGTTATTAGGCTTAAGGAGAGTCTGGCTACGGAAATATTACCTGAATTTTTGGCGGGAGATTTAAAAAATCTTGGGCGGTCACGCTTCGTGTAGTGGGAATTATAGTTTTGATGCTATAATATATTTTAAATTTTCTGTCCACACGTAAGTTACCTAAGGAAATAAGTTAAATATGTCAAATTAAGACCAGCCCAAGATTTTCGAATTTCCCGCCAAACATTTGAGTAATATTTCGTTAGCAGTGGGCACCCTGTATACTCCACAAGGTGATCAATCCAAATGGTCAGTATAGAAAACGAAAACTAAAAGAGATAGGGAAATCTGTTCTTATAAGTAGGAACCATGGCGATAATTTTGATATCGTGTGATCAATCCAGATGTCTATAAAACCGCTGTACGACCTGCTCTTACATACGGCGTCGTGCTGGCCCCTCAAAAAACAACAAGAGGATAGACTACTCGTACATGCCGCTGAAATGAGGATGTGGCGCTGGGCGGGAGGCGTCACGCTGCTAGATCGCAGCCGAAATACCTCGTTCGTGGAAGCTTCCGGATTAAACCAATTCAAGAGAAGCTAGTGGAATGCCGACTCAGATGGTACGGGCATGTAATGCGTCGCCCACCGGAGCACATGACCCGACGAGTACTAGAAATGTTTCCGGCGCCAAAAAAGCGAGGAAGACCCCGCCTCACATGGATAGCCACCATAAAAAGATATGAAGGATGCAAATGTTACATCTGAGACGACCCAGGATCCTGGCGAAGAATGACTAGGAGAGCCGACCCCAAATGATGGGATAAGGCTAGGCGAAGAGAGATTGATCAATCTAAATGACCCATTTGTATAATTGATCACACGGGATAACTCGTAGAACCGATGTGCGCTCTGCAGAATGGTTGAGTGACAAACAAAAGATACTTCCCACTAAAGGTTGTCTGGAAGAGATCGCTATTTAGCGATAAGACCGCCTGTTGTTTACCTGTGTTTATTATTTTACTGTATATATCGCTTCATGTTTTGTATCCATGTGTATTTGAGGTGTACAATAAAGTGGATTTGTATTTTATTGTACCAATGTACGCTGCTTGGAATAACCCTCAACAAAGAACCGATGATCTGGATCCCAAAAAAAAAACTTAATCATCGGCTACGTTAAACCGTCAATTTTAAACTTTGGAATTGTATTTTCACCTCAGACAGGATAACGGGGATAACTCGCTAGCCGGATAAAAACCCGGTAATCCGACACTAACCTTTCAGATTCAAATGAGAGGGCCTTTTATAAATCATTCGAACGAACCCTTTTCACGGGGAGCGTCGGCAGATTC
Organism: Apotomis capreana; assembly: GCA_947623375.1. Lineage (NCBI taxonomy): Eukaryota > Metazoa > Arthropoda > Insecta > Lepidoptera > Tortricidae > Apotomis > Apotomis capreana. The sequence continues at coordinate 3,001,523 of OX392514.1, forward strand.
AATAGAAAGTTTTAAAGTACCTATTTGTTAATATTTAAGTTCTTATTACGTAGGTAAACAAGTAATCTTTGAAACGGAAGAAATCATCCTCTGGCACCTTTTAATATTGGAAGACTTCCCTTAGTCAAGTTTCTTATTTTACAACATAGACTAATAATTATATTTAAAACACGTCTTTCTTATTGGGGTTTCATAGGAGCATTTTACTTTGATCTTGACTGGAAAATCCCGAGTACCTACATTTTATACTAGTATGAAATGCAAAATTGTAATTAAAATCAGTTTTCTATAGAAAGGGGTCATTATTTCAGGAATAATTTTAACAGCCTCATGCAGTATTTGTACGAATGTATACTGTGCATTGCCAACTTTCACTAGGTAGTTAGGTACTTACACATAAATTTACATGGCAAAATATGACACAGAACTTAAATATTGGTACTGGTAGAGAATGCCCTATGGCATTAAGGCCGCCATTTGTACACTTTTTTGGGCAAATAAAAAAATAGTGCGTGGAGTCCCTCCGCGCGGTAGAAGTGAAACTTCGTAATGTGTAAATGAAAATAGGAAGGGGTAGAAATTGATTTTTTTTGAACTCATATTGTTTCTTTAAGGCAAACTTCTTCACTTTCGCTCTGTCTCTTTCTATTCCCCCTCCCCAGGAGCGTTGAACTTTTAACGCAACAGTGCTTTCCTACCCCCTCCACGGTAGCGTTAAACGTTTAACGCAACCGTTAAACGTTTAACGCAACCTTGTTGGAAGTTGCATTAGAAGTTTCACTTCAAAAAGTAAAAATAAATAGAAAAATAAAGAAATATTGGTCACTCGATCAGTCCAGCTTAGTTTTTATTTACCTTTAGTTAAATACCTTAAAAACAGTATGTTATTATTCCACTTCTTTTATATTGTGCTGATTTATTTTGCTACCGATACTCAGTAATTGCACCGCATCCACCGCGGTTCGGCACACGCCGGAACAATAAACACTGGAACTTTATATTCCCACCCCCGCAACCCCTAATCCATAACGACTTAACCCCCAACTACCCATACATACATACTACATTACTACCCTCGAGCGCTTTCAATTGTCCTCCCAATTTATAAAGACTTATCGATGGACGGAACTCTATTGAACTTACTACCTTCTGAATTTCCGTGTCTATTCAACTGTCATTCTAACTGCAAATAATGATTTAATTTAAATCTTTTCTTGTATCTACGTCGTGGATTATATTTTATTTATTAAAAGACACACGAAAGGAAAAATTACAATAAGTTCTGATCCGCATCGCAGGCTTCGTCAGGTGAGATACAACAACAAATCAACAACATTCTAACTTGTATGGACTTATATGAGGTTGAAAAAGCATTGAACATACTACGTTCTTAACATCGCCGCTTAATCAAGTGTCCTCTAATTTTAAAATTACTTAAGTGCATTTGAAACTTGAATGTTTATAAGACTTTTGGATTCTAGCAATAAGAGAATCCGCTTGAGTGCAAACTACGGTTTAAGAATAGGTATTTGGTGTAGTATGGTTTTTAGGAATATTTACTATACCCCAGTATAATGCAATTTTTCTTTATATTAAAATAGATGACATGGTTCCTAAGAACAAATCTTCGATGTCTTATAGTGTCAGAGTTTCCCATACTGACCGATTTAAATGAGCCACCCGGTATAGTATGCTTTGAATTGAGGGTTCGAATTCTAACTAACTACAGTGTGTCTATCTACAGCTGTCAGAATGCCATTCGCGTTTTATATCCGTCTCGCTCGCTCTTATGAGACACAGATAAGAACCTTCATGAAGTAAGGGTTTCTGTGGTATCTAACTACATCCATTTCAAAGATTTTTGAAACCATACTTAAAAGTCGTCGTTATATATTTTTAAATGTTTTTTTTTTTTCATTTTATGATAAACATATCGATAATTTCAACCAATTTTTTAAAGTGTAGTAGTAACTTAGCTATTTCATGCTTTCATTGTGAGAAGTTGAAAAAAGAACAGCGTTCTCTTTGAATTTGAAAATAGTTGTACGAACTAGAAAAAAATACTAAACAATAAAAAAGAAGCTTAAACAAAGTAAGGAAAGGGTGAAATCTCCTTTTTTATGTTAAGAATGAACTGTTCGTGTCACAATAACTCATAAACAATAATAAATCACAGAACAGTCTCTTTTTCTTTAAAAAAAACGTAACCATACCTACCGCACTCGAAACGGCGTTTTTCTCCAAAAAATAACAGATACAAAGTATGGCAATTAAACAAACCTACCCGTTTTAACGTACTTTCACAATCTCGCATCTCATTCACGTTTATAATTGTAAAATCAACTTTACCATGATTAAAATAAGATATACAATTAATAATTCACGAAAACACGTTAAGACGTATAAAGTTTTAAGTGATAGCGCCATCTGTGAAGAACCCTCCCATTTAATTCTGTCTTACTGGGGGTGGTAAAAAGTGTCCAATGACACTTTTAAAGGACTGGTTAATTATCTTTAAAAATACTTGAGTGAGGGTTGGAATGTGTGGGATAATTGATGGGTCATGGAGTTTAAAACAATAAAATGGGGATTATTTTTCAGGTAGCAAAGCTTCGTTTTATTGGTCCATAATATAACGGTCTGGATAGTATATAGTAACTTCCATGATAGATTCGCGAAAGGCCGCCTTTTACAGCCAAAAACTCTATAAAAAGGCATTTTTATAGAGCTTAAGAGGAAATAGGTAAGTTGTTTATTTTTCCATACAAATTGAAGTTTCGTTCTCGTCTATTTCTTCTTCCAAAACTTCAATAATATTTACTAACGAAATTTTAGGAGCTGACTGAGTAGGAAATGTTCATCTTTATTTAATGGGAAGGAAATGTTCTATGTCAGACCGTTTGGATTATTACGCAAATTAATATATTTTTTTATACATTTTTGTATACTAGGCGTCTGCTTTTAGCCAAAATTCCGCCGCAAACCTGCGCCTAGTACACAAATTCTATAAGCATTTGCGCAGAAAGCGAAACAGTCCGACATAGACCATTTCCTTTCCATGCAGTTTCTAAAATTTCATAAGGATCGGTTAAATTTTGGACAGACGATAACGAAACTTCGATTTGTATAGCCCGGTTGCGTTAAGTCTGCACCTCATTAGTATTCGACGCTATAGTCACCAGTTGCAAACTTTTTTGCACGGTTTTACGGTTTTACGGTTTAACGGTTTTGTACCTTTGGCAGAAGAGCGCCTGTCAATGACCACTGTTGGTGTAATGTTCTAAGCTCATAACAGATAAAACTATTAATTTTCCACAAAAACTGGCGTTAAAGTAAACAGTTTCGACACTTAGGTGACAAACACACCGACGTCTTTTATCGGAGTCATTACTTTTTGCTTTTTTAATGGCTCGGGCACAAATGAAGTGTCACGTGTGAATGGGACACTTGTCTATGATGTGACGATTGACAGGCTTATAGAATTCTAAAATGTCAATTTTCAAGGCGGTGGGGAGTGTTGCTAGTTTAAATACACATAACATAAGTTTGTAACTATTGTTGGATAATATACGAGTAGTCTTATTAAAATGTTCGTGAGACATGTATTAGCATAATAATATTGCAAACTCTTGAAACAGTCCGAAATGTCATTATGTCGAAGTTTTTGAACTCACTTCTGAACTCCCCATGTTATGTATGCCATGCTGTGAATGACGATTTCTTACAAAAAAGGAATAGTTTATCATGGTGTTCATGGTAAGACCGTCACAGATTAGGTTAGTTTAAAAAATACACAATAGAAACACCAAGTATCAAACAATGGAACAATGGCAAAAGGACAGGCTCAATGTGCTGGAAGCCTAAGCGCTGATTTTCAGCTTGCCCAGTAAAACTAGGCAATAAGCTGTAAGATTGGGATTCTATGACTACCACACTACTTGATCCCGCCACCTTGTTTTTGGTCCTCTTCCCCGATTACCCACATGCTGTCATTACACTATCACGTTATCAGCCGGCTGGCGCCCCCATGCCGTGCCGCAAGGTCGTTTAGATACGCCAAGCCAAACGACGTGTTTTAAAATAATGAAGCGACGAATTAGTACAAACACAAATGACTCGTTTAGTGTTCGGAATTTCGTTAGTATCCTGATAGGAATAGAACGATTGTTGGATTGTTGTTAAGAAATTTTTGATTGTTGTGTTTTTATTTATTACATAGGAAGGAAATAAGCAGACGGATCGTCCGATGGTAAGCGTCTACTGTCACCTATGGACACCTGTCCAGGGAAGACGTAAGTGTTACTCCGATGTTTGAAATTAGAATTTCGCATCGTACTGTCCCACTCATTCAAAGATTGTCTGATGCAAGATCGAAAGGGATGGACAAAATTCGAATTTCTATCTTCGGAGCAGCCTTAAATAGGAGTTACAAATGCGTTGCTGGTCTTTCAAACACTTCAGGGAGTCACCCTCTTTTTTTGAAGGTTTGGTCGCTGGTCCGGAAATACCGAGAGCGATTGATCATTCCAGGATTTAGCTGCGTAACGCAGGAAGCTCCCAGAGGTGCCCCAGAGAAATGCACGGTTGAGGACTGCCAACCATCTAAGTGTTGAGGATTTTCTTGGGGCACGAGAGACTTCGGGCCAAGACGAACACTATACCTTTTCTCGAACCGTTATTTTACGGCATACCATAGATCTAAGAAACGGCTACGGCTAGTAAGTAAGTAGTTTATTCATAACAACGTACAGTTAAAAATAATTATCAACTATAGATCTATGCTATATAATTTTAATAATCAACGTAAGTGTCAATATCAAAAGAAACCATTATATGTACAATTTTGTAATGTGTTTTTTTGTTTTTATGTAAAATAAAGTGTTGACATACATACATGCAATCATAGTTTATGAACCCAAGGTGAAGGGTTAGTAAAGACAGGGATGAACAGGGCTTGGCTTTTTCTGGGATCGGATAAAAAATATATAAAGCGAAAGCGTTAAGAGCTCAGTCATAGCCGCCAATTTCACATGAAATGTTTTTGGTAGGATTTATCACGGAGTGATTACATACTCTTTGGGATTTATTATTCTTTGAGGGGTGTGTAAGGAGACAAAGTGTGCATACATTCCCACAATTTTACACCCTGCATGTCACGTAACATAAGATATGACGCGTCTTGTCAATATTGGCTTATCTTTAGTAGCCCTTAAAATAATGAAGGAAGCCCCATTTTTGCTTGAATTTCATTTAGGTTAGGATAGGTTATGGTATGCACTTGAGTTTGTTTACACGTCATAAATTTAAGGTGAAATTAGTAGTAAGATAATAATGTTTTGGGTTAGATCATTAGATGCTATGCTCCGTTGCAGATTCTGACAAACGTTGGAAGAGATCGCTTTTAGCGATGTAGTCGCTTGATCTTTGCGCTTTACTAAAGGTAAAACATATTTAAAAAGATCAAGTACTTTGCTTCGTATTAAGAGGCCTTATACATTCCAAAAAAAAAAACAACCAACTTTTTAAAGTGAAAAATATTAATATTTTGAATAATAATTTCCTTGAGTTCTAAATAGTAATATCGCTTTTATGTCCTTCTTTGATTGCGTGCAGTCGAAAATAAGTAAAAAAAAAAAACAGTTTTTGAAACCAAAATATCGTCGTTCCAATGCTAAACTAACATAACTGCCATTTTGTCAAAATTGAGTTTTTGATGTAAATCTGTACCAAATATAACTCCGCACAATGTCACAAATTTATAGAGCTCTAGCTTTTAAGGTTCCAGAGTTACAATATTGTGAATCTGCACTTTTATTTTTTTCCCCCATGGTAAACTTACAAAATGTAGGTCAACTAACGAATCTGACATTTTCGTTAACGTTAACTACGAGGGTTGTTTGATAAATACCCGTGTTTAGAAAAAAACAACAAAGGTTTGTATACGTGTATATTTATTTTTCTACATAGTCACCTTCCAACTCTATACACTTGTTCCACGGTTGTTTTCACGGTGTTCTAGCTTTAATAAGCCGTCTAAAAAAAAAGATTTCGGAAAGTCGTGAAAATAGGCCTCCGTGGCGGCAATGACCTCTTCATTGGACGAAAATTTCTTTCCACCGAGCCATTTTTTTAAATTTGGGAATAGGAAGAATTCACAGGGAGCCAGGTCTGGGGAATAGGGCGGATGAGGCAGCAATTCATAATGTAATTGCTTTAATTTGGAGTCTGCGATTCTTGAGGAGTGAGCTGGTGCATTATCATGATGAAAGAGAACTTTTTTCTTATTTAGATGTGGTCTCTTTTTTTTCAAAATGGTATCAAATTCTTGCAATAAATTAGCGTAATATTGCCCGGTTATAGTTCTTCCTTTTTGTAAATAATCAGTATGGATGATTCCCTGCGAGTCCCAAAAAACAGTCGCCATGACCTTTCCGGCCGATGGAACGGTCTTTGCCTTCTTTGGAGCTGATTCCGCCGGCAAAATCCACTGTTTAGACTGTTCTTTACTTTCTGGGGTATAGTGGTGTATCCACGTTTCATCAACAGTCACAAAACGCGGAAGGAAGTCACCCGGACTACTTTCGTACTTATCTAAACAGTGCCTTGAAATTTGCTTCCGAGTGAGCTTTTGTTCCTCGGTGAGCAAACGCCGCACCCACCTCGCCGAAACCTTCTTCATGCCTAATTTGTGTTCTAAAATGTGCTGCACGCGTTCAATCGAAACATTTACAATGTCGACAATTTCTCTAAGTTTTATTCGGCGATCGCTTAATACAATATTCTCAATTTTTTTTACCATATCACCTGTGGTCACCTCAACAGGACGTCCTAGGCGATCTTCATCAAAGATGGACGTTCTGCCTCGTTTAAATTGATTGTACCAATATCTAATGGTTGTAATAGAAGGAGTATGATCATTGTAAACAGCTTGCATGCGTACTTTTATTTCATCACAAGAATTTCCTTCCAAAAACAGAAAACGAATTACAGAACGATACTGCTCTTTCTCCATTATTGCAATAACAACGCGAACTCCGTCGTAAAAAGCCGTTAAAAGAAAAAAAAACAAAAGAACGCTGTATTTTTTTTTAATTTTCTAGTCCATAAAGGATGCCTAAAAAATTCGTATACATAATTTCAGCCAGTAACAAGAATAACTTTTTAAAACGTGTATTTATCAAACAACCCTCGTAATTATCACTTACCGGTCAGATAACCAATAGCAAATTTGCGAATCTGCCAGATTCGTTAGATTTCTACGGTGGCTATTATGATCTGCTCATATAACAATCCTATAGCAAATGTGCGAATCTGCCAGATTCGTTGGTTTACTAATGGTGGTTATTATGACCTGCTCACATAAGTAGCTATAGCGAACTTGCGAATCTGCCAGATTCGTTAATTTACTATGGTGGCGATTATGATATACCCACAGCGGTAGCCTATAGACATTTACGAATTAAGCATTTTCGCGAGTTTGTCATTGTGGCTATTGCATTTAAAATAGGTGAAACTAGAAGTAAATGTGCGAATCAGGCATTTTCGCAATTTAAGTATTGTCAATTTAGTATAAAAAATAAAATTCGTGCGATTTTCGTTTGAACAAAGGGATAAACATATCAGATGGGAAGCATATAAAAGCCTAAATGGTAAAGACGTTGAAGCAAGACCGATGAAAGAACCTAAATAAGTGACAAAACTCATCCATTAAAAGGGTAAAATGGGAGGTGAAAGTTTGTATGAAGAACTTGACATTCTTCTAGTAACATTTCGAGTTCTTCATTAAAAACTAAGAAAACAAGTTTCAATTATTGTATTAAGCGGTTTACACCACGTGAAATTGTCAGGAATGGCCCGACATGTTTCGAACTCGTATGTAATACAATAATTAAATATGTCTCACGAAAGTTTTAATAAAACAAGTTTCAGCATTTTTTAAATACATCCCTGAAATGGATTAAATAGAAGGTGGGCTTGTATAAGAAACGTGGCCTTCTTTGTGTATTGTCGTGTAGACTTCGTCAAATAAAGACACCTAATACTTCTTTATACTTTAATACGATTTTAGAATTTTTTGAAACCCCCCCTCCCGTAAAGTGGGGTAAAATTCGAGTTAAAAGTTTGTTAAACAATTTTTAGGAACTATACTGAGCATGTATACCCGGTTTTCGAACAAAAATAGAATATTTTCGTATCTCTCACCCATTACACTGGTAAATAGAAATCGAAATGTTTATTTGCGAGAATACGTTACAACAAATTAGATCTTACGATACTTATAGAATCAGTATTCAGTCGACATGCAAGTCAACATGCAAAATAAATAAATTTTAATACCACATTTAAGGTAAAATCGTTATTATCAAATTAAATCTAAAATATAACTACACATTAAGACAAATTATAGCAATAACAGTTACCACTATAATTATGGTATTGCATATTAGTGACATATTATCTAAACTTTGGTAGCAGAAAATATTGTTTCCGAATATTATCACTCTTACGAAAGTATCCCCAACTCGGAAGTCTAGTTGGACCACATTAACTCTACCAAGCAAATGAACTGTCATACACAAAAAAACTAAGTATGGCAATATTAAGCAAAGAGTAACCAACAATCTTAGTACTGTCATATGTTTATTTCGAATTCACCCATACAAATTTTTATCTTGTTTTAATCCCCTTTGAGCGCTTAGAGTAAGAATATCAATAAACTGCAGTAAAAGGGAAATAGAAATACAGTATGTAAACTTACTTAATACAACGTAAAAGTCCTCCGAAACATCATTTAGGTATAAATATTTTTATAATTACAATATTGATCAAAGCATAACTTACCAAGATCTTTTTTTATTTATATTAAATTTGATAGAATCTAATACTAACGTTCTAATACTAAAGTCTAAAACTTAAAGATTAAGAGTAATACACAAGTATCAAGACTAATTAGTGGCCTATCTTCAGTGTTGTCATATACCGATTTACAGATAAAAAACGAAAGGAAAGATATTTTAGCCAGACTATACGTAATAGATAGCATACCAGAGTTTATATTGTAAAGCTGCCTAATAAGTAAATAAAAACTATTATTTTCGTTTAATTACTGAATATCGGTATCAATTACCATTAAGTATAAGTTAACGCTTGTAAGTAGTTCATAAAAACATGAAAAGCCATTCGTCATTACTAAGTTTACTAAACATAAGTTGAAAGTAAATCATATATTAATATTGTCAGTCAGATACAATTTAACTGCATTTATTGACTGACAGGTATAAAAACAAATATACTTATGAGACGTTTTCAGTTAAAAGAGTCCACTGTGCCGCTTACCATGAGCGCGAAATTTGTTTGCATGTTTAAACAAATAACTTGTCAACGCGCCCTTATGTAAGTGACTAAGTGGTATCTTTTGCTTGAACCGTCACATTTTAGCATTTGAACATTATTTATTGGTCGAATGCGATAAGTTTTAGACTATATACAATAGTATTATGTTATTGGCAACAAATAACTGCAGATTCGCACTCTATTATGATAGCAAATGAATGGGAAAGCATTTACATTCACCAAACGAAAACGACGAATGTGGCATTTTCGTAACTTTACTTTGGATTAAAAATAAAAAATGCATTTTGAATTTGCGAAAGTGGCACTTTCGTAAATTTACTATGGTGAATAATCTTGCCTTTTTGTTCCTTTCTATGGAGTAGCCAAATTGCGAATGTGCCTTAATTTCTAAACCCAATGAATTAATACATATCTGACACATAGAAAATATAAAACATGCAATTTAAAAACACTGTGTGAAAACAGTTCTATTATAACTACAAAAATAACCGCGAAAAAAAAAAAAAAACATTTTTTACCAACTTAAAATTGCTCCCCTGTAAAATTAGTTTTTTTGCAGTTATGTTAGTTTAGCATTGGAACGACGATATCAGTGACAAGTAGATATAATATGTTAAGAACATATTTGATCATAGAGAAAAATGTCTGAAACAATCAGCATTTTTGATCGGATAAGGAACCGTAACATAAGTCATACTAAGAAATTTCACGTGTAGTAATAATTTATGTAGATAGGTACCTACTATAAATTGTTTGTTTCCATACACTTTGTTAGTTTAGGCTGCTTCATGTTTGTAACTATTTTGTGTATCATTCGGAAACCTCAAACCCCACGTAGACAAAGAGCAGTTACTTAATTTTCAAACTCAATATAGCAGCTATTGATACTTAACTGTGCCAAAATATCCATATCACTTTATGAGTGCTGAGGAAACAAATTCCTTCCTCTTTATGGAAATCGGCTGAAAAGAGCGAACTTTTTGTAGTACTTTAATCTGTGGCAACTTGTCCAGACTTTTGTGTCCTAAATATACTGTTTTTTTATCTTTACATTAAATAGTATTCATTATAATTATGCACTATAATGAGAGATGTTAAAAGTTTAAAACACGATAGTTTTGTCAAACGAGTCGAAAGCGAGTTTCGTAATAGGGTTAATAGAGTGTATTAAGACAGAGTTCCCTATCTCTTATAGTTTTCGTTTTCTCCCTACTGACTCATTTGGATAGGATCATCCTAAAAATCATCCTGTTTAATTAGTAACGAATTCTGATAAAGCCTGGTGATATTAAACGATAAGTTCGCCTTTGTACCTATATGTTGTTTGTAATAGATGTATTTTTTAATTGTTTTTGTATACATACAATAAAGTGTTTACTTACTTACTTAAGACTCCTGGACTACCCGTCAGGTGAGTTTCGACCAATTGATGCGGGTACACCCTCTATTGAGTTATTGCCAAACTTTCCCCTAATTGTTGTTCTGTTTTGTTGTGGCATTCTCGTTGTTTTCGAGATTTTGTCATTAATTTGGAATGTTTGTGAATTTGCTTGATAATGATAAAATGGGGTGTTGTTATCACTTTGTAAAGAAAACACCGACCTTATAGGGGGATGATTATCTTCGTAATATTATACATAACTACGTCAGATTTACAAGTTTAAGAATATAATTATAATACGTTTACAATGAAGCGATGGTTCAGGCAGGGTTCCAACGGCTTTCCGGGCCAACACGGGCGTCCTACCTATTGGACCACTGAACCCGATGCAAGAGCCATTGAATTTTTCAACCAATTGCTTCTATTAGAAACCGATTTTGTTTCAACTTCAACCTACATTTTAGTATGTCCATGCGTAATTCACCGAGCGAGCGAAGCGTCTTCGTTTTATCCGGTTTTCCTGTCATTCTCGCCTACGGGTCGAATTCCCCAGGCATTTTTTTTCAAAATGGCGGAGATATGGGGATTGAAATCGTCAAGAAGTCACATTTTACCTATTCCGAAAAATTATCCCGAAGCCCACAGAGCCACTATCTTTTTTTTAATACTTTTTATAATGTTTCAGTACTAAAAAAAAAAACCTCGTACGAAAAGGTTAAATAAGAGGGATGATGAACACTCCTACAAATGTAGCCTTCATAGCGATTTCCAAAACCTCGGAATCGCAAAATATTCAAAGTCTAAAAATAACATTTCACCGACCACCGGCGTACTCAACAGCAATTTCATAAAACGACAATAAAGAGACAAAAATAACCCCAAATTCGGTATCTTGTAATTCTAAGGCTATATATAGACAAGCGTACCTAGTTTCATAAATAGCATATTGTTGTACAGGCTGGAAAGCAACCAAAAGATGGACGAGTTACTTCGAGGGCGCGTCAGGAGATAAGGGGCAAGACCAACTTCCGAAGCTCAAAAACTTTGAGATCTAAGAATAACATTTGACCGACCACCGGCGTATTATGCTAATCAGATGTGTGTCAACAATGTCGGCAGCGATGCCATAAAATGACACTAAAAAAGTTTGTATAAACATAACCCCGATTCGGTAACTTGTAGTTCTAAGGCGAGGTGTACACAAGCATCCAAACGTCGATTAAAAGTAGACGTGTATTTCAAGATGTTTCATAATAGGCTTTTACATCTTTATCAGATGATTTTATGCAGCGTTTTTGTGGCAGTGTTTGAAATGACTAGAGTCCGATGCGGGACAGTGACGTCCGCAAGATTGTCATTTCAATAGACAAAGCAAGATGTTTTTAAGTAAATAATATAGTTTATATACACCGGTATTGTAAAATTACTATCACAAGTTCTGATACTATTGGTAAAAACCTACGTTACTTAAGAGCGACGCGACGCGACGGGGCTGGGGCATAGAAGACCAAAATGAGAGATGTTATTGTGTAACATTATAAATTTACGATATCTCGGGCGGAGTCACCTTATTCAGTCACGCACCTCTAGCACAACTGTGACACGCGACTCTTTCTCGCGCGATAAATATTACTTATCTCTTTCTTCGCTTTACTGTGAGAGAGTGACGGGCGAAGCTATGTCGCGTGACAGGAGTCCTGATTGTGAGTATACTTCATATCTATATATAAAAGAAAATCTATTATATGACAAAAAATGGGGAATATTTAAAAATATATAAGTATATTGGGCAACAATATGGCTAATGTATTTCATGGTATATTCATCCAATAAACAATTACCTGATTCACCACGGAGTTATTCCCTTAAAAACTAGTAAAACGATCGCTCTTTTTAACGTAAAAAAAAAACCAATACAGTGATCAGTGTCGAAAGTGTGTACACAGCCTAATATAATCACCGAGTAGTAAAAAATATACTCATTGATACTTATTTATAGGATTATTATAGAACGTATTAAATGCAAATGTTGGTCAGTGGGCCATTTAAAAGATTGGATAGTAGGATTAGTTGGATATTAGGCCAATTTCTTTCAAATTAAATGGTTGAATTTAAATCCGAAGTTTTTCGAAAAATATGTATGTGCAGTCGAACTTTGAAAACGTGCAGCATATTTTAAGATCTGTTGATTATAAAATCGGCTTCATAACCCTCTCATATATGCCGTCAGGTAAAAAATCCTCAGTCCCGAATCCCCACCTTTTTCGGACACATGACGCTTTTTCCATTGAGTGCCTGGTGGTTCAAGGCAAAGTAGACGGTAGTAAACCACGCGGTAGGTCTCCAATAAGGTGGACTGACCAAATCAAATCAGCCACAAACTGCCCTTACCAGACGCGCTGTGAGAGAAAAATGGCGCCGTGTGATTAGGCTTGCCACACAAGGAATGACAGCCACGACCACTCTGCCAAGAGTGTAATGACAAAGAAAAGACTGGTAAGGCGGTTGTCACACTGCGTCGGAATCCGGACGGACGAGCGGTACCACGGATGTTTAGTTTGAGCGGAGATGCGGTGTCGGTGTGTTATACCCTGCGGTTTTTGTGTACAAATCAAGATTCTACAGTACAAAGTCAAAAACCGCAGCAGCAGCACTGGACGCCGCTCCGATGTGCGGAGCAGTGTGAGAACCGCCTAAGCTGTATGCTGGTTATCCATGGATAAGTTAAAAGAAATTAGTAAATCATCCAGTTTCAATTAAATTACTAACATAAATATATTTTTAATACCAAAGAAGCAGATTTAGTTTTTCTTCAGGAGATCAAAAGTCTTGTCAGCCGTTGGGAATCGGTTATTCTATGAACCCCATCCCATATATAGATTCTAAAGTCTAGTGCGCATTATAGTTCTTAGTTTGGGCATTAACATAGTTATCTAAGTTATTTTTGTACTCGTAATAGCTACTAACAATATTGATATGTCCTAAATAAATAAAAAAACTGTAATTTTTTTTTATTGTTTTAGTGGGCGGTATTTATCAAATATTATTATTGTTATTGATTGGTTTTATCATAGACGTATGCGAACGAGAACTCCGAAGTGTAAGTATTGAAATAATTTTTAACAGGCCACATTTGGGACAGCAAATAAACAATTTGCTTGAGTGATAAAGTTATTTGTATTAGAGCGAGTGTTTTTATGTGTGTGTCAGGTTTTTGCATTTAATAGGGCTTATTCCTTTTAAAATTTGTTTTTTTTTTCATATTATGACTAATACTTATATTAATAATTTCAACCAACTGTTTGAAGTTAATAATACCTTTCCCCGAGTTCTAAGTAGTAACATAGCTATTTCATGCTTTCATTGCATGCAGTCGAGAAGAAGTTGAAAAAACTAATTTTCCGCGTGAATTTTGTCAATTTCTAGTAGTTTTTGAAAAATAAATTATCAATGAAAAATTCTGTAGGTTTCAAATAATATACCGATACATTCCAATGGCCCTGTTCTAGGTAGTAACATCAATAATCTGTTAAGAAACATGCTTGGTCATAGAGAAAAATGTAAAAAACGATCAGCATTTTAAAAGGAATAAGGCCTCTTAATGGATCTGGCATGTCAAGGGTTTTATTAGTATTAAAAAAAACCGTCCTTAAACCTTAATAACTCTTTATTTATTTTAGACTAGATACTGGCCTTGTAGAAAAAAATATATTCAAATTTGGAACGCGCATCGCGTGTGGCCCGGTAGCACGTTGCTAACTATTCGGTGACGGTTAAGTTAATCCGCCCGAGAGCTCGAGTGACACGGCCATTGTTCTAACAGAATAGATAATTCACGCTGAAAAGCGTTGGATTAACCGAGCACGGTGTCGTCGGGCCGTTTCGAAATTCAAACTGCAATTCGAACTACGAGATGTATATGTGTTAATCCGTATTGAGGTAAAAAAAATACATCTATCAAATTACAATGTATTAATTTCGACGGGGATACAAATATGTCGTCAAGTCAAAGATGTTAATACGATAACTGTCGAATAGCGCATATCGCTAAAATAGAATTAGTAACCGAAATCTCGGATAGACGTCTGTGCCAAAGGTCGAATTGTGGCTAAAGTGTGTCAACAGAAAAGTGCCTCTTTTCCGAACACGTAGAGAAAAGCAAGGAAAATAATGAAAACTTGACAAAAGTTAAAGACTACATTCTGTCAATGTGGATTTTTCATATGTAGGTACTCGATAATCGGATGGGCGGCATTCGGGAAGCTGCGGAATATCTTCTCGTCTTAAATACCGCAGTGTCTTAAGACGGAGGTTTTTAGCCAATGTTTGTTGCCAGTGACAATGGGCCTCATAAGAAGGCCCAAAGTTACTCAAAGGGCAATGGAGCGAGCTACGCTCGGAGTTTCCTTGCGGGATCAAATCCGAAATGATGAGATACGTACGAGAACCAAGGTTGTAGTCAGACAGTCGCCAAACTTAAGTGGCAGTAAGCAGGGCACATTGCTCGTAGAAACCGATGGCCGTTGGTGCAGAAAGGGCCTTGAGTGGTGACCGCGGACCGAAAGACGCAGCATAGGAAGGCCCCCCAACAAGGTGGACCGACGACCTGGTTAGGATCGTGGGCAGAAATTGGATGGGGGCGGCGCGAGGTCGATTTTTGTGGAGAACGTTGGGGAGACCTTTGTCCAGCAGTGGCAATGGAGCGAATCTATCGGCTGATATAATGGTGATGATGACCTATTCGTAAACTGTAGGTAATACCCAATATCGGTTTAAATTGTTTCGCCAATTCATCAATGGAACGATTCGTTTAAACTTCACCTTTCGCCCCCAACTGTAAATAAGCAGAACAATATTCTCCGATGCGCAATTGCTCTCAAAATTTCAGCAGGCGCTTTTTATTTCGCATTTATTCGACTCTTTAAAATGGCGGGCGTTAAAATGCTTTTAAATTACGACGAAATGAACGCTTAATGCCCTGTTGACCGTTTTTAATTGAAAAATGTACTCTTGAAAGAACATACTTTAGCTTTAGATACTTTAGCGTTGTAGAGTGAAGTGGTTGACGTTGACTAAAGTAAAAAAAATATATATAAATATCAGACAACCACACACACACACACACACACACACACACACACACACACACACACACACTCGATTATGTGTGCCTGGGTCATGGATGTTATTTGTATTTAAGTATGTACATATTTATTTATATAAGTATGTTTATCATCGTCTAGTGTCCATAACACAAGCCTACTAGAGCTTACTGTGGTACTAGATTGATTTGTGTGTGATAGTCCAATATAAAAAAAAACACACACAAATCGATCTAGTCCCAAATTAAGCTCCAGAAGGCTTGTGTTATGGGTACTAGACGACGATATACATACTTATATAGATAAATATATACTTAAATACATAGAACAACCATGACCCAAGCACAAATATTCGAGTTCATCACACAAATATTTGCCCTGGCCGGGATTAGAACCCGGGACCGCCGGGTCAGTGCTTACAAACTGAGCCAACCGCGTCGTCGAGTAGTCAGAATTCCAACATTATTTCAAAGTAGATCATCATTATCAACATCATTATCATCATCTTCATATCAGCCGACAGACGTTCACTGGACAAAGGTCCCCAAGACGAGCGGTCTTGCACCACCCTTATTTCTGCCCCCGATCCTACCCAGGTATCGGTCCACCTTGTTGGGGGGCCTTCCTATGCTGCGTCTTTCGGTCCGCGGTCACCACTCAAGGCCCTTTCTGCACCAACGGCCATCGGTTTCTACGAGCAATGTGCCCTGCTTACTGCCACTTAAGTTTGGCGACTGTCTGACTACAACCTTGGTTCTCGTACGTATCTCATCATTTCGGGACGCTGCGTCTTCCGGTCCGCGGTCGCCACTCAAGCACCCTTCTGCCCCAACGGCCATCGGTTCTAGGGGTTACGAGCAAAGTACATAATTAGTTAGTACTAAAAATAATGAGATAAAGATAAAAAGATAAAAATATACTAAATAATTATGAGAATTAATGCATGTATAATAAACACGTGTTACTTTACTCATTAAAATTAAATGTTGCATGCTTAGTTAAGCAGAATGTATCTGTGTTCATGAACAGGCTAAGCAGCTGTTTTTTTTGGTGAAGTATTTTTTATTTCATTGCGTATTCACGAGAAAGTACTATACATGCCTTAGCCGTAAAAAGTGCTTGCCGGCTTTGTATCACTATCCGTCTGTACCTACTCACCCGGCAAGCCCTTCTTTCGCGGCTACTGCAGTAATGTACTATTTAACGACAACCCAAACAGTTACCCTCTCACATATCAAGATGTAGCTATTCCGCAACCATAATCCAAAGGCCCAAATTCCTCTCTTCCATTAACCAAATTTTGCGTAAAACTACAAAAAAGTTCGCATTACGGTAAGTAAAAAAGTTGGTAGGCCCGTAAAACAGATATCTTGGCCATCGTAAAAGAAATCTATTAAAAAGTTAGGAAGGGTTCCGTCCCGGGCGCAGGGTTATTTCTTTATGCTTTAAGTTCGCCAAGAGCCCTGAGTGGGTCTCATTGAGGTAAAGATATTTGAAGATCAGTTGAATCACTGTTTTAAAACACTATAAAGGTCTTCGCACATTATAACAACTCAACGGTGACTCGATTCTATGCCAAATATTGAAATTTAAGCGCTATGTCATATTTACTAGGTTAAATTTCAAAAAATGGTATGAGTAGTGGACGACGAGTGGACGACGCGTCGTACATTTATTGAAATTTAACCTAGTAAATATGACATAGCGCTTAAATTTCAATATTTGGCATAGAATCGAGTCGCCGTTGAGTTGTTATAATGTGCCAACTGTGCCAAGACCTTAATATGTACTATTATTTAACGACGCGGTCGGCGCAGTTTGTAGACACGTGCCTACTGAGCCGGCGGTCCTGGGTTCGAATCCCGGCCGGGGCAAATGTTTGTGTGATGAGCTCGAATATTTGTCCCTGAGTCATGGATGTTATATATATATTTATTTATATTGTCGTCTAGTAACCATAGTACAAGCTTTGCTTAGTTTGAGACTAGGTCGATTTGTGCATGATTGTCCCTTCATCATCATCATCATCATCATTTCAGCCATAGGACGTCCACTGCTGGACACAGGCCTCTTCAATTGACTTCCACATGGGCCGGATAGAAGCGATCCAGCGAGTCCCCGAAACCCTGATATTTATTTATTTATTTGTTATGAGGTTTTAACATTACTATCTGAGAGTAAACGTAAGGGTGCGTTTTCACTGATGCAGAGCGGAGACTTGCAGAAACGACCAACCATAGAAGTGAATCGGAGCTGAGATACAGATTTCAACTCAGGTGATTAGTCTACTCCGCTAGTCTCTGCTCCGCTCTTTGATTATGGCTTGGAATCAAATCACCTAACTTAATTTTCACCAAATACTGCTGACTCTAACTGCTGCATATTTCTTTTTTATCAACCCCCGCGATAAAAGAGGTGTTGTTATAATTTTAACATGTGTGTGTCTTTGGCATCGTAGCTCTCAAACGGACGCAGGCTAACGCTAGATTCACTCCATAATCCAAATGCTTCCTTTTTGGAAATATTTAGACCGCAATCGTACCTACATTGTGCACTCCTATTATAATATACTAGCGACCCGCCCCGGCTTAGCACGGGTGCAATGCTATTATTATGCATGTATTATACATATAAATCTTCCTCTTTAATCATTCTATCTATTAAAAAAAATGGTTGCCTGTAAAGTCGGTTTTACGGGCGAAGGAAGATTTTACGTGACAACGTCTTATTTTCGGTAAAATATTTATTGATATGAATATTATTAAATTGCACAATAGGAACAATGAATGAAAATAAGAATTGCACAAATTTTAACTATAGAAATATATTTTGTTCCTCTTCCCTCTTCCCTCTTCCCTCTTCCCTCTTCCCTCTTCCCTCTTCCCTCTTCCCTCTTCCCTCTTCCCTCTTCCCTCTTCCCTCTTCCCTCTTCCCTCTTCCCTCTTCCCTCTTCCCTCTTCCCTCTTCCCTCTTCCCTCTTCCCTCTTCCCTCTTCCCTCTTCCCTCTTCCCTCTTCCCTCTTCCCTCTTCCCTCTTCCCTCTTCCCTCTTCCCTCTTCCCTCTTCCCTCTTCCCTCTTCCCTCTTCCCTCTTCCCTCTTCCCTCTTCCCTCTTCCCTCTTCCCTCTTCCCTCTTCCCTCTTCCCTCTTCCCTCTTCCCTCTTCCCTCTTCCCTCTTCCCTCTTCCCTCTTCCCTCTTCCCTCTTCCCTCTTCCCTCTTCCCTCTTCCCTCTTCCCTCTTCCCTCTTCCCTCTTCCCTCTTCCCTCTTCCCTCTTCCCTCTTCCCTCTTCCCTCTTCCCTCTTCCCTCTTCCCTCTTCCCTCTTCCCTCTTCCCTCTTCCCTCTTCCCTCTTCCCTCTTCCCTCTTCCCTCTTCCCTCTTCCCTCTTCCCTCTTCCCTCTTCCCTCTTCCCTCTTCCCTCTTCCCTCTTCCCTCTTCCCTCTTCCCTCTTCCCTCTTCCCTCTTCCCTCTTCCCTCTTCCCTCTTCCCTCTTCCCTCTTCCCTCTTCCCTCTTCCCTCTTCCCTCTTCCCTCTTCCCTCTTCCCTCTTCCCTCTTCCCTCTTCCCTCTTCCCTCTTCCCTCTTCCCTCTTCCCTCTTCCCTCTTCCCTCTTCCCTCTTCCCTCTTCCCTCTTCCCTCTTCCCTCTTCCCTCTTCCCTCTTCCCTCTTCCCTCTTCCCTCTTCCCTCTTCCCTCTTCCCTCTTCCCTCTTCCCTCTTCCCTCTTCCCTCTTCCCTCTTCCCTCTTCCCTCTTCCCTCTTCCCTCTTCCCTCTTCCCTCTTCCCTCTTCCCTCTTCCCTCTTCCCTCTTCCCTCTTCCCTCTTCCCTCTTCCCTCTTCCCTCTTCCCTCTTCCCTCTTCCCTCTTCCCTCTTCCCTCTTCCCTCTTCCCTCTTCCCTCTTCCCTCTTCCCTCTTCCCTCTTCCCTCTTCCCTCTTCCCTCTTCCCTCTTCCCTCTTCCCTCTTCCCTCTTCCCTCTTCCCTCTTCCCTCTTCCCTCTTCCCTCTTCCCTCTTCCCTCTTCCCTCTTCCCTCTTCCCTCTTCCCTCTTCCCTCTTCCCTCTTCCCTCTTCCCTCTTCCCTCTTCCCTCTTCCCTCTTCCCTCTTCCCTCTTCCCTCTTCCCTCTTCCCTCTTCCCTCTTCCCTCTTCCCTCTTCCCTCTTCCCTCTTCCCTCTTCCCTCTTCCCTCTTCCCTCTTCCGCCCTCTTCCGCCCTCTTCCCTCTTGTTACAGTAATGTTCGATGAATGAAAATAAGAATTGCACAAATTTTAACTATAGAAATATATTTTGTCTCTCTCACTCATCAGACGTGAGCGGGCGTTACACTTTTTCATGAGTGACTCCGAGCGCAACTTAAATTAAGACGTTGTCACGTCAAAAACCGCATCAAAATCCGTTCGGTTCTAAGCATATATAGGGACAGACAGACAGACAGACAACAGGAAACGTCTTTGTTTTATACTGTGTAGTGAAAACTTGAGAAAGTGATTCATCTGCCCTAACGAGACTGTGAAAAATATTGTTTACAGACATTTTTTCATTTGAAGTTTAGCAGAGCTGCATCGCGAAAACTATTTGTGAAGACATCTTCAGACAGGCTTAAGGCGAAATAAGATTTCTTTCAGGAAATAAATTAAATTTGCGACCAGAGACGTCTTAGCGACGCAAACTTACTGGTCAGCATTTTTTATTAGATACTAGAGAGATCATTTATTTTTATGTTACTTATTTTGAGACGATTTTATATCTCATTTGGAACTAAACACATATTTTTGCTCTAGCACAAAACTTGGAATATCCCATATTTCTACGTATTAATAACCCCAAAAAGTCTGAACCAATTTCAGTAATAAAATAACAAGGAAATAATTCATACGGAAAGTTTTATTTTAAAACTTTCAAAAATGTCAAACATAAATCACAGATTGAAATCTAAAAACTATCTGGAATTTCGGTGAGAAGCCAAATATTGAAAAAACTTTAGAGGGTTCCGTACAATTTAATCCCATCAAAAACATAAATGTAAAATGAGAGCCAAGTTCAATATCGCGTGCACTTCGCCGACAAAAGAATTGAGATCTGCAAGGGTGCCAAGTTCTTTGCTCTAAAATTTTTAGATACAAGGACATGCGACATACTCAATGCATTTATTTTACTTGGGGAGTAATTCAATATCAAGATTTGACTTGGCTAGTTTTCATAAACTAACTAAATTTTATAAAAGTAACATATTCATAGTCATAGTTCATTATCAAGCTAACAGTATAAGTAACAAGACGTACACTAACTTGCGTACTTACCTTTACGAAAATAGGTTAATGATTTGATTGATTTTGATTTATAATATAAATTTATATTTTAAAACTAGCCAAGTCACGTCTTGATATTGAATTACACCCCAAGTAAAATAAATGCATTGAGTATGTCGCATGTCCTTGTATCTAAAAATTTTAGAGCAAAGAACTTGGCACCCTTGCAGATCTCAATTCTTTTGTCGGCGAAGTGCACGCGATATTGAACTTGGCTCTCATTTTACATTTATGTTTTTGATGGGATATCATTACTTTTTGTACAGAATTTATTATGATGTGTAAATTACTTAATTATTATTTGTTAATTAGTTCTGTGTGCTATTCTAGTACATCTTTTGAAAGTTTTGAACAAACAAAGAATTTTCCAAAACGGTTAGTACGTATTGGATTTTTATGTGCATGTATGTGTAAGTGTGTGCGTGTGAGTGTAAGTATATGCTATTCTAGTATATCTTTCAAACAAAAAAAGAATTTTCGAAATCGGTTTATAAATGACAGAGTTCTGAGGCAACAACCATCAATAATAATAATAATAATAAAAAACATAAAAAAATCACTGTTTTAGATTTTTATATGTATACACACACAATTACTAAGCTGGATGCCAAATTTCACCTTTCTAGGTCACCTGGAAGTGGGTTAGGTTTTTGATTACTAGTCAGTCAGTCAGTCAGTCAGTCAGTCAGTCAGTCAGTCAGTCAGTGATAAAAATACCGTTTTTTGGACTTTAATATCTCAATAACTATTTAACCTATATTAATGAAATTTGGGGTTCTACTTGTTCTAAAGGATCTTAATACATAAGCCAAATTTCATTTTTTTATGTTAAATAGATTTGGAGTTATTGGGGGGTCAAAAGTGGCTCCAAACGGTTCGTGTAATATAACACACGGCTGCTGCTCGCCAGTTCCTGCGGTGAACTTGGCTGGACACGCTGCCGCGTGTCTAGATAATCTGTAAACATAGTTCTCTCGGGTACACTTCGGCATCTCGTCAGTTAATTAAATGATTGCTAACAGTTAAATTCATTGTGTAATAAACTATTTTCTGTTTTGATTTTTTTCTTATGATGTAAGTTAGGTTCGGTGAGTGAAATAAAAGAAGGATTTGTATTTTGATGGTTTCCTAGTTCCTACGCAAAGTGCTAACAAACTACGGTATGATAATCTTTTCTGTTTTTACCCTTTTCTTGTTTTTATTTTACATTTTCCGTTGCTGCCTGAAAATTTTATGAGAAAATCTGCTCTTCATTTATTTTTGTTTCACTTTTCCCTGCGGTGTTTCTCTTAAGTGCTCTATCTGTCTACACCTAGTTTAAAGCAGTAGGTAGGTACCTACTAAAATAAACTCAATTGGTTGTACTTCCAACTTTATTTCATTCAGACTAGAAGATCACAGACAGAAATCCAACATCGTCCACGTAATATTTTTTTCTTTAGGTACCTTTGGTTCGTTCGTTAATTTTCACAAAATCATTTTTCATATCAGCGAATTTTCACATCACGTTTTTTCATGATCGCCCATTTTATTATTCATATTTCTTCATGTAGCGATTTTTCATGAAGCGTTTTATAATGTTCGCATTTATTTTTTTCTCTAATTTTACCAGTAGATAATTTTATTATTCGTAAATATTATCAGTACATTTATAGTGCGGTTTAATAGATATTTTACTCGAAAACATAATTCTAACAAATCATTACCTCCTGTCGTGTCCACATTATTACACATTAATAGGTACTATAGGTAGGTTAGGTTCGTTAGGAATCTTCAGATGCCCGAAGGGCAGACCGCTAAGAAATAGGAGCCCCACGAAGTGGGGCTCCGTCGACATAAGGCGTATGTTGCCTAATGGTGCTGAAAATATATGCGACTGAAAAAATAATCTACTGGTAGAATAAGCAAAAAAAAATAAACGCGAATATTTTAAAACCCTTCATGCAAATTCGCTACATGAAGAAAGACGAATAATAAAATTGGCGATCATGAAAAAACGCGATGTGAAAATTCGCTACTATGAAAAAAAGATTTTGTGAAAATTATCGAACAAATCGCGCCACGCACATCGCACTGTTAAGATTTTTCCTGAAATGACATCTCTTCATAGTGTAGTTTGTCTGTTTTTTCATGTTAATTCATACACAACGGGCTTGCCGGGTCAGTAGGTATAGACGGCCGACCGTAAGAGAGGCCGGATAGTAATACGAAGCCGGCAAGCCCATTTCAACCCTTTTTAACATATGCAATTAAATTCAACTGTTTAGCCTCACCATGAACACAGACGTCATATTTAAAAAATTACTTCCCGGCTTAGGCCTTCAATTTTGTATGAAATTC
The DNA here is from genome assembly GCA_947623375.1 of Apotomis capreana. Taxonomy (NCBI): domain Eukaryota; kingdom Metazoa; phylum Arthropoda; class Insecta; order Lepidoptera; family Tortricidae; genus Apotomis; species Apotomis capreana. The sequence goes on from OX392514.1 coordinate 3,025,003, forward strand.
CTTTACAGTTCTCTCGAGTTGTTCCGCCCGAAACGTGATACTTCGAAGCTTGTTATAACGCACGTTATGACTACATTTCAATACATGTTTGAGAAAAACAGATTTTCAATACAAATTTTGAATTTAATAGTAGTACAGATATGAATCCGCGGATCCCTAAATCAGTGCCGCCATTGGCGTCGCCTGTGACATTTTATTTAGCGGTTTTTACGTTTAATTGAACCAGACTCGTCATAAATATTGGAAAGTAATTCCGCCACCGAATGAACGAATGGCTGAATGGTTTGAACGCCTTTGTGAACTCAACTTCTATTGTGCGGCCATATTGGATTTTGAAGATATTGCATGTTTTGTGTCTGCGGTGTTTTGTTGAAATTTGTACGAATTATTTTGGTTGGAGCTTTGCTGTATAGATCGAGTAGAATTGTATTAACCTACACAATATCGCCTATATTATATGTATATTTATATCCATACTAATATTATAAATGCGAAAGTGTGTCTGTCTGTCTGTTACCTATTCACGCTTAAACCGCTGAATCGATTTTGATGAAATTTGGGATAGAGATAGTTTAAGATCCGAGGAAGGACATAGGATAGTTTTCATCCTGGAAATGATACCTAAAAAGATTGAAAAGTGAAAGTTTCTGTTGGGGTGCGGTGACCCTGTAGGAAATGTAACTATCAGACCAAAAGCACAATTGCTCTTACATTTGCTTAGGCGCTTTTAATAATTCTTTTTATCAAGTTCCACGCGTACGTAGTCGCGGGCAAAAGCTAGTATTTATATAAATTCGTAAATTTAAATTTTATGCCTAATTGTGGAGTAAGCGCTTAGAATAAAGACGCCTAGAAACTTAGTTCGCGCTTGAAAGTGGAGCCAGTAGGTACCTATTGGTTAGCCACGGGCTAAGTTTCGTCCGTGTGCGCAATTGCGCATCTGTCACAACGTCAAGCTCGCAAGCAACACGCCTCTATGATTGGTTCGTAGACACGCACACATAAAACCAAAAACAACTTTCGAAAATCTGTTGTAACTATAGACTCTCGTTCTAGGTAGTCAGTTGAAGGGCTGAGGGGAAGAACTGGCTAAGTGACATTTTGCAAAATTTAACAGTATGGCGTATCAAAGTAAAAATATAGAAAAAAATCGGGGTCCAGCGAATGTTACCTTTGTTGAAGATAGTGATACGATTATCTGAGAAATTATGGGGCTAGAAAAAAATAGCCTAAGTCTGTTAGGTATCCCAATTGTAGATACAAATATAGGTACATACAAAACTTAACGTAATTAACATTTAAAAATAACCGGAAAGATCAGTGATTAATTGTACGGTAGTAATGAATTGAGTGAGATGAGAGATAACATTCTGCCCACATGGGTGCTTGAGCCGTTGATGAATTACTTTTGTAGCTGTACAGTCAGAACTTCAGTCTATTGAGAAGCGCCAGTTTTTCATTGAAATTCGATTTGAATAACTCATAATCAGGTTTTTCTTTTGTTTTTCAAAGGCGCTAAGGAATCTCGTTCCCAACATGTTTTCCAGGAAGATATAATTTGGGTCTCTTCAAGGTAAGAGTGAATAGGCTATCACTGGACCAGCGAGCTACCGGAGCTACATCCTCGACCCCGTAGTCACTTACCATCAGGTGATAATGAGGTCAATCGCCAGTAAGTTTGTGAAAAAAAAACCATAGGTATAGATTTTTAACCAATTTCTGTATCCACCTGCCAAGGAAATGGCCTTTTGAGGTCTAATGGTATAAATACCTTTAGACTGAAATAGGACTGGGCCGGACACAACTGTTGCCTGATGAAAGATGGACCAAATACCCACGGAGACAACACAATTACAAAATAAAAGACGAATACGGTTCTTAGACTGCAATAAAGTAGGTAGTGAAAATTAATATTTATATTTTATATATTTGGAAAAAAATAAAAAAATCGACATTAATTTGTTATCACTGTTGTATAAATATTTCCTCGTCTCTTTTCTCAATTTAAAATAAGTTAAATATCATGAATAATAAAATGATAGGAAATAAAGCCAATAAATTCATTTGAAAAAAAAAACGCATAAATCAATTCAGACATTTCACTTACCTATATTTTTAGCGATTAAATTAAACAACATTTGATTTTGACACGGATTTGAGCACTAATGTATGGGGTATAAGTTAATATTGATGAATATGTTGATAAGTCTAATATCTCATAAAATAAGATGACATTTTTACCTAAAGACTAGAAGCTTAAATCAAGCTATAAAGACGAATTTACGATGAAAACGGATTTTGTAGAAAATGTCAAACTTTAAAATCGCCGCCGTGTAAAATTGTAATTTTGGACTTATCACGTTATTCACTCCATGCACGGATGTAAAATCATTTTTTCTTGTATGATTATAGCCAAGCATTACGAATCACGTTATTACATTACTTTATGTTTTCGACTTTTCTGAAAGTACCGAATCAACAGTTTCACCCGTACATTTCACACGTGTACAAATAATTTGTCACAAAAATAAACAGTAGATCTGATAGCCGGCCGCATTCGGTTCCAATCGTCCGTGATTTAATTTGTTTTATTTATTCTTTGAATGCATCGTTAAACTGACTGTGACAGATGTGCTTGACGTTAACCGGCTTCACAAAAAGAGGATCTGCTTGTTATGAATCACGCCCATGCATGTAGTCGATATTCTTTCACACGAACTGACTAATCATCATCATATTAGCCTATGCACGTCCACTGGACAAAGGCCTCCCCTAAAGCTCTCCACAATGATCGGTTCGCGCCGTCGTCATCCGATCGCTTTATGGAACCTGGTCATTGGGGGCGTTCCCACGCTGCGTTTTCTGAATTGATTTGCGCTTAATCCGAATATGTAGGACTCCTAGTTCAGGTATTTCATGAAAGTTTTTTCATTGTTCCTGCAGCTATATACTGTGAATTTTTCTACTGTCTATCACCGTTTTATGGTGACCGACAGACAGAAGGACAGCGGACAAACTTTCTACGACCCACGTTCAAAAGAAAAACGTAATAACCGTAAATGTACTGCATACATAGTTGCTACATTTTATAGTACGATGGCAGACTTCGTTCCAGCAGAGTTTTACTACAAATTTTATTGTTCACATGTCAGTTTTATTGTACTAACTTATAATTCTTTAAGGGAATAACTCGAATTTGTACCACGCAAATATGTAACTAAACAACAACTGATAGAGAACTTTTTAATTTTTTAAGGATTGGATTAGGTCCTTTTTTATAACGTGTGAGTCAAGTTTACAAACTTGTTTATGCCGTTGAATCGGCGACGAATGTAGGAGGAAAACTAAGTCCGGGTTAGAATTATTTTAATGTTAAGTGAATTGTTAACTTTGTTGCGGAGAATATTATGGCATGTACATACTTGTAAGGGATAAGAATCTAAAATATGAACTTCTTGAAAAAAAACTCTCTTTATGATAATGTCGTCTAGTACCCATAACACAAGCCTTCATGAGCTTAATTTGGGACTAGATCGATTTGTGTGAGGTCGTCTGATATTTTCCTACTTATTTTATTAAATTAAAAGTCCTCTACAGCGTAAGCGATTTTCACCGACTGATTATAATTTGGGTCTCTTCAAGGTAAGAGTGAATAAGCTATTACTGAACCAGCGACATACATCCTCGATCCCGCACTTACCTGGTAATACTGAGGTCAATTGCCCGTCAGTTTGTGAATTAAAAAATTAAAAGATTAAGGCCGATACAGACGGATAGCATTTCAGCTGCAACCCAGCTGCAAAGTGACAGTTCCAGGGCAGTTCTGATGCAGTTGGTGTGCAGTACATCAAAACTGCAAACCAACTGTGCAGTCCGCTTACAGCTGTCGTGCAGTCCTGTCAATCGCACACCAACTGCAAGCTGGTGCATGGTCGTAATGCAGTCGCATTGCAGTTGAATAAGTCGTCCCAACTGCAATACGACTGAAATATTGTCCGTCTGTATCGTCCCTTAGGGACGAACAAGACGCGGCGATTATGACAGACTAGCTTTTGCCCGCGACTACGTACGCGTGGAACTTGATAAAAGGGATTATGGAAAAGGGAAATGTAAGAGCAATGTGCTTTTGGTCTAATAATTACATTTCTTACAGGGTCACCGCACCCCAACAAAAATGTTCACTCACTTTTCAATCTTTTTAGGTATAATTTCCAGGATGAAAACAGAACTATCCTATGTCCTTCCTCGGATCTTAAACTATCTCTATGCCAAATTTCATCAAAATCGATTCAGCGCTTTAAGCGTGAAGAGGTAACAGACACTTTCGTATTTATAATACTAGCTGTGCCCCGCGGTGTTACCCGCTCATCCCACGGGAACACTAAATTTTTTCGGGATGAAAAGTATCCTATGTCCTTTCCCGGGTCTCAAACTATCTCCATACCAAATTTCATCTAAGTCGGTTCAGCGCTTGAAGCGTGAAGAGGTAACAGACAGACAGACAGACAGACAGACACACTTTCGCATTTATAATATTAGTATGGATATGGAAGTATGGATTAGTATGGATGTTGCCGCACACATAAAACCAAATTCGGCTTCATCTTTCGCAAATCTGTTGTATGAAGAATCTCGTTCGAAGCGTACTTACCTACTTATTTTAAGAGCCAAAAGTAATAAAATAAACAGGTCAAGATTAAATCAATACTCGTGTGATGCCTCTGATGTTGTAAACGTTCATAGGGTCCGGTAATTAATAAATATTAGTCAACCTCATACAAATCGATCTAGTCCCCAATTATGCTCAAGAAGGTTGTGTTATGGGTACTAGACGAAGATATACGTACTTATATAGATAAATATAAACTTAAATACATAGAACAACCATGAATCCATGACCCAAGCACAAATATCCAAGTTCATCACATAAATATTTGCCCTGGCCGGGTTTCGCACCAGGGACCACCGGCTCAGTAGTGCACTGCGCTAACCCAGTCGTCGAGCATCAGGCCGCATGCTTGTTTGTCACGAACGTAGCCAATACCTGCCAATAAAGCTGTCGTAAATAACGGACAGAGACAACCAGTATCTACGAGATCAGTAAACATTCAATCTACTAAACCAATAAAAATCATTGTCCAAGCAACAAATGTGAAATTGGACGTAGGATGGATTTATTTGTCAATTTCTGGGTATCTGGAGCCCCATAAATAGTAGAGACATCTTACCAATTCTAACTTCAGGTACCTACTTGAGTAATTCAATATAAATATTAAGGGACAATCATACACAAATCGACCTACTTAGTCCCAAAATAAGCAAAGCTTGTACTATGGGTACTAGACATTGTACTATGGGTACATATACATAATATATAAATACATATATAGATAACATCCATGACCCAGGAACAAATATTCGCGTTCATCACACAAATATTTGCCCCGGCCGGGATTCGAAGGACCGCCGGCTCAGTAGACAGGTGTCTACAAACTGCTCCAAACGCTTCGTCAGAACCAACCGAATTGACCGAACGAGTGAAGAGATTTCGTTTCAGCTTCAAGCGACAAATACCTGTCACTTTCCTTTCAATACCGTGTGAGCAGGACAGGTGAAGCCGAGTCGCGCGACAAGTGAAGTTCCGGCAAGATATTCTAGCCCTACAGTCCGTCTAGCACAACTTAATCCAGTGAATAAAGGATTTTGACCTTACAAACGGTCCGGTCCAGTTTTGAATTTTGGATATGTTGTCTAAGGATGGTTAGTCAGTAGGATGTTGTAGAGAATTAAATTTACTATAGATTACATTTCAAATTTTGTTTCTAGGACAGATAATAACGGAGATATGTAAAAAATAAAGTCACATTTTCCGAAAATGTATGTAAAAGTGGACATGAGTTTTATAAGCAATCATATTTCCATAATTAAATGAATAAGGCGTTACTTTGCGGATATACATATTAACTAAAAATTGCAATATTGTAAGCAATATTACTATTTTTAATCATATTTCCTACATGTTTTAATTTGTCCTAGACTAGTCTGTAACTGAATGACAGCGTTCTAAACCAAGAATTTTGAGAAATTTCCGGAAAATTCAACTTTTCCAGTTTTTTTAATGTGCACAAAATATCTTCGTAACTAACCGTCCTTGAAACAAAATTTGAAGTGTAAATTATAGTAAATTTAATTATTTACAACATTGCCCAAGCTTTGTTCTAGCTAAAATGCTCCCAAAGGAAGATATTATAATCCAGAAGTTTGTTTTGCAGTAGGAAATTGAGATTTTTTACGTTTTATTTAATGTGGATATCTCCGTAACTCTCTGTCCTAGAAACAAAATATTAGATGGAGAATGTAGTAAATTAACCTCTCTATAACATTGTAGATCGCTAGCCCTCCTACGCGTACACGTATAATTCCACTGGCCAACTCTACTGCCACACGTGCAAAAGAGAGTTTAAAACTAAGTTTGGCTTAGCTAGCCATATCAGAGCCCACAATAGATGAAGTCCATAGTTCTTGCATTGGGTCGCCGTCTTCGAAATCGATGAGGAGGACTATATATATATATATATACTATATATAACATTGTCGAAGCTTTCTTCTAGCTAAAATGCTCCTAAAGGAAGATATGAGCAAAAATATGAAGAAAGTGCCGGTTTTTTCAATATGGCGGCGGGCGCGGAGAGGGGGAATTGCGCATTTTGCATTTTAAACACTGACTAACCATCCTAGACAACATATCAAAAATTCAAAATTACCGAACCGTTTGTAAGGTCACCCATTGTACTTTAGTCTCTATTCACCGAATTAAACTATGCTTCGCAACTCTTGTCGGGCGACATAGCGTTTGCTGTCACCCTCTCATATTCTTCTTTTTCTCCATCGCTCCCTCATTGCTGAGGATCGTGACTCCGCTTCAGCTTGTCAACTGCCTGCCTCCATCGGTTGCGGTCAGCTGCCTGGTGTAGTGAGGCGCTAACTGGTCCGTTGGTCTGCTCGAATATCTGGTCGCTTTCCTTCCACTTTTCCGGTGACCATCAGACGCTCCAAGTTACCCACATCTCGGCGGGCGATGTGGCCAAAGTAACGCATTATTCGCTGCAGACAAGTGGTAGACAGGCGTTGAGCATTCTCCATTTTAAGCTGTTCTAACAAGCGAATTCTTAACAAGTGCCGCCAGCACCACATCTCAAAAGCGTCGACCCTGTTCCCGTCAGTTGCTTTTACCGTCCATGTTTCTGCTCCATGTAGAGCGATTGGGAAGACCAATGAGTGGAGATATATTTTAGTTGTGTTTGAGATATAACGGTCTTTCCAGACTTTGCTCAGCTGCCGTCTCACATTACTGCAAAGAAAGAGACAGGCAATTATATCGCGCGCGAAATAGTCGCTTGTGACAGTTGTGCTTGAGGTGCAGGTCTGATTCATGGTAAATGAAGATATGGTATGGCACTCCAGAATGACAGGCGAGACTATCGATGTCCTCACGCTATGATTGGTTGGTTGGTTCTGTCAATCCGTTTTTGTATTGCCAGTGCTGTATTATAAAACTCCCCGATTCCCTTGTTACCTGTATGAATCTCATAAAATCATGAGTGTTTTATATCACTGATTACGACAAAATAAAACTTAGTCCAAGAACATGACAATCCTAATGCATTCATGCATAATTATTATATTTATTATTTTTTGTACGATCGGCGGCACACATTTTTTTTCTTTATCATTATTTTGCTACCATAAAGTGGAAACTAATCAGTACAGCCCGAAAAATCGGTAGCAAAACCAAACATTGTCACAATCTAGCTAGTGTTAGAAACTTTTATTTATCGATATCGAGTAGGTATTTTGTATATGAAGAAAATAATGCTGAGTTAATTTAAAATGTGCAAAGGAAGGGTTAAACTAAGGGATTGTTTGTTTGTTCTTCCACCTAAATCTCAACTATATGAATTAATTTTATAAATTTGTGCCCTTGACGTCGAGTGAAATTGAACGGACATTTAGTATACATAAGTGGCTTTATACTGATAACCGTAACTGTTTACTCCCACAGAATGTTGAGAAACTAATGATTATCTACTTCTATCATTATTATAAACCAAATAATATGCCAAGTAGTGCTGTCTGTAGGTACTGGCGTAGATTTTGAAGAAGAAATTGCATCTGTTTCTAAATAATTATACACAAACTTCACACATTTTTTATTATTAAATATTTATTTTAGATCTTCTATTACGTAACTATCGATATCCATATATAAGAGTTTCTAACACTAGCTAGATTGCGACAATGTTTTGGTTTGCTACCAATTTTCCGAGCTCTGCTAATCAGTGATGTAAAAAGTCTCACTAGCCGGACCCTTTTTTCCTATACCATGGTCTGAATAAGTAGTATATTGCTCAATAGATCGATATAAAACAGTCCCAAGAACAATGCACCGAGACGACGCGGAATGCTGGAATGGCGGAGCGCCCGAGTTCCTTAGGAGCTATTTCAATCGTTTGCGAAGAACGCATTTATTGTGATTTTTCACAAATTGTCAAGGGATCTATTAAAGATCCTCTTTTTGTAAAAACTGGACATATTATCCAATGAGTTTGTAGGACCAGTATTGAAAACTCTGAAATTTCTGCTATACCGGTCACAGACACACTATAAAATTCTGGGACTGAAAGTGATACCAAAAATGCGTCCAAATACTCATCATCCTCCTAGCCTTTGTCCCATTGTTTGAGAATGAATTCTCAATCGGGGTCGGCTACCTAAATCCCAAGATGTGGCGTAGACACTAGTTTTTACTCAAGCGACTGCCATCTGACGTTCCAACCCAGAGGGGAAACTAGGCCTGATTGGGCTTAGGTGGTTTCCTCACGACGTTTTCCTTCACCGAAAAGCGAGTGGTAAATATTAAATGACAAAACAAAATACTATAGGTACCGATTTATGATTACCTATAGCAATTTTCCATAGAAACATTACTAATAATGAATCACGAACCGATTCGAAACAAGTCGAGCAATATTCGACTTATAAGACGTAAGGCATATTTGGTGCCGTGGACTTTCTTAACGGTTCGTTGACACCACTGGTGACCAAAAGGCTGGCAGCTTCCTCGCTCAGCGTCTTAGTATAGCAATACAGCGAGGTAATGCTGCCAGCGTGTTTGGTACAATGACACGGGGCCCATTTTTAGACATAATTTAGTTTTAGATTCCTTAATAACAGCTAGGTACAATATATAGATCGTCGTCGTCTTCGTCGGGTCTTCACATCGCCAATTCCACAATGTCTGAAGACGAAAGTTTTCAACCAGTGCGTCCTACCCGTAATGACATACGGTGCCGAGACGTGGACACTCACGGTTGGGCTGGTCCACAAATTTGAAGTCGCTAGGAGAGCTATGGAAAGGGCAATGCTCGGAGTTTATTTGAAGGAACGAAGTGATCCGTCAGAGAACCAAAGTTACCGACATAGCTCACCGTATTAGCAATTTGAAGTGGCAGTGGGCTGGCCATATTAGCCAAAGAACCGATAACCGATGGGGTAAACGTGTTCTTGAGTGGAGACCGCGGATCGGCAAACGTAGTGTGGGACGCCCTCAGACTAGGTGGAGCTATGATCTGTGCAGGGTGGCTGGCAAGAGCTGGATGAGAGTAGCCGAGGATCACTTACAATGGCGTGCAGTTGGAGAGGCCTGTCCAGCAGTGGACAAGAATAGGCTGATGATGATGATGATGATGATGACAATATATAGATAGGCATATTTTTAATGAGTAATTGTTAATATGTTGTTTTGTGTTATAAATAAAAACGAGGTAAAAACGTGGAATTTACCTCCCGAGCTATGGCTAATGATCATAACATGTATTGTTGGTATTGACTTTACTCAATCAATTCTCAACTGTAACGAGCTGTCTACGAACAGACGGACTAATCGATCACGGATGAAATATAGTGGCATATGACATTTCAGTTATTAGCTGGATGTATATATGTATGGTCAGTCCAACAGAGTGTTTTTCAGCTCATGCCATACTGCGGATTTTAGCGGCACCAAGGTATTTTACTGGCAACGACAAATTTTTGGTTAAAGATGAAACAAGACTAAATATCATCATATATCATCATCATATATTATCTTTACTATCTTTTTAAAACTATCCACCGTGATGAAAATCAAGTTTCTTTCAATTGGATTCAGTATTTATTTCCGAAGAAAAACGAAGAATTGGGCAGCATTCCGGTAAACAACGTTTTTAATTTGGTTGATGACAAATCTTTGACAAATCGCTACTGACATTATATAATGCACAAATTATTGCCGTATGATAGCTGTTCCGAATTTTGTGTCATCATATCATTACAAGAACGCATACATTTCCGAGCATGTTTGAGGAAAAGCGTTATTATACTGCATTGTATTGTCATGCTGCCTGTATAGTTAGTTGATCAATAGACCGAGTCGGTATTACGGGCAGATATGCCTAATAACGAAGTATTGGGGCTGCATCTGTGCAGTAATGCACTGCATAGCCGGAGATGCACTAAGGCGCACAGTGCAAGGCACAGGAAAATAGGAGACACGCTAAATGACTGGATCAAGGGTCTGATTCAGAAGGCGGTACTTTTAGACACGGCGTGTATCAAATAAAAAATATATTCTGTAAGTAGGCCACAAGGACACTTACATGTCTGGATTGAATCTACAGGCATTTCACAAGAGGAGATCGCTGTTCAGTTGATGAAAAAGCAGAAAGAAACTCAACAACAGTATGTAATTTTTTTCATAAATAACACTTAAAACCATTACCATAATAATTATTATAACTAGGTAATTGATACATATAGAGGAGATATACAAGAGTTTCCAAATCAATGTTTACAGTAATAAATTAGACCTTTGAAGACGCCGAATAAACTACAAAATTCTGAAGCTTAATTAGTCCGATTGCTTATTATTTCCTATTCCGAATTTTCATCAATCCGAGTAAAAATCATAATAAACCAATCTAAATATATTCTGTAATATACCACCTGCAAGTAACTACAGTATTATGAAAATGAGGAATAAATGAAACTACGGACTTTCTGATGCTCCCTTGTTTGACACATGAATGCTATGTCCAAACGAATTAACTCATAAGGGTGCGACTTCACTAAAGCCGAGCAGAGCGGAGACATGCGGAATAGACCAAACACAAATTGAGGCGGAGTTGAAATATGAAATCTGTATCTGATTTCCATACCTGGGATAACTCGGGGCACCTATACGAAAGTGACGTAGCCAAATATTTTATCGACAAAAAAATATATCGATGTTACTGTCAACATCTAAATGTCATCGACATAAATAAATATTACTTATTTCTCCACATTTTCAAATAAACATATTTAAACGTATATTTACATGTTTATTTAAAAATATTTTTCATAATATACGTAAATTGTCATTTTGATTGAAATGACATCCTCATACTTTTATTAATGACCTTAATTTAAGAGGCTCAATATCAGATCAGATATGACATCGAACCTCTTTATAGTAATCGAGAATGTTCAATGAGCCCATATATTAATTTAATTATCTATCTATCTATCAGCCACAGACGTCCACTGCTGAACATAGGCCATATAATTTAATTATATCGACATCTTTTTATCGATATCCTATCCCTAGAACGTGCCCCGAGTTAGCACAGGTATGCTGATTTCACATTTCAACTCGGGTAATTGGTCTATTCCGCACGTCCCCGCTCCGCTTTAGTGGAAAAAACGCACCTTAAATCGCCATCAGCTTCTCCTTTGCGCCACACTAACCCTGTAGCGTCTACTGAATCCGATTGGAACGCGATAACTCAAAAAAGCCAAGAAAAATATATTTTGTCGCAACACTCGTGCGCTGTAAGCGGGCTTAAACATTATCTAGAGGGAATTGGCACTATCTAGACAGGACTGACTTCATCGTTATTATAACAAAGTGGGAGTTAATTGCGTTCAAAAAGTTTATTTCATCACTTCGACGTTTTCGGTATCAAAGGGACCGCTTACTTAAAAAGTTGATTGAAATTATCAATATATTTATCATAATATGAAAAAAAACCGGCCAAGTGCGAGTCGGACACGCGCACCGAGGGTTCCGTACAAACACTTTCCATCCCTAAGTGTTTAAGTTAAGTTTGCACCTGGTATGTATAGCGCCCCATATAAATTAGGTGCAAACTTGCAAAGTTAGGTATTAAAAAAAAACTACTTACTAGATCTCGTTCAAAACAATTTTCGTTGGTAGTTTTTATAGTAATGTACATCATATGTTTTTTTTAGATTTTTCATTTTCTTATTTTAGAAGTTAGAGGGGGGGGGACCAACTTTTTTCCACTTTGGAAGCGTCTGTCACGCAAACTATTCGGTTTAGAAAAAAAATATTTTAGAAACCTCGATATCATTTTTGAAGACCTATCCATAGATACCCCACACGTATGTGTTTGATGAAAAAAATTTTTTTGAGTTTCAGTTCTAAGTATGGGGAGCCCCCAATATTTATTATTATTTTTTTATTTTTGCATCAAAATCTTAATGCGGTTCACAGAATACATCTACCTACCAAGTTTCAACAGTATAGCTCTTATAGTTTCGGAAAAAAATGGCTGTGACATACGGACGGACAGACGGACAGACGGACAGACGGACAGACAGACAGACAGACAGACATGACGAATCTATAAGGGTTCCGTTTTTTGCCATTTGGCTACGGAACCCTAAAAAGGGACTGCTTACTTAAAAAGTTGATTGAAATTATCAATATATTTATCATAATATGATTTTTTTTTTTAATTAAGCTAAAGACTATCACCGGGCGAAAACTGCCACAGGGCCGATTGTTCAATCACCAGATAAAACATAGGTACCTGTCAGATAAATGTTGGCTGTCACTTTTCTTTTATATGACGGGAGAAAAGGATATCAATAATTTTAACTGGCAGATAAATTTATCTGGTAATTGAACAATCGGCCCACAGTCGAATAACTAACTGTTGTTTTGGTCCCTTTAGACAACTATATACACAGTCATTTGACTGTGTAGTACTAGCAGTAGTACTTATATATATATATATATATATATATATATATATATCAGTAGTAACCATTAGTTACTTAGTTATTTAACTAATTAACTAATGGTTAGTCTTACCACATTAGACAATAAACTATATTAATAGTATCCCATGTAAGGCAATGTGGGGTACCTTACATGGGCTGTAGTTGTGTTCATGTGCAAATGAACATTTATTTATTTCTTATTCTTTATCCATCCTACCTCTACCTGCCATTGTCTCTAATATTTATCGAGGGTGTCAGCTACATTTGTACCAACATTTATCAAAATTGGTCAAGCCGTTTGAGACAGTAACAAACACACTCAAACTTTCGCCTTTATAGTATTAGTGTGATAACTGATAACGTTGAAAATTGGGCAAGTGCGAGTCCGACTCGCGCATGAAGGGTTCCGTACCATAAAACAAGTTTGTTGTAGCGGAGCCCCCCTTAAATATTTATTTTATTTTTAGTATTTGTTGTTATAGCGGCAATAGAAATACATCATCTGTGAAAATTTCAACTGTCTAGCTATCACCGTTCTTGAGATACAGCCTGGTGACAGACGGACGGACGGACGGACGGAAGGACAGCGAAGTCTCAGTAGGTAGTAGGTAGTAGGGTCCCATTTTTACCCTTTGGGTACGGAACCCTAAAAATCATGAAGATCTCGGCATATATTATTATGAAACAGGGTTATGAAATTAGAGCCGTCTTAAAACTTTTGGCACCTACGTCGTCATAAAAGTCATTAAACCCACAGAGTCGTAAGTCACGTCATACTTGACAGTTGCATTAGTCGCCGTGTGTGACAAGAGTGGTTTATTAGACTACTTAGAGTGCGTGGTGGTCAAATTTCGTATCTCGTATATTTTACATTTTTTAGCCTAGCAGAGATAGAAATCTCTTCTTTAGAAGTTCTGCTAAAGTACCTATTTATTTTGAATAAATCACCTAGCATGTTCGCCTGGTGACAACCAAAAGTCACTAACATTTCTGTCACTGCTCTTCGAAAACTTGTATCTGGTTAGTAAATTGATACTGAGATAAGAGTTTTGTTTCAATTAGGTATTTGTTAGGTACATAGTAAGTTTTGGTTTTTGGTTGTTAACGGACGAATATTCTCTTTCTTAGGGCAAATTCAGACTATGAATTGCATAGAAGCCATTTCAGAGTTCCATATTACTAACGGAATGATTTTTTGACTGTCCATATCGGTTTACCTGTCTGTCATAAATTGTAATAAGTAGATACTCAACATTTTCAAAGAATTTGTCATTTTATAGGTTTACTGTGGCTGCTAAAACCACCTAAAACTAACACATGCGTTAGTATTAATTTAAATAAAACAATTACAATTAATTTATTGTCATAGTTCGTGAATTCTATACTTACCTACCTATTGATGTTTTAATATCACTAAATGGCTAAATACTACTTTTTTCTGCTTGACTGATAAATAATGTACATGGAATTAAGTCCGCCTTTGGTACGATAAATTTTCTTTTGTCCAATAAAGATTAAATAACACTGAAGGGGATCCCTGTACAAGAACTTTATTTTTCAGACGTTGCATGGTTTTTAAAATGATACTCGAAAAATATTTCTCAATTTGTTGTTTTTATATAAACATAAGAATAAAACACTTAGCCTAAAATTTTCTAGATTACCACTCCGGAACCGGAAGACATCTAAATCTAAACGGAATTGAAATCTTAATTCAAATGCATTCAAATTAAATTCAGTTACTTACACCAATTTCCTGTCAACTAAAACATCCCAAAACCTACTCTTTGTGGCTTGTAATAGCGATTCTCTAATAGCACTTGAATTCAATATTCGGTTAAGGAAATTTGTCTTTAAACTGCAAAGGAAAATCGACGGAAAACACTAAGAAATTAAGCTCAAAACGCAGTACATGTTCTTTTTTCTCTTCACTTTAAAAACCGACCTAAATGCCTTGAGATAATCGTCAGAGCTAAATTCTTGAGAGCACCGTGAAAACGAATCTTATGCTAGTTGATATAAGAGCTATCATTTAAGTAGGTGTAAGTAGTTCATTCAGGGTATCTGGAGTAGACTGTCGTGCATCCTAAGTAGGGTGTCTCTCCGTACGGGTTTAGTGGGATATGTCCTGAAATGACTTACTGAAGACCGTGATTAATTTTTTCTCGTTGTCTCATGGCAAGATGGATTTACTATACGTCACGAACCGCGCTACTAAGCCTATGAAGTTAGCTTGCTATCGCGGTCGCGCGCGCGCGGTCGATCTAAGGCGATCGAGATGTGGGTGGCTGTGAAAGGACAAAATCACTCGAAAGCCCTTATAAAATTAAGGCTTTGTTCAAAAGTTATCTAAAGAGTTACTACAGCTCAAAAGGTCAAAAATCTGTGCGGTGACTAGAACTCTGACCGGTCACTGCAAGCTGAAAAAACACTTGTTCCAAATGGGTATGGAACAGGACGCAACGTGCAGGTTCTGCCAAGAGTCAGGGGAGACAGCTATGCATATCCTCTGCTCCTGTGGACCACTTATGCACAAAAGAAGTATCCACCTAGGGCAACACTTTGTGCCCCCAGAGGAGATACAACATCTCACTGCCCAAAGAATCTGGGAATTCCTGGACTCAACGGGCCTCAGCAGTGAGCTTTAAGACAGGGCTGCCACAATAGATCAACTATGGTCGATGCGGCACACAAAAGGCCCAATTGATAATAATAATAATAGCTTGCTATCGTAGCCAGTTGTATATGCGGCACATATTTTATTAGTTCTGTTGAGCAAGTATACGTAGTGGGTAAGTGTCCGCAAACCCGTCTATTTCTGTTTGAAATTAATATTTTTGCGCACATTTACTCACTGCGTACACTTGCCACACATGACTCTAAGATTGAATAGAATATTTACACACTGAGTTGCTGCGTTTCGTTATCCTAATCTATTATCATAAATATGAAAATATTTTTTATTTTTATCTTCAGAACAGTTTTTGGACAAGATTTTTTACAATTAGATAAATTGCTGTATAGGCCAGAGTCTAGCATCATCATCATCAAATCAGCCGATAAACATCCACTTCTGCACAAAGGCCTCCCTAAAAGTTCTCTACAACGATCTTCTTGCGCCGCGCTAACCAGGTCATCGGTCCTTGTTTGGAGCCTTCCGACGCTGGGTCTACCGGTCCGCGGTCGCCACTCGCCACTCAAGAACCTTTCTGCCCCATCGGCCATCGGTTCTACGAGCAATGAGACACACAGAGACTGGCAACACCCACTTTTTGACACGCAGAAACTTCTTGAATGTAAGCTAAATACAGACCAATCCTAATGGCCACCCTAGTCTTACGTCTAAGTAAATAGGTCGTCTATTGTGACACCGTGTAATCGTGCTGACATCGCTCCAGTTTGGTGACAATGATGCACCCAGGCTAAGACAGGACTTTGGGAAAAAAATCCTAATGACATTTTAAATCCAAAACGGACTCACTGTAAACTAAAATAGTATTATTGCTTTGCTAATCCGCGACATAATAACGTGCCAGTTAATTTGTGCTAACCCGTTATACTTTTTTCATGCATACATGCATTTAATAGTACCACCCTCCCACCACGATAGGAAAAATAAAATAAATACGCAAATAAATATATCAAACTACCACCAAATTAACAAAGCTTACTCGACACGTGTTTCGCCTCTACGCGGCATCATCAGGAGATGTCGACGGTCTGGAGTCCGACAGCCAAAAGAGCTGCCCAGACTAGTCGACCAAATATATAATCTGGCCACCCCTATTATGCGATTAAGTTAAGGACTCGCCACTATAAGCTCAGTTGAACAAGAATAATTGAAAGAGCCAGCAAACCTTATTTATATAACACGAAAACTGACTGGCAATCATTCAAAACCTACCTTCATGAAAATATTATCCTAAACATACCTCTTAAATCCGATGAAGATATAGATAACGCTGCTATCACCTTCACTAAATTGATCCAAACTGCGGCATGGCTCAGCACTCCAGTCATAAACCAAAATAAGAGATATAAAAGCGGATCTAGCAACGTTCCAGTGGTTATAAAACAAATGCTACAAGAAAAGAGACGTCTCAGAAGAGTGTGGCACACATCCCGTCATCCTCAAGATAAAAGGGCCTATAACAAAGCAGCAGCTGAGCTTAAGAAATATCTTAAAAGAGTTGAAGATGAAACTATACAGCAGCAATTAGAAACCCTTTCTCCGTCTGGTAAAAACGAGTACTCGCTCTGGAAAATGATGAAACTTCCAAACAAACCACAGCTAGCACAATGTCCTCTGAAATTGGAGAGTGGCGAATGGGCTCAAACTGATGAAGAAAAAGCCGAAGCATTTGGCACATTTCTGAGTAATGTGTTCACTCCGCATGACGACTTAGGTGATACAAATAAAAACGAGGAGGTGCGTTCCTTCTTAGAAAGTGACCTACAGCTAAGCCTACCAATGGAAAGCTGCAAGCCTTCTGAAATAAGAAAAATAATCCAAGAATTACAGCTGAAGAAAGCACCAGGATTTGATCTGATCACGGCCGAAGTGTTAAAACAGCTACCAAGGAAAGGACTTGTGTTTCTTACTGCACTGTTTAATAGTATTCTAAGAACATCGCACTTCCCAAGTATCTGGAAAGTGTCGCAAATAACAATGATAGCCAAGCCAGGAAAACCGCCACATCTTGCTTCATCTTATAGACCTATCAGCTTACTGCCGGTGTTGTCGAAAGTGTTCGAAAAAGTGCTATCCAAAAGATTAAACCTACTGATAACCAAAGATGAACTTATTCCGAAACACCAATTTGGATTCCGAAAACATCACTCTACCATAGAACAGGTTCACCGAGTTACAGATACAATCAGGCAAGCGCTGGAAAGAAAGGAATA
The DNA here is from genome assembly GCA_947623375.1 of Apotomis capreana. Taxonomy (NCBI): domain Eukaryota; kingdom Metazoa; phylum Arthropoda; class Insecta; order Lepidoptera; family Tortricidae; genus Apotomis; species Apotomis capreana. The sequence goes on from OX392514.1 coordinate 3,043,015, forward strand.
TTGTTCTGCGGTATTCTTAGACGTCCAACAAGCTTTCGATAAGGTTTGGCACGATGGACTACTCTACAAAATAAAAAAAGTAATGCCACACAATATGTATTTACTGCTGAAGTCGTACCTACGAGATAGAATATTTTATATTAAGGTTAATGATGCATATTCCGGATTTCACGACATAATGGCAGGTGTGCCACAAGGTTCGGTTTTGGGGCCAATTCTATACCTCTTATATACAGCAGACGTCCCCGAGACAGAAAACATACTAACTGCCACCTTCGCTGACGACACAGCCATCTTAACCAATAGTAAGGACCCAGAAGTAGCATCACAAAATCTTCAGCACCATTTCGATAAAATACACAACTGGATGAATTCTTGGAAAATAAAAGCCAGTGCAGCTAAATCAAACCACATAACATTCACGTTAAGACATGACCACTGCCCTCCTGTAAAATTAGGAAATAATCTACTGCCAACAAGTGACGTCGTAAAGTATCTTGGATTCCACCTTGACAAGAAACAGACATGGAAAGCTCACATTATGAAAAAACGTGATGAGTTGAACTTAAAATTTAGATCAATGCAATGGCTCATCGGCAGGCAGTCTAGACTAAGTGTAAATAATAAGCTATTGATCTACAAGGTTGCTCTAAAACCAATCTGGACATATGGAATCCAGTTATGGGGATCAGCTAAGAGTTCCAACATAGAGATACTTCAGAGGTTTCAAAACAACATATTAAAAGAAATAGTTGCTGCACCCTGGTTCACCAAAACAAAAGAAGTACACGACTATCTGAAAATGCCTACTGTAAAAGAAGAAGTTGACCGAATGGAAGCCATATACAGAAACAAAATACTCTGCCACCAAAACGAGCTGGCATCTGTATTGAGTGAATCCCTACCACAGAGACGTCTGAGACGACTACACATATGGGACTTAACAACTAATTTAAATAAGCAATAAGCATCTTAAGGTATCCCGTCATTGGATGGGCCTACCTCACACGCCGTAAAAAACAAACAACATAACTGCTTATGGTCACATGCAGACCGATTGCACGTTAGTTAACAAAATACTAAAAAAAAAAAAAGTTAAGGACTTACTATAGATAGTCCAACATGGGGTTTTTCAACCCACACCATATTGCGGATTTTTAGTGGAACTAATTTATTTTACTGGCAACGATACATTTTTGGTAACTGACGTTGAAAGTCGTTGAATGTCACTGATGTAAACAAAGAGGAAACAGAACTAAATATTCCTCAATTCAAGTATTTTTTGTATAATAAAGCCAAGACTATCCACAGTGATTAATGTCAAGTTTTTTCAATAGGATTCAGTATTTATTTCGCAAGAAGAATGAAGGATTGAGCAGCATTTCGGTAAACAATGTTTTGAGTCTGGTTAATGAAAAATCCTTGACAAATAGCTATTGACGTTTAACAATGCCAATATATGACGTATGGACGTTATTGCCATATGAAAGCTGTTTAAAGCGCCACTATCCCTGGGCCGGACCGACGCTTGTTAAGCTATACGTGCTGCAAGCCGCTCTAAATAGCGATTCTAAAATTAAAAAAAAAAATAACCGACTTCAGTGTAACTAAAAAGCCAAAAAAAAAACCCGTTCAAGTACAGATTACATCTGACTCACCCTTCGAAGTCGATCCCAAACCACTCAGTTCTTATATTTATATAGTATAGTTTACGCGAGGTTTGGCACCGACTTCGAAGGGTGAGTCAAATGTAATCTGTACTTGAACGGGTTTTTTTTTGGCTTTTTAGTTTTACTGAAGTCGGTTCTTTTTTTTTTTTGCTTTTTAGTGATTCATATAAAAGTTCTAGTGGCCATCTGTGGTGTTCATCATCTGTTTCCTTACCTACACCAAATCCTATTTACTGAATGTAAATTCTTGACTTTATCAATAAATTACCGAAAGCGCCGTACATGTCCCTATAACATTTGCAGAGTTCCCTCGATTTCTCCAAGATTCCATCATCAGATCCCGACTTAGTGCCAACGGGACCAACTCGGAGTTATACCCTTTTCATAAAAAAAAAAATTGAAAATCTGTTCACGGTTCTCGGAGATATCGAGTAACATACATACAAAAAAAAAAATAGTTCGAATTGAGAACCTCCTCCTTTTTTGAAGTCGGTTAAAAATGCAACGTCTTTGTAAAACAGAACCCTCTGTCTAGAGATCTTCGGACCGCCTCTTTCGTGTTCTAATTAGTTAACATTGTTCGGAGGTAAATTTATGAGAATACTGTTCCGTTCCAAGCCATAATAATCAGTCCCTATTATTTTAAATTTCTTTAAGATTATTCTCCAAACACCGTCATTGTTTTTGAAATTTTCCTATAGGTTCAGTGGATTCTTGATGATGGTTCGAACAAATTTCTGAAAGAAATTCTAGAATATTTCGATTTCACACATTATCTGTGGAATTTTTTTTATACTTGATATTTTTACGCAAAAAAGTAATGTCATAAGTGTTTTTAGGATGTCAGTGAAATAAAATGAAATTAAATGAAATAATTTATTCAGTTAGTAGGCCACAAGGGCACTTTTACAAGTCAGCTTGTGAATCTACCGGCATTTCCCAAGAGGAGACCGCTGTTGAGAAGAAAGCTGAAAGAAACTCAACAGAAGGTAATTTTTTCGTAAATCATACTTAAAACAATAATTTATACCTATTGTTTTAAGTATGATTTGACAGTCGATTCCTTACGAAAAAAAGTGATGCCATAGTTGAGGTGCTCAAAGCTTGTGAAAAGAATAATCTAGTGCAACACAGCTTTGAAAAAACCACCTCTATTCCTTAATGGTGTTGGTGTACTAAATAAAAAATCTGAAATCAAAAATATCTGCGTCAGATAATCCACCTAAAACGATAACAATACGACACAAACTGCAAAAGTAAATTATTTTGAATTAAGTCTTTATAAAATTAAACTCATTTGTGAGCATTTTAATTCAGTTATGTTTTAGTTTGTCTGTTTTTTCATGTTAATTCATACACAAATGTTTTGTAAACCAAATTCAGCTTTTGTTCTGTTTTCATAACAGTACCGGTAAAGTATATTTTTTTATGGTTCCGTAGCCAAATGGCAAAACACGGAACCCTTATAGATTCGTCATGTCTGTCTGTCCGTCTGTCTGTCCGTCCGTATGTCACAGCCATTTTTTTCCGAAACTATAAGAGCTATACTGTTGAAACTTTGTAAGTAGATGTATTCTGTGAACCGCATTAAGATTTTGATGCAAAAATAAAAAAATTATAATAAATATTGGGGGCTCCCTATACTTAGAACTGAAACTCAAAATTTTTTTTTCATCAAACACATACGTGTGGGGTATCTATGGATAGGTCTTCAAAAATGATATCGAGGTTTCAAAAATATTTTTTTTCTAAACCGAATAGTTTGCGTGACAGACGCTTCCAAAGTGGAAAAGAGTTGGTCCCCCCCCTCTAACTTCTAAAATAAGAAAATGAATAATCTAAAAAAAACCTTTGATGTACATTATTATAAAAACTACCAACAAAAATTGTTTTGGACGAGATCTAGTTGGTAGTTTTTTTTTAATACCTAACTTTGCACCTAATTTATATGGGGCGCTATACATACCAGGTGCAAACTTAACTTAACCACTTAGGGATGGAAAGTGTTTGTACGGAACCCTCGGTGCGCGAGTCCGACTCGCACTTGGCCGGTTTTTAGTGTTTCCCGTGACCACAGAATAAAATACCTAGATGCTATAGAAAGCTCTCTTGACTTTCGCAAAAGCCGCCTGAGAACAGTGTTTAGGGTTCGACCAAACAGTAAGAAACGGGACACTATTACGTTCATCCGTCCTTCTGTCTGTCCGTCTGTCACCAGGCTGTATCTCATGAACCGCGATAGACAGTTGAAATTTTTACAATACTATAAACAGTTTAATTTTTTAAAGATTTATTATGTATTTGTTTTGTTGCCGATATAACAACAAATACTAAAACCGGCCAAGAGCATGTCGGGCCACGCTCAGTGTAGGGTTTCGTAGTTGCTTATCCTTCACAATAGACTTAGTCAACTTACGTCCTTTTAAGAAAATTATAAAATTTTGCGATTACTCAAAACGGCTCGACCGATTTTGTTCAATATAGTTTTCATTGAAAATACTTTAAGGCCTCATGTTTATGAATTTTTCCATAATTTTTTGACCCGTGGTTGAAAAGTTAGAGGGGGGAAGACGCTATTTTTTTATTTTTGGATCGAATATTTACGAAACTGCTGACTTTATCAAAAAATAATGTTTGGAGACCCCTATTATTTTCAAAAGACCTATTCAACGACACCCCACACTAGAATTGAAACGAAAAAAGAAATTCACCCCCACTTTAGGTGTTCGAGAGGTACCCGAAAAAAAGTTTTTTGTTTTTATTTTACCGTTCTGTCGGCTTGATACATACACATACTCGTACCAAATTTCAGCTTTCTAGTACAAACGATCATGGAGCTAAGCCGCGGACGGACGGACAGACGGATAGACGGACAGACGGACATAGCGAAACTATAAGGGTTCCTAGTTGACTACGGAACCCTAAAAACAGAATAATATGCATATTTAAGTGGGGCTCCTATACCTACAACAAGCGTGATCGGTTGCGTTAACTTTGCACCTCTTTTGAATCCGGCGCCATACATACCAGGTGCAAACTTAACTTAAGCCGTCCAGTTAAGATGTTTGTACGGAACACAGATATATTGGTCCCCAAGAAGAACTTTAGGTACTCACCGAGCGAGCGAAGGTTCGCCAAAATTTATTTTGTATGTCGTGATATTCGGATTTCCGGTTGTTCTCGCTTAGAGGTCGCAGTTTGCTAGTTTATTTTTGTCGATGTCGGTTCAGTTTTTCGTCATTTTTCAAAATGGCAGATATAAAGGGTTGACAACGTAAAAAATCACAAATTTCAACTCCATTGTTGCTTAAATGTGGCGTTGCTGTTGTATGGTTATGTACTACTAGCGGCCGCCCGCGACTTCGTCCGCGTAGATTTTTGATGATGACAAAGATATTAAAATAGGTAGGTAAGGAATTTTATTCTTAGTTAATTCACCCCCTTAGGGGCAGAATTTTTCAAAACGCTGAAATCACTTTTTTGTATTTGATTAAGTAAGCGTTCTACAAAGTTTCAACTCTCTACTTCAATAAATAAAGTTTCTCCCATATAAACATTCCACCCCTATTTAACCCCTTAAGGGATGGAATTTTCTAAAACGCTGAAAGTACTTTTTGTGTTTTTTAATAAGTAATCTTTCTACAAAGTTTCAAGTCTTTAGCTGAAAAAAAAAGTTCCCCCCCATACAAACTTTTAACCCCTTTTTAACCCTTTTAAAGGACGTATTTTTGAAAACGCTGAAATTACTTTTCTTGTATTCTAATAGTGTACCTTTAAACAAAAATTCAAGTCCCGCGCTCAACAAAATACTTAATCTCCATACAAACTTTTAACCCATTTTTTACCACCTTAGGGGGTGAATTTTCAAAAACGCTGAAATTAGTTTTCTTTGATTTTATTTTAATACTTTTTTACAAAGTTTCAAGTCTCTAGCTCAAAAAAAAAAGTTTCCCCCATACAAACTTTGCACCCCTTTTTAACACCCTTAGGGATTGAATTTTTCAAAATCGCTTCTTATCTCTAGCCCACGTTATAAAAGTAACCAACTGTGCAAAAATCAACTCTATAACATTAGTAGTTTCGGCTGTACGTTGATGAGTCAGTCAGGACTTCTTCTTTTATATATATAGATTAATATCATAGAGTAGCCCGTTGGCTCTGTGTGCGCATTAATCTGATTGAGTGACGGACAAACAGACGGTGTTTACTGCCGTATTATATTACTATAGCGGATCTACCAGACAAACTTTAACCTGAGCAACAAGTTATCGAAATTCATAATAACTAACTGCGCTGGCTCAGTGACCAAAAAAGAGTCTTGGCCTCCGACACAAAATCTCATCACTCTACCCGATCCTGCGCAATCTCTCGCCGGTTTGTGGCTCCGATAGATCTGGTAGAGAAGGAAATTCATAATGGATATATTTAATCGGCAGAAAGGTTCTTGAGTGACGACCGCGGACCGGAAGACGCAGCGTGGGATGGCCCACAACAAGGTGGCTTGATAACTTTGGGGAGGCCTTTATCCAGCAGCGGACGTCGGTCGGTTGATTATGCTGACTATCTTTGGATCCTCCAATTTCCTGATCCCCGAACTTAAATTGGATAAACACTGAAGTAGCAGCTGATCGAATTAAAGCAATGGCCAATTTCTTGAATGAAGAATATCATCAGGGTAATAGGGAAGAATGGAGGAAGAAAACATGCTGCGCTGACCCCAAATAAATAGGATAAGGGCAAGGGAATGATGAATGATGAATATCACCAAATATAGATTTTTACCTTAGGTTTACAATAGGTAACTATTATTAAAGACGCAATAAATATATAGTTTTTGGATACGCCTTTATAATTTCCCGACATATTTTGTTAGGCGCAGGTTTGTGACGTCACTTGGCAGATTTCCTCAATATTAGTCTAATGACGTCACACTGGCATGGCGCATATAATATAATTTACAATATTGTAACTTCAAAACGGTTTGCTTAGTTAAAATAATAAATAAAACAAGTGTAGTTTTAAGCACACTCGCCATAAAGTTTCAAGTGATTTAACGGACCCAATAATATTCTTCATCGGGGTTAGGGAATGACAACGGATGAAAACTATTTTAGCCTTTGTCATTCCCTAAGCCTAGTTAGCAGGTGACATATCGTTCTATTTTTTATCAAATAATAAACATTGCATAACTCTTTTTACGCAAATTGTGCAATCGTTTGCATTGTTACGCTCCGACAATCCAAGGATGCTTCATTTTTTACACACCAAATATCCATTCAACCAGAAAAAGGTCATTCGGCAGCCCTGATGATCACTCTTGTTTAGCATACTGTCGATATTCTCCGTTAGAAGCAGACGTCCAAAGCAAAAATGTTAAAGATTATGGAAAATATCATATTTATTTATCTTTGTGTGGTGACCCTTGCAGTAGGGGTGTACATCGTGAAAGGTAAGTGCGTAACACATTATAAAATTGGCACCTACGTATGAAAATCTGTATTTAAAAAGTATAATATTGCTTATTTTTTTATTAAAGCAGTAACGTCTGCTAACGTAAACTAAATGTTTACAAATGAAGCGAATCATTAAATTTTTCAATTTTCGCTTCATTTGTAAACATTTAGTATAATATTGTTTAAAACACGTTACTTGACTAGTGTAGGTAGGTATATTGAATTTCAGATTTTTCTAGAGGTAAAAAATCAAGAAGCATTTTCATAGTTTTTATTGTGGTTGTGACAACCCTAAAATACTCAATATCAGCACCGTGTTCCAATCATCTGCTCGTATTAGATGTAAAGGGTGTCATTTAATCGTTTTACTTTTCCAAAAAAGGTCCTTTGTTTTAAATGTCTCTAATCTATTTTATTCTTCCTCTACGACGTCAACTTATGTTTTCTCTTTTTTGACACAAATTAAATATATACAAAGTCAGGAGGCAAACGTAGTAGAGTTGACAGAAAATACCCATCCACACAGTTGTGTGAAAACACACATGGTCCATTGGGATAAGCTCGTACCGAATTTTGCCTAAAACAAAGGTAATTTTTAATACAAGCAATTTGCTTACACCATAGTATAAAAGAACAAGGTTTGGCACTCCGGGAATGAAACGTGGACTTTCGACGTCATCACGCTATGATTGGTAGTTGGCTCTGTCAATCCGTTTCTGTGTTGCCAGTGGTATGTCATAATACTCCCCGATTCCCTTCTTACCTGTATGAATCTCATAAAATCGTGAATTTTACAAATCAATTATTACGAAGAAATAAAATTTAGTCGAAGAACATGACATAACTATTATGCATAAATGCATTTTTTTTGTACGACTGACTGGTGGCAAAAAAAAATCCTTATAATGATTTTGTTTTCGTAAAGCGGCAACTAATCAGTGTCATACAAATAATAGGCTAAAGAAAACTAAATACAATTCTTGTAAAAGTACATTATACAATACCTAGGGCGGTGAATTCGTGAATGTCCAAATCGCTGGTGTATAAATATGCAATCTGGGTCTTTATGAATTACCGGCTGTGGTTTATCGAAAGTTTTATTTCTTGCCTAGGCCAGAAAGTGAGATTTTCTCGCCACGTATTAGCCGCGTATCTGGCAGAAAATCACACTTACGGTCTAGGTTGACGTAAAAATTAATGTTATATATATTACTCGCACACGCAGCCTCCCCAGCAGTGCGAGAGCCTCTTAGCGGGGGTTTTGACTCGGACCTTTCGCTTCTCGTTCTCCCAACACGTGGTCTCTGTGTAGAACATGCACGACTTGTATATCTGGTCGTACGGGCATTCGTGGCCTGAAAAAAAAGGTCTCAGTTTTGTACATAAATAGATACAAAAGACAAAAAAAGACTCGAACCCACGACCTCTGTTTAACCTAAACATCACATTAAGTACATAAATGTACCTAAACGTGCCTAAAGTTCGCATGGAGCAGCAAAATCAGTGATGGTATTGCATAACATTAGTAACATTACAATAAATAAACAAATAAATATTTAGGCACAGTTTTACACAAATCGACTTAGTCCCAAACGAAGCAAAGCTTGTACTATGGGTAGGTACTTGACGACGATATACATAAATTCGTATTTAGGTAACATTCATAAACCAGGAAAAAATATTCGAGATCATCACACAAATATTTGCCTGAGTGTGTGTGTGTGCGTGTGTGTGTGTGTGTGTGTGTTTTTATGTCATAGGGGAAAAACGAGGAATCGGATCGCCTGTTGGAAAGCGATTATAATCGCTTACGGTATAGCGTCGCCCATAGACACCTGCAACAACAGAGGAGTCACAAGTGCGTTGCCGGCTTTTCGGGTACGAGTACGCTCTTTTCTCGAAGGTTTGAAGGTTGTATCGGTTCGGAAACGCAAGCGACAATTCATTCACCAATGCAGTCGTGCGAGGCAGGTTTCTAGAAAAACGCAGTCGTGGACTGCCAACTATATAAGTGGTGAGGATGAAAGGATTGTCGCGTAGAACGAGAACGATGGCGGAAAGATGCGGCAGGATTCAATCCGAACAATTCCTCGAAGCACGCCGTGTGTTTATTTTAGTGTAATATACCGGGTGATCAATCTATATGGGTCAGTAGGGAGAAAACGAAAACTATAAGAGATAGGGAAACCTGTTCTTAGGAACCATGGCTTCGATTATAGATTTATTAAAAACTGCATTCAAATTTTTTTCGTACATCTCATGCATAACCCGGAATCGAACCCGGTCGAAATTGAGTAGAGAAAAAAATAATAATTTAAGATGTCATACGATCCTATTTTTGTCAATTTCTGACTCTTAGAGCACTCTTAATGTATGCACTCTTTTACAGACATTTGTTGCCAATAAAAAGTAGGATCGATTGACATCTTCATTTTTTTTCTCCTCTCCCCAATTTTAACCGGGTTCGATTCCCGGTTATGCATGAGATATACGAAAAAAAATTGAATGCAGTTTTTAATAAATCTAAAATCGAAGCCATGGTTCTTAAGAACAGATTTCTCTATCTCTTATAGTTTTCGTTTTCTCCCTACTGACCCATTTGGATTGATCACCCTGTATATACTACTCGTAGGTTATTTTAACTGTATTTTATACTTACTTATCATTACTCCTGATACACATCCCAGGAATAGAATAATACAGCAGAAAAATTTCAAGCGGGGAAGATTTAATTTAATTACGCAACTGTCAACGTGCAACATCATTGATATGTCGATCCTGGAAATCGGCACCTACTTGATTTTTCATATTTCTACGTATGTCCATTTCAGATACGCAACAATTATATTGTTTTTTTTTTATTAAGAGGAAGTACCACTACTTATTTTTCTATACAAGTCGAGGGTTTGTTTTCTCGTTTCCCCCTCCAAAACTGCTGAAGAGGCCATAAGGCATTATGACAAATATATTGAAAATTTCAACCAACTAATATTCAAACTGAATAATACTTTTCCCTGAATTTTAGATAGTTAATAGCTATCGTCGATATTCGAAATAAGTTGAAAAAACACTGCTACTTAAAACAAGGCCGTTGCGATTTATTGGTATATATTTAAACTACAATTCGAATTTTTCATTGATAATTTTTGTATCAAATACTACTCGAAATAGGTATTAACGCAGAAAACTGTTTTGTTTTTTAACTTATTTTCGACGGCTGGCAATAAAAGCATGAAGTAGCTATGTTACTATCTAGAACTCAAGGAAAAGTATTATTCAGTTCAATTAGTTGGTTATAATATCAATATATTTGTGAGAATATATGAAAATAACCAAAATTAAAAGGACTAAGGCGTCTTAAACTGATTGTATTCCACTGCAAATTCAATTAGGCCATAAAGACCACTTTATCTGATTAGTTCTGGCTTTAAGGCTATCAAATGCTCAACGCTCGACCGATCTTCACTCGGCCGTGGCCATGTTTTTGCTTGTACACTTCCATGAGAAAGTTTCCGGCTTGCTACTGGTCGTAAAATTCGGCAGTAAACACACAATCGTTTGAATCAAATGGATATCGGAACATTCCCGGTATTGAAGAAAAAAAATTGAACTGGCAGGAAATACGGTATCTGATGACTGCTCAAATTAGATACTCTTTATGAAATGTCAATAATGATCTGTTAGATATGAAGTTTCTATTAAGATACTGGCTTGTGACGTCATGGAAGTCAAAAGTCAAAACATGGTCTTCTTTGTAGATTTTATCCAATTAAAAATAGTATAATGTCCAAAAGTTAGTGGCAGTTTATTTGGTTCCGTGTATTTTTGAATAAGTGTTTAGTGAATTATTTTTTAATTAAAGCAGTAACTTCTGCTAACTTAAACCAAATATTTACCAATGATGCGAAAAGCCGGCCCGCAAAGCCGTTGGAAACGCAGGTTCGAAACCTGTCTGAACCATTAAATTTTCAACTTTTCGCATCATTGTAAATATTTGGTTTAAGTTAGCCGAAGTTACTGCTTTAATAAAAAAAAAACATTCGGGTGTAGCACATCGCTACTATCGATTCTCAACAAATTTGAGACGATGGTGCCGGCTATAAAGTCTAAATCTTTACGGTAGATGGCGCTACGATGCCACCCTAAGGCAATGTTGAAGCAACTGGTTGAAAGATTCAATGGCTGTGACATCAGGTCCGGTGGTCCAGTTGGTAGGACGCCCGTGTTGGCCCGGAAAGCCGTTGGAAACGCAGATTCGAATCCTGTCCGAACCATTACATTCCACTATTGTCAAATAGCGTATTGTGCATTCAGGTCTTATTGTTGGTGGATTTTAACATACACTGTATGTTACCAATGTCAAGATAACATAGAAATATTTAAGTCAGGAGGCTGGGTTAGGTGACAGCATCATGTCGATAGGAGGCTATAAGTGAAGAATCATGATTTTTTCGAGCTCAGTTTTTGTACAAGAGATTTTTTTTTAATTTTAAACTTCGAATGTTAATTAAGTAAGGTGGTAGCGATTGAGAAGGGGTATTTACGAAGACCTTAATCCTACCTCATCTAAAATAATTTACTTTCAGATGAATGTCCTTCCAATGAAGAATACCTGATCTGTGGATCAGCCTGCCCCTTCAACTGCTCAGACCCTGGACCCGTGACGTGTTCTGACGACTGTGTTGAGGGCTGCTTCTGCAAGTCTGGCTTCTTGAGGAACGACACTGGTGACTGTGTCAACGCTGACGAATGCATTGGAGGTATGGCTTTTAAACCATTGATACAAGGACAAATTGAAATTCGTAATCTGGTGGAAGAGGCCGAGAATCGAACCGCGCGTTAACCTTTTCGCCACTCTAATGCTCAAGCAACCTTTCCAATTTTTCCTTATGCTTTGTGTGTCGATCTTTGAATTGTTAATTTGGAAGATGGCTTTTTTTAGGTATTATTTCAGCCCACATCGTAGTTGGGTGTCATTTTCAAAGCACGTTGTCCGACTTATTCTGATTCCCCTATAGCGAGCTAGTCAAATGCAATTTGGAAGGGTAAATGGCCTTCTCACTGAAATCTAATGTATTTGAGTTCAGATTGTTATTTTGTTTGAATTCCTAAGTATTTGCTCGGGAATTAGCCATGAGTATCTTAATCCTAAAGTATGGAGCTTGTGAATTCAGGTGTAGTTATTTGGTCAAACACTTAATTTTTTACAAGTGCAAAACATGGAAATACGATTATACTCAAGTATTGACTAGTCTATTCATTGGTTCGCATCTAAGTAGGCTTTTCCACTTATTTTAGATACATAGGTACCGTGGTGTCACGCAATAACTTAAGGCAAGCCGCCAGATTTCGCATACTTTTTCACTAGCAGCAAAAGAAAATGGTGCTCCATTGCCCTGAAGTACGGAAGGCGGTAGAATCGGGTTCTATGGACGCCACGTCAGTATTAGGTATTACATGCTTTCTGTGCTTTTGCAGAGACAAACCCAATCTGCTCAGCCAACGAGGAGTTCCTGTCTTGCGGCACAGCTTGCGCCCGTACCTGCACAGACCCTGACCCCGTGGACTGCGGGCTTGCCTGCAGCATGGGATGCTTCTGCAAGGCTGGCTACGTACGCGACCAGAAAGCCAAGAAATGTGTCACGTTGGACAAATGTCCCGTTCGTGAGTATACCTACTTGTCTTCTTCACAGAATTTTCTCAATGGAGTATCTCTTTACTCGGTTCTGCGTTAGAAGCTGTTGTTGTTCATTAGGAGTTATTGTTGACCAGGGGGCCCATGATGGTTACGTTTATCACGTGATAAATAAGTGATAGAGCATCTGTCACTCACACTCGCATTTTGTCAAAACGTGACGGATGCTTTGTCACTTATTTATCGCGTAATAAAAGCAACTAGAGGCCCGTTGCGGCGTCGAACCGCCGCTAGAATATGGAAATCCGGTAGTGTTACAGAAAATAACTACTTTATCGAAAAGAAGTTTTTGGCGAACGAAGAATAAATACTGTAAAAAAACACGTTAAAATAATGTTTTAAAAACGTTGAAACATGCCAGGCTAGAGCTAGGCCTGATAGCCAACTGCCAGTTTCATCGTGACAACTTTTTCAACTCTTTTGTAAAAATAACTTGTGCATTAATGACATGTGATCTGCTGATCTGTTCCACAAATAAAATGTATATTATTTTTTATGGAAAAATTTAATTCATAAAAATAATCCCATATCTTGAAAAAAATATTGACATATTTTCATAGGACCGAAGATTGGTAGAATTTTAATTTGTTGTTCTTTCTTCAGGAAAGAAGAATTTATCGATTTGATCGATTTCTATCAATTTCCAGAAAAAGCACATGAATCGAAACGACAGATTTGGGCACTCACTACGCAGGTTTTAAAAAGGAAATCATGTAGTGCGTAACTGTTTATGTATTCATTTATAATAGCTCGTCCACAATGCCAACTCGTCCACATTTCCAACTCATCCGTATTCCCACCTCGTCCACAATGCCAAGTCGTCCACATTACCAACTCGTCCATACACCCAACTCATCTACATTGCCAACTCGCATTCATTTCCAACTCATCAACAATGCCAACTCGTCCATATTGCTAACTCGTCCACAAATACAACTGGTCCACATTTCCAACTTGTCCATAGGCCCAACTCGTCCACAATTCCAAGTCGTCCACATTTCCAACTCGTCCATATTCCCAACTCGACGATACACCCAACTCGTCTATAGAAACTCGTCCTTATTATCAGCCCGTCTTTATTGCCAACTCGTCCATATTCCCAACTTGTTCATTTTGCCAACTCATCCACATTCCCAACTCGTCCATATTCTCAACTCGTCCGTATTACCAAGTCGTCTTCATTGCCCACTCGTCCGTGTTCCCAACTTGTTCATTTTGCCAACTCATCCACATTCCCAACTCTTCCATATTCCCAACTCATTCACATTGACAACTCGTCCATATTACCAACTTGTCCGTATTACCAACTCGTCTTCATTGCCAACTCGTCCATAATGCGAACTCGTCCACAGGTGTGCAGGTGTCTATGGGCGACGGTAATCGGTTTCCATCAGGCGATTCGTTTGCTCGTTTTCACCCTATGACATAAAAAAAAACTGCCCACTTTTCCATGTTCCCAACTTGTCAATTTTACCAACTCATCCACATTGCCAACTCATCCACATTTCCAACTCGTCCATATTCCCAACTCGACGATACACCCAACTCGTCTACAATACCAACTTGTCCTTATTATCAGCTCGTCTTTATTGCCAAATCTTCCATATCACCAACTTGTCCGTATTACCAAGTCGTCTTCATTGCCAACTCGTCCATATTCTCAACTCGACCACATTTCCAACTCGTCCATTTTACCAACTCATCCATATTGCCAATGTAGATACATTCCCAACTAAGCTACTTTGTCAAGTCGTCCATATTCTCAACTCGACCTCATTTCCAACTCGTCCATTTTACCAACTCATCCATATTACCAATGTAGAGAAATTCCCAACTTAGCTACATTGTCAACTCGTCCATATTCTCAACTCGACCACATTTCCCATCCCGTCGACATTCAAGCGGAAGGACTTAGTTTTTTCTAGTAAAATACTATTTAATTTACCATAACTCATGCTATTTGCTTTGGTTTCTTTTTTGATGGACTTATATAATCATATTTAAAATAATCTATCATAAATTTACTTATTTGAATGACGTTTAGTTGTACTTACTACATTTTTTCTGCTTTGATTTATTGTAAAACTCGCTTATAAAAATAATCTATTCTTGAATGACGGTCAGTTTTTCTGGTCTTGCGAGCACCAGTCCAACTCGCACTTAACCGGCTTTTTCCTCCACATTTTTAACATGCGAAAAAAGTTTCCATATCAACATTTTAAAAAGAAAAACAACCTGGCAATTTAGATCATTGACATTATAGCCCCCAATAAAAAATACATTAAAAGTTGTCAGAATATGATTACTGTCATTCATTGTCAACAAACTGTAAAATTATTTTTGCATATTCGTACATGTTTTAAGTGTTGCGGATATTATGTTGCCGACTCAAAAATAATATTTCATCATACTGAACAACTTACTACAGGTTTGTGAGCAAATCATGCTTATTATTATTTGGTCATCTTAAGTCAAAATAGGGATCACAGGTCACGTGGTCAATGTCACGTGGTTAGCGCACAGTAGTTTTTTCAAATCCATTTTTCAGTACTTTTTCGGGAAAAAATTAAAAATCCAAGAGTTTTATGCACATCTCCAGCATGGGACGAATCTAATGACATATCATTTATCAAAATCGGACCATAACTGTAGATCTGATGGGATGTACAAAAATCGGCCTCGCGTAATATATATATAGATCATCATAGGCCCGGAGCTTTCAGAAGAATAAGAAGTAAGGTAAGGTGGGGGAAGATTGAATGGTTTTTTGTCGAGATAGACAGTGTTGTGTTAAAACCCTTATAAAATAAAAAAACTATTTATATCCCTTCAATTGTATTAATTGGAAGGCATGGGCAAGGATTATATTTTTGTATTCTGTTGATAAAACTCGGCTATGCCTATTCTAATATATAAAAATAATAAAATAAAATACACTTTTGCCTAAAAAATAGACGGGTCAAGGTGGAATGGTGGAGGGGTAAGATTGACATAGTTTCTAAATGCTTTTAAATGAACGCAAACGGTGGCTGTTGCTCGTTATTCTATAGAGTTTCTACGCTGAACAGATACAGCTGATTGTTGCGTGAATATTCGTGATAGGTAACGAGAAAACGACAGTAGAAAAAAAAGTATTTCACTCTTACCCCGCTATATAGGAAAAAGGACAGTGATTCTCAAACTTTTAATTGGACACATAAAAACTAAACACTTTTTTGAATTAAGAAGATCAATTTTGGAATCAAAATAACGGTTTCATGATGATAAATTGTTTATTTTAGAAAAGAAATCAAGTAATACAAAAATTGGGTGTTTTCTTGCAGCATGATTAATTTTGTTACAAATTAAGTCGGATACATGTAAAATATTAGGAAATGAACAGTAGGACATTTAAAATCCGCGTAGCAAATTAAGTCAGATTCTTAGGTGCTTACATTTAAAATAACAAACGTCTTTGGGAACAAAAAAATATTATTGATTATCCAGAGGTCACGACTCAACAAAAGTATTTGTATGAGGCAGCTTTAATTGTTGAATTGAATTAAACTCAACGCGCAAAACAAGTAGGTATCATAAAGGCAAATCTACTCGTAACTAAATGAAATAACAGATATATAAATATAAAAGAATTACTCAAATGGAAAGTAGTGTTCCCAAACGAAAGCTTCATAGAGTTATCTAAATCTTTAAAATATGACAAAAACAACAAATTATAAATTACATATTTATTGAACAATGAGTGGGTACGTCTCTTTCATCTGACGATTTCACTCAAATCGACTTAGTCACAAACTAAGAAAATATTGTTTTTATGGGTAAGGCCGCGGAAAGTTACCAATTTGGACGTACCAAATTTACCCAGCTGATTAAAAAAAATTGGTAACCCCTACTGTTTCAAAAATATTTTTATCATATGTAGATATAGGAATTCTCATGGTCGCAAGTAGGATAATTAATATAAACCCCTTTATAAAAATACTAAAAATATATTTCCGTCCAAAACGTAACGAAAGTTGGTTAAATTTTTCGACCACGAGTACTAAAAGCTCTGTTATTTTTATGATATTTCAACTTTCATGGGCATACTTTTATTTTAAACTAAAATTTATGATATAAGGATAGTTCTACTGATTAAGGAATAATGATAATATAATAATTTAATTTTTTTATCTTACATTATTTTAATGGATCAGCATTCCACACTTATGTTACAATACTTTCGTGACGCTTTATGTAGCTTGTTTTTAAATATTTTTTGGCGAAAATACGTTTACGTGCACTGGCAACTCATATTCTAGTAGGGCAACACCGATGAGCAAGTCCAAATCCGTCAGTTTGTCAACAAACGCAACTCAAAGTAGACACAGTCATAGTTTCGTGAAAGTACCCCCAAAGTGTCGTGTGTGATTTTAAAGGTAAGGAGTGATTGTATTTAATCAGTTTTTTTTTGTACAATAGCGTAACGGTTTCCAAGCAAGTGACACGTATTATTGTATTAAAAATGTCTTTATTTCACCATGAAAATCCACTTTTTTTCAAAAATACGTTACACTTTCGTTACGAATATGTTACATTTTTGCAAAATGTTACGTATTTTCTACGTAACATAACGAATAAATGTTGTAAAGGGAAGTGCACACAGATAATACTAACTTAAATGAGTTTTATTAGATTTTTAATGACCCGAAAATATACAAAGTCGAACAAAACTACTGTACAATAATAAAATAAATAAAAACAACATCTTAATAAAAAAAACTGTTTTAAGAAGAAAATAATTTAAACCATGAATACAAAGATCAAAGCTTAAAGAAAAATTGAAAAAGGAGCTACCTGGTGGAAGGGACCGGGAATCGAACCCGGTACCTCTGGATTACCGGTCCAGCGCGTTAGCCACTTCGCTACCCTCGCTCCACGTACACCTGACGAATTTTTCCTTATGCTTTGTGTGTCGATCTTTGCATTGTTTATTTGAAAGGTTTTTTACACCTTAGCGACCTCTATGTGAATACGTTAATATTCACATCTTACCGCACCACTTTACAGCGATGAACGAGCAAGCGAGAGAGAGCGCTGTTAGTTTTATACATATATATATACATATAAGAAAATAATTTATTTTCGACCTCAAGTCACAGAAGAATCATTAATTCTAAAGCTGTTTTATTGTCATACGGTCGTCTTGTTACTAGTATTGGGTACCAGCAGTGAACAAATAGTAATTACTGCCACCTGGTACAAAATGAGAGGCTTTAAAACACTAGAGCGGTTTGGGTTTCATTAGTTCCATCACACGCGTGTTTCATTATATTGATTTTAATGTGCCATGAAAATTTTGTTTACAGGCAATATAAAGCTAATAATTTTAAAACTTGTTTTTTTTCTTAGCTACGTTATTTAATGGGAATATTTTCCAGTATGATCTAAGCTTTATAACGACTTATGTTACGTTTTATGATAACATAACGTATATCTTTTTATGTTACTTCTATGTCACATTGGTAACTTTCCGCGGCCTTACCCATATAAGTATAAGTTTAAGACTCACAATATGTTTAATTATACTTCATTCATAATTACTACATACTCGTATTTACCTTATCATGAGGCCAGTAGAAAAAAATGTGTACGTTAATAATTTTTTTAAGTCCAAAGTTTGAGAATCTGTCTGTTTTTCTATGACTTTCAAAAACGGGGGAAGATTGAAACATTACTATTTCAATGTTACCCCTTTGAAATTGACTGGGGAAAGATTGAAGTTACTCGTAAATCACAATATAAGAGTAATAGCTACACCTTGCACTAGTAAATAAATATAAAATCTAAAATAATACATAAATATTCAGTCAGAACTTTTATTCACACCCTATTAGTCAAGTTATGAAACACGGGGTAAGATTGAAAATCGCCGAATTGACCACGAAATGCTGACCTTCACAAAATAACACATAACACGCGTCTACGCACTCCGAGCGGTCTCGGGCGACTGACTGGCGGATCCTAATAAAATGGCGGTTTAATTGATGATACCAGCATTAAAAAAAATAAAAAATGTAGGGAGTTATGTGACACTTTTTATCTTTCCCCTTTTTTCATCTTCTCCCACCTTACCTTATTAGTGAGTGAATATTATTAGTGCTGTAGTAAGTATTTACACTAAAAAATCCGGCCAAGAGCATGTCGGGCCACGCTCAGTGTAGGGTTCCGTAGTTGCTCATCCTTCACAATAGACGGGCTTAAAACAAGATTTCAAGCTCAATAAAAGGGTCGTAAACGCCAATGTAACTGTAAACACTTATTACCTTCTGGAACCTGGAACTCAACTTACGTCCTTTTAAAGAAAATTATGAAATTTTGCGATAACTCAAAAACCGCTCAACCGATTTGGTTCAATATAGTTTTCATTGAAAGTATGTACTTATAAGGCCTTATGTTCATGAATTTTTCCATATTTTTTTGATCCGTGGTTGAAAAGTTAGACCGGGGGGGCGTTATTTTATTTATTTTCGGTGCGAATATTTACAAAACTGCTGACTTTATCAAAAAACAATGTTTGAAGACTCCTATTATTTTTAAAAGACCTATTCAACGACACCCCACACACTAGTGCTGGAACGAAAAAAAAATTTTACCCCCACTTTAGGTGCTCGGGAGGTACCCGAAAAAAACATTATATTTTAGACTTTATTTTACTGTTTTTGTTGGCGTAATACATACACATACTCATACCAAATTTCAGCTCTCTAGTACTAATGATCACGGAGCCAAGCCGCGGACGGACGGACGGACGGACAGACGGACAGACGGACATGGCGAAACTATAAGGGTTCTACGGAACCCTAAAAAGGATTTGTTACCAACTGACAAACTTGGGGCTATTAGTAACCAAAATAAGTTATGTAAAATTTGCATAAGTTTGGTTACTAGGTACCACAATATGGCTATTTCTCGATTTCTCTAGTTTTTTTTTCAGTGTGTTACAGGCTTTGTACGGGGCATCAGCAAATTGTATTTCATTTCAGTTATGTTAAAAAAGTTTGCATAAACATTCATAAAAGCAATAAAATTATACTAATGGATATTAAATCGTGCTTTACTAAATTCTGCTTGGTAATCGGGGGGCACGGCAGTGCCCCCGCCAAGTCGAGCGCGAAGCTAACACTGCCGTACCATCCTTTACTGGAACCATTTCGCCGCATTTTCAGGCCCCTATTTGAGCACCTCTGGATAAGACCAGAACGCAGAGATTTTCGTCATCCAGTAAGCTATAATCACATACTTAAAATCCAAAATTTCAAGTCTGTAGGTCATTTAGTTCCGAAGTTAAGCGAAAGCAAAGTTTCGCATTTACGACACTCACTCACTCATGATCATCAGTAAAGAAGTAGTACTTCCCATAAATTCAGAGAGCTGAAATTTGGTACAGAGTTAGGGTTTAATAGCCACATAAAGCGAAAACTATAAAAATTGGCCAAGTGCGAGTCCGACTCGCGCATGAAGGGTTCCGTACCATAAAACAAGTTTGTTGTATGGGAGCCCTTAAATGTTTATTTTATTTTATTTTTAGTATTTGTTGTTATAGCGGCAATAGAAATAGATCATCTGTGAAAATTTCAACTGTCTAGCTATCACCGTTCTTGATATACAGCCTGGTGACAGACGGACGGACGGACGGACGGACAGACGGACGGACGGACGGACGGACAGCGAAGTCTCAGTAATAGGGTCTCGTTTTTACCCTTTGGGTACGGAACCCTAAAAACTAGGATAATCGAAGATCTGGAGTACTCTGATTAGAAAACACAAGAGCCCAACCAAACTATTAGAGATCGACGTGAGATCGACATACCGCCTTTACAAAAAATATTCAACTTGTTGTGTTCGGTTGGCCGCCGTCGCGACTGATCGTCTCTCCTGATGATGGATCGCGTACCGATTCGAAACATGTCGAGCGTTATTCGATTTCTACGACGTGAGTAAACCCGTTTAAGTGTTTTAATATTCAACTTGGTGGGCCGCTTCATTTGATGTCAAAAATCCAAGGTCTGAAGTATTTTGACGACGCGTTTGGCTCGGTTTGTAAACACCTGCCTACTGAGCCGGCGGTGCCGGGTTCGAGTCCCGGCCAGGGCAAATATTTGTGTGATGAACTCGAATATTTGTGCTTGGGTCATGGTTGTTCTATGTATTTAAGTATATATTTATCTATATAAGTATGTATATCGTCGTCTAGTACCCATAACACAAGCCTTCTAGAGCTTAATTTGGGACTAGATCGATTTGTGTGAGGTTGTCCGATATTTATTTATTTATTATTTATTTGATGAAGAACCCTCAGCTGGTCTCAGCTGTATTAGAGATATGGTAATGCCCCCTTCTACTATTGGTACATAAAAAAATCGACTGTCATTGCAAAAATCCAGCGTAGTGGGATACATCTAATTTAATCTAGCCTATAGCGTCCCACAGCTGGGCGGGTTACGTATTAAAATCCCGAAAGTTCATAATACCTACAGTTGAAATACCGATGGTCAAATTACCGAAAGTTCAAAAAGCCGATATTCGATAAACCGAAGCTCAAATTACCTATTTTCAGAAAATCGAAAGTTGAAAATGTCGAAATTTCATAATCCCGAAATTTTTAAAATCTCTAAATTTTATAATCCCGAAAGTCAATGAGCACTTTAAAAGTGTCAGGACACTAAACTAATCTGACTTTTCCGTGGAACCGATCTGCTCCGGTGCTGCGGGATGTTCAGCCCCTCCGCCCTAGCGTAAGAAAGTGCGGCATCTACGCTCGCCTCCGCAGCTTCGGCTTTTTGGTCACCTTCGGCAACCAGCCTCAGCCGATGCGCCTCGCTTGATGCCCGCACTTTCTTACGGCGGCCGGGGGCTGCCCTCCCTCCGCGCCTCCGGGCTTTTATATACACTCTAGGGTTAGGACAGACAAGACCACGTGGAATCGGGGTTGACAGCTTCGGTTCTGTGGCAAGTCGATTAAGAAAAGGAAAGAGTCCGGGAAAGTGGGAAATTAAGTATGACACTAAATATTCGATATTATAAAATATTCTGTCATGGACTGCCAACCGAACCGAACTTGTCTGGAACCGAAGCTGTCAACGCTCGCCTCCGCAGCTTCGGCTTTTTAGTCACCTTGGGCGACCAGCCTCAGCCGCTGCGACTCGCTTGATGCCCGCACTTTCTTACGCTAGGGCCACAGTATAATAAAGAGTACTAACGTACTAGGGCGGAGGGGCTGCACATCCCACAGCGCCGGAGCAGATCGGTTCCACAGAAGAGTTCACTTATAAATAGTAAGTATAGTAGTAGGCAAGTAGGATACGTAATTTAGGTTAATATTCTTTGTATAAAATAAACATTAGAATCTGTAAGACTACAGAAATACGAGATAATTCTCGAGAGTTTAAATAATATTCTGGATTACAACCTTCAGGCAGGATCATAGTCTTCGGGATTATAATTTTCGGGATTACAGTCTTCGGGATTACATTCTTCGGGTTTACAGTCTTCGGGATTATAATATTCGGTATTTCATCCTTTCGATCAAACGTTCTTTCGGGATTTTAAACTTTCGGTCAAATAAACATTCGTCATTTTAATTTTCGGCCTTCCGTCCATATAGGTCTTATGATATTCGGTATTTTGAACTTCGGCATTGTAATACGTACCCGCTGGGCGAATGCCTCCCCTTCTGCTTTTAATACGCATATAAATAAAATTAAAGGAAAACTCTGGACAAGACTAGACTGGATTTTATACTTATACTTACAAGTTTACAAGAAGAAATAGTCGAACGATTAACTTTATTCTACTCGAACATTACACAAATTAAATAAACAAATTACACGAAAATATTAATTTCGCTCAAAATTTGGTCAAAATATAATGCATTGGACTAAGAGTGGCGGTGATACCCGCCGCACACGTCGCTAGATGGCGCTGACTGTATTTTAAAACGCGCCGTCGTTTGTTTTTCCGATAATCTTATATGGCGAAGTGGCAACCGGCCGCGTTACAGTCGTTTACGACATTCTTCTACTGCGCTTGGAAACGTTAGCTAGGGATTAGGAAGGATTATTTGCATTTCGTTGATTTCGCTTATTATTTCGTGAGGTTTGCTAAAGTGAATTAGCAGGTTGTTATAAAACAATATGCCCACGTTTCTACAAAAAGAAGTGAAATCCCACCAAAAACATTCTGTAAAAAACTAGCCAAGTCTCGATGGAGCTGCTTGTTTATCTCTAAAAAGTAATGAAATCTAGACAAAGTCATACGAAGTCTAAGGTTCCTTACTGCGATTTCTTTATTATTATAGTTAATGTTGTGTGACTTGGCCGTTGAAGGGTACACAAGGGTACAAAACCAGGTGCTCCATGACACCATTGCACCAATCTGTGGCCAGAACCGCTATAAGTCAATTTTGTTTACACGTAATGTTATATCTGTTTTAACTACCTATGTTTGTTAAGCGAGATAATAGCCCATACTGGTGTACCCTTCAACGGCCTAGTCACACAGCATTAACTATAATAATAAAGAAATCGCAGTAAGGAACCTTAGACTTGGTATGACTTTGTCTAGATTTCATTACTTTTTAGAGATAAACAAGCAGCTCCATCGAGACTTGGCTAGTTTTTTACAGAATGTTTTTGGTGGGATTACTTATACTTAGATCAGATTGATCACGTGACCAAGTTTCCACGTTTTAGTTGCTTTTAGTTGAACTCATTGTTTTGAATTTCATGTTAATTGGTTGACGACTGACTCTTGGCCAAATAGTCGACAATTTTATTTAGAAACATTGTAACATATAATATTTATTCCATTCTTTTTCCAGAACCGTGCCTAAACAAGAACGAAGTGTACGACCAATGCCTCGCGGGCTGCGAGCCGACGTGTGACAACCCTAATCCAATCTGTACGAAGATCTGCGCAGGCGGCTGCGTGTGCGCTCCGGGGCTTTTGCGCAGTAGCTACGGGGAGTGTATTAGCGTCGATAAGTGCAATAGCACCGACCCAGGGCTGTCGCAGTACATGGACGTTATCAATAAGATCCTGAACTTTTCGAAGGCATAAGTTTAAATTAATTAGGGTTATGGGCCATGTTATAATACAAATATAAATTTTATGCGAAAAGATATGTTAACTTGAAAAAAAATGTTTTTATCACCATCACCATTTGCCAGTTAATATTAAGTTTCGGTACAATTCTAGTAAAATTATATGGCCACTTAATTAAGTTTAGGTTTTAAATATTTCAGATTTACTATTATATTTGTTGTGCATCAATTGCATAATAATATTAAATAAATAAATTGTTCAGTTTTAAAAACGAATATGATTTCGCTATTACAAATCCTATATCAGGGCTGAACTATTAAAATATGTACGGGTTTACTCACGTCGTAGAAGTCGAATATGGCTCGACACGTTTCGAATCGGTTCGCGATTCATCTTCAGGAGCTACGATCAGTCGCGGCGGCGGCTAATCGAAAACTGTCTATATATAACAGGGCTGAACTTAAATTAAATTTGAGTTTTACTCCTGACAATACACAAATAGCATCAATATTACTGGAGTTTGATTATAAATAAATAAATATTCACATTATCACTGGTTTTATTTCTTAAATATAAAATAACAATAACCTAATTACATAAAACAGGGTAATAACAATTAGTGGGGCTAATGTAATGTAATGACGAATTAAGAAGAAAATTTATAAAAAAATATATAGGTATATAATATGATGACTTTGGACCTGGACATTGTATAGGCAGCTTTACTTTGCACGACTGTGAACAGAAGGGCTACTCCGATGTTCGAAGTTCGAACATCGGAGATCGTACTATAGTACCGTTTGTCTCGATCTCCTGACAAAGTATATTTTGGCGAGCGGGACGGCATTATACGACGGTCAAATTTCGAACATCACAGTAGACTTTCAGTATGACAAAAATAACAAGATATGAACAGAATCATAATAATGTTGAATCGCGTATATAAATAAAGTTAGTTAGCCCCATCAACTATTTTCCATTTCAAAGTGATAAAAAAATATGATTTCATCTGATTAAAATAAACTGAAATAATATAAAAAATAAAATAGATACGGTATTGTAATGTATTGCAGTTGCGCTGTTCATTGGTAAGGTGATAATGTTTGACATCTGAAACAAAAACAATAAGGAATTCGGTCATTGTCAGTTCAAAAAACAAAATTTGTCCCTTCGGTGGTCAAAAGTTAAGAGCTTGTATGAATCTAGGTTAAGTTGCTATCACATCGGATTATAGAAGGGGGAACGTTCTTTATTCTCACAGGCATTTATCAGAAAATAAGGCCCTGGAATCCTTAATTTTGCAAATGTCCACCGGAAAGACGCGCACCTAAATCTGACAATGACCCAATTATACAACCACATTTACTTTATGGCATCACGAAGTTAGTTATTAGTTTGGGCAGTTTATATAAATTTTGGCAAGCATCTTAACGTCACTACAAGAATTAACTGCCAGTCTTTCTTAAAAATACATAATAATAATATATTTAAATAAACCAAAATCATATCAAAAAACTGTTACTGTTAGTGCTCCAAAATTTTACTCTTCAGCTAGAAAGAAGTTTAAATTAAGACTCGTAACGTCATCTATCCGTGCAGTAGTACACGAATACGCTAAGCGGTTAACGAAAGCAAGGAAATGTTGAGTTACTAATTTAACCAATGCAAGCTTCGTGTTTAATACAAAGGTTTGATCATAGATGGCTCTGTATACAATGTTAAGATAGTTATTATTCTGAGGTTAAGATTTTATTTTTAGTGACAGAAGCACAAAAGGAAGAAAATATTCAGTAAACTTTTGCAAAAAGCTTTGATATAGTTTAAAGAAACCGGCCAAGTGCGAGTCGGACTCGCGCACCGAGGGTTTCGTACAAACACTTCCCATCTTAACTGGCCGGATTAAGTTAAGTTTGCACCCTGGTATGTATGGCACCGCATACAAATGACGTGCAAAGTTAACGCAACCGATCGTTTCTTGTATGGGGCCCTCACTTTAATATTTATTCTATTTTTGTTATTTGTTGTCATAGCGGCAACAGAAATACAGTATCTGTGAAAATTTTAACTGTCTAGCAATCACGGTTCATGAGATACTGACTGATGACAGCCGTCTGTCACCAGACAGACAGACGGACAGCGGAAGCTTAGTAATAGGGTCCCGTTTTTACCCTTTTGGTACGGAATCCTAAAAAAATAGATACAAATGTTTTCTCTCGCCACGTACGGCTCCTATACGGTCCGGTAAAAGGTACGTCCCTAATATATTGTTCATTATAGTATTCGTTGACCCCCCACCCGCGCCACCCCGCGCCCTCGTTCCCTCTCTTATGATGACATGTACAGACTGATTTGATGTGCACTCCTATTAACACGCGAGTGAGGTGCCTACTTAATTGTGAATCCTGGAAACTGTGCCGTGCCTTTATCCCGCGGGAATTCTCCTGGAGCTCATATCAGGTACGTGCACACAACGACGTGACATATATATAATATTATTTTGGAAATTGTTTATCCCTTATCCCCAAATTGAACATATATTAAAAAAAGGTTAGTGCCTAACCTAGCAGCCGCCATACGACACTGCGGTCACCTTTTTGTACTCCTCCTCCCGAATGCCGTAGGCCAGGTAGGAGTAGGCGAGGAAGTCCGAGTGGTTGGAAGCCAGCCGGAACACCATGTAGCGGGAGCCAGCGTGGCCCTGGGTCACGCAGAAGTCCACTTCCCCCGATATGTCTACTGTTGCTGTTACTTCTAAGTATGATATTACGAAGTTTGGCTGAAAAAAAAAAAATAAGAACATTAATAAAATTCAGTTGTCCTTCTATTTGGGATTGTTATCAAATATCTAAACCTTTTTTTTAACGGAGTGAAAATGCTTTACGCATACCCCGGCTTGATGGGGAGGCCGTTTGGGGTTATGTGGGACTCCCACCTTCCGATCTGTCTCCTAGCGAGAGGAAGCGGAGGGGCCTACTCACGAAAACAATCCGATATTTCCCGCACCTGATGATAATGGAGGCGTCATGGGATCGCGAGTGTTTCACCACAAAGCCCCTCAAAAATTATTTCTCGCGGGCTCGGATCCTCGCCCATAACCTAACCTCACCCAATCAATAGAATGATATCTATCTACAAGAATTATGAAAAATGCATGACTATAGAGGAATAAAAATTCTGCGTGAAGTGAAAATTCGCCGGAATGAAAAATTGGACCAAAAATAATTCTGCGAAAAGGCCGTTGTAAATAATAAATAAATATAAGACCACCTCACACAAATCGATCTAGTCCCAAATTAAGCTCAATAAGGCTTGTGTTATGGGTACTAGACGACGATATAGTTACATACTTAAATAGAACAACCATGACCCAAGCACAAATTTAATATTCGCGTTCATCACACAAATATTTGACCTGGCCGGAATTCGAACCCGGGACCGCCAGCTCAGAAGGCAGGTGCTTACAAACAGCGTCAACCACGTCCTATCCCACGTAACACCAATCGTTACATATTAGAGGTACCTTAGCAGAAGCAGTGACAGTGACGAAGAACGGGTCGTAGTTGTTCCGGTGGCGATAGCGGTCCGATCCTCCATTCATTGGCAGGGAATCTGAAAATGAAATCATATATTTTTTTAGGGACAATCTTACACAAAGCGACCTAGCCCCTAACTAAGCAAATCTTGTACTTTGAGTGGTATCCTGCCTTTTCGCCTAAAAGTTTTTCGCAAAGTATTCATTTGGCAAACTGTTTCATTTCCCAACTCACGATTTTCTCTGAAATCTCAGTGTATTTTTTATGCTCTTATAGAATACAGTAGGTTAGGTTAGGTTTGTTTTATGAAAGTTCCAAAAAAAAATTAGTTTCGTTTTAGGCGATACGGCAGAGAACCACTTTGAGTACTAGACGACGATATACATCATCATCATCACTACTTAGTATAAAACAAAGTCGCTTCCTGCTCTCTGTCTGTAAGCATACATAGTGCTTAGATCCTTAAAACTACGGAATGGATTTTGATGCGGTTTTTTTAATAGATAGAGTGATTCAAGAGGCAGGTTTATATGTATTATACATGCATAATTTATCAGCATGCACCCGCGCGAAGCCGGGACGGGTGGCTCGTACATATATAAGATCATCTATAGATAACATCCATGACCCAGCAACAAATGTTCGAGTTCATCACACCAATATTTGCTTTGACCGGGATTCGAACCCAGGACCGCCGGCTCAGTAGGTAGGTGCACTACAACCTGCGCCAACTGCGTCGACAAAAGTCTCGTCGTAAATCAAAATGTTCTTACCCCTGACGAAAAAATAGGGGTGTATTTGTGTATCAGTGTATCTGTGTATTTCTGTGTCTGTTTATGGCATTGTAGCTCCCAAACGGGTGGACCAATTTGAGTGCGATTTTTTATATCAAATGACATGTCCGTCGAGATGGTTCTTAAGCTATGTTTGGTGGAAATAGAATCAGTAGATTCCATTTTGAAAATAATCAGTATTTTTGAACGGATAAGAATTCAAATGTATACAATGAAGCGAAAAATTTAAAAAATTTAATGTTTCGGACAGGATTTGAACCGGCGTTTCCAACGGCATTCCGAGCCAACACGGGCGTCCTACCAACTGGACCACGAACCAGATGTCAGAGCCATTGAATCTTTCACCCAGTTGCTTCAACATGCCTTAGGGTGGCATCGTAGCGCCATCTACCGTAAAGATTTAAACTTTATCGTCGGCACCATCGTCTCAAATTTGTTGAGAATCGATAGTAACGATGTGCTACACCCGAATTAATTATTTTTTTATATTAAAGCAGTAACGTCTGCTAACGTAAACCAAATGTTTAGAATGAAGCGAAAAATTGAAAAATTTAATGGTTCGGACAGGATTCGAACCTGCGTTTCCAACGGCTTTCCGGTTTACGTTAGCAGACGTTACTGCTTTAATATAAAAAAAATGGATAAGGATCCTTTAAACGCAATTTTTTTCTTCAGTTTAAAAAATGACAACTTACGTTCATACTCGATGCCAACTTTGAACTTCTTCGTTTCATAAGCTGATGGTGATGACGTCACAACACCCACACCCAAAACCACTAGAAACAACTTCCCTAACATCTTGTTCTTTCATCCAAATCCAAGACAATACTGACATTCATACTAGATGATTAGACATAGCACAAAAACCGGCCAAGTGCGAGTCGGACTCGCGCACCGAGGGTTCCGTACAAAGTTACAAACACTTCTCATTTTAAGTGTCCGGGTTAAGTTAAGTTTTCTTCTGGTATGTATGGCGCCACATACAAATGAGGCGCAAAGTTACCGCAACCGATCACGTTTGTTGTATGGGAGCCCCAGTTAAATATTCTTTTTATTAGGTTTTTAGTATTTGTTGTTATAGCGGCAACAGAAATACTTCATCTGTGAAAATTTCAACTGTCTAGCTATCACGGTTCATAAGATACAGCCTGGTGACAGACCGACGGCCAGACAGACAGACAGATCGACGGCCAGACCGACAGACAAACAGACAGACAGACGGACGGGCCGCGAAATCTTAATAATGAGGTCCTGTTTTGTACGCAAAGGCGTACGGAACCCTAAAAACGCTTGCACTTAAAAAACCCTAATAAAAGACATTGCCATTACAAAATAGTCTTTCAAGCTAAGTATTAAGAGTTCGTGAGACGGATTACCCGAAAAATAATCTTTATCAATGCGTTATCACATTCAGAATGTCAGTAGATATTTCCTCTTAGTTTTGATAATGGTTGTGTCGTAATTTTATCGATGAACCTTATCTTTTTGCAACTGGAAATTCGAGAGTGGAGCAATGTGTGTCATTGTCGAATGAATCAATACACACAAATCAATCATACACAAATGGACCTAGTCCCAAACTAAGCAAAGTTTGTACTATAGGTACTAGACGAGGATATACATAATTATATACAGGGTGGAACATTTGTAAAGACTGAGCTGACAGGATAGTGTCATCTGAGTGATCTACAATCGACTATAATTGTAAAGCTGGATTTAAAAGTTCGAAAAAAGTCATCAACATAAAATATTTTAATATCAGTGACGTGACAGCCCTACTAATTCAAAGGTTTTATTTACATTTTAAGGTGGTTGCAGAGGAAACAAAACTAGACATTCCACGCTAGATGGCGCTGAAAAGCAAGATTTGTAGTTTTTGTGTATTATTTCGTATGTTACTTTAGTTTGAAGTAAAATTAGTATCTTGGCGAGTCCGCGTATTTGTCTTTTATTCATGTAGTATTAGTAGCACGTCATAAATTGTCTTATTCTCCCATGTGTTGGCAATTTGTGAAAAATCAGCAAGTACTCACACTAATAGACACTAATTGTGAGTGTGTGCGGGTGATTCATTCATTAAAGGCTCGCGTATCATCTGTCAGTTTGATAGTAAGCGCTGAATAAATAAGCAGGCATGATATTTGATTTTGACGATGAAGTAAAGATGCACCTCTAGCACAACTGTGACACGCAACTCTTTCTCGCGCGAAAAATATTTCCTATCTCTTTCTTTGCGGTACTGTAGGAGACTGACGGGCGATGCTATGTCGCGTGACAAGAATCGTGAAGCCTAGTTGTATTAGACGGGCTGGATTGTCAAAATAAATAATACGAAGAAATTACAAATCTTTGGCAGTTCTATATTTTTTAAGTATGTGGTGAAATTAAATGAGTATATTTGTTGGGTTTCTGTTCTGATATATTGTGATTCTGATTTGTGATGTTATTGAGTTTGTCCTAAGTTTTTTCTGAATGATAGATTGGGGTACAGCAAAAAGGGCCCAATTTTAGGACACATATTTTGTTGAAAAATATTTTTCTCATTTTTGTTACTATTTGATTATAACTAAAGAATACTTACATTAAAATAAGTATCATTTATAAATTACAATTGTTTGATTAACTTGCCCGTTTAAGAACTAGAGTGGTCCTAAATTGCCATAGATTTACTACGTAGCCTGAGACTACTTGTACTATCATCCATTCTGTGCTGAGAAATTTACGATGAAAAAAAAACACAAGTATACCTCTGTTTTTTTATTACTTAATGACAAGATCGAGACCTTTTTGCTATACTCTGACCAGATATACAAAAACCCGATATCAAGTATGGTACTGATTAGGGTTGGGATTTTCGTGGTTCTAAATCGTGGTTCCATGGAGTCTCTAATTGTAAAAATGTTCAGTCTAAAAATATATAACTACTAGAACTACTACTAACTGGGCGCAGCACCAGTTGTTTGCGCCACGCTTCACGACCCCGAGCTAGCTCGCGCCATATAAAAATATATTGTTATTATGTACATATATGGATTTTAGAACCACCAACCACTAAATAAAATAAAACAATTTTTGTTACGTGTAGGTTTTATTATAATACTAGTGTTTGCGTGAGTTGTAGACGTCGCTTTAATTCGAAATGGTGTATACGTTGTAATATTATTTTAGGCAACACGCATGTTTTGTAGAAAATTATAAGTTTCTGCAGCTTTTCTTGGATGAAGCCTTCATCTGTTTGAACTTTAATTGACATTATTTTTGTTGATAATCCAATGAAGGAAATCATCTTGCAGTAATCCCTTTTGATGAAGCTCTAAGCTGGCCTTGAATCTGTAATGAAATTATTTATTACGTCACAAAAATGCCGGCAATGGAAACGGCTGTATGCATGTCCTATCTTACAGGGTGTTAGGGTAAATAGTGTTATTACAGGTATCCTTCAAGGAGGAAACTTAGTCACTGAATCGATAATTCCCAAAAGGATTTGGTTTCCCAAACCTATTGAAAAACATGGGTAGGTCTTGGTATCAATTCAGTCAGAGAGAAGAAACTACCTATATGAACCTACTATGAACAGCTTTGTTTTTTTTTTCATCACCCAAAGCGAGCGATTGCGTTCAGTTTTTGTGGTTGGTTACGGTTGTCATCACGCCATGCTTGTCTTCGCCTAAAAAGAAAATAGTGCGAGACACCTCTTTCACGGCAGGACACTTCGATTTGTAATGTTTTCAAACACAATACTTTCCCCGCAATTTCTGACCCATGATATCGCAATATCGTTTAGGGATCACTATGTCCTGAGTACACATGTTTATTATTATTATATGCACGTTTCATTATTCACACTGCATAAAGTAAAAACTCACGAAACGAATAAAATGTAAACCAAACATGATTCATTTTATACGAATTTCCACAATTGACATGACAGTATTGACACAATTCATATTTCATTCACAAGATTTAGTGCGTTCGAAATCTGTTCCACTTTATTGTTATGAGCAAATAAACACAATAGGTATCTTTGAAATCCAAATGTTTCCAATTATTTGTTACATGTTTAATGAAAGCTGTAATCATTTAAAAATAAACTGTTATGCATTTGTCGCGGCGTTAATAAATAAGGATGTAATACACGACAATAAGAATTATTATAGCTTGAGTATCTACAATTATGATTCGGTTTCGGGACTCAGCTTTGTATTCAAAGTATCTTTCTTACAGAAATCTTGTGTGAGAAACTACGGACCCGTTTATTGTTATTCGTCTCGAGTGACCCGTGGCTTCTGCACGGCTACGGTCTTGCCTCGTCGTAACGAGCAAATGACATCACGGAGATCGCCACAACCTATGTGGTTGTAGAGACGAGTAGCAACTACTACATGCAAACTGCCTGTATACAATCTCCTGCTCGAGACATTGTGGGGGAGCCCTAGGCTCCCCGTAAGACCTCCATTGCCAACCCCCTATAGTCTTACCCTTGCCTCACATTGGTTCCGTACGAGTCTCTTACTTGTATTGTATTGAACGTAACTCTTGGACGAGTTATAACTGAATTGTCTCACAACCGGCGGTTGTAGACTTGTGACTGACTCATACACCGTAGGTACTATGATTGTTTGTGGACTTTGATAAAACCGAAGCTGTGTCCCGCAACCGACCACTATTGAGAATCAAAGGTAGAAAATAGTAAGCACTCACCAGCACCCACGTTCTCCTTTTTTCCATCCCACGTCAATTCACTCACTCCTCTTTTCCGCCATTATTACCCACTTTTTCCTTTTATTCCTATAGACTAAAATATAGGTTATTGTGTTGCCAGTTAGTAAAAAGACATAATTTATAATTCATTCAATTAAATTGGTGCAACTCACCTACTGCTAAGGACTCGCGATGTTCCGCGACACTCCCGACGGCAAAAACCAGACTATTGCAACAGGATCGCCAAGTTGCGAGTCCATTCAGCGATCCTTTCTCGTGCTCGAATGGCCGCTTGTCTCCCTGGTCTTGGACTATATGCCAACGCACCCTCGTCGGCTGGGCTATCTGGGGCATTATCTGAATTTTGCAAAGCGGGTGGTGGTATTTCCTCAATGTCAAACTCGTTTGTGGTTGTGTGTCCTTGTTCAAGTAAGTCGGCACTGTCAAGTTGCGGTGCATATGGATTGTAGGTATTTTGCGGAGGCTCGGCATCTATAGTCACAGGCATAGGATCAATGGGATTTTCAATGGGATCATTGTTGCGCATTGTTATCGGCTTTTCTGGGCTTAAATATCACTTCAGGCGCTTGCGTTTCTCCTTCGTTGTTTTCGATCTCTAGGGGATACAGGTGTCCAAGATATCGAATGAACTCCGAATTACCAACTTTTACCTTTGCTACACGATGTTGTCCATCTTGTCCTGTTATTAAGGAGGTTATCTTGCCAACTTTCCAATTACTTATATTTTTTGATTCCTCTTTTATTTGAACTAAGTCGCCAATTTTTGGTGTTCTGTCTGACGTCACCCGAGGTTGTTTTACAGAATATCTGTGCTTCTCACGTAGGCTGGGTAGATATTGTTCCTGGAACATCCTTTTGAATTCTGTTAAGACTATATGACCTCTTCTCCATCCTTGTATAAGGTCGATTTTTGTAGCTGTACCATCCACACAAGTCATTTTGTCTGAGGGAGTCAACTCTAGACATTCACCTACTGTCAGGAAGTCCACTGGCCTCAAAACGTATTCTAAGTCTGCTCCTACGCTCGTCAAAGGCCTTGTATTCACGACTGTTTCGACTTCTTTGATGACTGTAGATAGTTGGCTATCGTTCAACAAATGTTTGTCCAGTGTCCTCCTTAGGCAATGCTTCACGATTCCCACCAGCCTTTCATAGAAGCCGCCGTGCCACGGGGCTAATTGAGGAATAAATTTCCACCTCATTTTGTTCTCCGTGCAGTACGCGTTGATTAATATTTCAGAGGTCAGTTTAAATTGTAAAGCATTGTCTGAAATTACGGCTGCTGGTGTGCCTCTGGCCGCTACAAATCTCCTTATTGCAAGGAGACATTCCGTTGCAGTTAAATCCTTGACCACTTCCAAATGGACGGCGCGAACTGCATAGCACGTGAACAGACAGATCCACCTTTTCTCCCTATTACCGCTCAAGGTATTGACATACATCGGCCCAAAGTAATCTATTCCTGTGAACGTAAATGGAGAGCTGTAATTAACCCGTTCCGGAGGTAATGCTGGAGTTTGAGGTAGTTTATACGGTCCTCCACTTTGTTTTAGGCATTTTTCACACTTTCTTATGACCTTTGTCACTTGGATTTTTCCTTGCGGGATCCAGTATTGTTCACGTATGCTATTCAGAGTGTGTGAAGGGCCAACATGGTAATTCTTGTCATGGGCATCTTGTATGACTTTAGTGGTAAATTCAGATATTTTTGGGATAAGTATTGGATGTTTCTTATCATATGACCAATTAGCATTTTTCATACGACCACCACATCTTAGAATTCCATCTATATCGAGAAACAGATCTAAGTTTCTCATCAGATGCGTCTTTTTACCATTTATTTCATCAGGGAAATGTTTCTTTTGTAATTTTCTCAACACTTCTGTGGTACTGGTTTCAGCTTCTGTGTTACCAATCATTTCTGGTACGCCTTGGGGACCCATCTCTTGGTCTTCTTCTGTTAGATAGTCAGGTGGTTCTATTTCATATCCTTTCATTACCATCTCTGGACCTTCTATGATGTCCAGGGCCTCCCCGACCGAAAAAAGAGTCTGTACATTTAAATATCTACTGCTTGGCCAAGATTTGGATTCTTTTAAGAGGAAAGAAGGGCCCGAAAACCACAAAGACTTTTTTTCATGCCACAATTCTGGGCGCGTACCTATGTCAGCAGGGTTTTCGTTTGTGCTTACGTAACAAAACTCAACATCCTTGAGTTGATTTATTTCATCGATACGTCGCTTCACAAACGGTGGTAATAAGTTATTAGTTTTAAGCCAATGAAGCACGACTTGGCTATCAGTCCATAAGTATTGCTTCTTGATGGTCAAATTAAGATTATTTTTCAAATACTTCAGCAATCTGCTTCCAATCAAGTAACCTAGTAGTTCCAAGCGAGGAATTTTCAAATTGTCTTTATCTTCAGCCGGTGTTACGCGCGATTTGGACATTAGAAGTGCAGTTTGAATCCTTTTTCCACATAGGATGCGTAAATAAGCAACAGCTGAATATGCATTCATTGACGAATCGGTAAATACATGGAGCTCATACTGCTTTGGTCCTTCTGGCATATTATTTCCTACATGTCTCGGTATGGTAATATCCTTTGCAGATTTTAATTTTTCTTTAATGGATTTCCACCTTTGCACAATTTCATCCGGTAAAGGAGAATCCCATTTAAACTTTAAGACACATAGTTCTTGAAATAGCAATTTAGCTGGTAGAACCAGAGGCGAGACAAATCCACATGGATCATAGACACGAGCAAGCGCTCTAAGGACGTCTTTCTTTGTCAACTTATCTTTGACTTGAGTGTCAAGTGCTTTGTCTTCGACTCTAAGCTGCAGTGTGTCTTCTTTTAGGTTCCAATTTAATCCTAAAATCTTTATTTTGTCTTCAGGTTTTCCTCTTTTTATTTCAGGGATCATCTTCAAAAATTCTTCATCGTTTGATACCCAGTCTCTGATATTCATAGAGAGCTCGTTGAATACTGTTTCAGTTTCATCATATAACTGTAAAGCTTTGTCAAGGGATTCAAGGGAGGTGAC
The DNA here is from genome assembly GCA_947623375.1 of Apotomis capreana. NCBI lineage: Eukaryota > Metazoa > Arthropoda > Insecta > Lepidoptera > Tortricidae > Apotomis > Apotomis capreana. The sequence goes on from OX392514.1 coordinate 3,079,011, forward strand.
CAAGTTATCAACGTAACACTTGTCTGCAATTTTTGTTAGAAGTGGTTCATTTGTTTTAGTTATATGGTAACGAATTGTCGCTGTCAGTAGGAATGGACTGGAAATTATTCCGAAGGGTACTCTGCAGAACCTGAAATGACGTATATTATCTTCAGTTGGCTCCTTAGTCGGGTCCTTTATCCAGAGAAATCTCGTTACATCCCTGTCTTCTTTTTGCAGCCCGACTTGTAAAAACGCCTTTTCCACGTCAGCAGTAATCCCTACCTTTCCAGTTCTAAACTTCAGCAGTAATGATGTTAGATCTTCTAGTAATGAGGGGCCTCGGTACATGCATTCATTAAGACTATTGCAATTTTTAACTTTTGCTGAAGCATCATAGACAATGCGACCACTTCTTCCTGTTTGTTTTATCATGTGATGAGGTAGATAGTGTACCGGAGGATTTACTTGGAAAATTGGTATTGTCTGAGGTTCTATCTCTTCTATGATACCTGCATCTAACTGTTCTTTTAAAATCCGATGGTATTCATTAAGGGTAATTTCATCTGATTGCCGTAACAAACTTCTTAATCTGCCAAAGGATAGGCTGTAGTTCGTTGGTAGATCAGGTGGGTATTCTATCCATGGCCACTTAACCTCATACCTGCCATTATTATAAACCACCGTATCATTAAAACATTTGACCGCTTCTTCTTCTCTAGTTGTCTTAGGAGAATCTGTAATACCAATGCTTTCTACGCTCCACAGGAATTTCATGTCTACGCTTCTCAGTGGTAGGTCAGGTTCAGTGATGTAGCGGTGGTTGTTATCATAACACTGGCAGTAATAAGTTATAAATGATAAGGAATTTTGTTCTGTCTGATCTGGATTGCCCGAAGTAATCCATCCGAAATCAGTATTTACAAAAATTAAATCATTTACTTGAGTACGTTCATTCTTGATAAAAGAAAAGTAATAATCATTTCCTATAAGTAAATCAATCTCTTCTCCTTCAGAGTCGTCATCAGCCAGGAAATCCACTTCCTTATTAATATCAATATTTACAATCGGTATTTTATCTGCTATATGAGGTACTAGATTTACTCTAATTTCTTTGGAAATACCCCTTTTTGTTCTTATATTTATTTCAGCTGACGGACTATGTATCGTTTTTGGAGAGCTGGATCCGAACGTATACATGGTAAGAAAATCATCTCTGTCTGGAGTAATACTTAACTTATTGGCTAATCTGGTGGTGACATAGCTGCGTTGAGACCCACTATCCATAATCAGCCTGCAGGTCAGTTGTTTATTGTTGTTTTGGATTGTCACCACCGCCGTCTGTAAAAATGATTTTTCTTTAATAGGGTTGCTCAAAGTATGGACAGTATCTCGACCCATGTGATTGGTTTTCTCAATCAATATAGTGTTATTAACAAAAATGGCAACTTACCAGTTTCTATGGTTTTGTCTTGGCCTTGTTTATTTTTCATGTCCTTAAAGCACAGGGCACTATTGTGGGCACCTTTACAAAAGAAACAGGTTTTCTTGATTTTACATGCCTTTGCATTATGTCCAATTTTAAAACAAAGGAAGCATCTACCACGAAGTTTCTCTCTTCTTTCTTTCAAGCTTGATACCTTTTGACACTGATTACTATAATGTGCGTCATTACAAAAGATACACTGTTTTCTAACCTTCTTTATTGGAGCTATATCTTTATGTTGTCTGTTAGAGAAAGGAATCTTGCGTTTTTGACCTCGTTTTGACATTGATATTCCCACCTGCAATGAAGCTGTTGATGTTGAGGGCACTGAGTCTTCGATTGGTCGAACTACTGTTGCACCGTCAGGTCCAGAGCGCTCCATTGCTGTTATTACTTGACCTATACTTAGCCGCAATTTGTCAACACTATGGTCACCAGATGAAAGAAGATGCACCTGGTACATTACCTTCTCGGGAAACTTATTGCTCAGCAGGACTCGGAGATGACTATTATTTGTGTTTTCCCCCAGGTTTTGCAGGACACGCAAGTGTTTGTCAATGACATTGATTGTCAACCGGCAACTTTGGACATCACTGCTACATTTATTTATATTGAGAAGCGCATTATAGTGTGCATCAATTACCTTTTCCTTTGAACCAAAACGCTCCTTCAATATATCTACTGCTACCTTATAATTGGCGTTTGTGATACATAACCCCTCTACTGTATCCAATGCTGCACCCTGCAGGGACGCAAGAAGGTATGACAGTTTGTCCACATCTTTGAGGTTTCGGGAATCCACATTACTTTCAAATTGATCCCAAAACTCAGTAAATTTAAGGATATCTCCGTTGTATTTTATAAGATCCAGTTTTGGCAACCTTGCTGATTGTTGGTTAATTCCTGTGTTGGATTCGGAGCTCATCTCATGTAAGCATTCCAAGCGAGATAGAATGTCTTCGGCCTTTGTCTGTTCTATCATACATTGGGACGAAATATCTGTACTCCCACACTTCTCTATATACTTGTAAGTCTCTCTCTCTCTAAGGCGCCAATAGCTAATTTAAGATGTATGCGCATTTGTGTTAAATTTGCCAGCCGTATCTCCTCTCCCTCGAGCACAGGCTTAGCCTTAGCCATTAGATCCTCGTGATTGCAAGGCTTCATCCATCTTGATGCTGACTGAAATTGTGACAAAAGACATAGTAAATACCTTCCCTTCATTACTTAACTCGGATAGAGAGTACGCTTTATTGCAAGAGATACAAACACAAACAATACTTGGACGACAGATGCAAACAATAGGCGATCCCATCGCTAAAAGCGATTTTGATTTTGAACCTATAAAAATAAATCATAAAATTCTTACTTGATTGTTCCCAACTCTGTATTTATGGAAGAAAACCTTGTCTCCTTCGCCCACCGTGCTTTTTATTTGCTATTATATTCTCAACTCCGACACAACGATCCTTGTTTTCAATAAAAACGAATAGCTGCAATAGTATATTCTATTATTGTTGATAACAATACATAGTTCCCATTCAAACTTAAAAACGATAAGACCTGCGAAACACAAACTAAATTTTCACTTTGACAGTTCACTCCGAATGCGCGGTAACTTTTGCGTTCGGAAACACTGGTTCCAGTAAAAATAAAACTTGTAGTGACACTCTTACACTCTCGGCGAATGCGTCATGTACACTATCGAATTTCCGATTCCTCGTAAGTACGTTTCTCATTTACTTAATATTAAGCGGAAATCCGAGGCAAGGTAAAATAGATGATACCACAAATGTCTATTAGAATATAACTTTATACTTAAATAAAACAAAGTAATTCTTCCATATATTTATTAATAGTCAACATACATTAGGAAACTTACCGTGTGACATGTATCCGAATGTTTTTTTTTTTATTAAGGGGTTAACACACTGTTCGATTTTAGTCGAGTTAACTTTGACGCTGGCAGAATTGTCCCAATCGACAGTAGCCATCAAGTTAAAAAATTAAATTGAATTGGTAAGTAGACGTTACGACGATAAAATGTAAACATAAATAAATCCGTTTTTTCATACTGGGTAACCTTGCACCACCGAGCAGGAATTATTGTGTAACCCAAAAAAGGTTTCATTACTTGTCTAACTGGCTCCACGAATTTATAAACGGCCTCTACTTTGGCCAACGGGACTTCCGTCTTGATATGGCTGACATACAGCCTTCAGTGTAGTGCCACGAGATAGTCTGTTTTACAGCCGGTACTGGGCAACGGGGCACTACTACGGTCACTATCAGCGTGACCACAAGCTCTTATCGTGGAATCAGTTTACGTTTACTACTGGTGAGGTAACTGGAAACATATCCGGCTCCCACCTCGTATTTTCCTACTCAGTAATTGCAAAAGGATCCCAGCACAACTCCACCATTTTTATTGTCGCGGCGTTAATAAATAAGGATGTAATACACGACAATAAGAATTATTATAGCTTGAGTATCTACAATTATGATTCGGTTTCGGGACTCAGCTTTGTATTCAAAGTATCTTTCTTACAGAAATCTTGTGTGAGAAACTACGGACCCGTTTATTGTTATTCGTCTCGAGTGACCCGTGGCTTCTGCACGGCTACGGTCTTGCCTCGTCGTAACGAGCAAATGACATCACGGAGATCGCCACAACCTATGTGGTTGTAGAGACGAGTAGCAACTACTACATGCAAACTGCCTGTATACAATCTCCTGCTCGAGACATTGTGGGGGAGCCCTAGGCTCCCCGTAAGACCTCCATTGCCAACCCCCTATAGTCTTACCCTTGCCTCACATTGGTTCCGTACGAGTCTCTTACTTGTATTGTATTGAACGTAACTCTTGGACGAGTTATAACTGAATTGTCTCACAACCGGCGGTTGTAGACTTGTGACTGACTCATACACCGTAGGTACTATGATTGTTTGTGGACTTTGATAAAACCGAAGCTGTGTCCCGCAACCGACCACTATTGAGAATCAAAGGTAGAAAATAGTAAGCACTCACCAGCACCCACGTTCTCCTTTTTTCCATCCCACGTCAATTCACTCACTCCTCTTTTCCGCCATTATTACCCACTTTTTCCTTTTATTCCTATAGACTAAAATATAGGTTATTGTGTTGCCAGTTAGTAAAAAGACATAATTTATAATTCATTCAATTAAATTGGTGCAACTCACCGATTGCTAAGGACTCGCGATGTTCCGCGACAGCATTCGTATCGAAACATCAATTTAAATTTATTATCCTAAATCATAAGTTAAGTAGTATTATATTTCAGAACGCACTGTTCATGAATAGCTTTACGTGCGCTTACGTTTGTATGTGTGTAAAAGCAACGCAAACATACATATATGGACAATATTTCAACGGGTTTTAAAGCTTTAATAACTTTGTAATTGTATGATTTATAGCAAAACTGATTTCCTTGGCGAGTATAAGATCGCTTAAAGATTTTTTTAAGAATGTTTAATAACCTAAAGCCATAACCACCTAAGTGTGTATTGATCAAACGATTTGTATGAAAGTGACATCTCTGCAACCACCTTAAATTGACACGTGTCTTTAACAAGCGATGGTCAAAATATGCTAGGGTTGATTGATATGTGCAGTTTTTTACACTAATGTTTAACAAACTGTATCTCAAAAATGGATAGACATATTTACATAGTTCATTGGTGAAAAATGAAGTACTCACTCTGAACAGTTCCCTGTTTGCTTAAAAATCCTTCGATCTGTTCCACCCTGTATAAATACATAATATATATATATATATATATATATAGATAGCATCATGACCCAAGAACAAATATTCGAGTTCATTAATAAAATATTTGCCCCGGCCGGGATTCGAATCTGGGACCGCCGGCTCAGTATGAAGAATCAAATATTTACATAAGTACCTACCTAAAATAAATTGAGAACGATGTCACAGATTATTCGCATCAGCATTCTTCTTTATAAAGTTTATGGGATGAGTACCGTGAAATACGCCAACTTTGCCTTCACAGGGAACTTTGCCCAAAACGCTACTTAAAAAAAGAAACGTTACTGTAGACAATTTCAAGATGATTATGGCAACACTACTATTTTTAGTGGAAAATAGATTATATCTGTGGTATCACTGGGAATCACATTTGCGCGCAACTTCATTCCGTAACGTGTTGGGACTAGTATAAGGTGCGTGATTTGGCGGGCCAATTCTAGGTGAAGTTCAGGTGTATTTTTTACAGAATGGGGAAGCCTCAGGTGAATGTATCTTATTGCTTGTTATAAAATAAGATCTGTAGATCATTTTTATTGTAGGTTGAACTAAAAATACTTATTAAAACCGGAGTTATGATGGTGGGCAATGTTATCCAGTAACTTGCTAACCTATGAATGCCAACATTGCCCAGACTAAAAAAAGGGTTAGGGTTGTCACCTTGTCGTAATTTTACCTGACTGCGTAAATAAAGGAGGGTTATGTATTTAAGGTAAGGTAAATTATATTTCTATTAAGCCGTTGTACTTTTAGCATTAGCTGCATGTCATGTCATGTCATGTCCATAAAACAAAAAAACATTGAATATTTAATTATGACAATTTTTATTTAGATTATTCTAACGTGAAGTAAAAAAATAACCGCCAAACTATTAGTATCGAATATTAAGCATACATTTTTCATTTTGATAATGGTATTGGTAAAGATGGTTTACTCAACCAAAAGTGACAACCCTGACAATTTCAAACTGCTTGATTCGGCTTGTATGGAGAAAAACAAAATACCTATGTAACATTGCCCACCCATATTACACACGTGTTTGTACAGTTAAGACCAAGATATTAAGTAGAACGCCATTATTACCCCAGATTTTATACTGATCCTTATCTAAACGTTGTAGGGGCTATAGTTACGAAAATAATCGATTTGGGCAATGTTTGCAAAAGTTTAGATAACTTTACCCGAGGTGAAAATTGATAAAAAAATTGGTTAAATGTAGATTTAAAAATTGTTTCTCGTAATAAACGCATGCATATGAATACGATGGATGCGTTAGACAACAAAAAACTTTATCCCGTCATAGAAAAAATGAGAGAAATTCGGGTTTTTACGAAAAAAGCGGGCAAAGTTGGCATGTTTCACGGTATTTTTTTACATTTTAGTTATATACATAATGACAATTACAAACACCTTTTTATCGCTTCAGTATAATTTATATATTTTCTCCTTACCTAGGTAGCAATGTAATCAGTTATAATAAATGTAATCAATTGTTTTAAGTATGATTTCCTATGCGTAAACGAAACACGTACAGGATAGCGCAGCGTGGGACGGCTAGATGGACGGATGACCTAGTAAGAGTGGCGGAGAGTCAATGGATGCGGTCTGCACGGGATGGCACCTTGTGGCGAGCTATAAGGAGGCCTATGTTCAGCAGTGGGCGTAGCTGATAGATAGAAGTATGATTTAAAATTTGATCCTCAATTCATTGGGATGTTTGTTTTATTTTAACTCTATATATAAACTATCTGGTATAAATATAAAATCGTAATTTTTACTAGGTTTTTAGCTAAAACATAAATAGCTCCACCTAGCGACAAACTAACGTACTACCGAACGTCGAGTTTATATCAGCTGGTTTCGAATGACGCGTTTCGAGTCTCAGTGTCTAGTACAAGCATCGTTTCATAGATGTCTCTGTAGTTTATTAACATAAATGCTATGTTTTGTCTATAAATAAGTGCGAATTTCGTTAATGAATCTAATAAACGTTGTTCATCATCATCTTATTAGCCGATAGCCGTCCGACTGCGGAACAAAGGCCTCCCCAAAGTTCTCCACAACTATCGGTCTTGCGCCGCCCTCAGGTTCTCGAGTGGCCAACCGCCGACCGGAAGACGCAGCGTGGGAAGGCCCCCAACAAGGTGAACCGACGAACTGGTTAGGATCTCGGGCAGAAATTGGATGAGGGTGGCGCAAGATCGATCGTTGTGGAGAACTTTGGGGGAGGCCTTTGTCCAGCAGTGGATGCCTATCGGCTGATATGATGATATGATGAACGTTACGCCAAGTTTTCATTTGTCCGAAAGCCACTTTATTCCAAACTGTTAATATTTAAGAGGCCTTATTCCTTTTACAATGCTGATGGTTTTAGACATTTTTCTTTGTGATAAAACATGTTTCTTAACATATTTTTGATGTTACTACCTAGAATAGGGCTATTGGGATTTATTGGTATATATTTAAGACCTACAGTTTGAATTTTTCATTGATAATTTTTGTTTCAAAAACTACTCAAAATCGACAAAATTCACGTGGAAAATTAGTTTTTTTTTACTTATTTTCGACTGCACGCAATGAAAGCATAAAATAGCTATGTTACTACCTAGAACACGGGGAAAAGTATTATTTACTTCAAAAAGTTGGTTGAAATGATCAATATATTTGTCATAATACTTATGAAAAATTTTTTTTTTAAAAGGAATAAGGCCTCTTATAAGTAAAACAAATTAAATCTAACTTAATGATGGGTTTTTAAAACGAAGTTGTTTAAAAACCCTTAAAATATTATGGGTTATAATTAATTATAAGAAAAATATGTTTTCAAACAAATGAAAATTTGTCGAAACGTTACAGACGGGAAACGATCTTTCGGAGTTGTGATACCGGATTTCTATTCGGTAATTTTAAAATATCGCTGTCATTACATGGCATGTTGTTGTGTGCGTCACCTCAACTCTCGTGGCTATACCGATAGCCTTACTTATTATGTGGTCGCCATGGCAACGAAGTCATCCTAGCAGTTATGGAGTGTAAAAGGGAGGAAAGAATTCTTTCATTGGAGATTATTGGAACAAGTGTCCGGCGGTAAGCGGTAAATAATAGTTCCAATGCCGTTCGCAATAGCGCTGGAGTAGCAAGAAAGTATGAAAAAATCCAAGTTTTAGGATTGAACTCTGTTGAATTTAATTTAATATTTTAGGTGACGAGAGTAATTCCTACTTAGTTATTTTATGAAGTATTCCTTTTAAATTTTATTTCATTGATTTATTTATTTATTTAAACTTTATTTATTTATACTTAAATATATACGACGATGAAACAAACCAAGCAAATATACTATGAGACTTCAGTTCTGCCAGCGAAGAAACTTCGCACGGCCCTTTTAAATGCCAACTTACTCGGAGCCTGTTTGATTGTGAGAGGAAGACCGTTCCAGAGGCGAGCCACTTGCAAGGAGAAAGAATTAGACATAAAACCAGTACGGTGAGGAATAGAAAGGGCAAGATTGCCGGAAGAGCGAAAATTACGGTTACGAGTGGATTCAACATAGCAAAAAAAGGTTTTCAGGTATTTAGGAGCTTGTGGATCATTGAGTATTGAAAAGAGAGTGCAGAGCATACGAATATTGCGTCGTTGACGGATGGGAAACGGATGGGGATATACTATGAGACTTCAGTTCTGCCAGCGAAGAAACTTCGCACGGCCCTTTTAAATGCCAACTTACTCGGAGCCTGTTTGATTGTGAGAGGAAGACCGTTCCAGAGGCGAGCCACTTGCAAGGAGAAAGAATTAGACATAAAACCAGTACGGTGAGGAATAGAAAGGGCAAGATTGCCGGAAGAGCGAAAATTACGGTTACGAGTGGATTCAACATAGAAAAAAAAGGTTTTCAGGTATTCAGGAGCTTGTGGATCATTGAGTATTGAAAAGAGAGTGCAGAGCATACGAATATTGCGTCGTTGACGGATGGGAAACCAGCCAAGCTGAGAGCGGTAAGAAGAAACGTGATCATATTTACGGAGACAGAAAACAAAGCGAATACAATTATTAAGAAGTCGATCCAACTTATTAAGAAGATCCGCATTTAAGTCCGGATGACAAACATCACCATAATCAATTATGGGTAGTAATAGTGTATTTACAAGCAATACCTTAGTTTTGATAGGCAAGAATTTTTTCAGTTTGTTGAGAGCATGAAGCGAGCCAATGACTTTCCGGCTAATTTCACCTACCTGCACCCTCCAGCTCAGTGTGCTATCTAAGTGAACACCTAAGTCCTTAACACTAGAATTAAAAGGAATAGGCGAGGCGTTCCGTTGAAATTTACAGGAGTTACAGAATCCCAGTCAAGTTTAGCAAGCTGACGAGAGCTGCCAATGATAATAGCCTGACACTTTGAGGGGTTTACAAACAGACCAAATTTCTCAGACCATTGTTGGATGAGTAAGAGATCCAGGTTTAATTTGTTAATTGTGTCAGTAATATCAGTCACTTTACATTGGTCGTAAAGTTGCAAATCGTCAGCATACAGGTGGTAAGAACAGCGAAGACCAGAGGTGATAAAGTTTACAAAAAGAGAAAATTATAAAGGAGAGAGAATTCCTCCTTGAGGTACGTACACCAGTGGCAATGTCGCACCAATCAGACAAAGCCCGATCTACACGGACTGCCTGCTGGCGCCCACAAAGATATGAAGCAAACCAGCCAAGAGCAGAAGAAGACACATTAAGATGGCTGAGCAAAGCAAGAAGGATCTCATGGTCAACAGTATTGAAAGCGTTAGAAAAGTCAATGAGAACAAGTACTGTGACCAATTGATCCTCCATGCCCCGCCTAACATCTTCAGTCACTTTGAGAAGTGCAGTACAAGTAGGTACTATGGCTGGGACGAAAACCAGACTGAAAGGGGCTCAACAGTTTGAAAGAGTGTATAAAGCTAGAAAGTTGCTTGTGATGTACCTATTGATAATTTTAACCTTTTTTTTGCGTGATTATTGACAATTTCGAGTAGTTGTTGAAACAAAAAATATCAATGAAAAATTCTAATAATTGTAGTTTTAAAATATATACCAATAAATCGCAATAGCTCCGTTCTAAGTAGTAACATGGATATTATGTTAAGAAACATGTTTGATTATAGAGAAAAATGACAAAAACAATCAGCATTTTTGAAGTTTGAACGGATAAAGAGCGTTAAGTATATACAGAAAAACGCATATTTAAATTAAGTTTATGGAAAATGTAGAAGCAAACCGTTTCTAAGTAACGGAACTACTTTCAGCCACAGTAGCGCCACCAATTTAACTCCTTCCAGTGGACACTTTTGTATACTAGGTGGGCCCTGTAACAGGAGCAATAAATTAAAGCATAGATTCTACCCCTCAACCTGAACAACAATTATTAAACAACTTTTAAAAATAACTCATTTATAATGTAATCCTGTAAAATAAAGTTAATTCAAAGAAGCAATGTATTGCGAAACATTTGATATTTAGTAAAGTGACAGCTGTGTCAATGCTAATTCGATGTCAATGTTGGACGGCGTACATTGAAAATGCTATCTACATTGTTTGAATTGAAATAATGAACATATGAAAAAAGTATTTAAAAAAAATGTTTCTCAACAGAATGTTGTTCAGTTTGACGAGTAAAATCTATGTTTTAATTTTTTGCTCCTGTTACAGGACCCACATGGTATACGAAATTAAATAAAATGAAATATATTATTCGGTTTACAAGTCAGATTGTGAATCTAACGGAAATTCTGAAGAGGAGACCGTTGTCGAGAAGAGAGCCGAAAGAAACCACTCCTCCCTTTTACTCTTCATACTAGCAGTATTAAGATCCCAGAACGGTCGCTCTGTCGTTAAAATCAAGACTAGGGCTCGATTTTAACGAACTGGGCCACCTTTACCTACGTAATCTGATATGATCGTATCCTACGTTAACCTGGCCTGGGTCCATTAACATTTCTCTAATAGTCTGATGTCTTGCAGAGATTTCCTAAGTGGCGATATACCTACTATATACATTATGTGCGATACAGCCATACCATAATGTATTTTTTTCTCATTTCGATTAATAATATAAATTTTAAATGGCGAGTTATATCGCTAAGGTATAAATGTTTGAATTCATAGAATGTCACCCAATGCAACAAACTATTGAAAATATTTGAATTATCATTTCTTTTTTTTTAACACTATCATTTTTTATACATGGTTTCCTTCATATGACTACAGTAAAATTATTTTACCTACAAATATTAAATTTGACACTTTTCTCTTGATGTTTGTAGTAATGTAACTATGTATGCGTCATACTCGTGAACGGGTGCCGTTTGTGGGGTCCGGTCAGTTCCTGCCAGCAAGGGCCAAATTAAATATGTAGCAACCGCATACTAGTGTTAAATTAAGTAAACGTGAGAAACTTCATCCTGTACTTGATTGAAGTTATTCTATGTTGATTTTTACTTTTTTAACTCTTAGAGACTGTATACATCTCTAAGAAACAGCTTAGTGTAGTATGACACTCAGAGACTTTATACATCTCTGAGGAAATTTAATAGTTTTAAAATATTTTATTGCATGTTATGACGCCTAGAGACCATATACATCTCTAAGAAATTTAGGTTGAATAATTATATTATATTGTAAATTTTTCACGTTGACTCCTAGAGACCTTATACGTCGCGTAGAGACGTATAATAAATTAATTAATAAATATTCAGGAATGACAGTCGAGACTTTTGACGTCATCAGTCATCAGTTCATCACGCTGATTGGTTGGTTGGTTCTGTCAATCCGTTTCTGTGTTCATAATACTCCCCGATTACCTTGCTTTCTGTATGAATCCCATAAAATCGTGAGTATTTTAAATCAATTATTACGATAAAATAAAATTTAGTTACAAAACTGTATTGCATAAAATGCATTTTTTTTGTACGACTTGCAGTAAACATTTTTTCCATATAATTATTTTATTACCATAAAGCAACTAATTAGTGACGTAGAAAGTCTCACTAGCCGAAATGCCATACCTTATTATTCTTATACGAAGGCTATAAGTAGCAATTGTTTAACCGAACGTAATGTTTTCCGTTTTGCCCTAAGGTTGACTGGTAGAGAATGCCTCATGGCATTAAGTCCGCCTTTTGTACGATAAGTTTTCTTTTGTGCAATAAATAAATAAATAAATGTTCTTTAGCTGAAACAGGAAATATATTTAAATATGTTTTGGTGTATTCTAGTAGAACTTACCCTAGGTTAGGTTGGGTTTATTTTATAAATAACTTTTAAGAGAAGTAAATGGCGTCCGTAGAATAACAGTTATGCGAAATGAGCTTTATGCGACTCATAACATTCGGTAAAATAATTTTCTGCGAAACATTAGTAAACCAGGTTCGGGTTGCCCTCATCTGGCAGAAAATTGTTTAACCGAACGCATTGTTCATAGCGTTTATGTGGCAGAAATTTTCTGTAGCTGAAACTTTAACAAATACAAATCCATTTTATTGCACACCTCAAATACACAGAGATACAAAACATGAGAGATATACAGTAAAAAATAAACAGAGGTTAACAATGGGCGGTCTTATCGCTAAATAGCGATCTCTTCCGGACAACCTTGAGGTAGCGGAGTAGATAAACAAAAATTTGAATTGAGTAGGTGATGCAAAACAACATAAGCCACAATAATTAACTACAAAAAAAAAAGATAAACATACATAAATAACAATAATCAGATACATACAACCTACATACAATACTTAGACATAATAAATACATATCGCAGAGAAGAATAGATAGCAAACCAGTCAGTCACATAGTACGAGTACCTAAGAGGAGCGATTTTCAATGCAGTGTAAATTAAGGCAGAGATAAATAATGACGTTTAAGGTGAAATTTAAATATATCAAGAGATAGAGTATATTAAAAAATGTTTTGCTATATCCTTGTAGATTAGGGTAGGTTAGGCTGGGTATATTTTATCCCATCAAAAACATAAATGTAAAATGAGAGCCAAGTTCAATATCGCGTGCACTTCGCCGACAAAAGAATTGAGATCTGCAAGGGTGCCAAGTTCTTTGCTCTAAAATTTTTAGATACAAGGACATGCGACATACTCAATGCATTTATTTTACTTGGGGAGTAATTCAATATCAAGATTTGACTTGGCTAGTTTTCATAAACTAACTAAATTTTATAAAAGTAACATATTCATAGTCATAGTTCATTATCAAGCTAACAGTATAAGTAACAAGACGTACACTAACTTGCGTACTTACCTTTACGAAAATAGGTTAATGATTTGATTGATTTTGATTTATAATATAAATTTATATTTTAAAACTAGCCAAGTCACGTCTTGATATTGAATTACACCCCAAGTAAAATAAATGCATTGAGTATGTCGCATGTCCTTGTATCTAAAAATTTTAGAGCAAAGAACTTGGCACCCTTGCAGATCTCAATTCTTTTGTCGGCGAAGTGCACGCGATATTGAACTTGGCTCTCATTTTACATTTATGTTTTTGATGGGATATCATTACTTTTTGTACAGAATTTATTATGATGTGTAAATTACTTAATTATTATTTGTTAATTAGTTCTGTGTGCTATTCTAGTACATCTTTTGAAAGTTTTGAACAAACAAAGAATTTTCCAAAACGGTTAGTACGTATTGGATTTTTATGTGCATGTATGTGTAAGTGTGTGCGTGTGAGTGTAAGTATATGCTATTCTAGTATATCTTTCAAACAAAAAAAGAATTTTCCAAATCGGTTTATAAATGACAGAGTTCTGAGGCAACAACCATCAATAATAATAATAATAATAAAAAACATAAAAAAATCACTGTTTTAGATTTTTATATGTATACACACACAATTACTAAGCTGGATGCCAAATTTCACCTTTCTAGGTCACCTGGAAGTGGGTTAGGTTTTTGATTACTAGTCAGTCAGTCAGTCAGTCAGTCAGTCAGTCAGTCAGTGATAAAAATACCGTTTTTTGGACTTTAATATCTCAATAACTATTTAACCTATATTAATGAAATTTGGGGTTCTACTTGTTCTAAAGGATCTTAATACATAAGCCAAATTTCATTTTTTTATGTTAAATAGATTTGGAGTTATTGGGGGGTCAAAAGTGGCTCCAAACGGTTCGTGTAATATAACACACGGCTGCTGCTCGCCAGTTCCTGCGGTGAACTTGGCTGGACACGCTGCCGCGTGTCTAGATAACTTTTCAGAGAAGTAAATGAGCTTTATGCTAAATTATATTTGGTAAAATAATTTTCTGGGTTTTAGTTAACCAGGTTCATCTGGAGGCCGTATGCCTCTGCCACTTGTCGAATCGAGGCCTAGACTCGACGCAGGGAGACTGCAGTGAGTCAGGTGGGGGGATCACATCAGTGCCAAACCGCCCGCCCTACACGGCGGCCGCGCGCGGCGACGCGACCCCGAACTTTACAATAACAATCGTAATCACGGATTTAATAAACCTTTGTATCAATGGTTTAAACCTTTGATAATTTTATGGGGAAAAAAAACTGATATTTTTTAAGTCTATGAAATTGGTGAGTGGATAAATAAAGCTGGTTGAGTTTTCTTAATGCAAAAAATACATAGCTCAAATTATAAACCTACGGGCTGTATAAACGTTTTAACTTGTATAAATCTATTCTTAGACAATAGTAGTTTTGACATTTGGTGAGGGGATAAATAAAGGTGGTTGAGTTTTTCTTAATGCAAAAAAAAAATATACAGCTCAAACTATAAACCTAGAATCTTCAGGGCTGTAAAAACCCAGGTTAATCTTGAAAATTGTAGTTTTTACTTTTTAGTGAGTGGATAAATGACATTTGAGAGTCTTAGTTTATTTGAAAACTTGCTGCGCCCCGCGGTGTGACCCGTGTTCGGGATAAAAAGTAGCCTTTGTTATAATATAATCCAGTGTGTCAGCTACCTCCGGACCGAATTTTAGCAAAATTTGTCCAGCCGTTAGCGCGTGAATCAGTAATGAACTTGCACACTCATCAACTTCCACATTTATAATATTAGTGAAATAAATACAAATATAAAAGACCTTACTAGTTAAATACGCCTAGATAGATTAAACGAGTACGATCTGAACTACATGCATAAATCAATAATATAAACAATGGCGTTTGTTAGTATTTGTTTATTTTAAAATAAATACCTATGAAACTTAAAAAAAAACTGTCTTAAAGTGTTTATTTGCTAGAATATGGTAATAATAAATGTCACAAATTATAGTCCGTACGTACATATTCGATGACCATGCAGTTGTACAATTTGTTTAAATGTCGCAATTATAATTAATTATTATTATTATAGTTGATTAGGTACATCAAATTATTAATTATCTATGTGATATATGATAAAAAAGGGCACTTAAATACACGCATTACAAATCTGTCATTTTTTTTACAATCTAAGCAACAGACTAGAAACATCAATATACTGAGTTCAAACTACTCATTTTGTAATTCCAAAATATTTTTCCTTATTCAAGGTCACGCTGTATTTAAAGAGTTAAAAATCGGCATAAAAAAATTACATGGCCCTTGCATTTTATTGAGCAGTAAGTATAGATGTGCCATTACTGAGATTTTCCTCTTTTGCCATAGAAAATGAGGAAAGTTTCCGGAGTTTTTTGGAAAAGACGCATCTCTAACACTAAATATATAAACCTTAATCAAGTTAATAGGTCCCAAAACTATGTATGTAGTAGTATGCAGTTATGTTCAAGTATGTAGTTATCTTGGACAGCTATGTGCAAATAGTTGGATCATATTTATTACAACAATATGTTACAGTTATACGACTGTTGAGATTTCGAGTAGGTTTTTGCGTGAATCTGTAGAACAAAATTTACCTATGATTACACGTTCGGTGTACTTTTTATGTCATCCTAGGCCGTATGTGGGATTTTCGGGTAGAAAAATCTCTGTTAGTCAGCTACCTTCATATCAGAATTTATCAAAATTGGTCCAACCGTTTGAGCATGAAGAAGTAACAAACATACACAATAAACACACTCACAAACTTTCGCCTTTATAATATTAGCGTGAAAAAGGTTAGTCCGTAAAATTATCAAAGGTCAATAATTTTATTTTATTTTCTGGTTTAGTGACAGTAGTGGCTGTGATTTGTACCTAGTGTTGTGAATTGTAATGTTGTTGTGTGCGTGACGCCATGGATGGCGAGAACCGGATCATTCTGAACGTTGGCGGCATCAGGTGGGCATTTGCGTTGATTTAGACGTGGCCAGTTACTGGCGCTAGTAGACGCTGGTGCTAGTAGACGCTGGCGCCAGTAGACGCTGGCACTGGCATGAATAGAACTGTTTTTTACATCATAATCCCTTTAACACATTCATTTAAAGTCACCGCAGCATTTTATTTAGTTTCATCAATTCCTATCATTCGTCATCTCGCTTAATTTCGGACATATGCTTCATTGAAAACAAATCCTATTATCTCATAAAGAATCTCTTAATTTATTAATTATTATATTTTGTGTTTTCACACTGAGATGAATACACCCTGCTCATATAATTATCTACTTGTCAATATCATTTTATGCAGCTCAAATAGCAGACTGTTAAAAAAAGGACACTCTTACACAAATCGGCCTAGCCCCAAACTAAGCAATGCTTGTACTATAGGTACTAGACGACGATATCATAGAACCAGGAACAAATATTCGAGTTCAACACACAAATATAAGACCTTGCCGGGATTCGAACCCAGGACCGCCGGCTCAGTAGGCAGGTGCATTACCTACAAACTGCGCGAACGTCGTCGTCCGGAATTGCTGTAATAAAGCCTAGATGTTACTAAATTGGGAATTATAATAAAGCTTTATTGAATACGACCCCTGGCACTACAAAATGTTCACACAGGGCCGCTACTGGCATGCCAGTGGAACTGGTGCCAGCAACTGGAAACGTCCAAACAATCTTTTTTGTGGGATGGATACAATAGCTGCTAATACGGTTTTCTTTAAATTGCGGTCACGTTTTTCACATATTCGTTGAAGGTTTCCCTGGAAAAGTGTCGTCATAACAATATTAGAAAATCAATCATAATATGTTATAAACATACAGCGTTTTGAAAATTGTTACGGATTAATACATAACGTATGTCTTTGTTGTAACAAAGTTAGTATTTAAATATTTCACAAAATTTTAGGACGCAATTTCAAATAAACCTATTAATTATTAGCTACTTTTGATGTTTATCGTACGGTCGATTGG
This sequence comes from Apotomis capreana, assembly GCA_947623375.1. Lineage (NCBI taxonomy): Eukaryota > Metazoa > Arthropoda > Insecta > Lepidoptera > Tortricidae > Apotomis > Apotomis capreana. The sequence goes on from OX392514.1 coordinate 3,096,547, forward strand.
CGGTCCAAAAATCGTAGTTGCAGACGAATATTCAGTCAGAGACCATTCCTGGGGCTTCATTTGATTGAGTTGGACATTGGAGTGATATATCAGCTACATTACGGACTCAGGGCTACGACTTGATCGATATATCTATCTATAGCCACAGACGTCCACTGCTGTACACATAAGCCTCCCCATAAAGTGTGATACCGTGCAGACTGCATCCATTAACTCCCAGCTACCCTCACGAGAGACATAGAAACAGAATAGACACTACAGAAGCCGCACTCTTGTTATTTGCAAAGGAATTAGCCTACTAGTTTATGAGTGGGTAATTTTGAATGACGTGTAATGTCGTTGGTTGTGAAATGTTGTTGGTGTGGTATAGTACCTACTCCTAGGGTTGCCTAGAGCAACAAAACGGAAACTATACGTCTCGGTAATTGTACTTGTTTTACAGGCTAATTTTATTAAATATTCATTATATCCTAAATAAGACGAAACTGACCAGATCTTTATGATGATGGACTCTGGCAGTGCCTACTGGATCTCAGGATACGGTCAAGGTATATATGCGCAGTTTTCGCATTCCGATTTCCTTTGATAGGCAGGTAGAGCTAGTATCATAAAATTGAACTGATCATGGACTCTGGAAGTACCCACTGGATTTCAGGATTGGTTCAACGCAGACATGTGCGGTTTCACATTTCGATTCACCACATTGAACATTTATTTAGACCCAGCATCATAAAATTTACCTGTAGATGGGCCCTGGAAAGACCGTTTGAATTTCAAGATGGGTTCAAATGTGTAGTTTTTGTTTTTCTACTCACCTTTATGAACATCTAGATCCAGAGCCAGAGCACTCTAGAGCCAGTATCATAAAATTCACCCTGGAAAGATTTTAGGATTGGTTCAAATGTGTGGTTGTCGTTTTTCTACTCACCTAAACATCTCATCTCAATCAGAGCCAGTATAATAGATTTGACCTGATGATGGACCTTGGAAATGCCCGGATTGTTATAGAAACGCAAATCTTCATAGCTCGATTGAGCAAATGAAGTGAAAGGTCATGAAGGTAGGTATTCCATTACCACACGTGGTCAAAAAAAATAAGGACATGGCGTAAAAACCCTTTTCCAAAGTAGCCCCTGCATTTTAAAGTCGCCCCGTTTTAAGGTAGTCGGGCGTTGAGTCAGTCCCTGGTTGAAATACGAAACACTTAGCGTCTGTTAATACTCCCTCAAGAAAGTAATTAAGAACTCAAGTTCTGCAGTCACTTGTTTAATATCATATTGCTAAGTTCTACACAAGTAGCTGTTCATAATGGAGATGACGAGAAAATATTAACTTAGTTTTTGTCTTCGATAAAATATTCGTACTTAGCGTTTGGTGGTTTATATATTTATTTAAACTTTATTGCATAATACAAAAAAATACTAATGGCAAACTTAATAAAAACACAATTATTATTTTTTTGTGGGTAAATTAACACCACATTTTTTATTGCCATAAAGATACAAAAGATCTATATCTATCTGAGTATGAGTATGAGTATCTTCCAACAAATAGCCGGCATATTTTTACGACCCATAAAGTTAACGTTTGTTTTCACTTCATTCGCAATAATTTTATTGCCTTAGCTGAACTACAACTACATATAACATAACCTTTGGCAAGAGTAGTGCCAGCAACCTTTCACAAAAAACACCTATAGCATAACCTTTGACTTAATCTGGTTCGAAGGACCAAAATTTGAACCTTCAGATAAATCCTTACATAAACACTAAAAGTGCCTGCGATTTCGTCCGTGCGGTGCGGAAGAAAAAGTTATAATTCACTATTGCTCTCTTGTTGTTATAAAAAATCCCAATCATACAAAAAAAAACTATTTTTGATTTACTGATCTCCTATTTTCTGTAAAATACCTACCTTAAAATAACATAAATTTAAGAATAAATGGTACAGATATTCATCCATTAATTCTTAATCTGCGTAGGTAATGTGATATATAAGGTAAGTACCTAAAAAAACAGCTAAGCGTTCTATTAGCAATCTCTCTCAGACGTTATTTGGATAGAAAAAGTATAAGAGGTAAAATAATACGCTGCAGTCAGTTATCAGTGGATTATTGTTTGTTTTGATCAGAACACTATAAATCTAAAATCACAAACAGTTATTTTAATACTCGTATGCAAACTGACACATCCAAGATTAGTTTGTTACTTTTAGTATAAAACGCAAACCCCCAGGCTTATGTTTTGGCTTTACATCGATAATATTATCCGACAGTTTGTCCCCACTAACTGCTTGATTTTATTTTCTATGGTCTACAAATTGGATGTTACAAAATTATCATTACTTAATTTATAATGTATGAATAAATTATAAATATTTTTATCTATTTATTAAACAAATTACATACGTATGTATACATAAAATAATACAAAAAGTTATGTATAAAACCTTATTCTAAATAACCTATAAAACAATTAAAAAAGGGTCATAAAAAAATTGGGCAAGTGCGAGTCCGACTCGCGCATGAAGGGTTCCGTACCTATATATATGTATATATAGGTATAACAAGTTTGTTGTATGGGAGCCCCCTTTAAATATTTATTTTATTTCATTTTTAGTATTTGTTGTTATAGCGGCAATAGAAATACATCATCTGTGAAAATTTCAACTATCACCGTTGTTGAGATACAGCCTGGTGACAGACGGACGGACGGACGCACAGACGGACGTACGGACGTACGGACGGACGGACGGACAGCGAAGTCTCAGTAATAGGGTCCCGTTTTTACCCTTTGGGTACGGAATACGGAACCCTAAAAATGAACTGCAAAATGTGTTGCTAAGCGCAAAACTCAGGATAGGGTGAACCAAATTACCAATTTTAGGGTTCCGAACCTCCGAATGAAAAAACGGAACCCTAAAAGATCACTGCAACAACGGAGACTCGGTTGGCGCAGTGGTTAAGCAACTGCCTACTGAGCCGACGGTCCTGGGGTCGATTCCCGGCAAGGGCAAATATTTGTGTGATGAATTCGAATATTTGTGCCTGGGTCAGGGATGTCATTTGTATTTAAGTATGTATATTTTTATATAAGTATGTTTATCGTCATCTAGTGTCCATAACACAAGCCTAGAGCTTACTGTGGGACTAGATTGATTTGTGTGAGGTTGTCCGATTATTTATTTATTTATGTATGTCTGTCTTTCTGTCACCGATTTACTCTGAATCTAATGGACTGATAAAAATAAGCTGACTGTACCGTTTTATATATAAAATCAAATCGTTTAAAAAATATTTAAGAAGATCCGCCTTCTCCCTTATTTCCAATACCACTGCGTGTAATAATAAAAAAAAATCACCGTTCTTGAGATACAGCCTGGTGACAGACGGACGGACGGACGGACGGACGGACGGACAGCGAAGTCTCAGTAATAGGGTCCCGTTTTTACCTTTTGGGTACGGAACCCTAAAAATACCCCATTTATTAATTGGACCGCCTACGGCTTGTTCCCCAGTATGCTACTTTTACAGTTTTTTTAAATGTGCATGCCTCCATAACTAACTGTCCGTGAAAACAAAATTTAAAATGTAAATTATAGTATTATTAATTCTCCACAGCATTGTCTAGGCTCTTTTCTAGCTAAAATGCACCTAAATGAAGATATAAGCCAGAAGTTTGATACATTACTGGAAGTTGCGATTTTTACATTTTTTTAATGTGTATATCTTCGTAACTATCATAATTGATATTTTAAATTTTGTTTCAAACAAAATTTAAAATATCAATTATAGTAAATTTAATTCTCTACAACATTGTTCCAGCATGTTTTAGCTAAAATGCTCCTAGACAAAGATATAAGCAAAAATCTTAAGAAAGTGCCGGTCTTTTCAATATGGTGGCTGGCCCGGAGGGGGTGGAATTGTGCATTTTGCATTTTAAACCCTCACTAACAATCCTAGACAACATATTATCAATAATTCTAAACTACCTGACCGTTTGTAAGGTCACCCCAGTACCTTAGTCTCTATTCACCGAACTATATATTGCACTATTCTTAGTTCTTAGCCTTGGCATTTAGAGCTTCCATTGCAGATCCGTCATCCTGCCGCTCTCTGTTGCAAGGATTGTTATTATCCATCTTACCACACGTTGGCTTGCGTTCTTCGCCATGCACCACCTTTATATACGTTAGGCTCTTGCTTTTTCCTTGAATTTCATCCAAAATTTCATTTAAACAACCACATTGCCACGGGTTTTTGTAAAAGAAAAACTTCTTCAGGCTGTTGACTCCTGACAGGAAACCAGGTGGCAAATGAGTAAACTTATTGTTAGCTAAATTCAATTCTTTGAGGCTAGAAGAGCCATAGAACATAGTGGGATGTATATAGTTAATCTCATTATTTTGTAGGAATAACTTCTCCAAATAAGTCAAGTTTTGGAACAGTCTCTCGTCCAAGAATTTTATTTTGTTGTTGTTCAAATAAATCTCTTCTATGTTGATCAGAGGTTGGAATATGTTTTCGTGAATACTGTTTATAAGATTATGAGTTAGTTTAAGCCACAACAGGTTTTCCAACGAGGAAAACGTGTTGGCATCATGCAACAATGTTATCTCGTTTTTGGATAAATACAAAAACAGTAGCGACGATTTCCGTACGAGCTTAGGTACCTCTTGCAATGAACATTGATCCAACCATAATGATCTCAGCTCCAATTCTTGCAGTAGTTCCTCTGGGGCGCCTGTCATGTTGTTTCCACTGAAACTGACACGTTCTATTCTAGGGCAGTTTTGAAAAAGATTCGCGGGAATATCCTGTCCCTTGAAGTTGTTTCGGTCCAAGTAGATTAAGTTAAGATTAGGCAGTCTCAACTGGTCAGATGACAGGCTGTTGATATTGCAGTCTGTGAGCCATAACTCCGTAATGTTGAGGTCTTCGCTCCCAATTTGTGTTACTTGTCGTGTGTCTGTTCTAAGGCATGTAGACCAGGTATACTCTATTGCGTCGCTCTCAGTCACTTCATCGCTTTCTGTCGTCGCAAAGCTCTCTGTCGTCGTGACGCTCTCTGTCACCGCGACGTCCTCCACCATCGCCACAGCAAGAGCCATTGCGGCGCACCAAACCGTACACGCAGTCATCTGCAATGAAATGCGGGATTCTTAATCAATATTGTATTGATTTCCACTTACAAAATTTTCACATATTATTAAAACAAAACGGGACTGAAACGCGTTCTAAAAAAAAATTCATTTAATATCCCCGACGTTCCGGACGTGATGTTATGGCGATGACGAATCGTCGAGGTAAATAAGAAACATTTTTAATTTGAAATCGAGTCTGTCTCGTTGTGTTATAATAATTCGTAGCAAAACGTTCGGAAATGCATCGACTTGTTCTATTTCAAAGTCAAAGTCAAAAGTCAAAGTCTACGTGTTTTATTTGTTAAACATAGGTGATGGCTGCATAAATACAGAGATGTTACATTTCCTTGTGTTGCACTATGTTTTGCCACTTGGCGTACAAAAACATTTCCTTAATATCTATTATGCTTATTAAGTTTGAAGAATACATTATATGTATACCTAGAATAATGTCAGATTTAAATAATTTGATTGACAATAAAAATAAATAATAATAAAAACAAAAACAAGTTGAAATAATTAGATTGCCAATGAAACAATAATAAAGAAAAAAAAAAAAACAATTTGAAATAATTAGATTGTCAATGAAATGATAATAAAGAAAAAATAAATTAAATTAGTCAAAAAATAATTACAAACAATTTAGGTCATCATTTAAATAATCGACAACAGTATAATAACACTTATTTGTAAGCAGGGTTAATAGTTTACGCCTCAAAACTGGTATTGGTAACAGTTTCCAATCTGTAGTTCAACAAGCAATTGTTTTATTTTATTTTATAACTGTCCAATACCCAAAACTTAGGGATGCCTAGAGTCTACGTAGATTACTAAATTATATGAAATGTCTACAAAGTCTTATTCTGACACGTGTGTAGTTTAGGTGTTCAAATGGCAATTGATACAAAAAACTAAGGCAGCAAGATGATTTATTCAAAGTAGAGGTAAATAAATATCAAGGTTATTACATATAAATAACATAGATAACTTATTATACATCCAATCCTGACTCACGCCCTTGGAACCAAAGCAATTTAACTATATTTTGCAGTGGAGATTTGTAATGCATTTCGTTTTTAAAACTTGTTTATTTCAAGATTGGAGTCAAAAATAACTTAATATTTAAACGAACTTATAATAAACAACCGGCAAAATACTTTTTGAAGTAAAACTTCTAATGCGACTTACAACAAGGTTGCGTTAAATCTTTAACGCTACCGTGGAGGGGGTAGGAAAGCACTGTTGCGTTAAACGTTCAACGCAACAATCCCACGGACATTGCGACGGATTTAAGGTTATGTCAAGGTACGTCTCTTGTGAATATCAATTGATTGTTAGGTTTTCTCTTTTGAAATTACAATTTCTACCCCTTCCTATTTTCATTTCCACATTACGAAGTTTCACTTCTTCCGCGCGGAGGGCCTCCACGCACTATTTTTTTATTTATTAGGCACCGGTAGTTAGGACGGAATACGTCTGCTCCTTTTTCAATACAAATCGAGGTTTCCTTCGCTACAGTCTGTATCCTCTTCCAAAACTTCGATGAACCAATGATTTCGAAATGTTTGGAACTGCATGTGAAGAAAAGTTCTGTATCTCTATTTATGCGCTTATTATACAGGTTGATACATCCAAATGGGTCAGTAAGGAGAAGTCACAAACTATAAGCGATAGGAAAATCTGTTCTTAGGAACCATGGCATCGATTTTAGATTTAATAAAAACTGCATTATTTATTTTTTATAATTCTCATACATAATTTCATACATAACCCGGTCAAAACCGCTGTAATGAATGTTACAATACGGCATACGATTTTGAAAGGTTCAATTCCCGGTTATGTATGAGATTTATAAAAATAAATAATGCAGTGTCTATTTATTCTAAAATCAAGGTCATGGTTCCTAAGAACAGATTTCCCTATCTCTTATAGTTGTCGTTTTCTCCCTACTGGCCCATTTGGAATGATCACTCTGTATATTGTAGAATTTATGTACTAGGCGTCCGTTTGAGGCAGAAATAAGACGAGATGGTGCACCCTTAACTTAGATATTTTGTGCTTTACAGTAAACCAATTATGAAAAAAAAAACCGGCCAAGTGCTAGTCGGACTCGCGCACCGAGGGTTCCGTACAAACACTTTCCATCCCTAAGTGGTTAAGTTAAGTTTGCACCTGGTATGTATAGCGCCCCATATAAATTAGGTGCAAAGTTAGGTATTAAAATATTAAAAAAAAACCACTTACTAGATCTCGTTCAAAACAATTTTCGTTGGTAGTTTTTATAGTAATGTACATCATATGTTTTTTTTAGATTTTTCGTTTTCTTATTTTAGAAGTTAGAGGGGGGGGAACAACTTTTTTCCACTTTGGAAGCGTCTGTCACGCAAACTATTCGGTTTAGAAAAAAAATATTTTAGAAACCTCGATATCATTTTTGAAGACCTAGCCATAGATACCCCACACGTATGTGTTTGATGAAAAAAAAAATTTTGAGTTTCAGTTCTAAGTATGGCTCCCCATACTTAGAACTGAAACTCAATATTTATTATTATTTTTTTATTTTTGCATCAAAATCTTAATGCGGTTCACAGAATACATCTACCTACCAAGTTTAAACAGTATAGCTCTTATAGTTTCGGAAAAAAATGGCTGTGACATACGGACGGACAGACGGACAGACGGACAGACAGACAGACAGACAGACAGACATGACGAATCTATAAGGGTTCCGTTTTTTGCCATTTGGCTACGGAACCCTAAAAACATATTATAAAAAAACTAAAATATGTTATTTCTTAAAAAAATTGTAAAAAAGAAGATTTGTATTGTTTCATTCATAAATTAAATTTAAAAATAATGCTTAATATATACGTGAAAACCTTTACTAAACTTAGTGTTCGTACAATGTTTAATGTATGTAGAAACACATTTTAGTAAAAGAATATATACCTATACCTACTGAACATAAAGACTGCCAAAAAACTCATCAAAAAACAACAGTTTGCGAGACCATAAAAAGGTGGCCGTAAGTTTTTCAAATACAAATACAAATACATTTATTGATATAACATAATGTACAGAGGTAACGGTTAAATTCTATACTGCCTAATAATAATTTCTGCCTTCTCGTTTTTAAACAACTGTAACTCTTTTTTTATAAACAACTGTAGCATACGCGCACTGGCAACACTCTGCTCCTGGTTTTGGGTCGAGGCGGACGTGCTCTGTGCGGGTATACTGGATCCCCAGTACCGATATTTGAGTGTATTATTTACAACCATAAAGCCTTCTACAAGTGGCGACAGAGGAAAACGTAAGTAAAACAATACTATCCACTAATTTGAATGGAAGGGAAGGCAAGAGGAAAACAAAGTCGAGAAACATGGTTGTCAAATTGTTGTTCGAAACCGGTATCGTTAACGCAATGTTTGACGGGTTAATGCAATGCAGTGAAATTAAATATTCGCACAAGTCAAATGTAAACAATGTTAAAACAAACGATCACCCGTCTAAATACTATGCAATTTATACATATAACTGTTTTAATTATAGTAGGGTAGGACATCTACCGTCTAGAATAAATACAATTATCGAGTAATTCAATGAAGTTTGTTAAACGGTTAATTATAGGATATTGTATGGTACGATGTACCTACGTACGTCACTGGAATAGTATACCTAAAGTTGCGGTATCTGCATGTTTACAAACGAGTAATAGATAAATTAATAACAACAGAAACAAGGAAATAGTTACGTCAGTATTTACATTATTACTTCATATACATTTATTTTTTTGGTATAATATTTTCATTATAATTACGGTATAAATCAACAATAACCTAAGAAGAAACATTTATATCTAGTAGTTAAATTGCGACTATGTTATATTTATTTACTTGTGTAGGTACCTACGTACTAAGTTAATACCCTTATTGATACCTTCAAGTAAATAAATTACCGCTCGCACAAACAGTTGTCTAATTATTTTGTTTAGAATTGAATGTTTACATGTGACTTGCGAACATTGCGATGATAAATACTTATGGTCAACATTCGTTTCTTATAATAAACTCACTCAATAAGAAGGAGCCAAAATGCATACCAATTACTACTACTACTACAGGTAGGCAAACCAAATAAGGGCCAGGCAAAACCCACTGTTTTTCAGTGAACAGCTAGGCCATCGGAACAAACAAACATAAATATGCAAATAAGTTTGTATATTAGGGCCACGCAAGAACCTGCTGATGATACAGGAAATAGCCAGGCCACAGGCAAATTAATAAATAACTAGGGCCATGTAACACCCACTGTTTTTCAGTGAATAGTCAGGCCATTGGAATAACTATAAACAAATAAATATATATATAGGGCAATTAAAGTAACTAGGGCCATGTAAACACCCACTGTTTTTCAGTGAATAGTCAGGCCATTGGAACAACTATATTTAAACAAATAAAAAAAAAAAAATATATATATATATTAGGGCCATGCATAACCCACTGTTTTGACAGTGAACAGCTAGGCCACTGGAAGTGTGATAACCAGTACTGTATTTACAGGTCGCCCCAATGGCTCAAAAACAAATGCTGGTGGGCCTAGAAAGCTTCAACTGTGAAGGAGAACCCACTTCCATCGGCACACGGTGGGAGCGATGGAAGCGGGGTTTAGAAATATATCTTTTAGCCCTAAGTATCACTGATCCTGTTAAAAAGAGGGCAACATTATTACATGTAGGAGGATTATCACTGCAGGATGTGTACCACAATATCCCTGGGGCACATGTAGAACCTGCTGAGAATGTGGATGTGTATGAAACTGCAATAAAGAAATTAGATGATTATTTCCTTCCTAAACAAAGCAAGATATACGAGCGTCACGTCTTCAGGCTTATAAAACAGGAAGAAAACGAACGTTTCGAGACTTTCCTTCTACGGCTTCGCACTCAAGCGGAGAAATGTAAATTCGCTGATAAAGAAGAAAGTCTGATAGATCAAATCACCGAAAAATGTCGATCTACCGACCTTAAGAAGAAGATTTTAGGAATCGGTGATGAGATTACATTGGAAAAAATAGTTGCTTTAGCAAATTCACTAGAAGTTGTGAGTAGACAGTTAGAAGTGCTCGAAGGGAAGTCTAATGACAACAAGGACAAAACAGAAGTTAATAAACTGTTCACTTCTAAGAAATCACAAATGCGGTTTGCACCAAAAACAAAGTGTGGTAGGTGCGGTAGTAATGCACATTTTTCCAATGACAAGTCATGCCCAGCCTCATCAAAAAAGTGTTTGAAATGTGGATTTTTTGGCCATTATCAAGACTATTGTAGGACCACACAGAAAAGACGTCTTATGGGCACAAAATCAAATATTAAACCAAAGAAGCCCAAAGAAGATACTCAGTCAAAGAAGTCAGAGGAAGTCGATTATATCTTTCACATCGATGAAGACGCTACTGTGGATTGTCAAGTAGGTGGTGTGGAAATTAAGATGCTGATCGACTCGGGAAGCAAATCCAATGTCATTGATGAAAAAACGTGGAGCTACTTAAAAGAGCACAAAGTGCAAATTGTTAGCCAAAACAAAAACCCAGACAAGGTGTTTTACTCTTATGGCAGTAAAGAACCCTTAAGTATAATAGGCTCTTTTGAAGCTAGTATACGTGTGAATGGGAAGGAACTGATGGCTCCATTTTACGTTATACAAAACGGTACCCGTAACTTGCTCGGTAAAAACACTGCAATAGAGCTTGGAGTGCTTCAAATTGGTCTTCAGATCAACAACGTTGATAACAAACCAACGTTTCCGAGATTTGAGGACATCACAGTACAAATACCTATCGATACAACCGTAAAACCGATAATTCAACCTTATCGACGGATTCCAATACCATTGGAAGAAAAAGTAAACGCAAAATTAGAAGAATTAAGTAAGGCTGACATCATTGAGGAAGTACAGGGACCCTCACCATGGGTATCACCAATGGTGCCTGTGCTTAAAGAAAATGGTGAGGTACGTATTTGTTTAGATATGAGGCGGGCTAACGAAGCCATCATTAGGGAAAATCATCCTCTTCCAACAATGGATCAGTTGCTACCGCATTTTCGTCATGCCAAGATTTTCTCTAAACTCGACATAAAGAATGCTTTCCATCAGGTGGAAATTGATGAGGACTGTAGATATATCACTACTTTCAGCACAAACAAAGGATTGTTCAGGTATAAAAGACTATTATTTGGCGTATCATGCGCACCCGAAATGTTTCAGAAAATAGTAGAAAAGATGTTACTCGGTTGTGAGGGAACAGCTAACTTTATTGATGACATAGTTGTCTACGGTAGTACCGAGCAAGAACATGACCATAGACTCAATAAAGTTCTTGCGATACTAAATAATAATGATGTCTTATTGAACGAATCCAAATGTATATACAAAACAAATAAAATTGAGTTTCTGGGCCATGAACTCTCAGACAAAGGTATAAAGCCGTTAGACAAATATATTAAAACAATACAGTCCAGCCGGAAACCCTCAACGATTGACGAAATTCAGAGCTTTTTGGGTTTGGTAAATTTTGTGGGTAAATGGATTCCTAATTTAGCCACACTGACTGATCCATTGAGAGAGTTGTTACGGTTAGGCCTGAGTAAGACCTCAAACGTCGTCGAATATTGGACACGAAAACAAGATGAAGCATTCAGCAAGTTAAAAGAATCCTTGTCCAATATTCGAACGTTGGGGTATTACAACCCAGCAGATAAAACCCAGGTCGTTGCAGACGCTTCTCTAGTAGGGCTCGGTGCGTGTCTTATACAGGTCGATAAAAACGGTCCAAGAGTAATAGCTTATGGTAACAAGAGTCTCACTGATTGCGAAAAACGTTACTGCCAAACGGAAAAAGAAGCTTTGGCGCTAGTGTGGGCCGTTGAACATTTCCGAGTTTATCTGTTTGGTAAGGAATTTGATTTGATTAGTGATCATAAACCGCTAGAGATTATTTTTGGACCGAAATCTAAGCCCTGTGCAAGGATTGAAAGGTGGGTTTTGAGGCTGCAGGCGTATAAATATAAAATAATTTATCGTCCAGGTAAATCAAATATAGCAGATTCGCTGTCGAGGTTGTGTTCTTCAGAGTCACCAGAGCCCTTTGATAACGAAAACTACATTAATCAATTAATAGAACACAGCCGACCAGTTGCAGTCTCTATGAAAGAGATTGAAGCTGCTTCTGCTGTGGATGATGAATTAATCAAGGTTAAGCGTGGAGTTCATAACAATGATTGGGACGAGTCGGTCCATAATTACAAAATTTTTAAGCTAGAGATTTGTTTTGATGATCATATCGCCTTACGTGGAAGTAAATTGATTATTCCAAAATCATTACGTCAAAGGGTCCTTGAAGCAGCTCACGAGGGGCACCCTGGTATAGCAGCAATGAAAGCACGTCTTAGGACTAAAGTATGGTGGCCACGTATAGATAAAGACGCAGAAAACAGAGTAAAATCATGCCGTGGTTGTACCCTCGTGTCTGCTCCAAATCCCCCTCAACCTATGAAACGTCGTGAACTCCCCGCTGAGCCTTGGATAGATATAGCTGTCGATTTCCTAGGGCCTTTACCAAGCAACGATTATTTATTTATTGTGGTGGATTATTATAGTAGGTACAAGGAGATTAAAATAATGCGTCATATTACATCTGCCGAGACTATCAAAGTGTTAAATGAAATATTTTCCCGATTAGGGTATCCCTCATCATTGACTTGTGACAATGGGAACCAATTCACCAGCGATCTTTTCAAAAGTTATTGCCAAGAATGTGGAATTACAATTTTAAATACAATCCCATATTGGCCACAAATGAATGGTGAGGTTGAGCGCCAAAACAGGGACGTACTTAAAAGGCTTAAAATAAGTCAACTAGAGAAAAAAGATTGGAAAGAAGATTTATTACAGTATCTGATCATGTATAATAGTACGCCTCACTCTGTCACAGGCAGATCACCTTCGGAGCTCTTTTATGGAAGACAATTTAGAGACAAAATACCGAATGCAAGTGATATCAGAAACAATGTATTCGATGAGGAAGTAAGGGAAAGAGATAAAGAAAAAAAGGACAAAGGAAAGGAATAAAGTGATAGGAAAAGGAAAGCAACGGAAAGTAATGTGGAAGTTGGTGAAAAAGTGTTCGTGAAAAATGTAGTAAAAGATAATAAGTTGTCATCCAATTTCAATCCAACCGAACATACCGTGACTAAAGTTAATGGAAGTGATGTTCAAGTTAGGAATAATGAAACTGGTAAAGAGTACAGACGAAATATAGTACATCTAAAAAAGGTAAATGGTTCATGGACGGTTGTAGATGGAAATTGCGATGACATAACAAACAATGATGATCATAATGTAACTGATGATTAACATAATAATAATTAGAGTTGTGATAAATTGATTTAACATTAGAATATTGATCTGTAATAACAGGTATCTGTAAGTTGATCTTAGAATAACTAATATATTATTGTTACATTAGCAGATTAGGAAAAAAACATTTAATAAAATAGGGATGTAGCATACGCGCACTGGCAACACTCTGCTCCTGGTTTTGGGTCGAGGCGGACGTGCTCTGTGCGGGTATACTGGATCCCCAGTACCGATATTTGAGTGTATTATTTACAACCATAAAGCCTTCTACAACAACCATCAACGTATGACGAAGAAATATTAAAATGGATTAAATTTCCTGATGAAATCACTCTCAATAACATTATAAATATTACTACTTTTAAATGAATCTTGAATTCTTTGTTATGTAAGCTGCATCTCACAGTATGCATTTAAGGGTTAACAGACTCCCTACTCTGGTCAAGGTCGCTGTGCTTACTGTACATGTACAGGCATCGCTGCGTTTGGGCTGCTTCTCCTGCTTGCGACTGCGGTGCCGAAGTGCAATCCATTCAGCACATTATCGAGGAGTGTCCTCTAACTCGCTAGTCGCTACACTGGAGGCCCTGCCGAAGACCTGATCAACCTCAACGACGATGCCATTAAATGGCTAATGAGTCTCAAACTTACAATACAATACAAATCCACTTTGCACACTCCAAATACACAGGGATACAAAACATGAGAGATATACTGTAAAAAACTAACAGAGGTTAACAACAGGCGGTCTTATCGCTAAATAGCGATCTCTTCCAGACAACCTTTAGGTCGCGGAGTAGATCAACAAAAGTTAGAATTGAGTAGGTGATGCAAAACAACTTTAAGCCACAAAAATTCATTACATAAAAAAAAACAATAAACATACATAAATAACAACAATCACATATACGAGTACCTACACAATACTTAGAAATGATAAATATACGAGTATATAGCAGAGTAGAATAGATAGCAAAGCAGAGTCAGTCGCATAGTACGAGTAGGAGGAGCGATTTTCAACTTAATATAAAAGCTGTATTCGACGCCATTCACTAACCTTGCCGTACGATTGAATAAAATAGAATCGTCGGTAGGTCACATTTTACCTCGATTAAAAATGGAATCTGTTCCACGTTTGCCATAATAAATAATCATTTTGATACCTCATTGGCTATATCGACGAATAAATATAGAATCTTTTTATGGATTCAAATTGTTTATGTGGTAATACCACATTTTTTTATTTTTATAAATAAATATATTATATACTATATTACAGCGCTTCGATTGTAGTAGATCGCATTCAATTATTCTTTCTTAATTCACCTTTGTGTCATTATTTATATCGACGAGTAGTTTAGCTTTTTTGGTGTACACTGACGAAAGTAGAATTGTCCACTATAAATTTCAAGAACCTACTTACTAAGTACGTATCAATTTATATTGGTCGTAAAAGAACCTTAACCAGGCACTTCCTATAGACTTTCTTATAAATCTACAAGCAAAGATATACCTTCCATTTTTTTTTATTATTACACGCAGTGGTATTGGAAATAAGGGAGAAGGCGGATCTATCTTCTTAAATATTTTTTAAACGATTTGATTTTATATATAAAACGGTACAGTCAGCTTATTTTTATCAGTCCATTAGATTCAGAGTAAATCGGTGACAGAAAGACAGACATACATAAATAAATAAATAATCGGACAACCTCACACAAATCAATCTAGTCCCACAGTAAGCTCTAGGCTTGTGTTATGGACACTAGATGACGATAAACATACTTATATAAAAATATACATACTTAAATACAAATGACATCCCTGACCCAGGCACAAATATTCGAGTTCATCACACAAATATTTGCCCTTGCCGGGAATTGACCCCAGGACCGTCGGCTCAGTAGGCAGTTGCTTAACCACTGCGCCAACCGAGTCTCCGTTGTTGCAGTGATCTTTTAGGGTTCCGTTTTTTTCATTCGGAGGTTCGGAACCCTAAAATTGGTAATTTGGTTCACCCTATCCTGAGTTTTGCGCTTAGCAACACATTTTGCAGTTCATTTTTAGGGTTCCGTATTCCGTACCCAAAGGGTAAAAACGGGACCCTATTACTGAGACTTCGCTGTCCGTCCGTCCGTCCGTACGTCCGTACGTCCGTCTGTGCGTCCGTCCGTCCGTCTGTCACCAGGCTGTATCTCAACAACGGTGATAGTTGAAATTTTCACAGATGATGTATTTCTATTGCCGCTATAACAACAAATACTAAAAATAAAATAAAATAAATATTTAAGGGGGGCTCCCATACAACAAACTTGTTATAGATTATATATATGTATAGGTACGGAACCCTTCATGCGCGAGTCGGGCTCGCGATTGCTCAATTTTTATTTACTTGAATGGATACTAGATTAGCAATCGTGTCATTTATTAATCGAAATTATTTTTGATACATTTTATATCACTAAAATGGATCAACACAATTTTATAAATAATAATAATTCATAACCAAATAAAACTAAGTCAAACTTACCATGTCTGATAATGGAGACCCCTCGACACGTACTGAGCTCAAGTAATATACCTAATTGGTATATATATATATATATATATATATACGTGTATATGTATATGTCGCAGTCAAAAGTGTGAACTGGTCAAAAGGACTTTTAACCGACAAAAACAGGCAAAACTGCTTTTGACTGAGCGTGTTGGTCAAAAGTAGTTTTGCCTGAAAATCATTGGTTAATTGGTTGACTGTTACTATCAGTCAAAAGTACTTTTGACCGCAGGCACATTCGTCCCTTTATCTCGACATTATTTTGATCCGACTCGGCCGGGTTAGGTTAGGTTAGTTTTTTTTTATACCTAACCAAAAGTGTGAACTGGTCAAAAGGACTTTTCACCGACAAAAACAGGCAAAACTACTTTTGACCAACACGCTCAGTCAAAAGCAGTTTTGCCTTTTTTTGTCGGTTAAAAGTCCTTTTGACCAGTTCACACTTTTGACTGCAACATATATATAAGTTTAAACCAGTTTCCGCTCCAAGACACCAGGGCAAAAACTGATAAAGTAGGATAAGATGAGCTACGTATGTTTTTTATACAGTCCACGTTTCTTATCTTAAATCGATTTCTAGTAAAAAACATCACTTTAGTTTACGTTTAGGCGACTAGTGTCTATAAGGAAAAATTACGAGATATAAAAAGGTCAAGAAACGTTGTATAAAAATGTTTGCTTATGTTTTGGCTTTACATCGTTAGTATTACCCGACAGTTTTGTCACTAACTTCTTTTTTTTTATGGTCCACTAATTGAATGTTACAAAATTATTTTTACTTAATTTATAATGTATGAATAAATGATAAATATTTTTATTCATTTTTAAACAAATTACATAAATACATAAAAAAATACAAAAAAATATGTATAAAACCTTATTTTAAAAAACCTATAATACAATTAAAAAAGGGAAATTAAAATAATACCCCATCTAAAAGGTCCGCCTGCGGCATGGTCCCACTCCCCAGTATGCTGGCGGCGTTACCTCTTTGTATAGTGAAAGAGATTCTCTGGCAGAGGTAAGCGCCAGCTCTGGGGTTTCCCGAAGCGTCGAATGTATCAATTACATTTTTTTATACAATATGATAAATTTATGTACCTTATAATTCATAGATCCAAAGTAACTACTCAAATTTCCATGAAGATATTTAATAAATAATTATAATTTACATAAGTTTCAGTTTTTTGATCTGTGAGTCAAATGATCAAAACCACGCCGCCTTGTTAGTGACGCCATACCACTGTACACAGCTGCTGTCGAAGCCTGTCACTACTAGAGGTTATGTTGTTACGATTTGATTCACCTTCTCACACATTCATTTTTTTGTTGTTATTATTAATCCAGATCCAACATTACAGCAAAGCCAGAAAGTTTTAATTTAGCCAAAGTGGATTCATATAATGGTTTGGAATGGGCCACTTGTATGGTGCAAATCCCGACTTCTGTTCAGGTGAATTCAGGAATGTAAAAAGTGCACAGTAAGTATGAATAATATCATTAATATGCCGTTACATAAATTATATCCGATTGTAAATAATCTTCTTATTTTTCCGTTGACAACCAGGACAGTTCTTGACCATTTCTTTTATAATGGTAGCATCATATTATATCATAGAATACCTTTTATTTTAGATCTTCAAGAGTATCTTATGGCGATGCAATAAGTTATGTTCAGCTTCGACGTGAGGCGAGTTTGTGCACTATTCAATGTAGTGTCCGGAGCACAAAATAAGGAAACCATATACTAAGACAATTGATTGATGAAAAGAAGAGTAAAATTCTATCTGTACAGTGCCATGACTGTCCAACATCACAGGGAGATGCAAACATGTTGTAGCATTTCTCATGTGGTCCCATCAGAGGAGCGAGAAGAATCGCGAATATCGGGAATCGGAGAAGAGCAGGAATCTTCTACTTCAACAAAATGCTACTGGAAAAAGTGTAGATTAGCCAAAGTAGGAAATATATTAAATATATTGAACCACTCATCTACACACATATACTTCATCATTAGACATTTTCTTGTATGAATGAAGTGCTCAGTACTGTTACCAGGTCTGTGGAGTGAGAATGGGACGAAGGAGCAAATGAGAAACCCTCAAATATAGTACGTACTCTTATGAAATAAGTAATATAACTGATTTTGCTCCTCCGCTACTCCATAGAGTAATGTAGGTCTTTACGTATACTCTCTGTACTCATGGATGTTACAATACTGGTGTAGAAAAACAAATTAAGAAAACATCCTTTTGTCTTATTGATGCATTTAATCAATCTAATTATATTCAAACAAAAACAAAATAAAAGGAAAATTTATTTTCAATCCCTGTTGAATTTTGGATCATAATATTTTTGTTTTTTTTTGCTGTGGAGCCAGACGCACGGTAAAAAGTTGCTCATCACAAGAAGTGAGCTTTTTGGTGTACCCTATTCTCCGCACTTGAAGGCAAGCTATTTGGTTTCCGTTCTTTTACAAACTTATATTTACTACTGTGTTTAAACGGCGCAAGAGTTAAAGTCAAAGTCAAAAGTCAAAGTCAAAGTCAAAGTGTTTTATTTGTTAAACATAGGTGATGGCTGCATAAATACAGAGATGTTACATTTCCTTGTGTTGCACTATGTTTTGCCACTTGGCGTACAAAAACATTTCCTTAATATCTATTATGCTTATTAAGTTTGAAGAATACATTATATGTATACCTACAATAATGTCAGATTTAAATAATTTGATTGACAATAAAAATAAATAATAATAAAAAACAAAAACAAGTTGAAATAATAAGATTGCCAATGAAACAATAATAAAGAAAAAATAATAATTGAAATAATTAGATTGTCAATGAAATGATAATAAAGAAAAAATAAATTAAATTAGTCAAAAAATAATTACAAACAATTTAGGTCATCATTTAAATAATCGACAACAGTATAATAACACTTATTTGTAAGCAGGGTTAATAGTTTACGCCTCAAAACTGGTATTGGTAGCAGTTTCCAATCTGTAGGTAATTTATTATAAATCCTTATCGCAAGAGAACATACACTTTTGCGCATCAAAACGGTTTTTCCAAGAGCTGGGCATAAATCCTCCCTAAATCTTTGCCCCAAACGTTCGATAGTGCAATTGGCTTTTTTAAACAACGCTGGATTATTTTTTACGAATATTACCATTTCTAAAATGTAAAGTGAAGGCATTGTCAAGATGTTCAAATCCTTGAAATACGACACACAACTATCAGTTTGTTTAAGGCCACGCATTGATCTGATACATCTTTTCTGGGCTTTGAACACCGCTTCTTTATTTGTAGAATTACCCCAGAAAATGATGCCGTAACGTAAAGTTGACGCTACAAAACCACGGTATGCAGTTATTACAGCGTCAGGACTAGCTTGCTTTGCAAGTTTATAAAGAGCATAGGCATACTGGTTCAGTTTTAGGCACACTTGCTCAGTATGTGAGTTCCATGACAGGTGGTTATCTACATGTACTCCTAAAAACTTGGTAGCAGAAACTGATTCAATAAGCGTCCCCTTATAATTACAAACGATTGGAACAGGCAATTTCTGTTGATAAAAGTGCATGATTTTAGTTTTGTCAAGATTAATTAATAAATTATTCACATTTAGCCATTCAATTATGTCTTTTACAGTATTATTAATTTCCATTTCATAATCATTAATGTCCTTACATTTAATAATAACAGTGCTGTCATCAGCAAATAACACCATAGGGTGTTTGAAGTGCCGGGGTAGGTCGTTGATATATATCAAAAATAGTAGAGGTCCGAGAACACTTCCTTGTGGCACGCCATACACAATTTGCCTCTTTCTAGATCGGTAAACCTTTACAAACTTAGTGTGCATGCATATTTGGGAAAGTTCAGTATATTGATCTCTATTGCTTAAATAGGACTTTAACAACTCTAAAATATTCCCACGGATACCGTATGCATTCAACTTCTTTAAAAGTATGGAATGATTTACATAGTCGGATGCCTTAGTCATATCCATAAATATGGCACATACTTGGTTTCGCTTATCTACATTTTCTAATACTGGCTGCACAAGGTCATATATTGCCATATTTATGGTTTTATTTCTACGAAACCCTTTCTGTTCTGCAACTAGTAAATTATATTTCTCCAAATAATTGTAAAGTGCCTCAAATATCACCTTTTCTACTACTTTAGAAAAAACCGTTGCTAGAGCAATTGGTCTATAATTTGACACATTCATTTTGTCCCCTTTTTTATATAAAGGTTTTACAACAACCGGCTTTAGCTTGTCTGGATATACTCCCGTTGAGATACTGAGGTTAACAATATGACTTAGAGGATGGGCAATTACATGCGATACCTGCTTTACAGCTTTAGTATTTATGTCGTCATATCCGACACTATTGGTATTTTTGAGTGTCTTAATGAAAATCATTATGTCATGGGGAACAGTAGGTGCCATATACATAGATTGGCTACAGTTAGTTTTTAAATTACATTGTGCTTTTCCTTTGTTTACGATTTGGTCAATAAAAAAAATATTGAAAGTATTGGCTATACGAGTCGGATCTGTAATTGTCACATCGTCCTTAATAAGCTTTAATATTGGTTCTTTGGGGAATACCTGTTTGCTTTTATTAATGACTTGCCAAGTAGCTTTTGATTTGTTGGTTGATTGCTTTATAAAATGGTCATTTTGTGAGCGCTGCGTGAGATTTAGTATTTTCTTATATCTAGTATTATAGGTTTTAAGAATATTTTTATTAACTTTATTGGGACAAAATCGATATTTCTTGCTGCATATTTTGATCCCTCTGGATATCCACTTGGGTTTCATTGTAGATTTAAGTTTTATTATTTTGAAAGGGAAGCACAAATTGTAAAAACATGTGAAGGTATCTATAAACAATTCATACGCTAAGTTTGCATCATTACACTGTAAAACATCCGAGAAAGACAAGCTGTATATACATTTCTTAAACAGGGCCAAATTTTCTGAACTAAAATCACGTTGCTTTATTCGCCAACAATTAATATAACAGGTCTTCTTTACGGGGCATTTTAATACTTGAGCGGTATGGTCCGATAAACCGAGTTCAAATTTTTTTCCTTTGGAGCCCTTAATGTTGTGTGCAAAATTGTCGAGGCAGGTGCCACTAGCCAATCTAGTTGGTTCCCTAATTTCCAATTTAAGATTATGGTTTATTAACAAATATTCAAATTGTAAAGTGTTACTACTTTTCTTTAAAATGTTCAAATTAAAATCTCCGCATAATACTACCTTTTTATTATTAGTGTAATCACATGTTTTGCGAAGAATCGTATCTAATTTATCAAAGAACAACGGTAGGTTCGATTGGGGCGTTCTATAAAGACATATAATAATAATTCTGTGTTGTAACAATTCGATGGCACAGCATTCAATTGAACACTCCAAGGATAAGCTTTTTACATTTGTCAATTCTTTATATTCATGGTGAGACTTTACTAATATACATGAACCCCCTCTGCATTGCTCTCTAGAAAAACTAGTTACAAGTTTAAAGTTAGGTTAGGTTAGGTTAGGTTAGGTTAGTTAGGTTGACAAGATTTTCTGAGCCCGCCATCAAGAAGTGCTCAGTGATACATAATATATCGATAGGCATGCTTTTGGTGTCAAATTCCTGCAAGTATACAGAAAGCGTGTCGGCTTTATTCAATAATCCGGCTATATTTTGGTGCAGGACGTGGATGAAATTATACGAAAAAAATCCAAAATTGTTTTTTGTTCAGATTTTTTCAAACCTCCCGTATGTTGTGGTGGTTGTGGGAAATAGTCGGATAGTTTCCTTTAGACCATTTTTAATTTTCGGCCAGTTGTGTGTAGTAAAGTGTTTGCTGTTAAGTAATTTAGTATATTTTAGTACTTTGTATATGTATAAGTGAAATAAGTAACTAAGAAAAATGTTAAACTATACTTGGCTTGCTTGACCCGACAAGGGTTCTTGTACTTATTTAGACTTTATCGAATACATTTTGCAAGTTGAGGGTGGTTGAGGTACGATTCTTTTTCTGACAAGAGCCTAAAGGAAGAGGCACGAGAAGAGGTTATGCAGCTATTACACTTTCTTAAATTAGTCAGTGACTAATTTAGGGACAAAAGGAAAGTGTCATAGCCGCATTAGTGGCGTCACTGAAAAACACAGATTTTACAAGAAGTAAGTATGCGCCAATTTTTTTTTATGCTTTAAATTTAAATTTACGTCAATCTTAATACATCCAAACCGGTTTTTATAAATTGTTAATAACCCTATTTCGGCGACTGCAGTGTATTGCTTTTATCTTAGTTCGACATATTGCTATGCCTTGGCAGTTACGGTTTCCATTACAGATCCATCATCCTGCCGCTCTCTGTTGCAAGGAGTGCTATTATCCATCTCAAGACACGTCGGCTTACTATCCCAGCCTTTCACAGCTTGTATATACATTATGCTCTTGCTATTTCCTTGAATTTCTTCCAGAATTTCCTTCAAACAACCACATTGCCACGGGTTGTAGTAAAAAAAAAACTTCTTGATACTGTTGAGTCCTGCCATGAAACCAGGTGGCAAATGAGTCAAATAATTAAAACTTAAATGCAATTCTTTGAGCCTAGAAGAGCCATAGAACGTATTGGGATGTATATAGTTAATCTCGTTACGATGTAGGAATAACGTCTCCAAATAAGTCAAGTTTTGAAACAGTCTCTCGCCCAAGAATTTTATTTTGTTGTTGTTCAAAGAAATCTCTTCTATTTTCATCAGAGGTTGGAAAACGTTTTCGTGAATGATCTCGATAAGATTTACATGTAGTCTAAGATGCCGTAGGTTTTCCAACGAGGAAAATGTGTTGGCATCTTGTAATGATGTTATCTCGTTATTGGATAAATCCAAATCCAGTAGCGACGATTTCCTTACGAGCTTAGGTACTTCTTGCAATGAACAATCATACAACGACAATGATGTCACCTCCGATTCTTGCAGTAATTCCTCTGGGGCGCCTCTCATGTCGTTTTCATTGAAAGAGACAATTTTTAATTTAGGGCAGTATTGAAAAAGATTCGTGGAAATATCTTGTCCCGTGAAGTTGTTTCTATCGAAGAAGATGGAATGGACATTAGGCAGTTTCAGCTGGTCAGACGACAGGCTGTTGATATTGCAGTCTGCGAGCAGTAAGTTCGTTACGTAGGGGTCCTCGTTCCCAATTTGTGTTACAAGTTGTGTGTCTTTGCAAAGGCATGCAAACCAGGTATATTCTAGGTATAGGTATTCGTCGTTCTCAGTCACTGCATCGCTTTCTGTCGTCGCGTCGCTCTTTGTCGTTGTGACGCTCTTTGTCACCGCGATGCTATCAGTCACCGCGACGCTCTGAGCCACCGCGACGCTCTCAGTCACCGCGACGCTTTCAATCACAGCATCGCTCTCAGTCACCGCGACGCTCTCAGTGACCGCGATGCTTTCATTCACCGCGACGATCTCAGTAACAGCAACGCTCTCAGTCACCGTGACACTCTCAGTCACCGCGACGCTCTCAGTCACCGTGACGTTCTCAGTCACCACGACGCTCTCAGTGACCGCGATGCTTTCATTCTCCGCGACGCTCTCAGTAACAGCAACGCTCTCAGTCACCGTGACACTCTCAGTGACCGCGACGCTCTCAGCCACCGCGACGCTCTCAGTCACCGGGACGCCCTCCACCATGGCCACAGCAAGAGCCATTGCGATGCACCACACCGTACACGCAGTCATCTGAAATTAAATGCGGGATTCTTAATTATTATATTGACTTACACAATTTTCACACATTGCTACAGCAAACTGAAACTGAATCGCGTTCAAAAATGTTTTCATTTAACTACCTCGACGTGATTTTATGGCCATGGCCTCGAAGGAAATCAACGTGTGAAACGACGACGAATCGTCAGGGCAATTAAAAAACACTTTTTGAACGCGATCGAGTCAGATTTTGTTATAATAATTGATAACAATTGACTTGATTTAGATTAAGATTTCTTTATATCATAGTATAAAATGTCCATTTATTAATGAATGAATTCATAAATGGGCCATGCAATTCTGCAGCTCAATGTTACTTCTTATAATACTTTCTAATAGTTTGAGCCACCTTTAATTATAAGTATATTTGTTTTTAACCCCCGAAAAAAAGAGGGGTGTTATAAGTTTAACATGTTTATCTGTGTATCTGTGTGTCTGCCTGTGGCATCGTGGCTCCCAAACGGATGGACCAATTCGAGCGCGGTTTTTTTTTTTGATCGAAAGACTTGTCCGTCGAGATGGTTCTTAGCTATGTTTGGTGGAAATGGGACCAATAGTTTCCAAGATATTCAGCTTTAATTGGAACAAGTGACAAGATCTCAGCCAATATTGAAACCAAGAATTCCAAATTTCGGTTAAACGCTAAGTTTTATTAACATTTTCTATATCAGTCACTAAATGAAAGTGTCATGATTACCAGCTAGTTGTGAACGGATCTCAGCCAATATCGAAGCCAAGAATTCAAAATTTCGGTTAAATGTTAAGTTTTAGTAGCATTTTCTATATCAATCACTAAATGAAGGTCTCATGATGACCAGCTTCTTAGTTTGTAACCAACAATTTAATAAAATTTTGACAGTACAGTAATTTGGTATCTTGGAGCTGAAGATGACCGTTGGAACTCCTAAATAGCACAAGATAAACCCATGGTTTGTTATTCATCAGGGCTCGTCTGATTGATCTTGATGAGCAATTAACGTTTGTGTAAGAAAGTACAGTCGGTAAAAAACTGACCACCAGAAAAACTTTATTGACAAAAAAACTCATATTATGATTTCTGTCACAGTACTGAGTCACTGCAGTTTTTAAGTCTTTGCAATTCTGCTAAAGCTGTAATTGTCATTAGGACTATTGAACAGCGTCCTTTGATTGAGGTTACAAATGGGTGAAGACCAAAAAGTTTGCAACCTTAACTCACCCTTAACTCACTCAGTCAATTATTGTGTCAAAGTCTCCATTGTGCGACGAGAGTTAACCTTTCAATAACGTACCGTAATGTTCTATTTTAAGGTTCCTTATTGAATCGTTATTTTTTGTCGCACAACGGAACTTTTTCAATTGTTTTTAATTCCTCGCGAACTACGACTTAATTTCATCCAACTTTTTGGTCCTGACCCAAATAGCAACACCCTGCAAGGTTTTAACGCGGCAAAAGACCACGTAAGCTTGTCCTTCAACAAAAATACTCTTTTCTCAAACATGCAATGAAATATTGTCTTTGCGTTTCTTATAATAGGCTCGGAAGTATCGGTTTTTGGGCGCAACAACTCGAGAGGACTGTAAAGGGATTTCATACTACTTTTCAGGCCTAGGCCTGCAAAGTAACTTTTTTTTGGTTTCAACAACAAGGTCATTCACACAGCTGGCTGGTTTGACAAAAAGCAGGTTTTGTTTTTAAAGGTTGGTTGTTAGACACTTGTGGAAAAAAAAATTCAAGATGGCGACTTTTTTTTTTCAAATATGGTGCTAGGCGGCTAAAACTCGGTATCGGGGGGCTCTCGGGACTCAAAAATATGAATCTGAAATCTTGTCCGAAAATTCGGTCAAATTCGGAAAATATAAAAAAAAAAAAACGATTTGTATGGAGAAAATTTCAAATTGGTCCTAGGAGGCTGAAATTCGGTATCCGGGGGTTTTTGGGGCTCCTGAGTCAGAATCTGAAATCGGATTTTTTAAATTCGGTCAAATTCGGTATCGGGGGGCTCTCGGAGCTCAAAAATATGAATCTGAAATCTTGTCCGAAAATTCGGTCAAATTCGGAAAATGTCGAAAAAAAACGATTTGTATGGAGAAAATTTCAAATTGGTCCTAGGAGGCTGAAATTCGGTATCCGGGGGTTTTTGGGGCTCCTGAGTCAGAATCTGAAATCGGATTTTTTAAATTCGGTCAAATTCGGTATCGGGGGGCTCTCGGGGCTCAAAAATATGAATCTGAAATCTTGTCCGAAAATTCGGTCAAATTCGGAAAATATCGAAAAAAAAAAACGATTTGTATGGAGAAAATTTCAAATTGGTCCTAGGAGGCTGAAATTCGGTATCCGGGGGTTTTTGGGGCTCCTGAGTCAGAATCTAAAATCGGATTTTTAAAATTCGGTCAAATTCGGAAAATATCGGACAAACAATATTCAGTGTTATTCTTTGAAGTATATTTTTTTATTTCATTGTATGTTTGAGAAAAGCACTATACATGCCTCGTCGTGAAAACGGATTCCCGGCCTCGTATCACTATCCGGCCTCGCTCGCACGCTCGCTCGGCCGTATATACCTACTTGGCCGGAAATCCTCATTTTCCCGGCCTCTGATGTAATGTACTATGTCAAAGTGAATAACAGCTTTTTAGGGTTTTTACTTTTTATAGGTTGTCACGTCAGGGATTTTTAAGATTTTGAATTTTTGTTATTTTAATGTTTTCTTGTAAATAAATTTTACTTTTTTAATACTAATAGAGATAATCTATGACAATAATAAAACAGCGAAATTTATTACAAAACAGGAAATAATTACGTATGAAAATATAAACAAATTGAGATAATACCTAATTTCAAAGACACTTAAAGGATCGCAAAATAAAAAAATTAAAACTGTAAATATATATCACTGAAGAATAACAATGTCAAAGAAGGCAAAAATTAAGAATAAGGTCAAAATTATCTTTTAGGTTTTGTCAATATAAATGTAGGCACAAAACTAGAGTACCTATAAATAAAACAATGTAAATTACAATATGAATTACATTTCCATAATACATACTCATTTACTGAGTATAGTGGATTATCCAATAAAAAGTTTCCCAATGGCCGTTTAAAACGGTCGTCAGATGACGCATTTCAAATTCATGCAAGCGCCAGGCGACGCGGAACTGTTCTGAGTCTTCCTGTGGATCTAATTTGTTTGCCCGATACTTCAACACGTGTTGCCCAGTCAGTTCAAAAAATAAATGTCGTCCCTCTGGTGCTCAAAAGTTAAGAGCTTGTATGAGTCTAGTTTATGTTGCTATTACATCGGCTTATAGAAGAGGGAACGTTCTTTATTCTCTTACGAGTTTTATCAGAAAATTAGGCCTTGGAATCCCTAATTTTGCATATGTCCACCGGAAATGTACCATATGACATTATTGGGTAAAAATGCGCAAAATATACGGTTTTAATGCGTTAGTCAATATGTTCTATTTCAACTACCTTGTTATATTTTATTTTCGAATATACCCAAAACTTGGAGATGTCTGGAGTCGACGTAGATTACTTACTAATAGAAAAAAATGGGATACCCTCCGGTCGCATAACCACTTTTGTCATATTTTTAATTGTCATAACACTTTATGCATAAAATTGTAAGTCATAAAAGTCTTTAGTCAGAATTATTACTGAGCATAAGTGGGTTTTTGTCATAAATGAGATGACATATTTTGTCATTCATTTAATTCGCATAAAATTTTAAGTCATCTGCATAATTGTTTTTCGTTCGAAGAATTGCAGTGGTTATAAAATTATGTTAATCATAGATTCTGATTTATTATAGATTCAAATAGTAGGTAGGTTTGGTTTCTTTAGATGCCCGATGGGCAAACTACGCAGAGATAGGAGCCCCGCGTGAGCGGGGTTCCGTTGAATTAAGTGTTTGGACGCCTATGCCTTAAAACATTAGGGTTGAAATTTATTATGCTACTAAAATAAAATAAAATACGTGAAATCATTATATTTAAGTATCGATAAATATGCTCTTAGCTGGTATGAAATTTGATTCATTATAATTAAAAACCTATATGCACGAAAAAAAAAGACAACTGCTGAGTATTTCATCAAATATTATGGCTAAAGATGTATGACACAATATAATATGACTTTTCATTTGTATGCGCAAATATGACACAAGTTGTTATGCGTATCAAACATAATTATGACTTAAACATGTATGCAACCCAATATGGACCCGGAAAAGATCTACTCAGTCTAACTCTGATACGTGAGTCGGGTCTGATTTAAGAGTTCAAAGGACAATTGATAAAAAAGCAAGAGATTACCGATATTTATTTCAAGTCGAGGTTTAATAAATGTCAAGGTCATTGCAATGAGATAATTATATCATAGTTAACTTAATGAACATCCAGACCAGACGGGTCTCCGTCGAAATCCCTAACAACGTTTGTCCTAAAATCATTTGCCCTAACATCTTTCTCCTAAACATTTGATATATCGGTCATATGCCATAATGCTCTTCTACCCTAAACGCTCGCTCTTTTGTCCTAAAAATCCATAATATAAACAACATATATATGTACAAATTTAAATGGTAAATAAATGTTTTTTTTTTTTTTAATAAAATTACCTAATACTCTTATGCCCTAATGAATTCTTTCTTAATATAGGAAGACCTAATGTTTGTTTGACATACAACTTATAAGTCCTAAATATGAAATACGCGATTTGGTCTCCGTTAGGTATGACGACGAGCGAAGCGAGGAGGAGTGGTAGGAACCGAGTTGTTATGTCTCTCGCGTTAAAATAATGCCTACGTCCATCTTAGTGCAGAAAATATTGGGGAAATGGTGTTAGGACATTTGATAATTATATCATACTAGCTTATGCCCGTGGCTTCGCTCGCACAGGGTCTGGAAAAGTTATCCGTGTAAATTTCTACCCACTTTATTGTTTCTTAAAATAATACAACTAATATAAATCTGCGCGCATAGATAAATTTTTGGGTAGTAGATTTATATATTTCTAGATCACGTCTTGGTATAACACATAGGGCAATTAATTTTTCTATGAACCGAACAAAATCATAGTCAAAAGTTTTTCCTCTAACGTTTAAATCAGTATTCTCAGTTAATACAAATAGCCGGTCAAGTGCGAGTCGGACTCGCGCACAGAGGGTTCCTTATGAACTATGAAATCACTGCACATTACTAAGGGGTCATCCACATATTACGTCACGCAAAATGTCGACTTTTTGAACCCCCCCCCCCCTCCTATGTCACGCTTTTTAGGGTTCCGTAGTCAACTAGGAACCCTTATAGTTTCGCCATGTCCGTCTGTCCGTCCGTCCGTCCGTCCGCGGCTTAGCTCCGTGATCATGTATGTATAACGCCGACAGAACGGTAAAATAAAAATTTAAAAAAATTTTTTTTCGGGTACCTCTCGAACACCTAAAGTGGGGGTGATTTTTTTACTTTTCAACACTAGTGTGTGGGGTGTCGTTTAATAGGTCTTGTAAAAATAATTAGGGTCTCCTAACATTATTTTTGATAAAGTCAGCAGTTTTGTAAGTATTCGCTCCGAAAACAAAAAAATAGTGTCCCCCCCCCCCTCTAACTTTTCAACCACGGGTCAAAAAAAATCGGAAAAATTCTTGTAAATGAGGCTTTATAATTACTTACAATGAAAACTATATTGAACAAAATCGGTCGAGCTGTTTTTGAGTTATCGCCAAATTTCATATTTTTTTCTTTTAAAGGACGTAAGTTGACTTCCGGAAGGTAATAAGTGATTACAGTTTCTAGGGCGTTTACGACCTTTTTATAGAGCTTGAAATCTTTCTTAACTTAAAACTCGGGCTTAAAACAGCAGTTTATTGTGAAGGATGAGCAACTACGGAACCCTACACTGAGCGTGGCCCGACATGCTCTTGGCCGGTTTTTTTGCTATACCTTTAACATGTACTGTCACGTTTGGTATGACCCCCCCCTCCCCCTTACGGTGTGACGTAATATGTGGATGATCCCTAAGGAAAAGATAAAATATACTAAGTGGCAAATTTAACATTACCGTTGGAAAACTGTTTTACGTACTTTAAATACAGACTACTTTTTTATTTAATTAGTAATGTATAGTTTCAGATTACTCCCTATAGGTACTATGAAAACAGATGCCGCTCATGAAGCCTTTAATGATTACAACATATTTGGTATTTATGAGTATTTTTAAATAAAGAACGTGAGGTTTAGCACCGACTTCAAAAAGAGATTACTTAACGTTATTTTTGGCTTTCCAGTTTTTTTTTAATTTGGTTCTTTTTTTGATGATTTTATTATTTTTGCTTTTTAGTGATTCGAATACAATAAATATATAAAGCGGGGTGATCGGGGAGGTCTTTTTTGCATGCATCTCTCTTGAATTCACCCCCTCCTAACCGTTAATGAGCCTACCATCATCAGCTCAGCATAGGAAGATGATGACTCGCAAATGAAAAAGTTGTTCAAGATTATAAAGTTGTTCATGAACAACTTTACAATCGCGGACAAACATACACAAGTACATAGAACTTTCTTACTTTTATTTAACTTCGTTAATAAAATAACTTACCGTGGTGATAGTGGGGAGAACTCGGCAGGTGCTGAGTTCTAGTTATATAATTGGTACAGAAGCTTAAACCAGTCTCAGTTCGTCCAGACCGAGGCAAAAACTGATAAAGTACTCGTAGATGAGCTGCATTTGTTTTTTATACAGCCCAAGTTTCTTATCTTAAGTCGTAATCACTTTTTCACAAAAGATAACCGACTTCAATGAGCGAAATGGAACGTAAAATAACACTAATATGATTTTATCATGGATGTCTTTGTCAGAACTGGACCAAATTTAAATGGGGCGCGAAGGACATGATCGGACAAGGGAAGCACCAGGTTCACCCAGTCGAACGTTCTGAGGTAACAAAAATAAAAATAAATAAATACAGTCGAATTGAGAACCCTCCTGCTTTTTTTAAGTCGGTAAAAAAATGCATGGCCTGTACCAGAAACCAAGTAACCGACTCTTTGAATCGTGTTAGATTGTAGCTGACTAGTTTACGAGTAATAGGCCTTATTCCTTTAAAAACATTTTTTTTTCATATTATGACAAATATATTGATAATTTCAACCAACTTTTTTAAGTGAATAATACTTTTCCCCGCTATTTCTTGCTCTCATTGCGTGCAGTTGAAAAAACTAATTTTCCGCGTGAAATTTGTCAATTTATGTAGTTTTTGAAACAAAAATTATAAATGAAAAATTCAAACTGTAGGTTTCAAATATATACTAACTAATCCCAATAATATGTTAAGAAATATGTTTGATCATAGAGAAAGTAAAAAAGTCTGCATTTTAATAGTAATAAGGCCTCGGGAGACAGTCTTATAAGAAAACATATCAAACGTAAGTACATAAATTGTGATATAAACCGTCATACTTTCTTGTAGTTTCCATTGTATTCTTACATTTTTCCTTATTAATTAAAATACACTTCTAATATGTTTTGTTTTTAGGGTTCCGTAGTCAACTAGGAACCCTTATAGTTTCGCCATGTCCGTCTGTCCGTCCGTTCGTCCGTCCGTCCGTCCGCGGCTTAGCTCCGTGATCATTATTACTAGAAAGCTGAAATTTGGTATGAGTATGTGTGCGTTTCCAACGGCTTTCCGGGCCAACACTGGCGTCCTCCCAATTGGACCACCGAATCAGATGTCAGAGCCATTGAATTTTTCAACCAGTTGCTTCGACATGCCTTAGGGTGGCATCGTAGCGCCATCTACCGTAAAGATGTAGACTTTATCGTCGGCACCATCGTCTCAAATTTGTTGAGAATCGATAGTAACGATGTGCTACACCCGAATTACTTATTTTTTATTAAAGCAGTAACGTCTGCTAACGTAAACTAAATGTTTAGAAATGAAGCGAAAATTGAAAAATTTAATGATTCGGACAGGATTCGAACCTGCGTTTCCAACGGCTTTCCGGGCCAACACTGGCGTCCTCCCAATTGGACCACCGAATCAGATGTCAGAGCCAATTTTCGCTTCATTTCTAAACATTTAGTTTACGTTAGCAGACGTTACTGCTTTAATAAAAAATGAGTATGTGTGTGTATAACGCCGACAGAACGGTAAAATAAAATAAAAAAAAAATTTTTTTTCGGGTACCTCGAACACCTAAAGTGGGGGTGATTTTTTTTTCTTTTCAACACTGGTGTGTGGGGTGTCGTTGAATAGGTCTTGTAAAAATAATAGGGGTCTTCTAATATTATTTTTTGATAAAGTCAGCAGTTTTGTAAATATTCGCTCCAAAAACAAAAAAAAATGGTGTCCCCCCCTCTAACTTTTCAACCACGGATCAAAAAAAAATCGGAAAAATTCGTGTCAATGAGGCCTTATAAGTACTTTCAATGAAAACTATATTGAACAAAATCGGTCGAGCCGTTTCTGAGTTATCGCCAAATTTCATATTTTTTCTTTAAAAGGTCGTAAGTTGACTTCCAGAAGGTAATAAGTGATTACAGTTTCTAGGGCGTTTACGACCTTTTTATAGAGCTTAAAATCTTTCTTAACTTGAACCTCGGGCTTAAAACAGCAGTTTATTGTGAAGGATGAGCAACTACGGAACCCTACACTGAGCGTGGCCCGACATGCTCTTGGCCGGTTTTTTGTAAATAACTCCACATTAATCATTTTTAAACCCAAAAATAGTTAACGTTCTCCAAAAATTTATCTCCATTTTAATATGATATTACATTCAAATATCATCTTGAACCCTAAAAAATAAAAAAATACAATAACCAAAATATTTATTCAATGAAGAATGATGACCAAATCTTAGCGAGCACATTAATGTGTGACAACAGCACCCGGCAGGATATTTTGAACGGCTGCGCTCAGCGTTTAATTAATTGGCAGTTCAACCCTCCTAGTCCTCCTCATACGGGCGGTTTATGAGAGAGCAGCGTTCGAATTGCAAAATAACATCTTGTGCGTACTGTCGGTGACAAAGCTTTGACTTTTGAGGAACTGTCAACGGTTTTCTGTAAAATAGATGCCATAATGAATTCAAGGCCATTATGCGCTCTACCGGCTAGTGAGAATCCTCATGAGTTTAATGTGTTAACACCAGCAAGATGTTTACTGGCTGTATTGAAATTCGTTCCGCAGTCCGAATGAAAACATGCCGAGAGACCACGACGGGATACGAATCTATCTAGGGTAGCCAGAAAGCAATCCGCAGATAGAGAGGAAAGCGTTTCCAAATGTACGGTTTGGGTGGAAAAACACACGAAGACCGCTAAATAAGCCTTCTCTATCTTTGCATTACGTCGTAAACTTCCCTTTATGTAGAAGGGTCCGGTAGGTCTACACCTACATGCTCGAACACTTTATTAGGTATCAGCCGAGTTGATGGAAGATCACCCATTCTAGGCTGAAGCAGCGTCGGTTTACATTTGAAGCAGTTCTTACATTTCCCGTGAATTGATCGATTGCGACTACGAGCCGACAAGATCTAATAGTATTTTGCAAGGTTTGCGGACCTGTGTGCAAATATTTCTTATGAAAATATTCGACCGAGAGCTTTGTAAACTTACTCTGCTTTGGCAACAATAAGGGATGCTTTGCATTGTATGGCAGATCAGAGTGCGGGACGACTCCCCACCCTGAGGAAGCCACGAGCATCAAGAAAGGGTGCAAATTTCCTTAACGAAGGAATGTATGTCTCGCCCCTTTTCAGTATTTCACTTAGCTCTTTAAAATATGCAGCTTGCACTAGCTTTATTAGACTATCGTGGGCTGTGTTCAAGTCTTCAGTCGTTAAGACTTGGTGTCGAATTGGAACGTCATCGCGGAATCTTCGTAGTAAACGTAAGTAAAATCCAGGCAATGCTTCTTTGCATTCTTGAAAAAGAAGAGAACCGGGTTACAGACTCGCTCAACAAATTCTTGTTTATCTCCCGTCGTTCGAGATATCAAACTGAAGGTATTCGAGTTTGATTTCATTTCAAGAATTCGAGTTTCACTTTATGTTGATACATACATATTAGTGTATGTTGATACAGGCCAAGTTTCACGATCCTTGTACATCCAGGCAGGTCGCTCAAACCACTGAGAGCTATCAAGCATGAATTGCGACGGAGAAACACCTCGGGTAGCAACGTCTGCCATATTGTACTCGCTATTAACATGACGCCACGCATGTGGAGGTATTGACTATTATGTGTGTAACACGGTTACAAACAAAATGTCTTCAATTTATAAGCGTCAGTTTGCAGCCACGCCAAAACTATTGACGAATCTGTTAACGCTGTAATTCTAGTCACATCCACTCGAGTTATGCATTCGCATGCGTACTTTATAAGCTTTCCAAGAAGAGCCGCGGCCATAAGTTCCATTCTAGGAATCGTCTAAGCCTTGACAGCTGCGACCTTCGATTGTGCCATTAGCAATCTGCACATCACATCCGCATCCGACTGACTCCGTGATATGACGTAAATGCAGGCAGATCATGCATCACTAAATCTAACCAGCTCGCATTCTGTTACATCTGGAAGCAATATGTGTCGTTGGATTTGCAACTCAGATAGGCGAGGTAGCTCGGTGATGAATGTCAACCACTGGTCACACACCTCATGAGGCTGAGGATCATCCCAACCGAGACCCACCTTCCAAAGGTAAGGTGATTAGTTATGATGAAAAGCAAAGAGTAACGTAAAGGAAAGATTTTGTTAAATAACTTTATTGTGATGCTTGGTATTGCAAATGTTATTCATTTATAATATAAAAATTGCAATTGAATTCATTTAATAATGACTGATTTACAAACAACACATCGAACTTTACTGAAAAGGTACCTAAAGTTCGTATAGTAATGGAACGTTACAGTGGGTAGTAGTTAGGTTCAAAGTAGATTATTTCCAAAATTAAGCAATTTATATTGAATCACGTATTATTTTTACAGAATATAGAAGAAGGAGAATTTATTCAAAGCTTTTTTATCAAACAGATTTTTTTTTACTGGGTGGAATTCCAATACGTCACGGAACATATTTTGGAAAATGCTCCTGTCCGTATGTTCGTCCAACCGCGGCTTAGCTCCGTGATCAGTACTAGAAAGCTGAAATTTGGTATGAGTATGTGTATGTATCACGCCGACAAAACTAAAAAAAAAACATTTTACGGGGTGTTTTTTTTTCGTTCCAAGTAGTGAGTGGGGTGTCATTGAATAGGTCTTTTAAAATAATGGGGGTTTCAAACTTTATTTTTTGATAAAGTCAGCAGTTTTGTAAATATTCGCTCTGGAAATCCAAAAAATAGCATCCCCCCCCTCTAAATTTTCAACCACGGGTCAAAGAAATATGGAAAAATTCATGAAAATGAGGCTTTATAAGTACTTTTAATGAAAACTATATTGAATAAAATCGGTCGAGCCGTTTTTGAGTAATCGCAAAATTTCATAATTTT
This sequence comes from Apotomis capreana, assembly GCA_947623375.1. NCBI lineage: Eukaryota > Metazoa > Arthropoda > Insecta > Lepidoptera > Tortricidae > Apotomis > Apotomis capreana. The sequence continues at coordinate 3,131,923 of OX392514.1, forward strand.
CTTTAAAATGACGTAATTGCCGCGTGGTTTTCTTGTACTTCGAACGTTACCTAATTTAAACTTCGGGCTTTATGCCCGCCTGTTTTTTATTTTTAATGTGGGTACGTTTCATTAAAATTTTCTTTAAGCTTTGATCTTTGTATCATTGGTAACCATAGTATATTTTTCGGAGCAATGTGTAGGAAAATAATTGTTATATAATTATCTTGATATATCTATACACATAACCCAAGGTGATAACGAGTAATTTATTTACAAATCCTTATCAATAAAGTTTAAAACGAATATAGCATTTAAATTGGCCTACATATTGCTTTAAGTGGTATGATGCAACAGACTGACATACATATTTCAAACTTTGACACTAGATAACTTTTTGCAATATAATAATTATTTATCACAACCAAGTTGTCAGTAAAGTTCACTAGTTGCATTGAACTGACAAAAAAATTGTTATTCAATAATGACTTACTAACCTTTGAGGTGATAACGATAAAGTTGTAAAGAAGTCCTTATCAATAAAGTTTACCAAACAACGGTATGATTATTATCTCGCTTGTGCAAATTACCAGTGAAAGCATTTTCCGGTCACTGCAAATTACCTATCAAACATGAAGTTCCATTTAATAACACAGGTATATTAATTGTTGATTTTTATTTAATATTTAACTACAATGTTATTTTTATTCAAAAGGGACATACAATATTATGTACACGATAATAATAAAAAATCTTAAACCAAGTATCAAATGTTTACATAACTAAAATAAATTGGGGTCGAATCCCGGCCAGGGCAAATATTTGTGTGATAAACTTGAATATTTGTTCCTTGGTCATGGATGTTATCTATACTTATATGTATTTTTATATTATATATTTCGTCGTCTATTATCCATAGTACAAGCTTTGCTTAGTTCGGGACTAGGTCGATTTGTGTAAAAAAAAGGTGTGAAAAACTGTGCCCCTGCGGCATGGTCCCGAAGACGCTGCACGCTGGCAGCAATTCCTCGCTGAATCGCAATGCTAAAGCGTTGTGCCAGGAAGCTGCCAGCTCTTCGGTCTCCAGTAGTTTAAATTTAATTAAACGTATACGTTTGAACTGTGATTGTAAATATTATACCTTTAGGTGATATGTTAAGGCTTGTGATAGCAAACACATTCACCTTTTGCCGTTATTTTTAAACCTTACTAGGCCCAATAGAAAACATAATAATCTTTTTTTTCTTCAAACCAGAAACATCTGGAAATGAGGATTACTTCAACATTTAAATAAATATAAAGCAAAATTGTCACCCACTCTCCAATGATTATATTATGTATTCGTGAAACAACCTGAAATATATATTTTGAACATTTACCCATGCACGTGAAATTACTTCTTGATGTGAAGATTTTTTTTTTTGTAATTTGGAAAAGGGAATGGCCATTTGTGATGTTTCACCCCTCTGGAAAGGTCTCGCGGTGGAGATTATACCTAATTGATATTAATTGTTAGACCCCTTGAACCGCAATTTTAAGGCTTAGAATATTAAAAGAAAATTAATTTGAGTATCAAAGAAGGCAGCGTTGTAGAATCTAAGAAAGAAATGGCTATTAAATATTATTGGCTATTGCTATGGAAAAAAAATGATGAATAATATTAATCACAAATTTCGTATCCATCAATAACCAATTTTCCGACCGAAATCACCTAATATTTCAGAATTTCTTTCAATTCCTCGTAGATCTTATCATCAGATCATCATCAAAATTGTATAGGAACGACTTACTATGAAATAAAAAAATATATATCTAATCGGTTCATAAATGACCGAGTTTTGAGGTAACAAACATTAAAACAAAAAACATATCAGAAAAGTCGCAAAAATTGTCCTAATACCAAATTAAGCGCTAGTAGCGGTTTTAGTACTAGATGACGGCTATACTGAAGCTGATGAGGATAATTTATCAAAATAATAGTGGATTTTGATACAAATAATTATCTATTACAGATACGAGACCTACAAGGCAACGCTAAAGAAAATCCCAGCCACGCGTCTCTCGCGGCTGACGGAGGCGCTTGCCAACTACGACCCCGTGCTCAACGAGTACTTCTTCGACCGGCACCCGGGCGTGTTCGCGCAGGTCCTCAATTACTACAGGCAAGTACCACACTGTTGTTCAGGTGAATGTGCTTAAAAACTACGAACCCACGCTCAAAAACTACTTCTTCGCCCGGCAGTGTCGCGTTCTCAAATAATATAGCAGTGCTTCATATTAGGCATTGCCTAGGCTTTGAAAGAGGAAATGTCTACGCACTAGTAACGTAACAGTTTGATAGAGGCGATGCTGAACTGCGACCCCGTGCTCAACTGTATAAAAGTACCACGCCGTCGTATTGAAGATCTTTTTTATATATATCATAGGGGGCAAACAAACGAGCAAACAGATCGCCTGATGGAAAGCGATTACCGTCGCCCATAGACACCTGCAACACCAGAGGAGTCACAAGTGCATTGCTAGCCTTTCAGGCGGGAGTACGGTCTTTTCTTGAAGGTTTGATCTAGTCAGAAGAAGATCAGTCTTGGACGCGTTTGTGACCACGTTATTGATACGGGAAACGTAAACTCCATTGAGAAGTTTTGTTGCGATGGCAATTTTAGCGAGCGAACATACTTTTATTTTACCGTCTGACAGATGATGCCCTTGTCAACATGTACGTACTTAACATGTAGTTTTTTGGCTGACCCCGGGGTGTCTGCGTAATTCAAAACCAGCAGAAACATTTATGTATTTACTATATAAAATTAGGCTGTGCTTGGGCCTCTGCGACTCGTCCCTCAATGTATCACGTTATTACCGTTTCACATTGTGTTCCATTTTGTCTCTTATTATCCTTTATTAGATCCTGCTCGACTCGTTTATATTGTTATTCATAATTACGTTATTGAGCAGCTCGGTTTCTTTGTCGTATTTTCTTATTTCTCCAATATATCAGTGAACCTTCGCTAAGATTTTTGTACGGCTTCGTTCAAACCCGACTTTTAGCAACTAATTTATTGTTTCCACGACGAAGTTACTGACGAAAATAATCTGAGTGGTTCCGGGAAAAAATATTCTACTATTTAATTAATAAATCTGAATGTCAAGGGTTTCAGGGCGGGAATAGATTCAATAAGACAACATAAACGGGTTTACTGTGGACCACGACCTGCCCGCTCCCGTTGACGTCTTGTCATAGTGATGGCAGCAGCGATCAGGTGGCGGGGACCCTTTATTATATAAGTCTATACACTATAGAAACGTTTCATTATTCTACTAAAACCATACTTAAACTTTGCTACTTCTCATAGTGATGTATGGTGTATTAGGTATGTATATTAAACATGCTATTTGAAAACATACATTTTGCGAACAGGCAGGGTATGGCATTCCCTGCTTGCCCCAGTATCTTCTTCTACTTATAAAATATTATGACCAGAATTCATAAGATGGATATCTGACGGGAACCAAGGTAACCGACATAGCACTAATGATATGCAAGTTGAAGTGGCAGTGGGCGGGGCGTATTTGTCGAAGAGCTAGCTGATGGGGTAGACGAATTCTGGTGTAGAGACCCCGAACGGCTCGGCCTGTGGGACGGCCCATGTGGACCGCGGGAAGCGGATGGGTGCAGAAGGCAGCCTGCAGTTTATGACTTTGATCTGATGATGATATTGTCATAAAATGCGCTCACGCCATATGTTTTATCAATCAATCTTCTGTAATCAAATAATAATATGGGAAGAGAATATGGGAAGGGAATATGGGAGCACTGCTTAACCTAAAGCTTAGGTCTTACCTACTTAGGAAGTAGTCTCTTATGTTAAGGACCCTCTGTAAAAGATGCTATTGTAAAAAATGTATTGAAGTACATGTATTATTGTTATTTATTTAATCAGGCAAGATTGTAGTCAAGAGTAATAAGAAGTAAAAACGATGAAAGAATATTTCGTACTTTCCACCAACCTATATTGAGAATAAGTACATACAGACTCAATTTTCGAGTACTTTACCTACATTTGCTCGAAGCAATTTGTGAAGATTAGAAACTATGTTGTGGAACGAGAGACTTGAGGAAATCCTTCTTTTGAAACTAAAGTTATTTCTAAATGTCGGAAAGATTCGACGTCTTTCTATAGGTCGTTAGTGAGCTACTCGTTGTCAATAATTTTCGGTCAAGACTTATAAACTTACACTTTGTGTATATATATTGTATATTATATATGTGAGAGACAGTTATGCTATTTATAAAGTTTCCACAACTAAGGCGGGTTCACTTCACGCTTCGAAACGCGGAAATAGACCATCTACTTATACACATCAGCGCGCATTACATTACCTGCGTAAGTACTTAATTAATTGTTGCGGGTAACCGCGTGTGTACACCGCGTTGGTCGGTCATGACGACACGCCCCTTGATCAATCGCGTTGCACATTACACTGGAAACCAATAATATACACTTCTCAGACGCATTTTTGCAGGCAGAGAGGGCACTTCTTTAGTGTTTTTATCTTTTTAAATGTAGGTTGAAAAAACAATGCAACCTGCGTCATCGTCTCAACTCCATCAAACATGAATTAGGGCCGGAGCAGCGGCAAAAGTGGCCGAAGGTATAAAACTAAACAAGTATAAAGTACAATTTTATACCTTATGGCGTCGAGACCCTGGGTCCGGGTCCCCAGCGCATTAAACCTCTTCAAAGATATTTCTAGTTACCGGTGACCGGAGAGCTGGTGGTTTCCTCGCCCAAAAAATCAGTTTGGCGATTCAGCGAGGAAACGATTCGGTACTATGGCGCAGGGACCATTTTTAGATTCAGATTAGATTTAGTTTAACTTTATTGTGTTCTTGTTTAGTTTTATGTTTAGGCTCCGTTTTATATATGCATATAATAAAGCTAAAGAGGGTCAAAAGTCTGTACATGGAAGATATTCGAAAAAAGTTGGCAGGGGATACTTCGAATCGATAGCAGAACACGTTCCCACAGTTTTTAGAATTTTTGTCTGTTTATCTGTTTATTTGACGGCGCATCACGTGAAAACGGCTAAACGGATTTTGATAAAAACTTCATTAATCTGTGGAATAAATCCCCGGTCATATTATAGGCTTTAAAAAAATTACCATTAAAAGGTGGGGTAGCCAGCCACTACACTCGATTGAGTTAAGTTTGCACCTGAATCTTATGGCGCTACTTAGGTACGATGCAAACTTTTTTCAAACATGTGCTTCGACAATCGAGTACCCTGATAAACTAACAGATGGCGCTGACAAGAAACTGTGATAAACCAACACTGACACAGACCGATATCCACGCGTGCGGAGCCGCGGGCACAGCTAGTTGTAAGTATTTTTATATTGAACGAAAAAAAACTCCGATGGCATAAGGTAGTCACAGAAAAGATTATTTTTCTTTAGGACCGTAATGTTTCTTTTTTAGGGTTCCGTAGTCAACTAGGAACCCTTATAGTTTCGCCATGTCCGTCTGTCCGTCTGTCCGTCCGTCCGTCCGCGGCTTAGCTCCGTGACCATTACTAGAAAGCTGAAATTTGGTATGAGTATGTGTATGTATAACGCCGACAGAACGGTAAAATAAAATTAAAAAAAAATATTTTTCGGGTAGGTACCTCTCGAACACCTTAAGTGGGGGTGATTTTTTTTTCTTTTCAACACTGGTGTGTAAAAATAAAAGGGGTCTTCTAACATAATTTTTTGATAAAGTCAGCAGTTTTGTAAATATTCGCTCCAAAAACAAAAAAAATAGTGTCCCCCCCCTCTAACTTTTCAACCACGGGTCGAAAAAAATCGGAAAAATTCTTGTTAATGAGGCCTTATAAGTACTTTCAAAGAAAACTATATTGAACAAAATCGGTCGAGCCGTTTTTGAGTTATCGCCAAATTTCATATTTTTCTTTAAAAGGTCGTAAGTTGACTTCCAGAAGGTAATAAGTGATTACAGTTTCTAGGGCGTTTACGACCTTTTTATAGAGCTTAAAATTTTTCTTAACGTAAACCTCTGGCTTAAAACAGCAGTTTATTGTGAAGGATGAGCAACTACGGAACCCTACACTGAGCGTGGCCCGACATGCTCTTGGCCGGTTTTTTTTAATTCTCTTGAACGGTCATTAATGTTCGTGTATGGTGTAAGATTATGTTTGCATTGCAACTGAGATACGAGCCTGCGAGAGTAATAGTTCGGAAACCCCATCGTACGTCACTGTCACGGATATAACATGGCTTTTTAGAGGGGAGGAGAGAGAAATTGGCTTAGGAAAAATTGGTTACTTAGTTTCTTCACAAAATAAATTCTAAAGCAGGTTCTTTGTTTTGTTGTAAAAGCCTCCAAAGACCTAAATTATGGAGTAGACCTTGAGTTATTATTTATTTATCGTATGGAATATATATCGGTCACTGGATTACATATAAAAAGAAAAAACTTATAGTTAGAATTTTGCCCTTCCCAGTTACGCGGCTGCCCTATTGGTAGTCATACAATTTCATGATAACACATACCATAGTTTTTTGTTTACGCACTTGTTCGTGAATACAGTCACTGTAAACTTGAAAAGGGTACAGAGCGCATGTTGCCAATCGAAATCCTATGACGGACAACTGCACCAATTTTCAAATTCACCAACAAAACAAGCCCCACTGTCAAAGCTTTGTGAATGGACGAAAAGAGCCCACTTCAAAAACATCTGTACTTGATTTATATGGAAATGGAAGTACACAAACGGACGTCATTCGAGTATTCTGAAAAGTGGGACACAATTTGTCTTTGTCGCAATTTGTTAAATTTGGGTGCTTCTTCAGTTTACAACAAAAGTTGCTTGAAATGTTGATACATACACAAACTCATACCAAATTTCAGCTTTCTAGTACTAATGATCACGGAGCTAAGCCGCGGACAGACGGAAAGACGGCCCCCCGTCTAACTTTTTAACCACGGGTCAAAAAAATATGGAAAATTCGTGAATTAGACCTTATAAGCACTTAAAGCACAATGAAAACTATATTGAATAAAATCGGTCGAGCCGTTTTTGAGTTATCGCAAAAATTCATAATTTGCTTTAAAATGACATATTAAAACCTTTCGCTCAATCTGGCGCGAATAATCGATAACCTCCAGAAGGTAACAAATATTTACAGTTACTTTGGCGTTTACGACCTTTTTATAGAGCTTGAAATCTTTCTCGTAATTTAAACCTCAGGCTGGGGCTTAAAACAGGTCCATTGTGAAGGATGGGTAACTACGGAACCCTACACTGAGCGTGGCCCGACATGCTCTTGGCCGGTTTTACTCTTTGGGTACGAAACCCTAAAAAAAATTGTATGTCAGCACAATAATGATCTTTTCGATATGAACCATGGAACCCTAAAATAATACTTAATAATGAAAGCGCTCTCTTAAGAACATCGGCGAAGGAGTTTATTAGCCAAATGTTTCTGCTTCTTTTGTATTTTTTAAGAAATTGCCTCGGCTTAAAGGTTTTTTATTACAAAGTCGATTATTCTTTTATCACAAAGTCACTCATTCATTACATTGTTTGTTATCTGTATTCACTCAGTGGCTGTTATATGGCTTGAAATATGAAACAATATTTTTTATTCTCGAAAGCCCTGGCTTAACGGTAACAAAATAATTATAAGGAAAAATATGTATGCCGCCAGTCGTACAAAAAACAATAATTATACATTTATCCATTACGATTGTCATGTTTTTTGACTAAGTTTTATTTTGTAATAATTAATTTAAAACACTCACCATATTATTATTTATTACATTATTCATACAGGTTTATTATTTATTACATTATTCATACAACAAGGGAATCGGAGTATTATGATACACCACTGGCAACACAGACACCGATTGACAGAACCAACCAACCAATCATAGCGTGATTACGTCAAAAGTCTCACGAGTCATTCCGAAGTGGCCTACCTTATTTTCTTATACCATGGTTATAACAGCACAATACTTGATCAAATTATCATTTGTCATAATATGAAAAAAAAATGTATAAGGCCTCTTAAAATATTCAACAATATTACACACACGAAAGATCGAAGATCACCCCAAAACATTCCAACGAAATAAATTAAGAAAACTTCACGAATATTTTTCTCTCGCCGTGCTAAATAACAGAAGAGTTTCTGCACCCCCAAAATAAATGAGTTAAAAAAGGAAACTTTGCCCCGGAGTCGTTTTAAACAATATTATCTTGATTTATCCCGGTTATCACTCCGGTTTTGCGTGATAAATTGAAGAGGGGCACCATGCTTTGTGAAAATAATGGATAGAATAATTTGGTGCCTAACAGGGCAACAATGAATAAGAGGAAGAGATATTTATATCGCGAACACTTGAGGACCGGAGAAGTTCCGAAATGCCAATCAATTGGCGTATTAAATTGATTGATTTAGCGATAAGACCGCCTGTTGTCCACCGTTTTATGATTGAATTGTGTATTTTTCTGTGAACTGTTTTTGGTATGCAATAAAGCATTATTGTAGTAGTTATATTGTATCGTATCGTGTCGTATCGTACCGTACCGGATCGGATCGTGTCGTGTCGTGTCGTATCACATCGTACCGTATCGTAGCATGTCGTATCGCATAGTATCCTATAGTATCATATCGTATCGCATTGTATTGTATAGTAAATTGTAAATACATGTTCATCATCCTCAAGCGTCTAATTAAACGGCCATTAGTCGCAACCCAAAATGTCAAGACCCATTTTAAATTCGATCCAAACCCAGTCATCATTCCCTTGTCCTTATCTCATTTATTTTGGGGTCACCGTCGAATTACCTTTCCGTCAGACCCTATCACCCGTCGTATAATTATTTTTCTTATCTATATCGTATCTATATCTCAGAATACTTTAAATTAATGAAGGCTTTCCTTTAAAACGTTCTTAAACTTAATTCACTTTAACTAATTTATTTTATCCGTGGATACTTTTCAATTTCATACTTTAAGACACTTTGCCCTTCCCGAATTTGATCCCAAAACAGATCTGAAGATAACTGAGATTCGTCTCATTAAAATGGTATTAGTATTTGAGTGTCATAAATATTGAGTAATCTATGTCTAAATACTGCCCAGAAACATGGTCACCCTGGGAATTTGGTGCGAAATCTGTGTACCGTATCGTTAAGTGATTGATGACGTTTTATTTTTCGTGTGCCGTTACATTATTTGTGTCAGTGACCTGTGAATAGTTCTGTGTTCAACTTATATAGAAAACGATAGTATTTTATAAGGATCGGCATCAGAGGTGAACTATCCTCATAATCTGATCAATTGAACCAACAGTAATAAAACGAATCGTCGTCCGATCGATTGGACAAGCCGATCGGACCACTTGGCCGGTAACAATTAGGTAGACGATTTGAATTCATATTTTCCAGTAACCGTTAATAATCAATCCCAACCTTCAAACTCCAGAAACATTAAACATTTCCGTCTCAAAGCTAAGAGCCCGAGTCATCTCGTATTTGTATCAATAAACGTCAAATGTATAATTCATAACGTGAATAAGAAACAGGCCCGAGTGCCTTTTGCATATTTAATGCGTGTCACTATTGTATAGAAGAGACGTAATTTTAAGAGAAGGCCAATAAGAGCTTTTGGTGACGTATAGCGGACTGGATAAATCTATTTCATCACTAGTTCAGTTTTCAGGCTGTGCCCTGAAAGAGAGCTGAGATAATAAAATTTTTAACAAAAAAATGGACTTCAAAGTTTGGAAGGCATAGCTTTATCAGATTTGGACGCCAACAAATTATTAAATAAATTTCCGACAATAAAGGTCACACATAATACACCTTAAGCAAATTTAAGACTTATATGGTTTTTCATGAATGCCTTTGTCAGAATTGAACTAGGACCACACAGGAAGCACCAGCTTTCAAATAAAAAAAGAATCATCAAAATCGGTTCACCCAGTCAAAGATTCTGAACATTCATTAAAAAACAGTCGAATTGAAAACTTTTACTTCTTTTGAAGTCTGTTAAAAATGAACCAATTAGGCTGCGTCTTTCTGAAACCCAAAAGAAAATATTTTTTTTTATTTAAACAGTTCAACGTCTGCTTAAACCAATCCTAAAGAGTCAAAACAGATCAATTTTTCATAATTCTTGGAAATATCATCCTATTGATAGGTTATTGGTTAGGTTAGGTTTATTTTATAAAAGTCCCATATAGGAAAATATGCTATTTACGCAAAGATTTTTCGGCGAAATGAAACATTCGACAACAATCAATTCTACCTATTAGTCAATATAAAACCATTTTTCATAATTCTTGCAAATATCATCCCGTTTGACTAGGTTAGAGTTGTTGGTTTTTATTTTGTTTTAATTTATTTGCATATAATGAAAAAATACATTTGTTGCTATACCTACCAGCGGACAAAACCATAAAAGATTTAACTGCCGCAGTGTTCGCTCAGTTAAACGTTGCAAACATTATTAAATGAAAATAATATTACTAAGTAAAATAAAAATAAATACTTACTAATAATATTATCATAAGATTAACGCTTCAGTACTCGACCGTGGTCCAAAAGCCTCAAATAGTATACGGTAGCAAAGAAAAATGCCTTAACAAAAAAATAATAATTTTCAAATCAGTCCTGCCGTCTCGTCTTTCTTGACGAACTGAAAACAGGTACCTTTTTGAAAAAAGTCGCTCATTGTTTTTGATAAAGAAAAAGTCATTAAAAATAACAATATTATCTAACAATTACAATTTGAAAGTTTGTTCTAAAATTGAAAATTTCATCATAAATTTTATTGACTGCCATGTCAAGATAAATTGGAGTTCGACGGATCTTTTGAAATAGGAGAAAATTGTTAAAATGACAAATAACCGTCGAATGAAGCAGATGACGGATGATAGATTGGTTTCTGAAATTCCAGGGGGCGAATTTATATAAATATTAGACACTTGAGTAGGTATTTGTAAGTATTAAAATAATTATTTTGTTTGGTTAAAACTTTTACGGAGGAAATGTTTAGGCTGTTTAGGAAATGTAAATTTGTTTATAGTTAGAAATAACCTTCTCATTGAAAAAGAATTAGGTTCTCAGTAGCGTAAAAAAAAAAAAAATCCCTAAGGTGGTAGTTTTTTTCGACTGTTTGTGTTATTTTCCTGGCGGCTTTGAACATGTTTCATTGGACTGGGAAAGTATTTAGTGACAAATTGAACATTTCTAATGGCATGGGTCAATTAAGATATTTCACTTTACTTCCACTTTAGTGATGTACTCTATTCGAATATCTGTTAAAAATTTAATAATAACTGCGGGCCTATGATGGTTGCTTTTATCACGCGATAAATAAGTGACTAAGCATCCGTCACGCATTGACAAAATGGGAATGTGAAGACAGATGCTTTGATTATTTATCACGTCTCTAATTGATATGCTCGAGACATTTTCTTCTAAGTGATATCTCCATTAAAATGTGAATTTACCAATCTCACTTCGATTGAATGAGTACTTTCATAACTTGGCCGTGGTCAGTCCAAGATATCGCGAAATTAGAGATATCGCATCGCTACATTGAATTATGACCCAGATAATTTAAGATATCAAGGGGGAACTGAACAAGAACCACATGTGACAATCAGCCGCATTCATCTGCTTCCTTTTGCCTGATCCGAAGAAAAATCAGTCAAGTTGTCAATCAGTCCGATGGAATGAAGACGCACAAAGATGGCGGATAAGATTGGAAAGAGAACACACGTAAATTGAGGCGACACTGCGATTGATATGCAAAATGATGTAATTTTTCTGTCAAAAATATTTTTGTTTTACAGTCATTATATATTAATTGACTGCAATTTAATTTCTCCTGTTCATTGCATCTGCACTAAAAAAAATGTTAACAGTAGCCCAGTAATCAAACAAATTTAAGTTTTGTAAAATTAGCATAATTTTGGTTACTATAGTTGAGCTATTATTTTTTCAGTGTGATTTTCTTTTTACTGATTTCAGAAACAAGTTAGACTCTCCTAACTTCCACCTCTTTTGACCTCTGTCTGAATTGGCATTGAATTGGTATTTTGTATTCAACGTTATATGTATTTGGGTACTTTCCACAACCACCAGGTTCTTCTCATGTTCAGATTCTTCTGTGTGCTTTGATCTTTGTATCAATGGTTTAATATAAAAAAAAAATGGTGTGTACAATACAATACAAGTATACGCTTTATTGCACACCAAAAAACATTTACACAAGAAATCACATATAAACAAATTAAAAACGGTAGACAACAGGCGGTCTACCTACATTAAAAATAACGAGACATTACATGTTTCATAAATTTATAAATAACAGCGCCCTCTCTCGCTTGCTCGTTCACTGCTGTAAAGTAGTGCGGTGAGATGTGAATATTAACGTATTCACATAGAGGTCGCTAAGGTGTAAATCATTTGAAATAAACAATGCAAAGATCGACACACAAAGCATAAGGAAAAATTTTAAAGGATATTTGGCGTTAAGGCTCTGTAACTGTCGGTCCTAGAAAAAAAAACTAAAAATATAGTAAGTTATAAAAAAGCTTAGCCAATAATTAACACAAATTACAACGGATCTAACGCGATATTTCTTATTTACCTTCAATTTCTCAGTTAATTATGTGTACAAACCGCGAGAGTATAAAGTGTCATAAGCTTAGCCAATGTTATAGACAGTTTACTATAACATTGGCTAAGCTTTTTTCTAACTAAAATGCTCTTAAACAAAGATAAGAAGCAAGTCTGTAGAAAGTGCCGGGATTTTCAATATGGAGGCGGGCGAGGAGGGGAGGAATTTCGAATGCGAAATGTCCTCAAGAAGTTTTTTTTCCTCTACAAATCGGGAAACGATCTTGAGAACCGCGTATCACTATAACAGCCATTAATTTAAATCCTAAAAATACATAACCGTGTTAAATAACTTTGTATTGTAAATATGCAATAAGTATGTGCACCGAAGAAAATTAAATATAAAAAAAAAACTGTTTTCACGTTACTGAAACGAATAATAATTCTTGTATGGACGAGTATATTGTCATGCTAAACAATTTGTTAAAAATGAAATTGGTTTGAAGAATTGATTATAGACTATTTTGTTATGTTTCTGAGATATTGGAAGTTTTCGTAAAAAAATAAGTTTTTGCGACAAGAGACTGGCATCGGCCTAATGAATACCAATTTTTTTAAATTAATTGTTTACACACATAATAAATGAATCCTGATATTTTATAAAATAAATGAATTACATTGCTCGCTAGTAACGGCGCCTTAACATGCCTCGTGGTCGCTTATCCCCGGATTTCCGATGGCTTCAATTTTATTACGCCGTCAAAAGAGATTAATGGGGGTTGGAGACATTTTCAGGTTTTCAAGTGGGTGTGAAATTCAGATCCAACAAAATATTACGTTCAAAAAGATTCAAAGATTTCTTTGCTTGAAATACACAAACAATATTTTTTGTATCATGTATTCAGCCTACACGTTAGGCATGCAAAAAATTTGAGATGTTGAGAATAAATATAAATACACATAAAATTTTATTTATATTCAATAACATTTTTAATTCCAATAATATTAGTATAAAATAGTATAATGTCAATAATTACATAATAAAATCCACACAAATAATTAGTTTTATTCATATCTCTGCAGTTTACCAAACAAAGATGATAAAAAAGAGTATTCTTTGTCCTCAGTAGACAAACGTGACGTCTAGCGAAAAACAAATTCAAAGTACGAAAACTTTCACGTGAAATAGTCGCCGTTTGTCAATTATGTCTTCTACAGACACAGACTATTTTAATTTTAAAGCTTTCTTTTAAAATCCTCTACAGAAATGAGCACTCAATTAAACAAAAGACACTCAGCGCCCCGCGACGTAACAAATGAAGATTGCAGACGGTGAATTTACAACTTGAGATTAACCGTCGTTTTATTTACGCTCCAGAATGTCTGATGCCTTTTTCGCACTTCATATGAAACAAAGAGATGAATTTGATTGATGAAGATGATGTTAAAATTATTAATTTTAATGATTTATACGACTTACTTTTCTGGGGAAAACACAATATCAAAAATACTTTTATGACTTCTTTTTTTCTGAAAAAAAATATACAAGAAAAAAAAAGGTCCAGCGCTACAACCACGTAGTGTCCAGTGTCTCAGTGAGGTTGTTTCATGGGGTTGTCCCGCGGAAGAGTGACAACCCTAAATGTTTAGGGTTGTCACTGTCCAAAATACAGAATAGAAAAAAGAGGCCCTCAAATTACGACGAGTAGTGGCTCCTCTTGGTTTTGGCCTAAGTCGCTCTGTATAAGATTGTCGTATATCTTTGACTAGCGATCCGCCCCGGCTTCGCACAGGTGCAATGCTGATTAATTGTGCATTTATTATACATATAAACCTCCCTCTTGAATGATTCCTCTCTATCTATTAAAAAAGAAAACGCATCATAAACGTAGTAGTAGTTGCGTAGTTTTGAAGTTCTAAGCATATATAGAGACAGACAGACAGACTGCTGTCTGTCTGTCTGTCTCTATATATGCTTAGAACTCTATATATGGAAGCGACTTTGTTTTATTTTATGTAGTGATACAGAAAACCTTAGGCTTATTCTCAGAGTATATCTAGAAACCGAATGGTCTACAAAACAGTCCTAATAATCCCTTATCTTCTCCACAAGCCGCTCCGGATTGTCATAGCGAGGCTGTGTTCGAGTCGCAAGTCGCAACCCACTGGGGAGTGATAACCCTAAACATGTCCAACTTGCAGAATAGAAAAAACAAGCCCTCGTCAAAGTGAACCGATAGGGCTGGCGCAAACAGAAGACATGGATGATTTAAAATATGTTAAATCTGAAACAAAAATCGTTCGTAATGTAAACGTAATGTTTAAAAGATAAGACGTAACGTAGAAATCTATGTCGCGCAACGAAAAAAACTTAAAGTGGTTTATCTACATAGGTTAATCTCGCGACAAGCTTGTATGTATAATTACAGAATAGATAATAGTACAAGTACAGAAGGCACACTACTTTGATCTTTACAAAAGCCGCTTTTTTTAGCCAAAAAAATATGATTTATGGCCCTTCTAAAGTCGTCGTCCCCAGCGCAAGCCAAACGGAACGTTAAAGCTGCGTACCAACGGTGAAAATGAATTGGCTCGCTTGCCGCGTCGCCGAGAGCGAGGGCTATCAACGACTAAAAATAAAAATGTATTTCCCATTTATTTCTTGCATTCAATATAGAGAGCAATATATTTATATTCTTCATACTTTATATTTATATTTTCATTATTTAACTATAAAATTAACAATCTCAGAATTTGGACGAATTGAATCCACCACCAGGCCGCAAAACATTTTAGCTTTACTTTTAAACATTTTAATACGTATAATATAATAAAATAATGTAACGAATGCGTTACCTTAACATGCAATTAAATTCTTGAGCTTCATTTTGTTTTTGCATAGTTGTCCGATATTTATTTATTTATTCATATATATATTCATTACTACATACCTAGTATAAAACAAAGTCGTTTCCTGCCTGTCTGTCTGTCTGCCCCTATGTATGCTGAGATCTTTAAAAATACGCACGGACGCACCGTGCGAAGCCGGGGCGGGTCGCTAGTAACAAATAAAACATGTACAAAGGCGAAATTATTAAGGATCCCTTCCAATACATTTCTTTTAACTCATTATTTATATATTTTATATACTTACCTATCAAACTCAATCGTTTATTCATTACTAGTAATTTTACAAACGTGATATCAAATATTATTATAAAAACCTTTATGATTGTTGATTTAGTAGTAGACATAATTATTTTACTAGAATTTAAATTGACAAATAGCAGCAAATAATCAATTCAAAATTACATAAGTACTTAACAATTAAAATTATTCGGAGTATTACCAGTGTTAAATATAGAAGTAGATACACCTGCAATATGTTTTTTATTATTATTCAGTAACTAATTATTATATATTATGTTCATTTTCTTACCTTTCGGCATCCTTCGGACATGTTGGGAGAGCGAAAAACGCGTGATTCAAATTTCGATCATTGTTCCTACAACCCGCTGCGATACAATATCTTTTCGCTGTCTTTTTACTCATTTAAACACTATTATAATATAACACTGGTATCAACAGATGAATGCGGAACGTTCACTTGCGACGTAAATCGTGAGCGAGACGCGCGCGAAAATCGTGTAGGTCCGTGCGTTCCGAGACAGAGCGTGTCAGCCACTGAATAGTCCGCATGCATGCGGCGACCGGCATGTACTTGTAGCGGGAAATGTTAATCGCGGAGTGCGCCCCGCCTGGTATAATATAAATTTGTGTTCTGACGTTATAAATTGGTACTAAAATTAGTTTATTATTTTTAGCGCATTGAGATAAATACTTGTTATTAAAGAAGTGTTTTTCTTTCAATTAATTTATTTGTCAAGTTATTCTAAGCGAGTTGTTTCATTTGAGACCCATTTTGTAGGAGTGAATTAAAAATAACGAGTCAGCTATCTTGGGTCACAGAGCTAATCATGCAATGTCATCCAAGCTCGATCGCTTGAATATATATATCTGTTCTAAAATTGAGTTGCAAGTTGCAAGATTCCACCCGAACAACCATAGTAACATAAATTGAAAGTTAATTAAAAAGCTTGGCACCGTCTAATAATATTATATTAATTTTCTACCGGTTGAAGTTCAACTGGAAGAACAACTGTTGAACAGATCCCAACAAACTGAGACCGTTTTTGACGTCGGTTATTTGCATAATGTCGTCCATCTGCGGCCGCTCTAACTCCAGTTTACTTGACTCCCTATTCAATATTGGCTGACTATTGATTTGTTTTGGCAACAAGTTTGGCAGGGTGTTCACCGCAGCGATAACATTGGGGGAATTCGGTTTGACAAGTTTTGTATCGTATTAGTTCTGAGTTAGAACTTACAAATCTTACAATATTGACTGAACTTACGATTTTCACACATTGTCGCAAAGAAACAAGACAGGACATCACTATAAATGTCAGTGTCAAGACAAGTATGGATAATTATGGATAACGGTAAAGATTGAGATACTGGCGACATCTGTTTCATAAAGCTTAAAAAGTCGACAATTTATCATAAATGGTGACATTTGTCAGAAAGTCACGACAGGGATACAGTTGTAATTGTCGCGTTTTCTAAGGCTGTTTCATAAAACCAATTATCTGAAAAGTCTTGTCGTCTGTTTATGGCATTGCAGCTCATAAACGGATAGACGGATTTGAATGCGGTAATTTTCAATCGAAAAATTCCAAGTTTTGTGGTTATGTTCTGGTTTAGTAGCATTTTTATACCACTCATTAAATGAGGGCGTCATGATGATCAAATCAGGATGTGTTGGGGATTTTACAAGCTTTTATTTAAGGGGCTCCCTACAGAAATCAGCCAATTTGATGATTTTTACATCGTATCTAGTTTGTGGATTATAGAGTTATAATGTCCTATTTAATATACCGGGTGGAACGAAGCGATGTTCATTCCTGAAACTATAATGCTATCCCACCAAAAACATTTCATGTAAAATTGGCGGCCAAGACTCACATGCTCATAACGCTTTCGCTGTAAAAAAAGTGGTCAGATCCCTCGAAAAGCCAAGCCCCTAAGCCCTGAGTTTACTGATCCTACACCTTGGCTTCAAAAGTATGGCTTGGCTGTTTCATAGAGTAACGTAAATAAGTCCAACGAACCGTCTGGCCCATACGGTATCAAGAAATTAAGTTTATGTCTTCATGATAAAATATATTAAACTTAATTCCTTACCATATAGGCCCGACAGTCCGTTAAACTTATTTACGGTACTTTATGAAACGGCCAAGCCATACTTTTGAAGCCAAGGTGTAGGATCAGTAAACTCAGGGCTTAGGGGCTTGGCTTTTCGAGGGATCTGACCACTTTTTTTACAGCGAAAGCGTTATGAGCATGTGAGTCTTGGCCGCCAATTTTACATGAAATGTTTTTGGTGGGATCTCATTTTTTTTTGTAAGGTAATTTTTAATTTATATGTTTTTTTTTGTGCTGAAGTGTTTCTAAGTAAGTAAGTAATAATAATTTTGTGTATTTAAGAAATACTTACGTTTAGCCCCATATATATATATACACTTTTATCCCCCATTACCTATGGAAAGCCCATACAAACTTTCATCCCCTTATTTTAAGGGTGGGGGGTGATTTTCTAAAAATCCTAGAATGTGTATTTTATTTATAACAATGAGCCCAATAGGTATAAATTTTCAGACCTCTAGTATCAAAATTTGCGAAAGTCTCATACAAACTTTCATCCCCTAGTTTAAGGGGTTGGGGGGTAAAAGTTCCAAGTTTCAGAATTATTCTATTGTTTGTGTACTAAACCTAGCATACATACCAAATTTCAGCTTTCTAGGACATCGGGAAGTACCCCAGAGGTTTTGATACATAAGTGAGTGAGTGGCAAAATCGGCGTATTTTAGGTACCAATAAAACCTAAAGTATAAAAGCTAGATCAATGAAATTTAGTACATTTCATATGTTCCCTAACTGCATCTTAACCTGTGAATTTGGGCGCTCTGGTGTTAACTGGGACGAAACTATGAGGGTTTGAAAATGAGACGAAACGGTTCGAGAAAAGGTAGGTAGTGCCCCGCCTCTTTTTTTTTCGTCTTGGCGAGAGATGTATTTCATGTAGAATCGACCTGCAATAGTTAAATTCTTTTAATAATAAAAAAACGAAAATCGATTAAAATTGTATTTTTTAATGTATGTACAACCCTAGTTTTTTTAAACTATTATTTGACGTTTGGGAGTATTTACAATTACCTACATTTACATCCGGTGTTCGAAAGTACCGCCGTGGCGTACGATACACGCCGCTGCTCGTGCCCGCGTGTGGCGATGCACCCTCGACAAGATGTTGTGTCGGTTATTTCTTCTGCGAAGACTTTCAAAGGCCACCCTTAGCCTTTCCCTCATCTCTTCAGCCGTCTCACACTCAGTCTTGTAAACGATGTCCTTTACGGTGCCCCACAGAAAAAAATCCAAGGGTGTGAGATCTGGAGACCTAGGAGGCCAACGGTGCGGCCCATATCGGCCGATCCAGCGATCCTCAAACACATTATTCAGTGTTTCACGTACTTCGACTACTGAATGAGCTGGTGCTCCATCTTGTTGGAACCAAGTGCGTCTTCTTTCTGCCAGCGTCAACTCATCCAGATAGTCGTCGAGCTCTATCCTCAACAGAGCCATGTATCCGTGCCTGTTTAAAGTCTGAGGCAGAAATACAGGGCCTATTATTGTATCCCCGTGTATCGCCGCCCAAACATTAACAGACCAACGATACTGGTGTCCCGTATAACGGTAGGCAAACGGATTTTCTTCGGCATACACGTGTTCGTTATGCCTGTTCCACATACCGTTCCGTGTGAACAAGCTTTCATCACTCCATATTACGTGTTTGATGAAGTCTCGGTCTTCTAACACCTTTTGCAGTAGCCACCGGCAATAGGCTTCGCGAACGGGGCAATCTCTTGGTAGTAATGCCTGGACTCTTTGTATTTTGTAAGGGTGACGGCCCTCACGTTTTAGTATTCTGAGTATTTTCGTATGAGTCATACGAAAATGTCGGCCCGCTTGTCTTGAACTTGACCTCGGATAATCTTCGAAGTACTGCAGCACTCTCTCTTCCAATCTGACATCATGTTGAATAACGCGTCCTCCGCGCTGGTCATCCTGACCCGTTCGTGGCACAATAGGACGATTGTTACCAACACGGTCAAGAGCGCGTAATATCGTACTAGAGTGTGTTGGGTGAGGAGGAGGATACCTGTTCCGGTATTGGCGCAAAGTCTCTCCAGTATTGTAATCGCACTCCGCGTACAAAAGAAGCAAATTCAAATAGCCTCTAGCGTTTAATTCCGGCATTTTTGCACACAGCATACGATACAAAAAGTCAATGTAACGTCTATCAATCATGTCAACTAAAAAGTCTAAAAACAATCTTAAGGGTATTTTCAAAGGTTTTTAAACCGATAAGAAATGGCTAGGCAATTTGTAAAAAGTTTGTTTACAAAAGTTAACTGTGTTATGAAGAGGTCATTGCACTCTAAAATAGGGTTGTACACACACACTTTTTCGTATGAAAGTTTAACATGCTATAACTGGAAAACGGTGAGAGATATTAATAAAGTTTATTTGGAGAAAATAATATTCTAAGCCTGTATAATGCCACAGTTAAAGGAAATAACGTCGTTTCGTTCCACCCTGTATATTGTAGTATGGTCTATGCTTAACACTTTGTAGTGACTCGAATTTTGATTTAACGACTGTGTATTTTATAAAAAAATATTCGGTGAAGGACCAAAAATACACTAATCTCGTTTCTACTTTTATCCCCGGTGTATATGTAGAAAATATCTTACATTTTATTGTTCTAAACCATATTACACAAAATTTGTTGTGAAGCTTTTTCTATTTTTCTCAATACTTTTCGAGAAAAACGCAAAAAACCGTTTCCACAACTTTTTCCCCGAAAAAATCGTAAACTTTGACGGCCTGTATCTCAAAGTCAGTGACATGTGAAAGGTACTTGATACGGTATTTTGTTGTGGAAAAACTATGTTATTATGATTAGCTATTTATAATATGGGAAAATCTATCGCAACAGATCGAAGGTCATTGAGAGCGGGGAGCCCCTTAACTTGCGTTGTATGCATGTTTAAAGTATGTTTGTTCGGGTGGAATCTTGCAACTCAATTTTGAAGCAGATATCGTCAACCGATTGAGCTGAAATGTTGCATACTTACTTAACTTTGATGACAATACAATAATATGGTACCATGGGGCTGATCTGATGATGGAGCCGGAAAGTGGCCATAGGAACTCTATAATAGAAAAAGCAATCCTACCGAGCTTGGGCTCTTTAGAATCGTCTCTGTTAGCATTTGATGGATATCCAAAGAAAAGTACAGTCGGCTATAAAAGCTTGCCACTAAAATGTCATTTTTGACAGAAACTTATTTATAATTTTGAGTTAGTTATTTTAAGTAACTATGGACAAGCGTGTCCTAGGACTATATTTTACCTAATGTATAACCGTTTCGTATATGTCGGTAGGCTGAAACCTTAACGATCATCAATATCCGATTCATGGGCAATCAATTTTTGACGAGGAAATAAATTGAATCAAAATCGCGTTGGTGCCCGGTACACTCCCATTCGCATCACGTTTGCTCATGGCTACTCTGATTCGCCAAATGTGAATAGCATTCACAATCACTTCATAAGGTTAATCTGGAGGGAATTCATAGAATAGTATCGTATATTACATAATAAATTTAAATACGGAATTAGAAATAAGTAGATATAATTACATGCAACACCCTTGCAGGGCAATCATATACAGTGTGGAAAATTAATGGGCCCTCTAGGGGTTTTTCTCTATAGGTATAATACGTTGAGAACCTTTTCCTATCTTACAGTCGGATGTAAAACAGACAAAATGTATTATTAAATTTAATAAATTTCAATAAGTGAGCAGAAATCGTATGCAGTTTTTCATATTTAGTTTGAAGACTTTTATAACTTTTGAATCCAGTTATCCACTTAATCACTAGCCTACTGCTGTTCCAACTGGTAACTCTTAATCTGTGCTAGCCTACAACGCTAGTAAACTGTCTGTTCGTACTCTGAAACACAATTTGCTAGCATTTTAGTAGTTGGAAAAGTTTCCAACACTGTAATTCTAACTGGATTGGCCTCCAGCCCGCATGGCTTATTGGGTCAAAGCGACCCTTTTGGGACAAAGCATATTCTAATTGTTGATCAAAGAGATAGTGTTGAGAAGTTTTAGGACGATATTTTGAATATTCTTATATCAATATCTTGCGAACAAGATGTACGACAGTGAAAAAAATCGTTTATTTCAGACCTGAAAGATCCATAGTAAGTTGCGGGACACACCAAAACTTAATTATTATGTTAATTGATTTGTTTAAATAAAATAAATAAAAATGCACCAGGTACTATCCACTCCACTCACTCACTCACTCACTAAGCCTATCCACTCGATTCAAAGGTTAGGCTCCTTTATTGAGTTATATTTGCGTGCTTTGAATATGACGACCTCACTTTTACAAGCGTTGTACCGAAGACCATGCCCTTCGGCATACCTCTCACATATAGCGATAAGTTGCCGCACTGAGTCGACTGAGGGGCCCAGTAGCGCCATATCGTGAATTGTTTGTATATGTGAATACGTCATGTCTCATTAAATTTGATTATTAACAATCAAATTTAATGAGACATTACATGTTTCATACAATTATAAAATAACAGTGCCCTCTCTCGCTTGCTCGTTCACTGATGTAAAGTGGTGCG
Source organism: Apotomis capreana (assembly GCA_947623375.1). Lineage (NCBI taxonomy): Eukaryota > Metazoa > Arthropoda > Insecta > Lepidoptera > Tortricidae > Apotomis > Apotomis capreana. The sequence continues at coordinate 3,154,375 of OX392514.1, forward strand.
GCAAGATGTGGATGTTAACGTATTCACAATAGTCATTGGCTCGCTTCATGCTCTCAACAAACTGAAAAGTTTCTTGCCTATCAAAACTAAGGTATTGCTTGTAAATACACTATTACTACCCATAATTGATTATGGTGATGTTTGTTATCCGGACTTAAATGCGGATCTTCTTGATAAGTTGGATCGACTTCTTAATAATTGTCACCATCAGGAACAAGAGTGCAGCCGCTAGCCCACAGCCACAACTGCCGCTGCAAACCTCATCGGAAGCTGTATCCATGGCAACTGAAATGCAGCAGATTAGAGGACAGATGAGTATGCTGACTGAGCAGCTGGCTGACGCTGTCTCTGCTGTCACGAAATACCAAGTTGCGCTTGCTGATTGCTCCAAGAAATTCGAGATTGTCAGTGAAAGACTGGATCAACTGAAGTTTACGTCGATATGCCAATGTCAGTGCGGCAAACCTGAAGAGCCGGTTTCGGCAGAAGCGATGGCCATAAAACCTAACCCCCAGCAAAGAAAGAAGACCCGGAAACCAGTAAAGCACACAAATACGACAGACGGCGAGAAGATGGAGACTCAAATGCATGCTGTTGAGCCGACTTATGCGCCTCCCAGTGACAGTGTTACACGAGGGGAGATACCTCCCATCGTTAACGAAGATAGTGACGGAACTACGCCGGGATCGGGAGATCTTCAGGCGATCACACAGGACGCGAAACCGCCAACTGCAGGAGCTTCCTCAGACGATCACGAATGGAAGACTGTGCAAAGTAGGAACTCTAAGCGATTTACTTCTGTGCGTGGCACCGCTGGACCTGAAAAGACATCTCTTAAGGCAGTGGAACACCGTAAACATCTACATCTATGGAACATGTTATCCGGAGCTGAAGAGATACGTGAATACCTACAAAGTATATGCATTGATGGATCTTGTACCGTAGAAGAGCTAAAGCCCAAAGGAGACTATAAATCCTATAAAATCGGAGTACCAGCTGCATATTTTGGTAAATGCTTATCTCCTGACGTGTGGCCCTGCAACGCGAGAATAAAGGAATGGTTATTTCGTAGAACCTCGGAGCGTAAAGGATAATAAGCTTGAGCATGTCGCTAAACAACCTTCGCTTGGTAAAACTCAATCAACCATGAATATAATTTATCAGAATGTACGAGGACTTAACACGAAACTTCAATACTTCAGGCAGAACTTCTTCGACTCGAATAGTGATATTATCGCAGTTACTGAAACTTTTCTTACGGATTCCGTCGGCGATTCTGAAATCGTGGGTAATAACTGGAGTTTATTACGCCGTGACCGCGCAACGGGAGCTCGTGGTGGAGGTGTGCTTCTAGCCTGTCGCCCAGGCATCATTATAAGATGACGCCAGGAGTTGGAGACCCCCCAAGGCGAAGATCTCTGGGTTTCACTAAAAGTAGCAGACACTCAATGTCATATTTGTGTAGTTTATGTTCACCCTAGAGCTAACGACCAGGTTTACATGCAGTGGTTTCAGAAAGTCGAATCAGTAATCGAGTCATTAAATGACAATGTTATTATCTTAGGTGATCTAAATCTAAATCCACTTTATACTTCTCAGAATATTCTATATTATTATTGTTACTTTTTAACTGTTTGTGGCCTGACTGAGATGAATGAAGTAGAGAATATGTTTGGAGGTAAGCTAGATGTGGTACTTGTGACAGGGCGCGTTTTGCTAACGGATATTAAGGAAATTACAGGAGGCGGGCTAGGCTAGTACCAAACCGTGATGCATACCACCCACCGTTAGATTTAGTCGTCTGCCCTGAACGCGGGCATGATCGTACCGCAGGCTTCATCGATCCAAGCAATGTAGAACCGCAACACGACTGGAACTTTACACGAGGCAATTACGATCTTTTATATGAGCTCATATCTAATGAGTCTTGGCTTGATGTGCTTAATGCAAAAGATGTCGATAATGCTGCATATAGCCGATCTTAAATCAAAGGGTGGATTTGAAACCCGGCTACGTCATGACGGGCAAGAATACGAGGGCGCCGAAGCAGCAGAGGCTTTCGCCAAATACTTCTCGAGCGTTTTCTTACCTAATGCCCCCTTGCTGGACGATAGCACGGCTAATAGCGACGACAAGTCACGTTCTGCGAATTTCGTGCACATAGCCTCTATAACTTTAGAAGATGTGAAATCAGCCATTAGACGTCTGAAGGCTCAGAGTTCGGTTGGGCCTGATAAAGTCCCCGCTTATGTGATCAAAGGGTGTATCGATTCCTTTCTCTTGTCTATACATCACATATTTAACTTATCCCTTTCAACTGGCAAGTATCCTAAAGGCTGGAAGCTCAGTCGAGTTACCCCCATTCCAAAATCCAATGACACAGTGAACATAGAAAATTACAGACCCATAGCTATACTTTCTTCCTTAGCGAAGCTCTTTGAATCGGTTCTGCAAAAGTTGATTTCGCCGCAATTACGGCCAAATCTATGTGACTCACAGCATGGCTTTAGGTCGAGGCGGTCAATTGATACCAACCTTTTGACTGTCTCGAGTATAATCTCTAAACACCTCGATAGGAGTATACAAGTCGACGTTCTCTACTTCGATTTCAAAAAAGCCTTTGATCAAGTAGACAACGATGTGCTATTGAGTAAGCTGTGTTATGTGGGCTTCTCACCGCGACTTCTAAAATTGTTCGCAAGTTACATGCGAGATAGAAAACAATATGTGAAGCATGGTTGTTTCATATCATCGGATTACCCAACTCGTTCTGGTGTTAGTCAAGGCTCTATTCTTGGTCCAATTTTATTTGGGATCATGATCAACGACTTAGAGTCTGTGCTAAAGCATGCTAGATGCCTTCTTTATGCGGACGATCTGAAACTTATTTATAAAGTAGAGCGTCTAGCGGACTGTGAGGCAATGCAAGAGGACATAAACTCTGTGTTACGTTGGAGCATCAAAAACAAACTACACTTTAATTTTTCCAAATGTTGTGTTATGTCCTATAGCCGTTCTTTAAAGCCACTACATGCTCAATACTTGCTCGGATCTGAAGTCATAGCTAGAGTAACAACTGTAAAAGATCTTGGTGTTCTTTTCGACACGCGCCTTACTTTTCATGATCACATTAAGACACTTGCTACAGACTGTTACAAAAGGCTCGGATTTATAATGAGAAATGCACGTGACTTTGACGATTCGAGAGCAATCAAAATCCTGTATATGGCTCTCGTCCGAAGTAAACTTGAGGTTGCTAGCATTGTTTGGAATCCGTTTGAAAGTACTTATATCTTGCTACTTGAAAAAGTACAAAAAGCGTTCCTCAGATTTCTATACAAGAAGGTGTTCCATCAATACCCATTCATGTATCCAACAAAGTTTTTACTGGGTACACTAGGATTTAACTCTCTTCAAGTGAGACGTAATCACAAGCTGCTGTTAACGACTTGCAATACTTTGCGTGGCCACTCAGATTGCCCCGAACTGGTAGAACAGACTGTCAGACTTGTTATTCCATTTGTTCCCAAAAATGCTCTCAGACCCCGAAACTGTAATCTCCTCGCTGTCCCGCTAACACGTACAGTAGCACACAGAAATTCCCCAGTCGTTTTGGCTCTCAAACTTCTAAACGCGCTGCTGTCATCTGTACCAGAGATTGATTTGTTTGCGAGTCGATGGACGGATGTGTGTCGAATGCTCCTGAGGTATTGTGAGGCGATGGATGATTGCGGGATTTCCTAAGTTTTAAGTTTTATTTCTATTCTTTTGAATGTTTATAAATTGTACAGTGTATTGGTAATAACTGTAATGCTGTATAAATTTTGTTTGTAAATAAATAAATAAATAAATAAATAAATAAATAAATAAATAAATAAATAAATAAATAAATAAATAAATAAATAAATAAATAAATAAATAAATAATTGTATTCGCTTTATTTTCTGTCTCCGTAAATATGATCACGTTTCTTCTTACCGCTCTCAGCTTGGCTGGTTTCCCATCCGTCAACGACGCAATATTCGTATGCTCTGCACTCTCTTTTCAATACTCAATGATCCACAAGCTCCTGAATACCTGAAAACCTTTTTCTGCTATGTTGAATCCACTCGTAACCGTAATTTTCGCTCTTCCGGCAATCTTGCCCTTTCTATTCCTCTTCACCGTACTGGTTTTATGTCTAATTCTTTCTCCTTGCAAGTGGCTCATCTCTGGAACGGTCTTCCTCTCACAATCAAACAGGCTCCGAGTAAGTTGGCATTTAAAAGGGCCGTGCGAAGTTTCTTTGCTGGCAGAACTGAAGTCCCATATATCTGCTTGGATTGTTTCATCGTCGTATATATGTATGTATGTATCTATTTATATATATGTATATTATCTATATGTATGTACCTAGTATGAGTATTTTAATTATATGTAAGTAGGTATGTTGTTTGATGCACCGCCTACAATTTGTCTGCTTCGCCCTAAGGTTGACTGGTAGAGAATGCCTCATGGCATTAAGTCCGCCTTTTGTACGTTAAGTTTTTCTTTTGTGCAATAAAGTTTAAATAAATAAATAAATAGAGGTCGCTAAGGTGTAAAAACCTTTCAAATAAACAATGCAAAGATCGACACACAAAGCATAAGGAACTACTCGACAGATTACTAGGAGTTAGGGTAGTGAAGTGGTTAACGCGCTGGACAGGTAATCCAGAGGTACCGGGTTCGATTCCCGGTCTCTTCCACCAGGTAACTCCTTTTTAATTTTTTCTTTAAGCTTTGATCTTTGTAACAATGGTTTAAATATAGGCGATGTCAAGCCACCCTGTCTTACACCACACTGGAGCAAAGACTAGTAAATCCCTCAGTCTTCTCCATATTTTTGTATGGTGTCGAGATCATATAAATTTTTTAGAGCATGATTTTAACTAGAACAAACCTGATTAAACTTCGTAAACAGTTAGTCAGATTTAGTGTAGACGTACAAACCCAGTAACGTCAATTTATTCACGTCATAAGTCTCTTTAGCGTAGGTAGACACACTGTATTGGTAGAATATTCCCACTTTTTGACCCACAATTGACCAAAGGTCTCCTTATTTAAACACCCCTCACCACTCTTCAAACATCATGTAGCAATATAACAAGGAAACCGATAACTTAACTGCCATTCTCGGATTGAATTTCCGCAAAGAAAAATAAGGGACATGTCATACTGTCCGTTTTTACTGACCGGTTTCCGCGTTGCTACATAGGTTATGCACATATGTGACAGTGTAAGGTCCCATTGCTGGGGTTGCCATAAGGAAGCGTTGACTGGTTATTCGTATAAAGAAACAACACTAAACACTATACACACTATGATGTGTTTTCTTAGTGTGAGTAAAAGGGGAATAAGTTTATGGATCTATGTTTGGTATTTTATCATTTCTATTTTACACTAGCGGCCGCCCGCGACTTCGTCCGCGTAGATTTTTGATGATGACAAAGATATTAAAATAGGTAAGTGAATTTTATTCTTAATTAAAATATTCTAGACATATTACATTTCAAACAGTGGCAGACACTAATATGCAATTGTTAAAGAATTTTACAAGATTTTCCAATTAGATTACGGGAATTGTTTGCAGGATGCTTAATATTTATTCCGTCAGATACCTGATGCTTTTAATCTTTGGCAAAAATGACGGCATGATATAGAGCGACGCATACATTTGGAGTTAGAAAATGGGGATCTTAGTTATTATGAGTGAGATTAAAAAAAAATGTTAAATATCGCAAGGCTGTTAAAACAATCTTAAACTCAGCACTGGAAATCGAGAGATGGAGGCAGTTTAATGAAGAGTATCTCTTTCAACAATAATAAATAATAAACTTTATTTCAAAACAATAATAAATAATGACCTCTTTTCATAAGAAGGCAGCACTGGTATTTGTACACGCCGGCCTGGCTATTAAACGAAAAGAGTGGTGTGGCGGAGTTCCCGAGGCTGGCCAAAATGTTTCTAAATGGTCTAGCAGGTACCCCAGTTATTAAAAAGGCTAGTGTTTAAAGAAAATGCTGAAATGTGACCATTAAAAACTTAATGCACATAAGCGAATTTAATGATGCGATTACTATTTTGGTCTACAGGCTAGTAGTATTGTTTGAAGAGTGATTCAATATATTGTGGTGCTATAGTTCTCTATATTTCTCAAGAAGCTAAATAAAGTAAGAATAGGTATATAAAGTATAGATTATTCATGTGCTGATAGACAACTCACTAAATATAGGAACACATAAAGTTTGGAACACAATTATAGGTACTTAATAAGAGACAACACTAAGAAAAAATTGTTAACAGTCAACCATAGAAAAGGGGGTGCAAGTTCGTTTTAAAAAAATACGTAGTCACTGGGTAGAAGACAGGAAATAAAAAAAATATAAACTGATAACCTTAGCGTAACACTTCTTTATAAACAACATTAGCGGTGTTCCCCATACAAACTTTGCACCCCTTTTTAACTCCCTTAGAGGTAAAATTTTCCAAAACGCTGAAATTACTTTTTTTGTATTTGATTAGGTAAGCTATCTACAAAGTTTCAAGTCTCTAGTTCAAAAAATAAAGTTTTTCCCACATAAACATTGCACCCCTTTTTAAACCCCTTAGGTGTGAAATTTTCTAAAACGCTGAAAGTACTTTTTGTGTTTATAAATAAGTAATCATTCTACAAAGTTTCAAGTCTCTAGCTCAAAAAAAAAGTTTACCCCATACAAACTTTGCACCCCTATTTAACCCTTTTAGGAGAGGTATTTCCAAAAATCCCTTCTTATCCCTAGCCCACGTTATAAAAGTGACCTACTGTGCAAAAATAAATTCTCTAACATTAGTAGTTTCGGTTGTGCGTTGATGAGTCAGTCAGGACTTCTTCTTTTACATATATAGATTAGTATTTTATATACGTATATTGTACCATTGATACAAATATCAAAGCAAAACCTAGCGGAAGAAACCGGAAATCGAGCCCGGTACCTCTGGATTACCGGTCAAATGTGTTAACCTTTCCACCACCCTTACGCCAAAATAACCTTTCGATTTTTTCCTTATGCTTTGAGTGTCGATCTTCGCATTGTTTATTTGAAAGGTTTTAGGTACACCTTAGTGACCTCTATATGAACACGTTAATATTAACATCTTACCGCACTACTTTACAGCAGTGAACGAGCAAGCGAGAAATTGATAGAGGTCGCTAAGGTGTAAAGTAAAGTCTTTAGAATAAACAATGCAAAATCGACACTCAAAGCATAAGGAAAATTCTGAAAGGCTATTATGGCGTTAAGGTGCGTCCCTCTCTGTTTATCAGAGTTAACATTATTGTTTTACTTATAATTTAATCAATTGAGACTTGATTCGTCTTAAATATTTCCAATAGCATTTGTCTCCTTGTGAAGTGAATTTATCCTTTAAATAAAACAATTTAAATGTGTGACAGTCGCGGAAACCGAAGAAAATAGAATGTATTTATTTGCTCCACTGCTCGCGCAATCTCGTTGCTTACACACAATCAACTCTTCGAAAACACATCATGCAACAATAAAACGAGGAAAGTGATAAGTTATCATTGCCATAACTTGAGCTTCAATACTTCGATCGATGGGTTCAGGGCGTCAATGGGCCAATTATTATTTCGTTGTTGATTTCTTTTTTTCTCAGATTTCAATAAAATTTGGTGAGTTGGTAAAGTTGCTTCTACTGACCATGGTAAGCCCAATTTAACGATATGTCCTACAAATTTTTCTCCACTGAGTTACACAAAATGTATTACAGAAATTGGCCCATGAGCCAATTTTTATTTTGTTTTCGAATTATATATTTTTCATATCGAGCTCCTCATTTTGTACTAAATTTTAGTAGGTACAAAATACGAAATTTAGTTTAAAAAAAAACCATAATTATTTGTAACTTAATCGAAAATTTCGTGGGATATACATAACGTGAAATTGGGTTTACCTAGTTCAGAATGAGCAACTTTACCAACTCACCAAATGTTATTGAAATCTGACAAAAAACAGAAATCGACAACAAAATAAAAATTTGCCCCAATATGAAATTTTCGGCTACTTGGAAAAATATGAGGAAAATGGTCGTTCTTGAGTAGAATCGACAGAACTGCACCTCAAGCATAACTGTCATGCGCGACTATTTCTCGTGCGAGATAATTACCCGTCTCTTTCTGTTCAGTAATGTGAGAGAGTGACGGGTAGCGCTATCTCGCGCGACAAGAGTCGCGAAGTATAGTTGTGCTAGAGGGGCAGTTTAGTGCGATTCGCAGTTTGCAGCAAAGAGTATGTAATCACTACGGTTTGCAGCGGTTGTACAGTCTCGCCGACGCATGGCGAGGCAAGCATGCTATCCCCTTCGGTCGCTACGAGTATAAGTAAAGAAAGGACGGCTTGGATATCTCGCCCAGTCTCAGCAGAAAACGCTAATCAACCATAGACAAAAGAGGAACCAGAAAAAACAAGATTATTACAGTTTTAACAATCCATTTTCTCTATGGAAATGAAGGAATATATTAATTTGAATCCTATGGACGGCATTTTGGATCATGGTGTCAATTAGTATGTGTGTGTATTTGGGAACCATGATGTTGTTCTATGTGTTTAAGTATATATTTATCTATATAAGTATGTATATCATCGTCTAGAACCCATAACACGAGCCTACTTGAGCTTAATTTGGGACTAGATCGATTTGTGCGAAGTTGTCTGATATTTATTTATTTATAACCACATAAAAAATACTACATAAGTAAGGAGCATTTCAGATTGCAACTTCTCTTTATTATTAATTTATTTAATCAAAACAATGTGCAAGTTTACAGTGCAAAACCAAAACACTTACACATTACGATATATACACAACCATTACATTAATAAATCCAAATTCGTCAATAAAAGTTACTAAAAATAAAACCTGAATAAAAAAAAAGTAAAAAGGTTCGTTATTGACGATACGCTCGACCTCCGTAACGTTATAGGTTATAATAATATCCATAGCATTTTGTTGTAATATTGAAGGCTCAAACCAATTCTTGGCTCAGTCAAGTGAATATATGTTCAACCTTCCGGGAAATACATAAGGGCGGTATAATTACGACATGTTGAACGTTGTTATATAATTAAGGGATGTACAATGCTTTGTTAAACATTTAACACGGTGGTTGGTTAATAGCTGATGACGTCATTCTTCCAATCACAGAAGCTGAATTCGACGTTTTTAATACAATCCGTCTGAAATATCTTAGCTGTTATGTCTACCATTAGTGGGTCACATGAGGTAATTGCGTCTTTAGAGGCAAATGCGTATTTTGATGATAATTATCATTGGCACGCAACAAAGAACAACCATAACCCTACTTCCTAAAGATCTGATCAAAAAACTGTGTAAGTGCGAATCTGACTCGCGCACCGAGGGTTCCGCACAAACACTTATCCCATCTTATCGGGCCGGATTAAATTAAGTTTGCCATATACCAGGTATATATGTATATGGCGCCGGATACAAATGAGGTGCCAAGTTAACGCCACCGATCACGTTTTACGAGTTTAGTTTTTCTATCACGATTCATGAGATACAGCCTACTGACAGACAGACAGACAGTGGAGTTTTAGTGATAAGGTCCCGTTTTACGCCTTGGGTACAGAACCCAAAAAAAAAGCGGTGTGATTTATGAAGTGTTGCGTTTCTATAATATCATCTAAAAACATTTGCAAAGCATTTGCCTCTACACGCAATTATCCCAGGTGACCTTGTGTTTTATTCACCTCTGAATGCCAGTCTGTTGGTGTTAATGAATGTGGGGAATAGAATTGTGGAAGGACGTCTACCTGGAGTATAGAAGTAGATCGGGCTATAGAAGTAGATACGATATAATTATTTACTAGTATTTTGAGTACATTTCACTGTCTTGGAAAACTGAGTCGAACACGATGATTGTGATTCTCTGTAGTGCTTCCTTTTATTTGTAAAATTTTTAACACTCCTAACTATTTGGTTTGGGTTTGAGTGTGTTATGTTAATTGAGTGTGTTAGTGTGAGGGTTAAATGAAATGGTTATTTATATATTTGAATTGCTGCTTGCTTCTTGAATTTCCCTCGCCGTAGTGAGGTGAAAAGTTGTGTGTTCCGCAAGGCTGCAAAATTATTTGGCTTTTCGTGTCTTGAAAGCCTCGCTACGCTCAGGAACCTATGTTTGAACCATTCGCTTCGCTCATTGATGGTTCAGTCTTAGGTATGAAGATACGAGCGTTAGGAGCGAAGGCTCGCTCAGCGTTAAATTTAACACTCGCGCCGAATAGTAATCTTGCAGCCTTGCATAACAAATAACTATTGGGCTCTAATTTTTCCTTATGTCGCTAAATTAAATATAGGTATATACAAGACAAAGTCGTGGCCTGAAACTAGTAAAATAATATATTGATTGCATATTGCTTACACAATGACAGAGTGTTGGTTCAATTTTAGCTGACATCGTTACAAAATAGCAGGATGTAGGAATTCCTAGATAATGTCATAGAGCTGGCAGCTTCTGCACACGACGCTGCGATCATGCGAAACGTATCAGCGTAGCAATACAGAAAAAATGCTGCCAGTATCTTCGGTGCCGGGAGAGTAACTTTCAACACTTATTTTAGTTTTCGTTTGATATGAAGGCCATGCCAAGATAAGCTAATTGAATCTGCCCCTGTAGCTTTTTTTCGGTAACAAGTATATATGCAAAATTTCAGCCAGTCATCAACAACATAAAAAAAAATACAAGCAAAAACTCGCTTGGGGGCAGATTCACTTAGCATATTCTGGCATGATCTATAGAATAAAAATATTTGGGTCTCTTCAAGGCAAAAGTTAATAGGCTATTTAATATCCATCTATACTATAAAACATCATTTCATAGACAAATTTCTCCTCGGAAGTCTTAAATTTTTCAGAAATTGAAAATGTCATAAATTAGGTTCGGTTAGGTTTGTGTTATAACATTGAAAAATATTTTATGGTTTCAGAAAAAAAACCCTTTCGATGATGAAATGATATTTCTATGAAATGAAAATTCGATGAAACGTTTCTCTATAAAACAAAGGTCAACCGTTTTATACCTACTATGTAGTGATTTATCAAGTGATAAAAGCAACCATCATAGGCCCGCAGCGTTCCGATTTTTTTGTTGCTATATTTTTTCTAAATTTTTGATTGGATTTGACAACTTCAATTGCCTATGGTGTAAGATTATGAAAATGTGACTTTGCCAGTTCTTTCCTGTAGCCTTTTAAATATCAGTCAAATGACTTTGGCCATGTTTTATCACCAACGTTCAATTTTTGGATCATTATATAAATGTCAAAATCTAAAATACAGTCGAGATGAGAATATATATTTTATACTAGGGGTGCCTGCAACTTCGTCCTACCGGATAAAAAGTATCCTATAACCATCTTTGGATGTCCTGCTATCCCTGTACCAAAATTGGTTAAAATCTGTCCAGCCGTTTTGGCGTGATGCGAGGATAAAGCAAATTATGACCAACAGATGGCGCCGCGCGCCCATACAAAACAAATGACGATCCTGCATCACACTATTAAGATTTTTCCTGAAATCATGACCCTTCTTCATAGAAAACGGATTTTCAATGCAAATCTAGAATTTTAGAATAGTGTAGATAAGTATAGAAGTTGGTCAAGAATATCAATTATCACAATACAAGACATAATCCCTAGAGAACAGAAGTCAGATAATATCGTTAAGCGCTTGTCAAAACTTTCCACTTGGGCAAGCGTTCTGACCCCACTTTCGGCCATCGCAATCTGCTTAACTTTGACCTTTCCAACTTGTCTTAAACTTAATCCCTAGTGTCCATTGTTAACTTCTAACTTATTTGTTTTGTCGAGTATAACGAGTATAATAATCACTCAAGGTAACATACTAAATTCTTTGACGGAGACATGACACATGACAACGGTTGTGCGGTTTACTAATGTTTCGTCGAAAATTATTCAGCAAATTCTTAACTCGCCGAACTACGTATCCCATATTTTTATTTGGTCAAATTTTTATTTCCCAACTCAACGTTTCGCACTGATATCTTTTCCCAATTAATGATTTGATAAACTATTGTTAGACCAATTATTATCTGGGATTTTTATAAGATGTCAATTATGTTTTCGTCAAATGTATTGATTGGCATACCTTGATTTAGCAACATATTGAATGGCATTATGCAAATCGCAGTATAATTTTATTGCATTAAGCGGGTAGGGTGATGCACCATGCACCTAAATTTAGAGGGTACTTTTGTTCACATACTTTGTGGCTCAAAATAGCATTTCATTCTTGAGTTATCATCGCTGATAGTTAATGTGCGTGTGTGCATAAAAAAAAATAACCCTAACCTACATCTCTGGGAGCAGTTTCGTCCCGAAGACTGTAATCCCGACGGCTAGAATTCCTACAGTTCACATACATACGTATCACAAGTACAACAAAAGGAGCGTTTTTTAGGGATATAAAAAAAAAACTAACCTAACCTAACCCGGCCGAGTCGGATCTGCTCACATACATACGTATCACAAGTACAACAAAAGGAGCGTTTTTTAGGGATATAAAAAAAAACTAACCTAACCTAACCCGGCCGAGTCGGATCTGCTCACATACATACGTATCACAAGTACAACAAATTGATTTTGATTAAAAAATATTTTTTTCGGTTTATATTTGTGTTTTATTTTGCACTATCATCATACTGTAAGCAATGGTTGTAGGTAATTTGCCCAAATGGCTTTTGATGAATCGTTATTTGACTAAGCAAATCATTTGCTACACAATTATTTACCACATAAAATTTGACGATATGTTATTTGCCTTAGCAAATCATTTCCTACACAATTATTTACCACATAAAATTTGACACAATAAAATTTTGGAATATAAAAATATAGCGAAATAAAAAAATTACGAAGTAAAATTATGCCAAGGATTGGTTTGCGTAATAAAACTTCGGCGAAAAGTTGGTTGCCAAATGAAATTTGACGAAACATAATTCGGCGAAAAGGCAGTACACCCGGTTGTGCGGTTGTTGTTGGCTTTTTGAAAAAACTTTCTCGAATGCGTGCAAATACAAGTATAAAATACTAGGTCGATGCAGAGTCAGCCACCGGCTAAGCTTGCACCGTAGATTGGAGCGGTTTTTTTTTTTTTTTCGAAATGTTCTCTTCGTCACAACCTAGCGAAATTTATTTTTTGCATTTTAAAACAAAAATTTCTAAAATCGGTTGAGAACTCGCTGAGATCTGCGCATTGTCACAAAGTCCATTCGAGTCGATCCATGGGAGCTTCGCTCCAAAAAGTAAAACTAACAAAATGTCCAATTTTCTTAAATTTTCTCCAGGCTTCGAAGTATCACGTTTCGGGCGGAACACCTCAAGAGAACTATAAAGGAATTCCATACAAAATGTAAAGCTATTAAACATGGCGTCTGTGCTCATGAACAGGCTAAACAGCTGAATTATAATTATATTTTTTTTGTGTTTTTTTTATTGCATATGTTTGAGAAAAGCACGATAACTATTATGCCTAGCCGTAAAAGGGCTAGCCGGCTTCGTCCATCTAGCCTCCCTACGCGCTACGTTCGGCCGTCTATACCTACTCACTCGGCAAGCGCTTTTTTTCTGGTGTCTGCAGTAATGTACTTACTATTACGTTCACTTAAGAGGGCGCCGAGCGTTAGCGACTGAACCATAGAGCGCGGGGAATGCGTATTTAGATCGGCGCGCGGCCGCCGTAGTAAAAATGTATGGAGAGAGAATTAAAAGCACTTTTAACATTGGAAATGTTTTTTCGATCGCGTTGGTAGGGGACCGTTTTCAGCGAAAGTGCGACATCGCTCTGGCGTCGTCAATTTTGGGGCTACGCGGGTCAATGGGGTATCAAAAGACGTGTCTTGACGAGATCTACAAGATGGTGTAAAAAAAATTGAAAAAGTCAAAAACTTTTTCGAAAAAGTGCAAAAATGTCGAAAAATTACGTGATTATTTTGCGACTTCTCAACTTAAATCGACGATATCTCAAAAACGAAAAGCGATATCGAAAAAATTAAAAAAAGCACTCGGGGTATTGAGTTGGGCTACAGTTTTCAAAAAACGGAACTTTACTATCTGTAATGGAGTTGGAGAAAGCTTTACCTTTATGTGGCAGAGTTTTCGCGGCGTGCGGCGCGCGCGTATATTAGTGAGTTTCGTGTACTAGTAAGTTTAATATTTTTTTAGTTAAGTTGTAAACCTTGATGTTTTTAGATGTTTGTAATAAGGTAAGTAAAAAAATATATATAATGTATACAATAAAATACTTTTATGTAATTTTTTTTTATTTCTTTGGTTCTCTATTTGCTATACAATCTACTACCTATGTATCATACAATCTCGTGCCCTTCTAGTACTTTGAAAATGAATCGTATAAATTAAACAAATAGTACATTACATCAGAGGCCGGGAAAATGAGTAGGTATATACGGCCGAGCGAGCGTGCGAGCGAGGCCGGATAGTGATACGAGGCCGGGAATCCGTTTTCACGACGAGGCATGTATAGTGCTTTTCTATACAATGAAATAAAAAAATATACTTCAAAGAACAACATTTTATTAATTGACAAATAGGACATTTTAGTCTAACAACCAACTGCAACCTTTAAAAACAAAACCTGCTTTTTGTCAAACCAGCCAGCTGTGTGAATGACCTTGTTGTTGAAACCAAAAAAAAGTTACTTTGCAGGCCTAGGCCTGAAAAGCAGTATGAAATCCCTTTGCAGTTGTTGTTGTTGTTGTGTCTTTACAGTTGTGTTGAGTTGTTGCGCCCAAAAAGCGATACTTCCGAGCCTATTATAAGGAACGTAAAGACAATATTTCATTGCATGTTTGAGAAAACAAAACTTACTCTGCCTACTACGTGGCGATGGCGTGATGAAGCAAATATTAATTTTCAACTCTTTTTATTATTACTGTGACACGTGCGACAGGCTCTGTACTGTACCACCCTTTTCATAGTAAATTTTTTGTATTATTGCTCGTAAGCGGCCCTATCTACTCACTTTCTTCGAATTTTGAGTTGAACTCTATTTATATAATAAAATAAAAGCGTTGACAGGTAGCTGTAGTTACCAAAAGCAATTGAGTGGCTATAAACAATGAAGTCCTATTTTTTTCATGGTCTCAACTTATTTTAACAATATAATTACTATTGCTTTATGACTCCACTATCCTTTATCTTATTTTATACGTAGAGAACGAGAACTTACCTATAGACTGTTTTTTTCATTTGTTACAAGATAAATTGTTTGACACATGAAGTAGAAAGTTCCTTCAACTAAAAAATTATGATTATTATTTTTATACTTCGTCTTCTCGAACGTAGGAATAGCGTGGCTTGGGTAATGCTGATGATTCCACATCTGGCGGACGAAAGCGTGTGTCCAAAAGGCGAAAAAAAGGCTGAGCTTTGTTAAAGGGCGTAGTCCGTTTATAAAAAATAACGGTACTCGCCGGTACCTGCTACTAACCCTTGTGTTTCTCTTGCGCAAAGAGTTGTTTTCATTATAGTTTGCCCTATCTAAGTGCATTTCCAATGTACCAGAAGGTCGTGAAAGGCACGAGATCTGTGAAATTTTTGATAAATCTGGACCTTTAATAGCAAACAATAATTGAAATATTTGATGCGGACAAATTGTAATGTAAACCTTTTCATCTTTTTTTTGAACTGAAAATCAGAATAGATTTCCATTGGTAAAGTATAAAAAAACACTTAACGCCTGCTTACGATTTTACAATTTTCGTCCAACTTTACTTAGTTCTCTAGGGTAAAATATTAATAATCCTATAATTTTTCCACAGAGAAGTTGTTAACACATTCTTCGAAGTGCTAAATATATAGTTTAGAAATGGATTAACTAGTGTTGACGTTATCTACTTAACGGCAACTGCCTATTTTTTCACATTTCGCTCGGTGCATTCTTAACTCCCATTCCCATTTAGACATTTTCGTAGCTTGCAGAGGCGTGGCGTCCAGATCTACCCGATTCCCGCCGGCTTGCCCTTTAAAGGACGCTTGAGTAACATCCTCTATTGCTACTGAAGAAACAGTAATCGAAATCTTTCCCGGCATGCCACTTTCGTTTGAAAACCACGCGACTGCTTATTTGTTAATAATTTCACGTCCAGTGCCCTATAAAGTGGGTAAGTACAACTATATTTTTTTTAAGTTAGATAATTATTAACTATTTCAAAGATATTAAAAGTAGCCGGAAATTATAATTTATAACTAAAATATAAAAGAAATTCAAAGATTATTTCATGACATAGACTAGACAAAGTCTCACGTCACGTTTATCAGGGCAACACGATGCGACGCGACGCCGCGGCTCGCTGGCTCAGCGGCGATTTCGCACTTCGTTACACCCCGTATAATTGAAGGCGGCGGTACGCAACTACGCACTGCGTTTTGAGACGAGGCAATATTTCTGGCGTTACACAGGCTAGTGAAACTGTTATGAGATTTGTATGAAATATGTTGCAATTAAGTAATTGAACCTTAAATACAGCCCGTATAATTTAAGGCGGCGGAACGCACTGGGTTTTCAGACGTGGGGGACAGTCCTTACATTAGGTAAAAATGTAGTATGTAGCTAATGTCTACATTTTAGTATTCAACAGTGACACAATGGTTTACTGTAACATAATGCATATTGCTTGGATAAGCGTTAATCTTATTGTAAAAATGTATATAAGCTAATGTTTTAAGTAATTAAAGGTTCACTACTATCTAGAGCTCTGCATATACTTTGTCTCCCATAAACGTACCTGGTCGACCACATTATCAACATATATTACATGGCGACCCTGCACTAACGTTCCGAAGACGAACTTCTGAACCAGCCAGAACCTCAGAACCTCGCACCGTCCGGGACACCACAAGAAACAAGAGGAACCACCAGACTGACGATGCAGTCTCAAGAATGAAGATTTGAATTAACTTGAAAAAAAAGAAGAAAACAATTATGAAAGAAGCCATAAGAAGAAACAAGTCTCAAGAAAAGAAGAGCGTTGTCCAGGGTTATCCCGGCTCGCAAATCAAGAGGTGTCCAGGGTTATCCCGGCCCATCTCAAGAAGTGTCCAGGGAAATCCCGGCCCATGCTCGAGGGTGTCCAGGGTTAGCCCGGCCCGTCATCGCATCGCGCATCAGCAACGGCATCGTGCCTCCACGTGCCTGCCAGCCGCCAGCGCATCAACGTCCCGCCATGCACCGCGCAACGTGACGACTCGTGATGACCTCAATATCGTTAGGCATTACTCCTACGTAAGCGTTGAATTAAGTAAGTGAATATTTTATTGTATAACTTATGTTTTCGGTTATAATTATTTTAAATTCACGCACGATTTAATTTTATTATGTCTACTTATTTGCAAGATTTTATACTTAGTTGGAATATATAAGAGATTATTATTATTAAGAGAATATTTTTTATATAATAATTAATTAGCTATACAGGTTAACGCCCAGTTCATTCAAAATCTTTTTCTTTTACATACATAAATTGTTAGATATATTTCGTACATGAAATTGTTACCCGTGTCACTTAGCATTTCTAATTATTATTTTTTAAACCAGATATCATCACTTAAAATCATTATAATAATCGTCGCTAATATTTTTTTTAGATGCAAATGTCGTAAACAACTTACACATTTCGCAATTTCCGCCCGCACGGAAATGCATACGCCGCCGCGAAGTCCGCGCGTAAGCAAAAATTTTAAGTAGGTCACGCGTGTTCGCTGTCTACAAGTAAACTTTTAATTATTGGTGAATGTAATTTGATATTCACACTTAGAAATTTTATTGAACAATTATACTTTAGCTAGTTATTGGATTGATCACCTAATAATTTAGTGACAGTAAATTGAGCTATATTTGCGTAGATATTTCTTTTATAAAGTATTACAATATGAAATTTTAATTTCAATTTTTTTTTGGTCTCTCAGTACTTGGTAAGGTACGGTACAGATTTATGTTAGAAGGTGAAGGCACATTTTTATAATGTGTACTTGCATCGGTTAGTTCACAATCCTTTTACTTGATCATAGTGTGACCTACCGTCCTCCGTGAGAGTATTTGGAGACTTTTAGTCTTAATATATATTGTGTTTCTAAGTACAGGCGACGGACCTGATATGCCATGTGGGTGACCATGCCCATGTTTTGAGTAAAGGGTGCGCACGGACGCGTAGCCCATTGAGGATATTATATAGGGTGACCATGCCCTGGGTAACCATTCCCGTTTATTTTTCTTTGGAGCGAAGACTCCACTAATACGGCATTAGATATCTTATAGAGTAAATGCACCGATACCATAATACCAGTACTACATTTTGTAAACATGGTCTAAAGATATATATATATTTTTTTTGAGAGATTATTTGAGAGAACAGTAATTACTAATTGTCACATAAGACATTTATATTGAAAACATTTTACTTATAACCGTAAAGGATTACTAATTTTTTCTATTTTAACATACAGTGACACTGGGACATGACGATATTTTTTTTATGGGGTGACCAACTAATTTTTGATAAATTCTTGTAAAGTGTATAAACTTAGTTCTAAGTAGTTTACACAGTGGTCCCCATCTTCATTTCGAATTGTAAACAAGTAACATGCATTACATTTTTTCTTTTTCTCTAGCACCCCGGGGGTGAAGGGATCTTACGGGGAAGCTGTAGTATGTAGCTAATGTCTACATTTTAGTATTCAACAGTAACACAATGGTTTACTGTAACATAATGCATATTGCTTGGATAAGCGTTAATCTTATTGTAAAAATGTATATAAGCTAATGTTTTAAGTAATTAAAGGTTCACTACTATCTAGAGCTCTGCATATACTTTGTCTCCCATCAACGACCCTGGTCCACCACATTACCACATATATTACAAAAATATAAATCATGAAACGTAGATCACTAATCGAAGCCACACTATTGATATTACTTTTGTGAGAAATCGTTCATAGTTTTGATAATAATAAAGTGAAAAAAGTAGATTGAGGCCTAAAGACGCTACCTCGAAATCATAAGTACACCTTACCGCCAGCAGTATATCTCCTGATGGTTGAGAAGCCATGAGCCGTAAACGGGATGTATGGCGGTCCACGGTACGCGTGAGAGTGAAGGAGTTTGAAGAAGCGCGTCTCCAAGCGCTGGATATTAAACGTCAAGAGCGTAAGGCGCGCCCGAAGCCATCTTAAGCTTACATTTACAATGCCCATGGTGTGCTCCACTGCCCGCGCTGTGACCGGATTTTTACCAACAAACTCGGTTTTGCGAGTCATATCCGCGCCCATCGTCGTGGGAGTACTACGATACCTACAACTTGAAGTCGCTGTTATCGGACCCGATGAAGAGGACATCACTATCACTGGTTCCCCTCCGTTAGCCCGAAAAACTTTCATCCTAATTTCATTGGCCCTAATTTTGGTAACCCTAAAATCACTAACCCGAATTTTCATTCATCCTAATTAATGAATAGACCTAATTTCAGGATTCCAAATTTTCATAATACCTAATTATTTCATACCGAATTCTCACTAGCCCTAATTTGCACTTAGCCGATTTTTTTAGACTACTAATATTATAATACCTAATAATGCTAAAACCTAAATTTTATTAAACCTATTTATCTATAAACCTAAGGCGAGGGCTGCTCTACCTCCACCTCCACGCCTCCGGTTTTGGAATAACACTAGGGTAGAAGAAGGACAGGCAAGAATACGTGGAGTCAGAATTGCCATAGACTCAGGGGGTTACTAATGTGTTGCACAAAATTTATTGGCATATTTTCGTTTCGCATAGCAACCATTGGCACAATCATCATTTCGCACAATTGCTTTTTGCCTAAATTTCTTGGCATACCTACTATCATTACGCACACGTTTCTTTGGCAGAATAGTACATTGGCATAATGTTGATTAGAACAATACCCTTTCCTATGGTCGAATAATTGTGTCGCCGAAATTTATATGGCATAATATTCCGTTCGCATGATTATTTGAATACACCGAAAAATGAAAAGTCTGACTCAATATTAATACGAAACAACAAAATACCTACCTAATCTAAGCAAAGTCGGACCTGCGCAGCTCGCTCGCTTCGCTCGCTCGTTAGGGTCGTAGTTCAACCTAACACTCCTCCTCGCTTCGCTCGTCGTCGTACCTAACCTAAGCCAAGTTGGATCTGCCTTAAAGTGAACTTGGTAATGTTAGGAATCGTAAGCCAAGTCGGACCTGCGCGGCTCGCTCGCTTCGCTCGCTCGTTAGGGTCGCAGTTCAACCTAACACTCCTCCTCGCTTCGCTCGTCGTCGTACCTAACCTAAGCCAAGTCGGATCTGCCTTAAGGTGAAATTGGTAATGTTAGGAATCGTAAGCCAAGTCGGACCTGCGTGGCTCGCTCGCTTCGCTCGCTCGTTAGGGTCGCAGTTCAACCTAACACTCCTCCTCGCTTCGCTCGTCGTCGTACCTAACCTAAGCCAAGTCGGATCTGCCTTAAGGTGAAATTGGTAATGTTAGGAATCGTAAGCCAAGTCGGACCTGCGTGGCTCGCTCGCTTCGCTCGCTCGTTAGGGTCGCAGTTCAACCTAACACTCCTCCTCGCTTCGCTCGTCGTCGTACCTAACCTAAGCCAAGTCGGATCTGCCTTAAGGTGAAATTGGTAATGTTAGGAATCGTAAGCCAAGTCGGACCTGCGCGGCTCGCTCGCTTCGCTCGCTCGTTAGGGTCACAGTTCAACCTAACACTCCTCCTCGCTTCGCTCGTCGTCGTACCTAACCTAAGCCAAGTCAGACCTGCCTTACTTACCTGCCTTGCCTTCGTTTCTGTGAGGGACACAGTTTCAACCTAACCTAACTTTGTTTTCTGGCAGCGATTCAGTTCTGTGGGTATGCTATGGTACAATTATGCCGCAATAAATTCGGCGGGACTTATATTGTGCTACATAAAATTCTGCGAAATAAAAGTTGGCGATATTAGTATTCTGCTATACAAATTTGTGCCAAATGAATATTATGCGACATAACAATTGTGGTGAGTATATAATTATGCGATAGTATCATTCGGCTAAAAATGATTGTGCGAAAACGATTATGCGAAGTGTATTTCGGACAATAGAGATTGTGCAAGATAAGGGGTACCCAGACTCAGGATGTACATGGGAATCTTTTGACGCTCCGCTCGCTTCGCTCGCTCCGCTATACATTGTCACAATAGAAACCTAACCTAACCTACAGTTTTCGGGGTTCAGCCAATTCGATATTTGTCCAAATCCGTATCTTCTGTTTTAACGTAAAAATAGGTTTAATAATCTTTAGTACTCTTGACATTTAGTGTCAGTAATGATTAGGTCTAATAATCATTAGGTGTGGTAATTATTAGATTATTTCATATTAGTATTGTTGACAATTAGTACAAATCATTATTAGAGCATTGGATTATTAGGTCTAACAACTAATTAGGGTATAAAAATTAGGTGAAATGACATTAGGGCTAATGAAAATTAGAGCTAACGTTGATAGGTGTAATAATATTAGCACTTGCGATATTAGGTCAAGTAGGGGAGTACCCTATCACTATCAAGCGCAAGTAGCAAGAATGTTGTTTTTCGTGTTGGGTGTTGTTAAAAGGTAGGCAAAACATGTTTGAAGACGGTGTTTCACAAAAACGCCGCGTTTTTGCAGCTAAGTGCGTCCTAAACCAAAGTTTTATTGCGTGTTATTAAATTATTTACTGTCGCTACTGATACTTTATGAAGAAAATAACATTTGACATCTCTGTCGTTCTGACTTTTCATCAACGTAGCGCGAAATATGACGGAAGAATACCAAGGAATGGGGCAAAAGACGCCATTTTTACAAGATGGTCCACGTGTATGCACAAAGTCTTAGTTGGGGAATTTGTAAGACACGGAGATGCCACGACTTTGCGCGACAAGCGGCGTGTTTGAGCAAGAGATCCGAGCGGGGCGGCCATAGGAGTGAGCAAGACACACGTACCGCGCACCGCTGTCGCGCAACGTTGTGGCATCTCTGTTATGGAGACAAGAGTGTCTTTTGATGTCAAATAAATGTAGCTCTTTATCGCATTTCCTCGTCGACTCAAAGCCCAAGAATTCACATATTCTAATATCAATTTATTTCACCAAGGTAATGTCTTTCGTCGCCAGTCAAGGAAACTCGTCAAAATAGTACGGAATAAAATATTGTTTACATAACCGTCAGTTTGTATATGATTTATTACTCGTCATATTTATTTCAGTGAAGGTCAATGTTTATGTTGATGACAGAAATATATCAGTGCTATTTTCATATTCAACTACATAGTTTTTCCCTTTGTGGTAAATATACTATTTATTCTTTGGGAACAATTTATATTCGAGGATCAAACAGTAATCCTACTTATCCAATATTGTTACCTGTAGTGCTGGTTTATAAGCTAGATCCGGGTACTACTTCAAGGTTGAGATATTGCCAAATAAACAATGTCTAAGGTATATCCCAGGTATTTAACTGATATCAAAACACGATGCTTGCGATTTGGGCTGCATAAAGTGACATTTTCACATTATTCCACGGTCAAATGAAGTTTGTGTCTAATGTCTATGGCGGAGCATATGATAAGGCGCAAAATTAACACGACTAAGAGATCTCTTTGATCAATAAATTCTCAGATATCGGTATTTCACTAAATTTTACCAAATGTGAAATATTTTTACCCGAACACCTTTCTCCTGAAAAGAAGATTGAAATTCTCACGAACTTTCATGCAGTTGTTCCAAATATTTCAGTTCATACAAAATCATCTCTGACACTTTTAGGTTCACCAATTTTCGACGACGCAATCAGTCCCATTATCAACTGCAAATTAAGCCTTTTCAAAAGTATTTCTGACCTCCTTTTCGAAATTAACCCCCACATGGCTCTCTTTGTCATCCGTTTTTGTCTTTTCACACCGAAATTTATGTATTTGCTCCGTAGCAGTCCTGTTTGGAAATTACCGCCCATTTTGTCATCTATAGACGACTGTCTACAAACAACACTTTCAAAAATTTTAAATATTAATTTTGACAGCAGATCATGGGATCAAGCGGTTCTCCCCATAAGACTCGGTGGTCTGGGTGTTCGCTCCTCGTCTAGCGTGGCACTACCGGCGTTTCTTTCCTCTGCCTATAGCTCGTTATCTCTCGTCAGTGTAATTCTTAACTCCCCTCAGCTACCTGACGATGAGATGGCAAGTTTGGTGGAGGCCAGGGACGCTTGGTGTGCCTCGTGCCCTGGTGCGGACATCCCGATTACAAGAGCTGCCCAAAAGGCATGGGACAACCCTAGGCTTAAGGCAACCCACGCTTCCCTATTAGAAAATAGTCCGAACGATTTGGAGCGTGCTCGTGTCTTGGCCGTTTCCGCGAGCGAGTCTGGCCACTGGCTGCACGCCCTTCCCTCGCGTAATATCGGCACTGTTCTAGATCCCAATTGTTTAAGGATAGCAACTTGTTTAAGACTTGGAGCTAGAATATGTGTCGATCATACGTGCGCCTGTGGTAAGAGCGTAGATCAACTGGGACGTCATGGGCTTTCTTGCGCAAGAAGTGCCGGCCGCTTGTACCGCCATGGCACATTAAACGATCTGTTCCGCCGTTCACTTGCCACTGCCTCTGTGCCTGCCATCCTAGAACCCATTGGGATGGCGAGAGACGACGGCAAGCGTCCGGATTGAGCAACCATGGAAGCTTGGAAAGACCTTAGTGTGGGATGCGACATGCGTCGACACGTTTGCCGCATCGCACATCCAGGTAACTCGCACACAGGCTGGTGCGGCGGCTGACCAGGATCCTGAAGCGCCAAAAATATTTATGCCTTTTAAAGGATCATGTGTTTGCGGCGCTGGCAGTAGAGACTTTAGGATCTTGGTCAGCCGACATGAAAAGATTCTTGAAGGCCCTGTCGTCGCAGTTGGTCGACGCCACGGGGGATCCAAAAGCTGGCGCTTACCTCTCGCAAAGGATCAGCCTTGCAGTTTAGAGAGGTAACGCCGCCAGTGTAATGGGGACCATGCCACAGGCAGAGCTGCTGGAGGGGGTGTTCTTTTTATAATATTATTATTTTTAATTTAGCATTAGGGTCAGCTCACACCGAGACGCGACGCGACGCGACGCGACGTGACGATACTGGAAGAGGCCGGTGATTTCGCGCTGCGCCGCGTGGCGCCGCGAGACGCATCGCGGCGTAGCGAGGCGCATCGTAAAATCGTTGGCAGCACGACGCTTCGCTGCGCAGCGAGGCGCCGCGCGGTGCCGCGTCCAACCGCCCCGCGGTCTACGTATTGCAAGCGTATGAGAACGGCGGCCTCAGGCTGCGCCTCGCGGCGTCGCGCTGCGTCGCGCGGCTTCGCGAGGCGCAGCGCCGCTCTCACACGCCGCGCGTACCGGCGATGCAGCGCTGCGTCTCGCGAAGCCGCGCGGCGCGGCGCCGCGAGGCGCAGCGCTGCGTGGCGCAACGTATTTTGAATTCTCACGATGAAATGTGTCCCTTTTAATGTAGTAAATAAAGTATAATTTTGAGTCACTCTATTGAAATGTGCGCGCAGCGTCGCGTCGCGTCGCGTCTCGGTGTGAGCTGACCCTTAGTAGTTTATTTAGTATTTATCAACTCTTTTACCACTTATCACTTGTATATTGTAAATATGTTTTCTTTAGAATGTCAAAATAGACTTTCAGAGAGAAAAATATATATGGATTTCGGGCACTGGTGTTGTAAAAACGCCGAGAGACAACCTTAGAAAAGACGTCATCAAAATGGCCGTTCGCAAGTTTAGACAAATAAATCCTAATTCGTTTAAGAAAATGGATCATAGCCCTTTGCATGGAACTATGAGTGGTTCTCATGTTATCTAACCTGTCGGGTTTTATCGGGTTAGACTGGATTCGACCTTTTATTCCAATACGCTTACTCTCGGATAGTAACGTCTTGAGGCTTGAGGCACTCAAAGCTATTCATGAAAAGTATACAGAATCAGGCTGGACCAAGAAACTATGGAAATACAGCAAAAGACAGCTCCAAATCATACCGGGGGTGTTTACCGGTCACTTTGGGGTCAAAGGACTATTGGCCAAGCTGGGACTGTGACAATGCAGATTGTAGAATGTGTG
The DNA here is from genome assembly GCA_947623375.1 of Apotomis capreana. NCBI lineage: Eukaryota > Metazoa > Arthropoda > Insecta > Lepidoptera > Tortricidae > Apotomis > Apotomis capreana. The sequence continues at coordinate 3,179,628 of OX392514.1, forward strand.
GCGAGGAGACAGAGACAATGAAGCACGTACATATACTTGCCAGACTTAGAATGAAGGAATTCGGTAAATGTTACCTAGATTCGAAGGAATTCCAGGCACTACCAACTGGTTCCATCATCCGATATATGGAGGTGGTGGAACAATCCTTTGAGGAGGTGCAACAAGGGGTTACACAAAAGATCCCATTGGGTCGACCCCTGTAATAGGATAAGATAAGCGTTACTCTAGGAATAGAGGTTTGGTCGAATGCAACCTTAGTCTTTTTTAGTGCGTTTTATCTATTACCAGGTGGCCCATTTATAGATATGAAGCACAACTACGTCTTGAAAGAGTCTTCTATATTTAAGGTTTGCTTATTCATGGTTTACATTTTGTTAGTCAGTAATTTACGGGAACTGTTTTAACAGTTGGTTGAATTATTAACTAAACTGTTACAGGAAAGGTACAGTCCTCAGTGTTTCTAATTAAGCGGGAAATTGGTGAGGGGCAAAATAATTCCCCATTGAGGACTCTTGGACGGGTTCATAACAGAAACAGCCTATATCTGTGAGCTTCGTGGGCACAAAAGACGTTTCATATGTATCCTGAAATTTTGCTAATTTTACACGACCAAAATTTCAATTTTAACAGAAAGTGAATATAGTGGATTACTGTTTATTCGTGAGTTACGAGGTTATTACAAGTATTAGTTTCCATAAGTACCCATAAGGTTTACTAGCGACCTATTTTATGCTACAGATTCGGATAATTTTGTACTAGAAGGCAACTTCGTTCTCACGGAAAAGAAAAACATAATTATAATATTCTCTTCGATAGTCACACATTTATATATAACAATTTAAACAGTTTATATCGCGTACCTAGTTCAATTAACTTTTCAAAAAACTTCTGTTGCTCGTTGCCATGGTGATGTCCCCTGGGTCACTCTTTAAACTTCGATTTTAGGCGGTTATAATCACCAAAAGCTTAGTAATTCCAATATTTATAAGCTATTTTTTTTGTAGACGTTCTGACAATACCAGTAATATTAAAATTATCAACACTTTTCTAAGAAGTTTAATCACTACTGTCTCCTGGGTCACGGACTAAATTAATAACAAGAAAAACGTGATCCACCTATACTAATTATTTAGTTCCTGTCGCGAAGTTACCTGTCGATTTAATGCAATGTGCTTTCGTAGCTTCGCAGTACCCTGTATCAACAGATCCGTAAGGAAAACACGTTGAGTTGGATGCAAATTCAGAAATTCCGTGATTTCTGTAGGTTGTGGAGTGTGAACCTTAGCACTATCACATAGAGTCCAAAAGTGTTGAACCTTTTATACCCTGACTATACATAGATATGTTTCTTCATCGGGTTGTAAGGGTTATCTTAACTCCCTGGAGTTCTCAGATTTCCTTCTCGTTCCACCTCTGGATTTACAATTTTACACTGGAAATTAAAGTGTCTAATTTTACTACAGCCACTACGCATTTCCTTGCTTGGTACTAAAATAAATGTACCGATCATAAATTCTCACCATTTTAATTAACTTCTGGCCCGGACCAGAAGAAAAATATTTTCCTAGTGACATATTAATTTATAATGGATAGACAGACCAGTTAATTTTTAATGGGGATAACTTAAGAAATCTTCAAATGTTTAAAATGAAGCGAAAAATTGAAAAATTGAATGCTTCAGACCAGTGTAAAAGTCCAGTTGGTAGGACGCCCGTGTTGGCCCAGAAAGCCGTTGTAAACGCAAGTTTGAATCCTGTCTGAACCATTAAATTTTTCAATTTTTCGCTTCATTGTAAACATTTGGTTTACGTTAGCAGACGTTACTGCTTGAATAAAAATAACTAAATCTTCAAATTTTCAGATTATAAAAAAAAAATGCCTAATATTCTTAGCCCTTAAACCATTAATACAGTAGTTAGTAGTCCTTGTTGAAAGATTATTGAGGCTTTTACCTCCTTTACCGTAATAACATCCAAGATGTATACTTCCTCAAATCCTTAAATTGTCCATAACTTGAATTCGATATTCCTGATAAGGAATCATCTGAATGTCGACCCAATTAGGTCAGCTGGGTGGGACTGATTAACCATGAGACCTGTGACCTCCTAATTGTCCATTAACGGTGCTATTATGTGATTTCTATTGATTGCTGTATCTTGTCTTTTTTAGGGTTCCGTACCCAAAGGGTAAAAAACGGGACCCTATTACTGAGACTTCGCTGTCCGTCCGTCCGTCCGTCTGTCACCAGGCTGTATTTCAAGAACGGTGATAGCTTGACATTGAAATTTTCACAGATGATGTATTTCTATTCCCGCTATAACAAAAAATACTAAAAATAAAATAAAATAAATATTTAAGGGGGGCTCCCATACAACAAACGGGATTGGTTGCGTTAACTTTGCACCTCATTTGTTTGGGGCGCTATACATAGTACCGGGTGCAAACTTAACTAACCACTTAAGGATGGAAAGTGTTTATACGGAACCATCGGTGCGCGAGTCAGTCTCGCACTTGACCGGTTTTTGTATATAAATGTTATTTTCTTTGTCAAACAGGACCGGAAAGCTCCACTACCCCACAAATGTGTGCGGGCCGCTGTTTGAAGAGGAGTTGGAGTTCTGGGGGCTGGACTCCAACCAGGTGGAGCCGTGCTGCTGGTCCACCTACAGCATACACAGGGACACGCAGGTCAGTGGCTAGGACAAACTGTCTAGCAGTGTAGTTCATGAAATATGAGTTCTAGGCAAAGGTTTCATTTTCCGGCATTGTTTGCATATTAACTGACCGGTTGTATTTCTATTTATCAACTTGGCTTAACTTCATAACAAATATTTTACAATAATATTATTAACACTATGATGGAATAAGAAAATAATTGGGCCGAGAAGAGAACCTTGAGGAACATCCGAGTTCACCTAACTTCTTTAATCATGTTAATCCATGGAATATCATTAAGTAAGATATTTTTTTCCAAATAATAAAAAAATATAATATATTCCGCAGATTGGCGTTTGTAGGTATGTTATTAAAAGGCCAAGGACCAGATCAGACAATGTCAAACGCTGTTGTGAGGTTCATTTTGTATGATAGAAATACGAGACTCGAAGAAAAATTAATAATTATATTTAAAAGTTAAAAAAAAACATTTCCCCCACGCCACCAAAGCTACGAATTGCTACCCACGCGTTGCTTAATTAAAACTGTAGGTCTGAATATTTTTTAAAGCAATTTATCGTTAAAGTGAGTGCCGAACTGAGCGTGTAAATAATTGATGTATGATCCCGAGCCTTTTATAGCGAACTCGCACAGAAACCGGTAAATAAATTAACCCAGATGGATTAAATAACCCAATCTGCCTGCATCGGTGGCACAACGAAGATAAAAAAGTAACCTACCATTCAAACCTTAATCGAACCATACGCTAAATGTAAAAAAAAACATGGAATATTAATCGGGCAGTTTTTTGGAATCGATCAAGATCAACTATTAGTATTACACAATATTTAAATATATATTTATTTATTGAACAACAAATAATTTACAATAGATAATGCAACAAATAAACCTACAGAAATTAAAATACTAACTATAAACTAAGAACTTAACTAACTATTTAAAATAAAAGGCTAAAACAGATTAAATTTAATAATTTTTAAAAAATACCATAAAATATTTATGGAACTATAAATATCTTATCTTAAACCTAGCAGGAATCAGTCTATTCAAACAGTTCCTCTTATCACTGCCCTTCTATAACTTAAATATGACTTTCCACAATTTATTCATTTTATAAGTAAAGCATTCTTGATGATTTCCATAAAATATTAATTGTTTAAATAATTAGGAACAATATTTAAACATTAATTATCTAGAAGCTTAAATTGGACTACACGTAATGTAAGTATTGCCGGAATTACATGAAACTACTTACTTTTCTCACTTCACTCGGCAGCCGCAGAAAGCCTTTCAGGAATGAAATAATGTATTTATAATGACATTATCGTCGCGTCGCACACAAGCTCATTTGGTGTCTTTTTGCGCGAATAACTTTGTTAAGCGATTAAGTCTAGTGTGGTACGGGATGTAAAATTGTACAAAGCAACATTGTGGTTGCGAATTTCGTTTTTTTATCTACTTGGCTATGGTAGATTTATTTTATCTAGTTATTAAAATTGTAAACTTTAAAACGTCATAATACCACATTCAAAATATTTTAAGGTTTCAGAAAAAAAAAATTAAAAGGTGAAATATTCGATGAAACGTTTGTCTATAAAACAAGGGTAAACCTAATTAGGGTTTATTCCATATTTTAAAACCATAACAAGAAATGGTTGCATAGATCAGAGTGCCCTACAGTGTTAAAGAAACGGATGAAATGAGATTGAATGCAGCAGGAATGGAATGTTACGATGGGCAATATGGGCATGCAGGATGACAAGAATGGATACAATCAAATAAAGAGTATGTAATAGGAAGTTTAAAAGAAGAACGAACAGGAATAAGTAATTTGCGGGGTAACAGCCTACTGTTACCACTACAAATTACTTATTCCTCTACTATAGGTAGTAGTATAGCCATGTGACGAAAAAAGCGTTGGGGATGAATGTGGAAGGTGTGAAAGAGGATATGGAGAAGAAGGAATTAAATTATGAGACGACGAATGATGTTTGGGATGCCGGGAAAAAATATGCTGCGCTGACCCCAAATAAATGGAGTAAGTGCAAGTGAATGATGAACAAGAAATAGTTGCAATTTGAAATACCTACTTAGACACTACGAAACATTTTGTCATCGTCAAGGGTCCTCTACTTTCAAAAGCCGAATCTAATATGAGAGGCCTAAAGATCAAAGGTAAATATTTCTATCTATCTATCTATCTATCAGCCACAGACGTCCACTGCTGAACATAGGCCTCCCCCATGACTCGCCACAAAGTCACAGATTAATATAATAGTTCTTCGAACAGATACCCATGTCTGAATAAAAAGGCAAATACCTACTGCTTTTCATGCCTACTCAATTTAACAATGGAGCGACCTTGAACGCGCGGGTCGTTGGCCGCACGTGCCGGCAAAACGAGGCTAGGGTTGACACCACTTAGAAACGATTTTATAAAAAGTCAAGATTAATGAAAATACGATCGATTTATTTAAATTTATTAGTCAAATTTAATTATCATTAGGTACCTACTAGAAATAGGTATTCACATGCGCTGCTGCACACCATCAAAATCGTTTAAATTTCCGAGTAGGTATATCGGAATCTTACCTACCTATTCTATCTGAACATACCAGAAACCTGAAACAAAAACAACTCTCTATGTAGGTACCTAAGTAACCTAAATATATCCCGATGACAGTAGGTACTTACTAAATAAAGTTTGGTAGGTGCCTATATATAATGTGTTACATATTGTATAATACTAGCATTACAAGCTTCGAAACAGTCACTAGGTACAAGTTGTTTTATAATAATCTGATCACGCGTTTTATCTTTGCAAATGCATTCCTTGCAAAAGGTCTTAAGTGTCAAGAACAACGCCTACGTTTACGCCCTTTTTAGGCCGTGCAATGCACTCTCCCGCCACACTGAACTGATTTGGTAAATCTTAGTGAGTAAATTATTGTCACTTGTTGATATAGGTAGTGGATGTTTTCTATGAATTTAAGTATATTAAGTAGGTAGGTTTATTTCTTCAACATTACATGTATCTATTATAACAGTGTATGCAATGCGTTTCTAGGTAGGTGCTTATTAAGTTCTAAGAATTTTTAGTAACATTTCATCGTCTGTCGGCAAAGAAAAAAAGGATAAATGTCTGTTGCTTTTATGTTTTTGTTTTTACACCCCGCAACACTGCAGCGCGTTGGTCTCATTCGCGATGAAGCCATTTTTTGGTGATTTTATAGCGCGACCGGCGGCGTCCGGCCGTGAGCGCGTGTGGCAACCGACTGGCTAAACGTGTCGGCCACGACAGGCGACGTGTAGGTATCGTTCTGGGTTCCCACGGTACAGATGGGGGGCACTGACAAAGTGCGATAGGTAAGGTAAATATTTGCTTGCCCTATATTATCAATTAGTGCCCGAATGAATACCCTACGCCCACACTCCATTAAAGAATGTATTTAGTAGACTCCAAAGCATAGAATAGGAAAAGCCACTAATTGTTTTAACAGGTGTCTTCATTAGGACGATGTGAGTAAGCGCCATCTCTCGAGAGCTATAGAAGGCTTTCATCTCTATACTCAGGCAACCGTACGAATATGTATGCCTTTGTATGTAATTGGTCTCGTACACTTCAATGCTATTATTATTATTATTTAGCTTAACCAATAGAAGTTTTTGTGATGTCTTTGGTTAATGCGTTAAAAATTTAAAAGAGCCACAATACGTCGACATTTTCAGGGTTATTGTGAGTTTTGAAATTACCTATTACATTTATGACGGCTTGCCTAAGATTTGCCGTCATAACCAGGCATCGGATAATCGGATGCTTGTACACCTAAACTTTGGCAGCGGCTTTGTTTGAGGTATGAGTGAGATAACAATAGAATTTTGTAAACTTTAGGTAAATATTATCCACCCAAATTTCCGATCCCTGGTCATAACTAACTCTCGAACATTCAATGCATATAGCGATGAATTACTTTGAGTCCCACGCCATCTCTCGGCGGCCACACAAACCTTTCATATCAATACTCCACGAACTGCTTCAGCCAGTTAAATTGGGGCCTTTCATGTTTTGACCTCGCGCCATAAGGACAAAGAGAAATAAGTCCGTGAGCTAGAAAAGACAAGTTTGGACCTTAAAATAAAAATGGACGGTGTTTTAAAGTTGTACTTTAGTGTGTTTTGTTTTCTGGTTTTACAAAATCTTTGCTGCTTAGACGTTTTTGAAAGATGTTGTACCCATAAAAAGTATGTAATGGCGTTAATTTAAGTAAGAAAAAAAATTTTGTTCATATAAAACTGCAATATCTCCCTTTCGAACATAAATGTTCAACTTCGTACAATATTAATACCGGTGTACGTAACAAAATGCCGCGTGCCGCAACGTATTGATATAAGTTGTGTTTTGTTTTATATACATCAAAACTAAACCTTCAAATTGACGAAGTCATCCATAAGATATACCAATACTAAACCTTCAAATTGACGAAGTCATTCATAAGCTATCTGTGTTCCATATATGAATACAGCATACACTTTGAGACCCGCGCCATCTCTCGGCGGCCACACAAACCTTTCATCTCAATACTCCACGAACCGCTTTAGCCAGCTAATTGACGCCTTTCATGCCTTGGCCTCGTATCGTGAGAATAGAAAAGCAGCAGGTGCATGAACAAGACGGACAAGTTTGAACTTTATCTTACTGCATTGAAGAGCAATTTGAATGGTTTTCGTTTTCGATGTAGTGCTTTGTAGTTGCGAGCTGTAGTTTGTTTCCTAGTTCCACAAACCCTTTGATCATAAGTTTTGAAAGTTATCTCTAAAAGAACGAAATTATCAAAGTTTTAGTTCTGCAAAAGTAAACATCTCTATTATAAGAACTCTGTTTAGTTTTTCTTTTTCATTTAAGCATACTGCCATTTCAACTATTATATTTCGTGCACTGGTAGCTGCATATCCATGGTTGGTTAAACAGGATACTTCTTACCCTAAATTTCGTTTAACGGTTTATTCATTAAAACTGTGTACTATGTAGTTTTGTTCTTCTTCTCGTGATCGTTTTTCTTCTACTCGACCATGTATCTATAATTTCAAAACATTCTATAAATAAATGAGTATGAGAATGAGTATCGCCAAAAGTTCCATAGAATGAACTGTACTCTGTACCTAGGTAGTACATATTATATTGGTGCTATATATACAAAGTTAATATAATACGTAACGTACGTATGTTCGTCCCTAGATAATTACTGACAAAATTGGACGGAAATCTGAGAGCCCTTGGGAGTAAAGGTAATCCTTATAACTCGTCGAAGCAAGCGCTAACTAAAGATAACTACGAGTATCTTGCATGTGAAATTTTGAATCAGCGTGTACGAGAATTGGGAAGGCTGTCTTATTGGGCCCATACCATTATACAATTTTGAAAGTTATACAATTTCAGTATTCTAAGGAGAGAGGTCATTCATTTATTTTAGGAAAAAAAGTATTAAGTATGTATGGACGCGCAACGCAATCCATGTTGATTAAAAAGGTTCCTATGACGCATTTTCCTTGACGCATTCAAGATAATGAAGAAAAATCTTGTTTTTGTAATGTGGTTGTATTTTGTACTTTTCTTTTTAGGGTTCCGTACCCAAAGGATAAATATGAGACCCTATTACTAAGCCTACGCTGTCCGTCCGTCTGTCCGTCTGTCACCATGCTGTATCTCATGAACCGTGATAGCTAGACAGTCGAAATTATCACAGATGATGTATTTATATTGCTGCTATAGTAACAAATAATATTCATGATAAATAATGAAAATTAATGGGGGCTCCCATACAAATACAGGGGTTTTTTCCATGATGTTTCGTTCGACGGGCATTTTCTCATGAACCCGTAATAGGTAGACAGTTGAAATTCTCACAGAATGTATATTTTTGTTACCGCTATAACAAATAAATAAAATAAAAAAATAGTTACAAGGGTGGATCAACTTTTTCTTGTTGTTATTCTGGCCCGGCACCCAGGGGATAGTGGTGATTAAACCTCTTAGAAAAGTGTTGATAATTTATAATATGGGTATTTTGGAGAGATAGTCTAAATAAGAATGGACTTATAACTGCTGCAATTACAAAGTTTTTGTTCAATATTGCCGCCAATATCGTAGTTTTTATATTGATCCACAAATTAAAGGCAAAGAACGTGTTTTCTGCTCGATATTGGTACTCGCAATTGACTGGTTTTATTTATATAGCAGAAATACATCGGACGTTTAAAATTGAATTATAATTTTCAGATAATTAAGATCGCTGTAGTAAACAAGGTCGCCAGGAAGACGGCTTCGGTTATATTGTTTGTAGTTTGCAGGAAGTTTTTAATTGGATTGAGAGCTTAATTAAGATTGAGACTCCCTGGAGTCGATGGAGGCTCTGTACTTTTAAATGGACTGATACACGAGGATCAGGGACGACCCAGAGATGATAAATCAAGATGCCGGTACCGCTAAACCTTGTCAATATTAGGGTTCCGTACCCAAAGGGTAAAAACGGGACCCTATTACTGAGACTTCGCTGTCCGTCCGTCCGTCCGTCCGTCCGTCCGTCCGTCTGTCACCTGGCTGTATCTCAAGAACGGTGATAGCTAGACAGTTGAAATTTTCACAGATGATGTATTTCTATTGCCGCTATAACAACAAATACTAAAAATAAAATAAAATAAATATTTAAGGGGGGCTCCCATACAACAAACGGGTTGGTTGCGTTAACTTTGCACCTCATTTGTATGGGGCGTTATACATACCAGGTGTAAACTTAACTTAACCACTTAAGGATGAAAAGTGTTTGTACGGAACCCTCGGTGCACGAGTCCGACTGGCACTTGCCCAATTTTTATTTATGACAGACGGACATTACGATATAGAAATATTTTATGGTCATAAAATCATTGGTCATTTTATGGTATACCTAGTGATAAATTGGCGCATTTTTAATCGAAATGTAAAAGGAGGGGGAACGTTTAACGATTGCGTTAAATGTCTAACGCTACCGTGGAGGGGGTAGGAAAGCACTGTTGCGTTAAACGTTCAACGCTCCTGGGGAGGGGGAATAGAAAGTGACAGAGCGAGAGTGAAGAAGTTTGTCTTAAAGAAACAATATGAGTTCCCATTTTCATTTCCACATTACGAAGTTTCACTTCTTCCGCGCGGAGGGACTCCACGCACTATTTTTTTTTTATCGAGTCGACTTGTCCGTCGTGATAGTTAATAGATAATTATGTTTGGTGGAAATAGGACCAGTCTCCAAGATATTCAGCTTTGATTGTAACAAGTGGCAGGATCTCAGCCTGAAACTAAGAATTCTAAATTTTGTTGTTATATTCAGGTTTAGTAGCATCTTCATCCCACTCATTAAATATAAGGGTCGCATGACCACCCTACTTGTACTGGGGGTATTTTAAAATTGTGAATGTAGGTATTACATTGGACGTACAAAATTACTCCTATAAAAGTCGTTGAGGTTAACCAGAATCTAATATTAGCTTATTACATACAAGTCGCTTGTACAAACGGCCAAACTAGGTGATTTTAGTTTGTAATGTGGACTGAAACATAAGTGTAGTTTTCTATGTCAAATAAAAAGCTTTCGTGGTCTGTGCAAATTTTGTGAGTCCCTTTTCCTACTTAGTTCCAGTGTTTGTTTAGTCGCAAAACTATGTGTTTATACAAGCATTGACCTATCTAGCATAACTATGACACGCGACTTTGTCGCGCGACACATACTATCTGCAACTTTCCTTTCAATATCGTGCGAGCAAGACAGGTGACGTTGAGTCGCCTGACTTGCGCAGTCGCGGCAAGTCATGTTGGCCCCGTTGGCGATAATTAAAAAACGCTTCACGGATCACAAGATTGAATTAAAAAATTCCTTAAATGTCTTCCTTAAAATACACTAAAACTGGTCTAACCAAAACTCACTCAATCACTCGCTAACTCAATCACCCACTCACTCTCTCATTCACTCTCTCACTCACTTACTCACTCACTTACTGACTCACTTACTGACACACTTACCCACTCACTGACACACAAACTCACTCACTCACTACTTACTTATTTACTTACATTGCGAAATATAGAGGGACAGTGTACGCTATCGCAGAGATGACTTATGTAGACTGTGTTGTTTATTGGTGGTTCTAAAATTTAGAACTAATTCGGGTTTCATTATTCATTGTTCTCCATTTATTCAATTCCGCAGCATTATCAATCATCGCTTTTGCTTTAGCATAAAAGCAATTACCCAGAACGCAGACTCCGTTCTTTGTTCAATAAAGGATATTGAGATCATATTTCAGAGGCGAGGCACTGCACCGCGGCCTGTGAATGTATGTGCATTTCTACTATTTGGGGCCATAAAACCAGCGGTTGGAAAAATACTGCGAAAGACACTTTTTTTATCAACAATACAACAATACTTTATTGCACACCAGTAAAAGCTTGCAAAAGGAAACAAAACAGACACAATTTATAAATAAAGGTAGACCATAGGCGGTCTTATCGCTAAAAAGCGGTTTCTTCCAAACAACCTTTGGGTAGTGAAATTGTCTAGTATTCAGTGATGAAAAACAGTTTCATAAACTATACCAACAATTTTATGGTTTGAGATATAGGTAATGTTCTTTAATCTTATTCTTAAATATATGTAGACACTTGGAAATTAGCACTTCACAATTCAATTGTCATATATAACCTTTGATAATGTTTTGAGTCCTACGATTATATATTTGGAAAGATAGTGGCAATATATTATATCAGCGAAATATAATTAGAAAAGTTTAATTTCACTCTGCCAATTAAAACAGCGTGCAGCGCTTGAAATAAAATCGTTTATTTCTAACTCTCGAAGCAGATTTATTGGGTAATAGTATCGAGTGAATTCTAGTCGTGAATATTCTGCAGGGTTACCACGATTTTACTGAAAAGTATTCAAATGCAGGGGTAGTCGATTTAAGTTTGCCTACACACTTATGTCTTTAAGTAAGAGTGAGTTGGTTGTTACTTACTGGATAATTATAAAAACGATTTAAACTCACGTAAAAATTGTCAGGAACGGCCCGACATGTTTCGAACTCATTTGGAGCTCTTCATCAGGGGTAGCTATCCGTGCTGCTACGCGACTCGCGGCCCACTAAAACAAGCATAATTATTAAAGATGTCTCACGATAGTTTTAATAATATTCCTACTGGCTCAGTTCAAAGTTGAATACTTTTTTGATAACATGAGTTTATTTGACCGAATAATATGGTTCGTTTACAAATCTAAAAAGAAAAACTGTGTATTTTCTGATTCATTGCGACATCCATAAATTAATGTATAACAATGAAATATAAACAACCGTAATGTAAATATGAATTCAAAGCAAACACACGATATTAAATCAAGCACATAAAAATATGGTTCAGACCATATTTTTATATACAAAGCATAATATTATACTGGAATGTTGATAAAAGATAGATAATTTAATAAAAAAGGAAATGTAAAATAAGTTTCTGTCGAAAATTTTATTTTTGTGACAAGCTTTTATAGCCGACTGTACTTTTATTTGAACATCCATCAATTGCTCACTGAAACGATTTTAAAGACATTAGGTACAGGGTTTTTTGGGCCACCTTCAAGCTTCATCATCAGATCAGCCCCATGGTAAAATTTCAGCTCAATCGGTTAAAGATTATACTATAAGTTTCTCTTTTGGTATAATGTTGATAATTTACAGGTTAGTATTTATTTTTACAATGCTACATTTTGAAACAGTTCAAACGATATTTCGACTATTCTTGTATGCCTGTAGTCAAGTATCACTCTTTGTTCCATCAAAGGATATCGAGTGGTCATATTCCGGAACGAGGCTGATTGCGCCGTTGAATGCACGTAAGTGCAACCATTAAATAAGCGATCTAAAAATACAATAACGCTCATTTTCTTCATAGGTGGCTAAATAGCCTTAACTTTGAAGTTCTTAAATAGCGAAAATAAATTTTCAATTATCTAATATGCTCTTGTTTTTAGAAACCAAATAAAAAAAGAAGTAGGAGTTATTTATGAGGTGCTTTAGTATATATTTTTTACAATGCTACAGTATATATTAATAAATATATTTTGTATTTTTATTTAGAGTATGAAACAGTTAAAAGTATATTTCGACTATTCTTGTCTGCACTGTAGCCAAGTATCGCTCTTTGTTCCATCAAAGGCTATCGAGTGATCTTATTCCGGAACGAGGCTGATTGCGCCGTTATGGATGCACGTGAGTGCAACCACTAAATAAGCGATTTACGAAGAAATTTGCGATAACGCTCACTTATTTCATTGGTGCCTAAATACCCTTAACTTTGAAGTTCTTAAATAGCCTAAAGTAATTTCTAATAATCGAATATGCTCTTGTTTTTAGAAACCCAATAAAACAGACAAATTGGAGTTGTTTATGAGGTGGTATTTATTTTCAGTTTACAAAATATATTCACATAATTTTTAACTATACGTTATTTTTTGTTTACACGCAATGAAGTACATTATATATATTACGTCACTACTCATTAAAATTAGGCACATAATTGTAATTTACACTTATGTGTACGTTTGCTATTTTGGTCCGGCCCGCCATAACCTCATTAAATTAGTTTCCCATTAGTCAAACGGCCAAACGCAGTGGGCCCAACATTTGTGTCACAAAGCTATGACAAAATATGATACAATGGGATAAAAAATTATTCATACACTTCAAAATTAATTTAAAAAGATACACAAATACGATTCATTTCAAAAACGATTGACGACAAGCGGTATTATCGCTAAGAGCGGTATTATTTTTTGTTTAAGATAATCCTTGGGTATTAAAGTTGAGCAAAAATAAATCAAATAGTATAAAATGAAATATAAGCACCAACAAAGAAGCAAATAAACGTAAGGCGCATATAAACCTAAAAATAAATAAAAGAGTAATGTTTTACCATCATGAGCCTTGCTCTTTGTTCCACTAAAGGATATCGAGTGTCTTCTTTCAGTGCGAGGTTGATTGCGACGTTGAATGCATGCGGATTGTGTGGCCACTAAACGAGCGATTTACATTGATTGTATGCTAATACTAATACTTCTTATTTTAATATGGATTTCCGCTAAGTAAAACCTGTTACGATTCATTAAAGATTTATACTACAACGAACCTTTTACGTCGGAAATTAAATGCTCACAATTTTGATACAATTTTACAGATAAAAGCAGAAACTAAACTAGGTTTCTTAATCTTAATGCTCTTATGTTAGAAACCCAATACAAACTATGTAATTACTAAATGAATCTAAACAAGCGATTAACAATTATAAATAGAAAAGATAAGTGTGACATGACCCAGGCGTTTGGTAATAAATTGAAGTAAAAGATGAACGAGCAAGGATTCTGTTTAAACCTGTAATTGTAACTTGATTTCGTTTAAATCATGAAGTAAGTTGAGACAACTGTGTCTGCGGAGGCACTTTCAAAATATCATGGAAATGCAACTTAAAAAGATCACCATTCCCCCTGTCTAAAGTTTGCCACTAACTGAACAGTAGAGATATCACCTACATCATCGATATATTTTGTTTCATGTAAATAGGGTATAGGTTATACCTCCTTGTATGGCTGTCTTTTAGTTTAATTGAAATAATGAACTTTATTCTGCAAGTAGGCCACAAGGGCAATTTGCACACCGTCCACCAGGTACCTCCATTAATTAAACAAGACCTATGTGCACAATGGTTATGTTTAGTCCTAATAAATGATGATTTTATTATCTCATCGAGACGCATTAGTCTAGTTCTCGGACTAAATTATCAGTCAAACTGATCGATAAACATACGACATCAAAAGTTAGCGTAACTTTTGTCCACAAATTTGGTTTAAACCCGCTCGTGTTCTGGCCCGACATCGTCATGCTACGCTGAAAGGCTCGTCCAATATCGCTCGCAAATAAACAAGAATCCTTCTGTACGGGATAACGGAGTGCAGTTGCTGCTATTTACCGAATGCATAAAATATGTGCTTGTATGAATAATACGAACTGAAATGTCAATGCTTACTTAGTATTGTTGTGATCTAGTACAGTGGTACTACTTACTTGAAATAACAAGAGACCCATCCAAGTTGGAGTCGAGATTTTATTTAATTAAAAATAATGTGGGGTAAGGTGGGATTAGACTGTCACTGGGGGAAGACAGCCACTAATTAACTATTTTGGCTCAGTGACCCAAACATGATAGCCTCCGAAACGAGAGCACGCCACTTGTCCCGATTCTGCGCAATTTCTTGCCAGTTTTCGACTGAAGAAGACTGTCAGTCCATTAAATAACTAACTGTTAGTCTTACCCCATTAAACAATAAACTATACTGTTAGTCTTACGTAGGGCTTCTGATATCCGTGTTATAGCACCGGTGGTACTAAGATCCCGTACTACACGGACACGTCAAAGATACGTAGCCGTGTCTGCGTTCGGCTACAGATCGGCGGATCTCGGCTCCGCTCGGGTATTGAATGAAAGCTTGTGTCAAACCGACAACGTCACGGACGTATCGGATCCGCCTGTAATTAAGTCACTTAAGAAACGCATCTCCATGTAACACGGAACTACGTATCTTAATTACACGTGCCAGACGGTCCAGATCTCCGTTGCCGTGTTACTCGGCAACGTAGATCCGGCTACGGGTACGCGAAACACGGACACGACCGCAAGCCCTATTACCCCACCTTAAATTAATAGACTTAATTGCATACCAAAATTATAATTACCTCCTCCTTTTTTGAAGTCTGTTGAAAATATTGAGGGATTCTAGTAATACATCGTTCTAATAAAAATTTATAAAAAATAATCTTTATCTCATTTTCAATAGCCTAAATTAAAAATGTAAAACACCCCCGACACAAGTACAGTCCGACCAAAAAGAGTAAAAATTAGAAAGTGGCAACACTGTTGTGTCCTCCCTTTCTAATCAATCTAAGAAAACGGGGACGACACAACAGTACTGCCACTTTTTAATTTCTACTCTTTTTGGTCGGACTGTAGCTGGTCATGATAAGATCCTCATTAAATGAGTGATATAGAAAATGCTATTAAAACTGAACTTAACTACACAATTCAGAATTCTTAGCTTGAATATTGGCTGAGATCTTGTCACTTGTTCCAACTAAAGCTGAATATCCTCGAAACTACTGGTCCTATTACCACATAGCTAAGAACCATCTATACGGACAAGTCTTTCGACTTAAAAAACAATCAAATTGGTCCATCTGTTTCGGAGCTACGCTACTATGCCACATACAGACACACAGATACACAAATACATAATTACACAGATACATAGATACACATGTTAAACTTATAATCAGCCCCGTTTTTCCGTCGGGGGTTAAAAATCCTGACTCTTAAAATTGCACCAGACAAAGGCCAGCGCTAAATCACACTTAATTCAATTTAATTACCAAAGACGTTGCATTTTAAACTCGTTAGCGCCAACTCAAGGCAATATTCAAACCTATTATATATTGATGAAAATCTAAAATTGTAAATCAGCCGCTTTCCATGTAAATTGAGTCGATAATGATTGCGTGAAGAAAATACGGTTTAGATTGTCTTAAGGCGGTGATTTAATAGATTTTCCTCAATAGGGTGTAGTAGAATGATGTTAAATTAGTTATTTAAAAAACCTATAATTTTTCACATAAAAAATGAAATAAAAAAAAGAAATGAATTTCGTGACTTAAAACATCTAATGTTTTAGTTTGCTTAACGTCCTGAAGCTAATTTGATCAGATTCCTCAAATCAAAAAAAATAAAAAAAAACATAATTGTATGACAACAATGCACTTAAACGCACTTTTCGTTTTTCGCACGGTTATAATGACAATTTAGTTATTTTTGGTGATTGTGGGGTAAGAATAACAGTTAGTAAGAGTAAGGTGGGACCATTCTAACAGTTAACTAGTAAGTTATTTATTGGCACTATTCTTCAGTAGAAAACTGGCGCGTAACTGCTGAGACAAGTGGCGTGCTCTCGTTTCGGAGGCTAAGGCTATTTCGTTTCTTATCCTGTTTGGGTCACTGAGCCAAAGTATATATAGTATATAGTCCTCCTTGTCGTATCCGACAACGGCGACTCTTACACTCTCCCCGTTCATGTGCGCGGATGTGACTTGCAAAGCCAAACTTGGTCTTGAATGTCCGGTCACACTGTGCGCAATAAAGTTGCCCTTGTGTGTCAAAAGTGTAAGCGTAGGCAGGTTTGGGTCGACTCTTCCGTAAGCGGCGCTTTTGGTCCAGATGCTCGAGTCGAGCTTCTTCAAATGAAGCTACACCTTTATTGACGTTATTGCGCCACTCCGGTCTCATCGACGCAAGGTCCTCCCAACGCTCAGATGGGATGTCGCAAGCTTTAAGATGGCGTTTCAGAACATCCTTGTAGCGCAGGAACTGCCCCCCGTGATTGCGTTTTCCACTAGCGAGCTTCGAGTGAAAAACGGTTTTTGGGAGTTTGCAGTCTTCCATGCGGCTAACGTGGCCACACCATCGTAGCTGATGTCTGATCAATATAGCATCCATGCCGGACATGCCAGCTCGTCGTAGTACCTCCGTGTTGGTCACACGATCCTGCCACCGAATGCGAAGTATGCGACGTAAACACCGCATATATGGAAAGTATCAAGCCTTCTGATGTCTCCTTTGTACAGGCACCACGCCTCAGCGGCGTACGTAAGTATTGGTAGAAGGGCCCTGTACACGGAAAGCTTGGTTTGCAGTTTCAAGTCATCTATTTCGTTTCTTATCCTGTTTGGGTCACTGAGCCAAAGTAGTTAGTTATTAGCAGTCTTCTCCGCTGACAGTCTTACCCCACCTTACCTTTATATCGTTACCTTTTAGCGGTGTTAACGTCACGGCACGCTCGCCATATTGGAGAGTTTTCAGCGCTCCTTAAGAATGTCGAACAACCTTACACGAATCGATCTAGACCCAAATTAAGCTCAAGAAGACTAGACGACGATATACATACTCACATAGATAAATATATACATAAAACAACCATGATCCAAGCACAAATATTTGAGTTCATCACACAAATTACTAGTTAAGGCAAAAAAACCATTCTCTGTGAAGGAGCAAAACTATATAACAATCTTCCTAAAGACATAAAAGACGCGAAATCATTTTATTCATATACACATATATATATATAAATATGGGCTACATACATATAAAAAAAAAGTTAGTGAAATGTATAAGTAGTAGTTATATACATAAAATTTAAATAAGATATGTTTAAAATGTATTTTGCTTCTCATACACATCTATTGTAAAAATTGGGCAAGTGCGAGTCCGACACGCGCACGAAGGGTTCCGTACCTATATATATATACATAATCTATAACAAGTTTGTTGTATGGGAGCCCCCCTTAAATATTCATTTTATTTATTTTTAGTATTTGTTGTTATAGCGGCAATAGAAATACATCACCTGTGAAAATTTCAACTGTCTAGCTATCACCGTTCTTGAGATACAGCCTGGTGACAGACGGACGGACGGACGGACGCACGGACAGCGAAGTCTCAGTAATAGGGTCCCGTTTTTACCCTTTGGGTACGGAACCCTAAAAACCTACCTAATGTTATTATAACCTACCTAAAATATTCAAGTATTTGCCATAAATTAATTAAAAACAAATCTATAGTATCGAGTTTATAAAAGTTCCCTAAAATAATACCTCAACCTCCTCAGCATATTCATATTATTTAAAAAATAAACGAACAAAATTAATAAGAATAATAAATAAATAACAAGCCATTAATGCAAAAAAAAGATGTAAATAAATTCGTTAGTTACTGACTACTATCGGGAATAGTGCGCTCATACATTAATTTGTTGACACTTCCGAACGAATTAGATCTGTGTTTGCCTGTTAATCAGCTACGCTCAAGCCGAGACGTGCACCGCGCTCTCCGGCCGGCAACTTGTTTTGCACGCATTTTCAAACTCCGCCGCTTCATATTCTTATTTCTAAACTTAAACTTCCACTTCCCATGAATATGGCTTCCCTTTTATGCCACACAGACAATAAAAAGGTAATTTGTACATTGAGCAAATTCATAGAAAAAAATAATATTAAACTATAATGCGCTGCAAGAAATATTAGACTGTGTGCTGTCTGCTTATAATCTGGATTGGGCTATCTATGTGTATTATTCGTGTTCCGAAAAGCTTGGTATACATTAGCAGCTTCTGTGTATGTGATTTTTGTCCTCAGGAATTACCAGCTCCGAAAAGTGTCAAAATTTAAAAGTGCTATGCTTTATCTATGTACCGTGCTAAGCTCAACACTTGCCATTGGCAGAATTGTGCTAGATGCACAGTAGCCATAAATAAAAGAGTGAAGTGAAGTGAAATCTACCTCCCAATATTATGATAACTGATGATAGTGATGATTGTTAAAATATTTACTTTTTATATTCGCTCACTAGTTTATTGTTAATAATTATACTAACCATTTGTTTCTTTCTCATGTAAGTGAATAATTGTAATTCTTATGAGAAATAAAAATCTTTAAACCGAAATATTTGCTTCGGGATTCGAACCCCTGACCGCCGGCTCAGTACGCAGGTGCTTACAAACTGCGCCAACCGCGGCGTCATATAGACATTTGATCTCAATAAAAAATATAAAAAGAATGTTTCCCCCATATTGTTAGGCAAATGTTACTTGTTTTGTTCCTCAAAACACTAGAAGGTTAAAGCCTATTTACAAGATGGTTTTTCCGCCATTTGTTGGCAAAAATGGAACAGTAGCCTTATGAAATTTTACGCGGCGAAGCATTTGGCGGATCCATGAGTTTTTATAGCTGCTTCTGTTGTGCGTATTTTTTATTTTAAGCGGTAGCCTGGGGTGCGGTAAAGTGGTATAATGCTTATTTCTTTGCGATCATGAAGGCTGTTTTATTATTTTTCTTACATTATTTCATAACGTGAATTTCATTTACATTGAAATATTTTAGATGTGCACATTTCTTACGAAAATGTAAAATTTATGCACCTGAAAAATTCGGGCTAAGTGCGAAAAACGGAGCTCATAACCAACCATCACCATGTATCGCGTGGTGACAATCAAAACTCACTAAATTTTCTGTCACTGCTCTTCAAAACCTCTTATCTAGTAAGTACATTGACACTGAAATACGAGCTTTGTTTTAAGTAAGTATTGTTATACTCCATTTCAAATACCATAGTCCGATGCACTTGAGACGGTCATTAGGCATTAACAATAGGATTAATGATAACAAAAGATACCTGGCCGGACCCAGTACCGACGC
This sequence comes from Apotomis capreana, assembly GCA_947623375.1. NCBI lineage: Eukaryota > Metazoa > Arthropoda > Insecta > Lepidoptera > Tortricidae > Apotomis > Apotomis capreana. The sequence goes on from OX392514.1 coordinate 3,199,671, forward strand.
GTGCCATTTTGAAGTGCTCCTAATTAGATAACAAAAGACAAACATTATGAGCCCTATTGTTAAGTTTCAAGTGCATCGGGCCATGGTATTTGAAATGGAGAGTTTTACAACTTGAAGTAAAAAAAGCCAGCAAATGTACATTCATACTAACCACTTCCAAATTTGCATTACACAACGCAATAAGAAAAGCGATAAATTTCAGCACGAAAATCTGTGTCCCATTTTAACCGCCACGGGCAAAATGAAAAGGTTCTCTATATGAATGCAAATGTGGCCCGAATCGGGGCAAGACTGTTTATAGCCGGCGTAAGGTCAAATGTTTTTCAGTTGATCTAGGTAAGTATTCAATTCAGAGATGCTGTTTTTTGCTTTACAGTAGGTAGCTTATGTTCCGAAAGATGCTACAGATTAACAGTATATTCGTTAAAACGATTCTAAACTCTAAATTGACTTTTAATCAGAAGAATAGCTGTTGCAGAAGATAAATTCCATTTATATTACTTAAATTTAATGAAAAACAATTTAAAAATAACAGAAATCAATAATGTTATTAAAACTATCGTGAGACATCTTTACTAATTATAAAAACGGTATAAACTCACGTAAAAATTGTCAGGAACGGCCCGACATGTTTCGAACTCATTTGGAGCTCTTCATCAGGTCAGGGGTAGCTATCCGTGCTGCTACGCGACTCGCGACCCACCGCGCGAACGCGATGTCGGGCCGTTCCTGACAATTTTTACGTGAGTTTATACCGTTTTTATAATTAGTAACAGAAATCAACTTAACCTAAATAAAAGTAACTAACTAAAACCGATATCCCCCAGATCATGGCCCTGCGGCAGCTAGGATACCCATGATGCCGGCTACATTCCCCCGCTGAATAGCCAAGCTAATCCTTTGGCCGAGGAATGAGCCGGCTCTGTGGTCCGAAGAACATTCTGACAGTTAAATATATGTTGTCTAATACATTATAAATTCAAGCTTAAATAGACACATGACTTACATTTAAAACTTAAAACACACCTGACACAAGTAGCTGGTCATCATGAGGTCCCTTATTCAATGAGTGATATAGAAAATGCTACAAAAAATGAACCTAATTACAAAATTGGCAATTCTTAGTTGTTCTGTCTGTAGATCTAGGTAGTCTTCTACGATGCTGTTTTTGATCCACAGTAGGTCCCTAATGTTGCAATAGTATTAAAACTATCGTGAGACATCTTTAAGATTTATAAAAACGGTTTAAACACGTAAAAATTGTCAAGAACGGCCCAACATGTTTCGAAGTCATATGGAGCTCTTCGTCAGAAGCTGCAAGCTAACCGACTATCATGGTATGGGCACGTGATGCGAAGAGAGGATAGCCACGTAACCAGAAAAGCGTTAAGCGTGAATGTGGACGAATATAGAAGAAGAGGAAGGCCAAATAAAAGATGGATGGATTGTGTAAAAGATGATATGAGTAAGAAGTAAACGACGAGATGACGAGTAATAGGGAAGAATGGAGGAAGAAAACATGCTGCGCCGACCACAAATAAATGGAATAAGGGCAAGTGAATGATGATGATGGAGCTCTTCATTAGGGTCACCTGTCCGTTCTGCTACGCACCTTGCAGCCTACTGGAAGCAGCCCGCACGTATGTTTCAACAGAACCGTACGTTTTCGCGGCATAAACGGCCGCATTTTTGTTCTCCGTTAACTTTGAAGTTCGACTTTTTACAGCTTCAAAGGACTGTAGACTTGAGTATCCATACTAATATTATAAATGCGAAAGTGTGTCTGTCTGTCTGTCTGTCTGTTACCTCTTCACGCTTAAACCGCTGAACCGATTTAGATGAAATTTGGTATATAGATAGTTTCAGTCCCGGGGAAGGACATAGGATACTTTTCATCCCGAATAAATATAGTGTTCCCGTGGGATGAGCGGGGTAACACCGCGGGGCACAGCTAGTATGGTATTATTTCAACTCGATACCTCCACGCGTTCTTGACCTATAGGGTCTTGATAGACAGACAAACGGAAGCACAACAAAGTGATCCAAAAACGGCTCCGCTTTTTTCCTTTTGGGATACGGAACCCTAAAAATACAACCGAATGGAAAACATTCTTGAAATCAGATGGAAAGACATGCTTTCGTTATTGCCTTTGCAATGCAATCTAAACAACGACCGAGTTTCCTTAAAAACTTAAGCGAAAATCCACAAAAAAAGGAATGAGGAAACCAGTAGACACTTATGGCAATAAAAAAAGTTAACGCCTGGCCGTTAGTATGGAAATAGGGATGCAGCCATTTTGGAACGGCCGACGACACAAACGTCATAAAATGGCGTTGATGAAAAGACAAGAAGCCATTTCCTTTTTAAGGCTCTGCAATAATGCTGGAACGCTTAAACTCGATTATCAAGAGAATACGACATTGCGTGCAGTTAAGATAAATTATTTTGCAATAGTCCATTCGTGTAAAAAATAATCAATTTTTTACAAAAGATGAGCGAAATGGGTGAATATTTTATTTATTGTTAATGTTTGAAAACATTAACAAAGCACTAAATCTATTTCGATAAAGTTTGTCTAAGTCGAATAATTCCCAAACTAGATTTATATTGGCCTTATAAACGTTAAAATAGCTTTTAAATGCCCTATTTGATCTACAAATGTCACTTTAAATCAAATCTAGACTTCGCACCGAAGGTGTCCGTAGTAATTTCCTCAAGAGCACTAGGAATCAAATGAAATTGAAGTGATGTAGAGGATCCGGTGACTTAGAGCCAAGAGCTTTAAGTATTCAAGCGGGTAGACTGTGCCAAGATTTGCTTCACTGTCCTACAGATTGAACAATTCAGCTACATCACTTTTATTCCTTGCGACCGGCGGAGCGGCTATCGACGACCATAGGAGTGAGCGAGACATGTCGCTTGGATGGATTAGACCTCCCGCTCCCACATATAGTCGACGTTCGCCGCTCCTGTCGTTGCGTGTATTTGGGACGTGACCTGTTGTAGTGCTGCACTAATATTAAAAAGGCGACAGTTGGTGTTAAGTGTTCGTATGTTAGTTACTTCTTCACGCTCAAGCGGCTGGGCCAATATTGCAGTGTTCCCGTGGGATAAAAAGTATTTTTTTTGTGTTAATCCAGGGTGCCTCCATACCAAATTTTATTAAAAGTGGTCCAGCCGTTTAAGCGTGAAGAAGTAACAAACATACAAACTAATGAACACGCTCACAAACTTCCACCTTTATAATATTAGTGTGATGGAGGATGGCACGTTCAGTACCCTTACCATGAGTTAACGTGACCGTTTCGCTAGCGACAGCGTAAATGATTTGCATGGAGAATAGGTAATACAGCTCCTCTAGCGATTACTTTGTAGAATTAAAATTTTCCATATAAATCCTTTACGCAGTCACTAACGAGTATTGTCACTGTAAACTCATGGTAAGGGTACAGCATTTTGGAAGATTGAGTCAAAGTTGGTTAGCTGGTTCTGTAGTCTGTGAGCGGATCCGAATGGCTCCTATAATAGTTTTAGGAGGGTTTTACAGTTTGAATGCTCCGATTGAATTATTTAATAGAATCAGAGTTTAGTCTTCATCCCTTTACGAATTTATGAGATAAACTGTTAAAAGCATAGTTAAAACTTATAAAGCTAAATTTAATTACGATGTGAAAAATTATCATCTTATTTCAATTTAAGTAATAATTAATTAATGCATATGTTTAATGTTAAAATCAATGGGTTTAATACCTGAATTAGCAGTTAGATACGACACGACGTTCAGCATAAACTCATCACCTTACCATAAAATCATCGTCATTATAGAAAATAAGTTTTATCGCAACATGTATAAAAACGTATATACAGCAGAACCTCCTCCTTTTCCGAATGTGGTCTTCATGTCTTAAAACCACATTTTCGTGTTATAATTTTTGTTATTCAAACCTATTAAACACCTTTATTAGTCTAAGGTTTTTGTCGTGCCCCCTTAACAGATGATAGCCTAGTTTAATAAAACGTAACGATGAAATTGACCCCCATACAAATAGTTCAAGGCAAAAGTTTCCACGATCAAAACCAAAGGAGGATGGGCAAAACGTCCCCACCCACCAACAGAGATGGGACATATCTCATCTTGTAGATCTCAACAATGTGATTATTTTTTAGTATGGGAACAATCCCCGGAAATATGGGGTTTTCCTGGAAAATCGAGTTTTGTTAAGAGGAATGTGGACAAAATTGGTACTATTTAACTCATACAAAACGACTACTTATGCATAGCCGGTGGCGCCAATATTAATTTACACTTTTTATTTAACGGTGGGGGCCAATGTTCCCGATAACCAACAGAAATGAAACATATCTCTATTTATAGGCCTTAACAACATGATGTTTTTTCACTAAGACAGCATTCGGCTTAAGCATGGTGTTGTCTTGGAAAATCGTATTTTGTGTTTGTATATATATTTTGTCTATTTACTAATGAGCACTCTGTATTGGAGGTTGGCCTATTAACGTCCCGTGATAGTTTTCATTTTAAATGTTGTAGTAACTAGTGTTATCTTATTATTACACTATTGTATTACTTAAAACTTGATTCATGTGCAGATTTTTTATTTCTGTAAACTTGCATATGCTTAGTATTTAAGTTGTATTGCATGGAACACAAATGTATTATGGTAGTTACTGTTTCTAATTACGTACTTGTAATTGTATATATGTGTCTATCAGTATAGTTTTAGCCATTTTACACTTTTGATTTAGCAAAATTGAATTTCTTCTACTGCTCACTAGAGTTCTCTAGTGCTAACAACTAGATCTAGACTACCGACCTCTGGTGGTGAGTAGTTTTTTTTAAACATCAGTCTAGCTTTAGCATTAAAAATATTTAAAAGCATTGTCTATGGGCTAAAAATTATAAAGAAATTATAACAAACAAAAGTCACCTGTCACTTTAAAAATATGTCAAGTCTTCAAAAAGTTGCGAAATTGAATTCTCATCGAGAAAATGGTGAAAAAATTATAATGATTACCATAATACAGGTACGTAGATATTTCAAATAACATTTTTTTATAAGGCATCAACGATTTATGTATTTGCCTATGGGCCTTGTAAGATTTCCATTTCAAGCGTATTTCTATTCTCGGAGAAAGTATACCGGACCCAAAACCAAACAGAACCGCTTGTTGTACAAATCGCCAGGGAGATATACTTATATATGTATACAACAGTGAACGTCTTGGGGTTGAAATGATGATGAACTGCATTTTATTAGTTGTTTGTAGAAAATGCAAGGCGATTATTCATATTACGTCGCCATACAAGTGATACAAGTAATCGACGCTATGAACGGAGCCGAACATCCAAGTGTACGCGCAGGCTAATAGCGCGGTTTGCGGTGCGCAGTAAGCCCACCATCGTCTCTGTTTCCTGTTCAACTAACGTTTTGAACTCTCGACGAAAAAAAGGGGTATTATAAGTTGAATATGTGTATGTGTGTAGCTGTTTATCTACATATCTGTGTGTTTGTCTGTGGCATCGTAGCTCTCAAACGGGTGGACCCATTTGAATGCAGTTTTTAAACCGAATGCCTTGTCAGTCCAGATGGTTTTTAGATTTGTTTGTTGAAAATAACCGCAGCCATTTCCTAGATACTCAACTTTGAAACAAGTCAGAGGCAACATTTTTTACCACTCATTAAAATGAGGGAAGCAACCAGCATCTTGTGACGGGAGTTTTAAAATTTTGAATTTAGGTTATAGCTATTTACTAAAGAAGATCTGATATCGAGAACATCCAGTTATGAATCAAGAAAATCTGTATAGCTGTCTCGAGATCATCAGGTTGTTTTCGGGAGATGTTTATCGTATACCGGTGAAAGACTTAAAGAACAGCCGCCTTACATAGATACCAGCAAGATGAATTTAGAGTTCGTACTGGACGAGTTAACTACAACTGATAGTACCTATAAGTTGGTCAGATGTTTCAGTACTCATTAAAATGATAATCCCTAATAATATAGATGCGAAATAAATCCCTGTTCCCATTTAAACTGCTGAACCGATTTAGATGTATCACGGAACTAATACTTAAGCTTAGCGTTTTTGCGTTAAACCTAACTTATTTCATACTTTAAGGTAGCTAGGTACTTATAAAGTATTTTTTTTCTTGTTAACAGAATGTTTTTTTTTCAGCACAGTCATATTATAAAATATGAAAATATGACAAATCAGGATGATATTTAAGGTATTATTAAAATCCTGCATAATGTTATTTTTACATTACACGGAGGTGGCAAACATGGGTATGGCCCGCCTGACGGTAAGCGGTTACTGCAGTCCACTCCATACTAAACGATCTCGAGAGATTTTTTTTTGAACCGTACCATTATGCGACCATTTAGGCTCCAAGGTGAGGACGAATGCCCTGCCGTGGACAAGAACGGCGCGGTGAAGGAGGATACAAGTCTGATTTGCTAGTCTAGCTGGCGAGACAACTGTTAAGCTTCTCCTATTCTCAAGCTTCTGCCTATGTATTTATGAGCCACGGACGTCCATTGTTAAACACAGGCAGGAGCTATAGGGGAGCTCGCTACAGAAAAAGAGCCTGCTTGTAGTGCATCCACTGCCTCCCCGCGGCCTACACGAGGTCATCTGTCCACCTAGGTGGAATCCTTCCTACGCTGAGTTTTTCTATAACTACGTAGTCGCTACACCTGGACTTTTCTGCCCCAGTAGCCATTCGCTCACTCAAGGATGTCATAATATTAAAGTATGTATTGTATGCGTATCTGACTGTATCTGTGGCGTCACAATAAACATTCTTTAGGTACAGCAGTTTGGATTTTGGAGCATAAAAGGTATACAGAAAAGAACTGCTTTACCCCTGCATAAATGGATTTAAGTCTTTCTGTCTGTCTGTCTGTCTGTCTATTTTCATGTTTGTATGTCTGTCTAACGTTTAATAACGTTTCTGTAATACACACGAACGATATATTCCACTTAAACCTTATTTTTATTGTCAGCTCACTGCAAGTATGGTGATTTGAAGTATTTTTTTTATCAAGCTAGGGATCCTGGGTTGCGCACTGAGCCCATCTCGGTACGGACACCATCGTCTCAGCTTCCTGTGCAACTAACGTTTTGAAACCCCCGACAAAAAAAGAGGGGTGTTATAACTGATAAGTATAATATGTGTACGTGTATTGTATTGTATGTATCTGTTTAGCTGTGTGTCTGTCTGTGGCATCGTAGCTCTCAAGCAGATGGACCGATTCGAATGCGGTTTTTTTATCGAATGCCTTGGCTGTCGAGATGATACTTAGATTTGTTTGTTGAAAATAACCGCAGTCGTTTCCAAGATATTCACTTATTATAAGTTTGGGTCAAGGCATAGGATCTCGGCCAATGATAAAGTTAAGAATTAGAATTTTGTATTTAGGTTATTGTTACTTACGCCACACCTATGTGATTCTGAGAACAGCGTGCTACAAGATACCTAACACTCAATTGAAATGTTTATCTCGCCAAATAAAACAAATACACTTAAAATCGGATTTTAAGGTGATTGTTTTGATTGTACCCGTCGAAGAGAGAAATAGTAATGATGATGCTCAAATCGTAGCCTATTTTATTGTTCTTATCTAAAATTCGGTCCATATAACATGGACATATTCACACGAATCTGGCGTTCAGTTGTTGAGGGAAGAATGTTACCTAATAGTATTTTTCATTATTTTTAACCTCGATTATGTGTCATCATTTTTAAGTATGTACCTAAGTATGTATGACTGTATGTATTACTAAGTCTGTCTGTGCGTCGTAGCTCCTGAACAGATGCTTTGATATTTATTAAACATCGAATTGTGTTTTTATCTGGAGAGTCTAGAGCATCGAGTTCTGTACCAAAAAAATCTGCACAGCTGTGTGGAAAGGATCAGGTTCTTTCTATACCGCGAAAAGTCAGCAGTAAAAGCTTGACTCTGCAATAAATCTAACTTTTTTCATACTTTAAGATAGCTCAGTTTAAAAAGTCGTTTTCTTTTTCATGTTAACAGAATGTTTTCTTTTCAGAGAGTCATATTATAAAATACCTATGAAAATAAAACAAACAAATCAGGTAAGTATTTAAGGTACTTACTTTTCAAATCCTGCATAATTTAAGTTATTGTTATATACATATTACGGAGGTGGCAAACAAACGTTTGTCCCGCCTGACGGTAAGCGGTTACTAAAGCCTATGGACGCTTGCATCTCCAGTGGATTCGCATACGTTTTGCCGACCCAGTACACTCTTTTTCTTGAAATGGTCATTTTTAGGGTTCCGTAGTCAACTAGGAACCCTTACAATTTTGCCATGTCCGTCTGTCCGTCTGTCGGTCTGTCGGTCTGTCTATCTGTCCGTCTGTCCGTCTGTCCGTCTATCCGTCTGTCCGTCTGTCCGTGATCATTAGTACTAGAAAGCTAAAATTTTGTATGAGTATGTGTATGTATTACGCCGACAAAACGGTAAAATAAAAACTATTTTTTTATTTTATTTAAGAAACAACAAATGTTTATTGTGAAATATGACACTTTAATACTCTTGTACACATAATTAACACTAATTATAACGGGTATAACGCGATATTTCTTATTTTCTTCAAGGATGGGCAACTACGGAACCCTACACTGAGCAAGGCCGACATGCTCTTGGCTGGTTTTTTTGTATGTAGTCTCGGGATAACCTCGGCAGGGACAGCATCAGCACGGTCATTCCATAGCCTAAACGTTACCGGGACAAAATTCCAAGCAGCATAGGGATGTCTTAATTTTAACGTATGTATTGTATGTGTGTCTATGTATGGTGAGTCTGTCTGTGGCATCACAATAAACATTCTTGTTCATAAAGCAGTTTGAATTTTGGACCATAAAAGGCCTACAAAAAAGAACTGCTTTACCCCTGCATAAATGAATTGTAATCTCTATGTCTATCTATTTTTCATGTTTGTTTGTCTATTTAACGTTTAATAACGTTTCTGTATTACACATTAACGTTATTATTATTATTCCACTTAAACCTTATTTTTAGTATCAGAGCAGAGCCTTGTAAACATGACGATGTTATTAGCTCGCTGCAAAGTATGATGATTAGAAATCTTTTTTATTAATCTACCTGGGTTCGATTCCGGCTACCAAGCGGTTGCGTTCATGAGATACCTAGGTGATAATATTTCAGTTCCTTCGACCTCATTTCTTTAGAGAACTGTTGGACTGTATTTGTATTGTCCACTAAAATTATAATATATATATAGAATGTACAGGCAACCGAAATGAAACCAAACTGAACCGTACCAAAAACGAACCGTTTTGTTATGGAAGTCTATGGGGAGACATGTATTTAACAATGGACATCTCGGAGTCAAAATTACGATGAACTGTATTTTATTGATTTTTTGTGTAAAATTCAAGGCGAACGCTTCTTGGGACGTGGTGACACGAGCTACCGACGCGTGTCCACCGCTACGTCTTGCCATTGTATCTTCGACCGATACTCTGTCATATACCGCAGCGTTACCTGATTTCATACTTTTCAACCCTTTCAAAATCTTGTCCAATACTGTGCATTTAATTTCCCTTTTATTTGTCTAGTTCATGTCGTCAAAAGGCTCTTGTCCTAATATATACGGTATATCCTGACATATACGGTTTCGCTACGCTTGGTACGGTCACCATATGTATGTATCAACACATGTGAACGATATATCCTTCGTTTTTTTTCTTCGAACCTGAAAGTGCCTCAAATCCTGCTTGCATGATTTGACCAAAACATACATACATAGATAGCAAGTAAAATAAAAGCTTGTAATAATAATTGCTAAACTTTGTTTCAGAATAAAACAAGAGATACGAGTAACAACTCAGCGTGGACTGACAATCGAGTGAGACGAGTAAATGAAAATGTTCTTAGAGTTGGCATACGAAATGTAACTGGCGCTGAAAACGACCGGTTTTTGGGCCTCAGAGGCAAAAAGGGAGGTGAAGGGGTTTTTTTTGGGAATTGTGCATCGGCTACGCGAGAGGACTCATGACACCGTTCTGGGTCAATAATGGGGCAAAGGCTGTCCTGTCCATCGTGATTCAACGTGATATACGAGTAGGGGCCTTTGCGCCTGTATAGATAAGGGGCGAGTTATTTGATTAGGTAGTCTATTTTGTACAGTTTTTTGTTATATTTGTAAATATTAATATTTTTGTTTTTTATCAAATAAACTTTTTTTACTTAGCAACATAACGTTCGAAGGTTTAGTCCGTAAGTTAAATTGTCTAATTAGTATTGAAAATGTTCGCTATCTTTGTATTTTCCTCAACTATATTTGCTTCGCTCCCCACTTGAACTAACTCCATGTGCGATCTATTTACTGAAAAATAAGTTCTACATAGATTTCTTAAAAGTGGATACAATAATGTATTAAGTGAAGTTACCACCGGGAGCGAAGCGTAGCTGTCTGGTGCGACTGCATAAGAAGGAATGGGAAGGATTTTGAGAAAGCGTAAAAGACGTTTTAAACATTACGGTGGGTACCCGCCGAAAACCCGAGGCCAGAGCGTAGTGGAGAGTAAGTCATACTGCGTTTTGAATTTGCGTTGGAGGAAAGACAGGAGACTGGTGCACGGTTGTAATGAGTGTCGGTTCAATATCCAACGGTAATAGACATGGATATACGTGTAACGATAGCTGTTCAATTATTTATTTATGAATTAACTAACTCTCTGACAGAATTTAAAGAGAATGATTGTGGATTGATGATGGAGTAATTACGTGTTCAATTCTTCTTTTACGATGCTCTCAGTTCAGTCAAGTATCGCTTTCGTCAACAGATTGAATTTTGCAGGAGATTGTGAAAATCGTAATAAAGTTTCGTAAACGAATGGAATTAAATTGAATGCCAAAAAGGCGAAAACCATGGTATTTGATAAAGAAAATAGTATAAAAATTGTGTGTGTATGGTTGCGAATGATGGTGAGATATTAGAACACGTGAATTAGGATGTTCACAAGAGACGGTCGACCCGTTTGCCAAGCTGCCCAGCCATGAAATCTCTAAGATAAGGCGTTTCTGGATGTGCATATTGGTTCCAACATTTTTGTGTACGGAAAGTTAGATGTATCAAATGTAGATTAAAATAAATGCGGTTTGTAAACTTTAAGGTGTGAAAAAAGATGTAGTAATTCGAATTGAGAAATGGATGCTAAGATAGTTTGGGTATGTTAGAGAGGATGAATGGAAGTAGATTGAGCAGACAAATCTACAAGGTAAATGGATATGTTGGAAGAAGAAGACATAGACAAACTTTTCTCGATTACACGTTCTATAAAAGGGCAGGTCAAAAGAACTAAACCAACGAGCATGCAGGCGAGATAAATTAGTGTTGAAGTGCAACGTGCACGCCAGGACCGTAGCAAGAGTATGAACTTAGCTATGGCTACGCCGTTGGGAAAAAGGCGTGATTATAAATATCAAGTCACAAAATCTCTTACTAGATTCTTACTTCAGAACAATGGATCTGGGTGGACAATAATCGCTGATGCTGAATGTAGAATGGATCTTAAGAGAATGATGCAAACGGTATGCTACTAGGTCATAAGGTAGAGAGAGATTTGTTTAAGGTATTTGCTGCTGAAAGAGAGTAAATTCAGTAAATTCAAATATCAGCATTGTCGTGTATTGTATGTATATAATATTTAAAACCTTTATAAATAAAATATAAGAAAGAAAACATGCATATTAAGGTAACTAATTTGGGCCACTGGGTTACCTGAAGGATCTTGGAAGGACCTTGACATGGATAAGGAACGTAGGTCGCTGGCTGTCCGTTGTAATATGCTGGCTAGATTTGCACTCTGTACTACACAAGGTAAATTAACGCTATTTAAAGCATATTGTCAGTCTATGTACACGTGCTGTCTATGGGTCTCATATTCGCAGCGGCCATATAGCGATGTACATGTCCAGTACAATAACGAAATCAGGGTGCGTGGCGGTGTAGCGCGACGGATGCCCATACAGACGGTTTCCCGGCCATCATGAGGAAGCGGTGTGCATCTGCATTAAAGCGCTTACGCGAGAGGTCCAACAGTCGTGTGTTCTCAGACCGGTGCGGTGGAACTCTCCACTCCTGCGGAAATGGATCCAGTCCACACTGTGTGATTCGTTTTAATTTATTTTGTCCAATAATGCTAACACTATGTATTAAGTTATTGTTACTGACAAATAATATGGATTTTTAGTCTTAAATAAATTATGAATTGAAATGAATAAAATTGAACCTTGTTTAAAAGAGATAAACCGGCCAAGTGCCAGTTTAACTCACGCACCGAGGGTTTCGTGCTTGTCCCATCTTAACACGTTCGCAGTCCCCATACAAAATGTTTCCATTTTCTTGGATGTCCAAGCAAATCACTTCCATCACACGTCCGTGCTCCACGTTTGGGTTACTATGAAACGACCAGGTATGCACTCAGATTGTTACCATATAGAATGCTATTTCATATCTAACTAAAATATTAAACAAAGAAAAATTTAGCCTTTAGGAGTAACGGAACACCCCGGGAATAGAACCCGGGGCTCGTCGGTGTCAGGGGTAATAGCGGTGTTTCCACAGTTAAAAATATGTAACGAAAATGGTTCATAAAAAATGTGTTTGACAACACTTTATGTGCAATGATCAGTACACAATAATTCGCATCATGATCATCAGAATATAATAAAATAGAACAATCTAAACAAAAATATTATTACAGTGATTTGAGTGCGTACCTGGTCGGCTATCGTGACCCATGTATGGGGCACGGACTTGTGGAGATAGTTCGTCATGACCTATGTATAGGGCACTGGACTGTGAACGTGTTAACTGGCCGGATTAAGTTTGCACCTGGTATGTATGGCGCCGGATACAAATGACGTGCAAAGTTATCGCAACCTGATCACTTATTTTGTATGGGAGCCCCCTCAATGTTTTTTTATTTTATTCTGTCTTTAGTATTTGTTGTTATAGCGGCAACAGAAATACATCATCTGTGGAAAGTATCTAACTATCGTGATTCATGAGATACAGCCTGGTGACAGACAGACAGACAGACAGACACGCGATAGATAGTAAGGTATATATGGCACTGTGTAGTGCCATTCATTAAGTAAAAAGTATCTCGCTGATAGAGGGAAAATACTTGGGAGAAATGGTGAGAGAGATCCCAAGGGCTATATGATAGTCGGATACCACTCCAGGTGAGTGATACCAAGTTTTAGTACTTATATGGACGCATAATTGCCAACTTGACATCAGAATGGCTGAAACACATTCTTTCTTATTATATAATTTTTTTAACCGACTTTAAAAAAGGAGGGGGCTCTCAATTCGGTTGTATGTTTTTTTTATGTTTGTTACCTCGGAACTCCGTTATTTGTCAGTCGATTTGGAAAATTCTTTTTAGGTTCATGAATAGACATATCAAGGTTGGTCCCATAAAATTTTGGTTAAGATCGAATGACGAGATCCATGAGGAATCGAAGGAATTCATGAAATTTTATAGGCACATAATATTTTTCATATATTTTCTTTAAACTATTTAAGTATTTGCATATGGTAGTCATCATTTTCTAATGCTGATCTGATGATGGAAGGTACAACTCCTTAACGGTTAGGAGTTAGGAGATAATTCAAACGATATGTTGATACATTATACATTTACTTAGGCGCTTTTAATAATCCCTTTTATCAAGTTCCACGCGTACGTAGTCGCGGGCAAAAGCTAGTAATATATAAACCTACTTCAAAGGGTGAGTCAAATGTAATCTGTACTTGAACGGGTTATTTTTGGCTTTTTAGTTTTATTGAAGTCGGTTCTTTTTTTGCAATTTTTTTTAAAGTTTCTGGATAGTTCCAAATAGGTCCTAAATCGGAAACTACTCCACATCGAAAATCTCACGATACTGAGGATTACATACTGAAATGGTATACAAGTAATTAAGCTTGTGAAAACGTCAAAATCAAAGTGAAGAACAAAAAAAACATTAGGGAATAATCCACATTTTTCTTCGATGGGGGAAGTGGTGGTACGGATAGACTGAATCGGGGGGTATGGTGATGATTAATTTTCTGTCAAGTCTAGCCACATGGTATATATGAAATGATACTTTACGAGTATATTAAGGTGATGGATGCAGGTCTCAATCGTAACATCCAACTTCTCATTTCTACAATTTTTACTTTTTTTCTACATTTTTTTGATAAGCGCTCTCAAAAAGTAGGTACGGAAATATTGACACAGGTAAGGCGTTTGTGTTTAATTCTGAGGAGTTTTTATACCCATCACAACCAGACATGGTATATACTTAACACGTTCACTGTCCCATTTTGACATGTTATGTCTCTGTAATATAGAGGCTCTGAGACACGGATAGTGAACGTGTTATTCTTTCCATAATAATACGAAGCGGCCTGGTAGACATTGGGTAGAACAGTCCCAGAGTGCCACATTTTTTGAAGTCGAGGAAGATAGGGATAACTTGCATATTTCAGTGAAAGTGCGCAAGCGAAAGTATCCTGGAAACGACAAGTATATAAGGCTAGGCGCGCACTGGTGATTTTTTACCACTGTGACAGTACATTTTTTGTCTCTTTTTCACATTCTAAATGAGAAAAAAGAGGATATACTGTCAAGGTGACAATAATCATTCTTTCACGTTTAGGGCTAAATAGTATCTCTGAAACTCTGGACACTCACTACCTGCTGTAGTAAATGTATGTTAGGTAACTTCTAGGCCAGGTATACTTTCGGTACCAGCTAATCTTGTACAGTGCGTGAGCTGACGATATGATTCTAGTTTAATACCTAATCTCACTCGCACATATGTGTTCGAGATACCTATTTAAGAACTTCTTCCATTTCATCCAAAGCCGTATTCCAATCTTAAAGCTTACGACCTGTATGTGAGACGGGCTAAATACTGACGGAATGCTTGAAATATCTTAAAAACTAGTAGTAGTAATAAATTATCAAGACGTATATCAAGTTGCAGGAATGTAGATAGATATCGCAACGAGATTATTGTATTATCGTCCCGCTCTAATCCATATAGCATGAGTAAGATAGATAATGTACGTTTCTGCTCTTATTTTCGTTCCGTACCTATACATACTTTTATGTATTGCTTACTGTCTTTGGCGCGCGGCGTTTATAAACGATTATATGGATCTAGCATTATTGACGTACATCATTAGTTCGGCTACTCAACACGTTTAGTAATTACTGTCAAGAATAATGTCAGTGTCAGTTCTCCTATTCCACACTAGATGGTCAGTGTAGTTTCAATAAAATTGCATTTTATTGCAATATAAACATTTTATGACTGCAACTTAAGCATATTTATTTAATAATATAATTATATCATTCATTTCCGACCATTTCTAAAGTTGTCAAGCTGTTTATTAATATACCGGCGCTACCATCTATGTAAAAGCTCTAAAAATATATGAGTTAATTAGTACCAACGTCCGCCACATGCAGATAATTACCGAACTTTAAACTCTAATTACGGGAGAACCCCATTGATTTTTAAGTTAATAATTATCTAACCACCTTTTTTGGGTCATTATAAAACTATCTGCACCGGTCTCATCTCTGTTGGTGGGTGGGGACACCCCCCATACAAATTTGCCCATCGTCCTTTACCACACAAACATTCTGATTTCACATTTTATAAGTACTATAACACAAATACTATCAACATAAATATAACAAATCCATCAAACGGTTCAAAGTATGTGTGAAACCAACTAAAACACCTAAAATCATACTAACTATACCTGTGTTCACTATCGACATCTTTAAAATCCGAGCCATAAGGATGCGTTTCATCTATATAGACTGCAAAGGGCGAAGTAATACGACAAACTTATATATGCCATTTCGTCGAACTTAACCGTGAAAACATTAGGTTTATAATCGATTAAACTAAGAAATGGGAACCGTTAACCTCAGTTCGCGATTTGATCGGACGTCAGATCAAAGGAATCTATTTTGATGTGCACTCAGTTTATTCGCGATTGCTAATAAATATAGATTCGATACAGATTTTAATCAATATTGCAAACTTAGTGTTTGACATCCTAAATTTCAATTATTGTCAGTATGTACTTCTATTGCTATGAATTAAGGTTAGGTGCCAACTACGAGTACAACGCGGTCAATTGTCAATGGGAGATTTATAATCCCCGTTGAAAAAAGAGGGGTGTTATTAAGTGTCACATGTGTATCTGTGTGTCTGTCTGTGGCATTGTAGCGCCCATACGGGTGGACCAATTTGAGTGCCATTTACATAAAACCGCAGCTAATTTTTTCACAAATCTGTTTTATGAAGACTCGTTCTACGCGTATTATTTTAAGTATTTTTCCCGTACGAAAGACGTTAACAGACAACGTTTCGTGTTACATAATACCACCCATTAACTTCACCTACCATTCAAGACACAACGACACTAAAATTTCACTGCAGAGCGAACAGTATAAAAACATAAACGTATAAAACAATAAAACGCCATTTTATTCTGTACAGTGCCGCGTAAAATGTAAATTAGGAGCCCTGTGATCTTATGGGATATGCAGAATTGTGGCTCTCGATTACGTTCAATATTACAGACTTTTTATTCACCAAAAAGGTACGCTTTCCAGTTCAACATTTTTATGCACCAAATTTTTAATACCGTTCTAAAATTGTATCAGATTTTTTCTTTATAGAGAGGGGTCAATTATTTCAGGAATAGTACAAAACTGCCGACGCCGGGAAAGAAGATGTTGTCGGGTGAGGGAGAGTGATACGAAGCCGGCAAGCCCTTTTCACGGCTGCCTAGCCTTGTATAGTGCTGTTCTCAAACATATGCAATGAAATAACATATGTTGCATTAGCTTGTTAATGAACACAGACGCCATGTTTAAAAAAAAATACTCCCCGTCTTAGGCCTTCAATTTTGTATGATATTCCTTTACAGTTGTTCCACCCGAAACGTGATACTTCGGAGCCAGTTAAAACGCACGTTATGACGACATTTCATTGTATGTTTGAGAAAAAAACCTAACAGCGCGACGCGGGATGTATGGACGCGACATCAGCCGTACAACCACAAAACAGATAGGTACAGAAATCAATCTACATACAAGCGCGCTCGAGCAAACGCACACATAGACATTGCTCTGAATTAAGGTGGGATCCTGTGCAGACCGCATCAAATGTTTATATTACAGTGAAAAATTGAAAATTGCTAGAGCGGTAATCGTTTTTATAAATCCGTTTATATAATACTTAATGTATACAATTATGTCAACTCGACAGTTTTGCAACCATAAACTACTTAAAAGAGCCATACAACAAAACAACGTTTATTACATAATTTAATCCGATATGAAACCCAGTTTTAACTGTTATTACCACGTTAGACCGTAAAACGGTAGTAAAACTCATTATCGGGTTAACATGGCCATAACTGTAGCCCTGAGTCGCTAACAGACATTTATTTGCTTGTGTTTTGAATATCTGATCGACTATTGTCACCAAAGTATGATCCTAACCCAAGCGGCATCGTTCTAATACAACGTGACTACGCGATTATCGCAAGTTCGCGCGAATTTTACTCACGAGTTCAATATGTTTGTTCGCGCGAACTTGCGATACTACTGATCCCTAAGGCTCCTTATTCGTTCAAAAACGCTGATTGTTTTAGACATTTTTCTCTATGATTAAACATGTTTCTTAACATATTATCAATGACACTACTTAGAAGGCGGTTAATTGGCATATATTTGAAACTTACAGTTTGAATTTTTCAGTAATCATTTTTGTTTCAAAAACTACTCCAAATTTGACAGATTGGCCGCATCATTAGGGTGTTATTCTCGATGGTCCTGGAATGCAATCGGTTAGCCGATTTGTATGAAAAATTCGTGGGTCTTTGCATTCCCTAATCTGAAGTGGATATTGGTATCCAACACTTCAGATTTCTCTTGCCGCACGACCTTTTCTAACATTAATATAACTGCATTACCTACATATATTTTGATGACGTTTACAATAATATTTTAAAATTAATACCAATATTATGATGATTGTATATTGAATGGAATAAAATCTCAATGAGAATTAATACTACTGCAAAAAAATTGCTTTAATCAATGTATTAATATTTGCATGCTGTTTGTGAACAGCTAAATCAGGAGACACCACTATACTAAATACCTATAATCTGACCCTAGCAAATAAATGATTTATGATTACACACACTCATTAACTTTGAGTGAAACGTCGAAATTTGAATCATATTACACGGTAAACTCCCGTTTTGTTCTAACAAAGTGTGATAATCGCACAAGTTAAAATCAATACCCATTGTCAACAGTTCATAGAATACACCCCTATCACAAACATAAACAGACAATACGAGATATTGTGTTTTGAAATTGGAGACCGCTGATTGGTTCAAAGTTATATTCTAAATTCAAACATGAAACGTCCTTATTCTGTCCGTTGATACCGAAACCGTTTACATTTGCTTTTGTTTCCAAATGTAACTTTCGTTCGGATTCAGTTTCAAGGATTCAACCTTAAAATAACAGTGTATTTATTTTCGTGCTCTATTTGTGGCAACCAGAGGCAATGATTTAAGTTCTTCGACAGATAATAAAATTGAAACGGTCGTTAAATTTAAACGTATAACAAATCTTAGTAACTGGTCTTTTATTTTGCGCAACGTTACGTGCGCATGCAATTGCTGTTTTATTTTTATTGTACCTATTGTTGACCGAGAGACGCTTCGCCGTTTCCGTTTCAGCTTGGCCCAAAATTCTTTCGTATGTCCCGATTTTCGGCGGGTTGAAAACGTAAGAAATTACAAATTTACCCAATTCCGAGACAAACTCGCGAAGTCTACAGCTCACAGAGTCAATAGAATATCTCCAAAAAGACGAGTGGAGCGTCACCATTTCAGCTTGGTCAAAAATTATTCGTATGTTTCAATTCCGAATATTCGGATGTCGTACTGTTTTCGCCTTCAGTTCGCATTTCTCAACCAATTCTCATGAAAGTTTGTGAGCAGGTTTATTAAGTATGCGGGGTAAAAAAAAAATTTTTTTGTAAAAAAAAACACGAGGCAACAGCTTAATCGGCCTCTAGTTTCATACGTTTTGCTCTCTTCCTGACTTTACTAACCTTACCATTTTCCCAATGCAACATTCGTCTACAAATGCTCAGCAAGTAGAGGATTCTACTCCCACATTTCATATCTCGCTGTCCCCTTCACTGTCGTGATAAACAACATTTGCGGAAACGAGACAATGCGATAACTTCGAGCGAGCCTGGTAGGTTAGGCCACAATTTACGAAGTATCGGACCTTTCCCGCCAGCTGCAGTTACATCTAATGCAATTTCCTGCTACATTACGTTTGGCCACGTTCGGACTGTAAGAAGGAAAAATATATAGTTCTAGAGCTACTTGAGAGGGTATTTTCAAGATTAAATAGTAGTGCAGACGCCGGGAAAGAAGGGCTTGCCGGGTGAGTAGGCATAGACAGCCGACCGTAGGGAAGCCGACAAGTCTTTTTCACGGCTGGGCATGTATAGAGCTTTTCTCAAACATATGCAATGAAATAAGAAAATACACTAAAATCAACCGTATGTCTAAATTCCGGATATTCTGTTTTCGCCTGTAGGTAGCATTTCTCAATCGATTCTCATGAAAGTTTCTGAGCAAGTTTAATACTTAGTATTTTTTGTAATTTTTCAATTAAGTAATGCAAGGCGAAAAAAAAACATTTTGCCTATTAAAAACACGAGGCAACAGTTCAATCTGCCACTAGTTTCACAAGATTCGCTTTCTCTCTTCCTGACTGTACTAACCTTATGATCTTTCCCAATGCAATATTGGTCTACAAACGCTCAGCAGCTAGATTCTACTACCACATTTCATATCTCGCTGTCCCCTTCACTGTCGTGATAAACAACATTTGCGGAAACGAGACAATGCGATAACTTCGAGCGAGCCTGGTAGGTTAGGCCACAATTTGCGAAGTATCGGACCTTTCCCGCCCGCTGCCGTTACGTCTAATGCAATTTCCTGCTACATTACGTCTGGCCACGTCCGGACTGAGATGGGAAAATACTTAGTTCCAAGCAACATGAGAGGGTATTTTCGAGATATAATAAGTTGAGACAAGATAAATAAAATACTTAGTTCCCACCAACATGAGAGAGTATTTTCAAGATATTGAAATTTTGTGACAAGCTTTTATTTATATACAAGAAAGTACCCGCAACTTTGTATGCATAATTTTTGTATGCCTTAGTTGGGAAAGAAGTATCCTATAACCATCTTTGGATGTCCAGCTAACCCTGTACCAAATTTGGTATCCGTCCAGGCGTTTCGGCGTGAAGAGAGGACAATGGAAATTATGACCAACGGATGGCGCCAGACTGGCGTAGCGCCGCGCGCTCATCCATACTTAATATTATAGATTAGATTAGATTAGATTTATTTATTTCATAATAACAAATTACATTATAAATTACCTATCCTAAGTTAATTTACATGAATCTTGATATTATGATCGTCAATAAAAACAAATAATAAGATAATAATCATTAAATTAAGTCAAATATACACTCATAATATAACTACAACAATAATAATAGAAACATAAAATGCAATGTCAGATAGAACAGAAATATATGTCACTATGAGTAAAAAAATAATAACTACTTTACACAACTTATAATAGATATAAGTACATATCTCCCATGGGATCGTCAGAAAAACATTAAATAACTAAATAAACAAATGTCATTTTATAATTTCATGTCCATGTACTCACTAACAGAATAAAATGGTTTTTTCAATAAAAAGTTTCTCAATTTTCGTCGAAATGTTTCGTCAGATGGTTCAGTACGTATTTCGGCGGGTAGACGCTCGTAGTAGGTCGGGCCGATGACGCGCGGGTTTTTACCTGCAAGTGCCATGCGACGCGGGACTGTTCTGAGTCTACCTGACGATCGAATCTGTTTGCCCGACACTTCGACACGTGCAAAGGTTGGCAAACTCTTTCTTACGAACATTAAAATTTCGAATATGTAAAGTGAGTAGTGCGTCATGATCTGGTACGTTTCGAATAAATCCCTACAAGAATATCTGGGTTTTACTCCAGCCAGTATTCTCAGTGCGCGCTTCTTCTTATAAATGCGAAAGTGTGTCTGTCTGTCTGTCTGTCTGTCTGTTACCTCTTCACGCTTAAACCGCTGAACCGACTTAGATGAAATTTGGCATGGTGATAGTTTGAGACCCGGGAAAGGACATAGGATACTTTTCATCCCGAATAAATGTAGTGTTCCCGTGGGATAAGCGGGTAACACCGCGGGGCACAGCTAGTACAAAATAAATGACGATCTGCATCAAGCTATTGAGATTTTTCCTGAATGACCCCTCTCCATGGAAAACTGATTGACAATACAAATGTAGAATTTGAATTTATAAATAAGAAGCCAAAATTTTACCAACCATGTCCCGTATCAAAACCTCTCTCTCTCTCTCCTGAGCAATTATTATTCCCATCTGGTTGTGGGGTCTGCTTGCTTTCTTCTTCCACTTCTCCCTGTCCAACGCATCATCTGCCGATACGTCGCAAGAACAGAGGTCCAGCTTTATGGGATCTGTCCATCGCCTGTTCGGTTCCCCCACGGTCGGTCCCGTATCAAAACCTTGTAAGTGAAAATTGAGTGTTTTATATTAAAAGCGGTGCTACCCGCTCATCCCATGGGAAGACTACATTTTTTCGGGATAAATGTGTTGATCCAGCATATGTGCTAATCCTGGATGTCAGCTACCTTCAGACCAACATTTCGCAAAATGGTATTGCCGATTGAGCGTGAAGAAGTAACAAACATACTCATAAACACACTCTCAAACAAAACATTCGCCTTGATAGTATTAGTGTGATATTAGTTATTCGTAAGGCCTTATAAGAAACTAAGCCATGACACTCATTAAACCACCAAGACAAAAAGGGACAACGTGAGACCTTGAATGGCATTAAAACTTTATCTGACATACGCAAAACAGATTTAAATCTATGTCCATCCCTGATATTCCTTTGTCTTAAGACTACACGTACTTATATGCATAATTACAATAAACAGCATAGTGTAGTCACGCTAAATTTCACCTTAAAATCTGTACCACCAAGTCTACATTCCTTCTCCCAACTAAGGAACCTACGACCTTACGAGTAGGTACTTAAGAATTTTGTCGCCTCGCATTCTAACAAAGACTCGATCCCTTTTAGAATTGGAAATTGATAAAGTACTATTAAGGGTCAATCATGCGTAAGGGACAAGGTCGTCCCTTATGTATTAAGGTACCCAGGGCTCAGAAGTGGCATTAGATAACTGTCAAACAGTGATCCGTCCATGTAAATTTAATCCTTTGTCCACATTTTTAACCAAGTTTAGCTACGAACGAGTAATTTCTGTCTCAGGTTCATCATCATTATCATCCTCATCATTTCAGCCACAGGACGTCCACTGCTGAACATAGGCCTCCCCCAGTGATTTCCAGATCGGCCGGTTGGAAGCGACCTGCATCCAGCGGCTTCCTGCAACTTTTACCAGGTCGTCTGCCCACCTTGCGGGTGGACATCCTACGCTGCGCTTGCCGGTGCGTGGCCTCCATTCGAGAACCTTACTGCCCCATCGGCCGTCAGTTCTACGTGCTATGTGCCCCGCCCACTGCCACTTCAGCTTGCAAATCCGTCGGGCTATATCAGCGACTCTTGTTCGTTCACGGATCTCCTCATTTCTGATTTAATCTCGCAAAGAAACACTGAGCATAGCCCTCTCCATAGAGCTTCCTTATAAGGCCCACAGTAAGAGGCCACGTGTCTGTTCCGTATGTCATCACTGGTAACACACATTGATTGAAGACTTTCGTTTTTGGGCATTGAGGTATGTTGGACGAGAAGATATTTTGTAGTCTCAGGTTACAAAATGAGAATTCGATTTTGAGGGTTGTCTTCCTAGATAACCGGGTTACAAACTAAGAATGTATAATTCTTCGTTTGTAACCGGGTTAAGAACTAAGTATTTACTATTTTTAATTCTTCGTTCGTAACCGGGTTACAAACTGAGGATTTTTAACTCTTCCTTCATAGGTGGCTTATAAAGAAATAACACTGTGCAACAAAATTTTACCATATAGGGGGACGGCTACGTCCACTGGGTTATCGATCTCAGAAAGATTTAAAAATACGTTTTTATTTTTTAAATAATAGTGGTTGCGCATAAAAAGTTTATACCAGTAAATCAACAAACTTCTTTTTAAATTACTAATATGATGAACTATTTTGTAAGACTTTCTACTCGTAATAAACTTTTTCCATTTTCAAAACTTCAAAAAGATAGTTCTGAAAAGGGTTTTTTCAAATTAGCGTTCCAGGAATCCCTCTGAGCTAGCCCGCGACTAGGTCAAGTTCCCAACTTCACGAGACTCTCCGAACTTTCCTCTGATGCCTTTTGGTCTGTGCCTTATTAAATGCTGAGAAATTTCAACATTACAGCTTTTAAACTCCAAATTAATTGTAGTTGGTTTCCATTTGAGAAGGAGTGGTCATTACTTATATTAAAATAAATGAATAAATAAATAAAATAAATAAATATCGGACAACCTAGCACAAATCGATCTAGTCCCAAATTAAGCTCAAGAAGGCTTGTGTTATGGGTACTAGACGACGATATACGTACTTATATAGATAATTATATACTTAAACTATTCACCCGCCCCGGCTTCGCACGGGTGCAATTATGCATGTATTATACGTATAAACCTTCCTCTTGAATCACACTATCTATTAAAAAAAAACGCATCAAAATCACAGATTAAATACATAGAACAACCATGACCCAAGCACAAATATTAATATGAATGCCTTATAAAACGCGGATAAATCGAAATAGCTTGTTTGTATTATTTTAAATTGACAACATTTCATATTTCTAATAACAGGTGGAGATCAATATAGAGATCGAGAGAGTTTTGCGTTGCCTACACCCTAAAAAAAATATATATTCCTGTATGTAACGAAATATAAGAAAATACATTAAATAACAGAAATCTACGACAGCTATTACTACTTTTGACGACACGTTTGGCTCGGTTTGTAGACACCTGCCTACTGAGCCGGCGGTCCCGGGTTCGAATCCCGGCCGGGGCAAATATTTGTGTGATGAACTCGAATATTTGTGCTTGGGTCATGGTTGTTCTATGTATTTAAGTATATTACCCATAACACAAGCCTTCTTGAGCTTAATTTGGGACTAGATCGATTTGTGTGAGGTTGTCCGATATTTATTTATTTATTTACTATGCCTGCATAGAGTCTTTGTCCTATCTGCGAAAATTATAAGCTGTCAATAATGTCAAGTTCAACGTCATTCGTTTTTTTTTAATTAGATACCAGACTAAAGTAACCTTTCCATCGTGTCATAGTTTTGGACTTACTACATTTTAGAATGAGTAAATTTTAATAACTTAATATTAAAATAATTTGTTATCTCAGCAAAAATATTAAAAAAAGTGATTAGATCCTTTTTCTTTTTTTTTTCGTTAATGGGGCTAAAAGTTTATTTTAAAATAAACACATACAATATAATATCCCTCTTTCTAAGTGGAAAACGGAAGTAATGAAATTGTGGACTTAAAAATATGAAAATAAATGTTGTTAATTCCTCGGTTGCTACTACTTCACGGTAACCGTATTTAAGGTAACCTTATTTTTTAATTGACCGCAAATAAATTGGGTAAACAGGGAGCGGTAAAACGAGTTAAAAGTTCGATTGGACTCGAGTTTCTTTGCCGCAAGCTTCGGTAGGTATTTAGTTTGTTTAGGTTCAGATTCAACGATAGAGTTGCTTTCTTTGTCTGTAATTGCTTGGTATTCGGACGTTTACTTTAATTATCTACAGTGTCACGTGAAAGAAATACAGAAGGAAATTGTTTAAGCATAATTTATTAAATATTTTTTTATAGTAACGTAGTAACATCTGCGACAGAGTTCGGTAAAAGTTATTTGGTCGCGGCCAAGGTGTTAATGGCCGCTACCAAATGATCGATGGTTGTAACCAAAGTCTATGGTCATGGTCGTACGCCGACCACACAGTTGCAGATTGCGACCAAATCTTTTTCGGTTGCGACCAACCGGTCCGCACCATATTTTTAGCAGCTTGTTTATTAGAGGAAAAACACACGATCAAATAATTTTATTACAAATAATTAATCATAAATACATTGATTTATTACAAACAATCAAACATAGATTCACTACAATACACAACAATTCTTTATTTCACACCAAACATGCTCGAAAATGTATGCGTTAATGTCCCGATATGAGGACATGAAGTTTCTCGTTTATGGCTTACTTCTTGGCCTAGGCCAAAAAATTAAGTATGAAAATCCATTACGGGCCGCTGCTCTAATTTTTTTAATTTCCTTACTAACGTTAAATTGGCAAAGGAAAAATTACATACAGCCAACCACCACCGCCCTCTGTAAGCATACATGCGATATATAAAAAAAACAAAATCTATGGTACCTACTATATTTATGTGCGGTTAAACATGGTGCTCAAATAGCTGGATCAAATAACATATTTAAAAAATTTAAAAGGCAGCAATATGAACAACTTTTTTTCTGCTTATTCGTATTTCGTAGTGATTATAATATAATTTTAACAGACATAAAAATTACTTCTAGTGATAAGAGTGACGGGGAACTTATGAACAAAGGATGACGGGGAACTTTATGAGGAGGCAAATTTAGCCATGCAAAATACAGGGTGTAACCGACAGCGTACCGAAAACGAAAACTGTAGTTTTAGACCATAATCACGAACTGAAAACGAGTGTTCATTTTCTCGGAAAACTCAAGGATAAGATTTTCTAAAATAAATTATAAAACTCAACGCGCAATGTATTGCGTCCAATTCTCTCGGGTGCAGACGCGCGGGGAGGGGGCACGCGGCAAGCATAGACCGGTCCGGGCGCTCCCCATTCCACTCACGCGTCAGCGCAAAACATACCGTTACGCCAATGCGCATCGAATGACATGAATGAATGCAACCACAAAAACAACGCAACCACAGATCACAACTAGTATGTAGTACCTAACACCAATAACAACTGACCGATAAATTAAAACAGTCTAACAAGATTATTTTCATTCAAGCAAGTAAAGCAAGTAAAATGTGCGGGTAGGTAAACATTAAACATGCGTCCGACCGTAACAGCCGACGGGCGGGCACTGGCGGATCAATGACCGGCCAGTACCGTTATCTGACCCACTCCACACGCTTACATAATACTGTTTGTGATACGTTGCGTGTTTTGCGGAAAATGCTATTTTCATGCGATTTTTCATGAAAAATTAATACCGGTAGAGTTCAATTAACGGAAAAATAAAGAAAAAATGAAAACTCGCGAGGAAAATTTGTGAATTTTCTCAAAGAAATTTCCACGATTTTCCAGCCCAGAATAATGGTCTGAAGCCATGGTTTCAGTTTTCGGTACACCGTCGGTTACACCCGGTATACTACGGGAAATAAGTAAAAACGAATAATAGTTTTTACTTTTTTCCCGTAGCATATTTTGTTTTGTTTACTTGATTATCTAGTAGTTATTTTTATTATAATATTTCCTCACATCGTTTGAGAAAAGCACTATACAAAGCTTCGGCCGGATCAGGGATTGCAGGACTCGTTCTATCTGGCCTACCTACCTACCTACCCCAAACTCGTCCAGCAATCCCTTACTTCACGGCCTCTGCAGTACTATTTAGTAGTTTTACGTAAACCCAACCGTTCAATTTAGGGACGCACCGTTGAAGTTCAAATTACCAATTCTACTACACGACTACACTACATCTGGCAACTCGCGATAAACTGAGAACCATTTCATTGCAACACTACCATACAATTACCAAAAATGGCAACGCAGTTCGATTAAGAAGTACGGTCCTTATTGCGACGGCAAAAAGCAGGGAATTCCATGCGTTTCGTAAGGCGCCGTGTAAAGATATGATGGTCGCTATAAAATAATACTTTCTTAGCTTATACTCAAGGGTAATGGTGCTTTCACACTATGCTGTTTTGAAGCGCTAAATAAAATTCTGAACGAACTATTTATTCTACGATATGGTTTGGTAATGTGTCCCTGAGCTTGCATTTAGTGTGTGTACCGTCGGTAGGTTTCCTAGGCGTCTTGTGAAAACTGTGCCAACCGACTTCAAAAAGAAGGCGGTTCTCAATCCGCTTGTTTTTTAGGGTTCCATATTCAAAGGCTAAAAACTGAACCCTATTACTAAGACTCCACTGTCCGTCCGTCCGTCTGTCTGTCTGTCATCAGGCATGAACCGTGATAAATAGACAGTTGACATTTTCACAGATAATGTATTTCTGTTGCCGCTATAACTACAAATACTAAAAACAGAATATAATAAATAATTAACTGGGGCTCCGTTAACTTTGCATCTCACTTGTATCCGGCGCTATACATAGGTACCAGGCGCAAACTTAACTTAACCGAACCAGTTATTTTATTTGATGGCACGGAACCCTTCGTGCGCGAGTTCGACTCGCACTTAGCCGGTATTTATTTTATTTTGTTACCTCAGACCTCCGTGATTTATGAACCGATTTCGATATTTTTTTTTGTTTGAAAGTAGGCATCTTCTTATTGGTCACAATTTTTTTAGGGAAGCTCTGATCGATCTCCACTATGCCTAGTAAAATGTAGGCGTAACAACGCTTAATTGACTGCACTGTAAAATAAGGGTCAAGCCAGACGACCGGCATTTGAGTCGCGTAATTTCGGTCGCGCCATACATCATGTCACGTGTCACGTCACACTAAGTATGGCACGACCGAAATTACGCGACTTAAATTACGCTAGTCTGGCTTTACCCTAAGTATTCAAGTATTTAAATCCATTATCATTTCTCAGCTAGTGTGAATTCAACCCGTCAAGATAGTTTAATTTCGCCTTTGGAGCGTGTGAAATAATTTGGATCCTATCCTAAAAGTTTCATTTGACCCAATCGCCTACTAAGCCGTAAGTGTGTAGTGTGCTCCATTCGAAGGCGTTATGACCATTTTAACATAATGATATCTGAGGGATGAAGTCAAAACTTATGTCGGTTACACAATGTAAAGTACACTTTATTTATTACGCATAATAATAAATAATAAATAAATATATAAATATCGGACATCCTAACACAAATCAATCTAGGCCCACAGTAAGCTCTATTAGGGTTGTGTTATGGGCACTAGACGACGACGATAAACATATTTATATAGATAAATACATTCTTAAATACAAATATAACCCATGACCCAGGCACAAATTGCCCTTTGCCAGGGTTCAAACCCAGGACCATCGACTCAAAACAAAATAAATCATTCTTATTCTTATTTAGTAGGCAGTTGCTTAACCACTGCGCCAACCGCGTCGTCAAACAATATATTAACAATTACTCATAAAAAAATATTATTAAACTAAACTATGTCTAAAAAATGCGCACCGTGGCATTGTACCAAAGACGCTGGCATTACCTCGCTGTATTGCTAAAGTATCGCTGAGCGAGGAAGCTGCCAGCCCTTTGGTCACCAGTGGTGTCGACGAGCCGTTTAGAAAGCTCTTTAAAAATAACTCTTTAGCGCTTGGACCCCACGGGCCCAGGGTCTCGACACGAAATGCGGAGAAGTGGTATTGAGAGCCGACCCTAGTATGTAAAGTTAGGTATTTTCTTTCATACAACATTTGTTTACATATTGATCTCCTTCTTGAAGTTTGTATAGTGTATTGTTTTTTTTTTGAAGTTCCAAATATCCAAACAATTTGGCATTTATTACTTAATATCGCGTAAACTATCAAGCGAACTTGCCAAATCACATTGACATTTGATTAAAGTACGTAGCGAAAAAGTTATTTGTGAAATGATAGTAAATCGGAATCACTATTTATGACATTTTCAAGTCTTGAGAATTGGGAAGTGAAGAATTTTGGTTTATAAGTCGGAATAAAATTCCTCGTTCCAAAATACAGATTTTTTTGCAGCTTTATAAAAATATGAAAATGTTTTTCCGGCTTTGTACGATTTCTTACGGTAACCTGACCGGGATAACATTTTTTTAGACTTGGCAAGAGTGCTGCCGTGCTCTTAGATCTACGTATTTAGGAAGTATAATTAAGGAACATTCTTATGTATAGGTACAATGAAATTAGCTTACTACTGGCAATTATTTATTTATCGTATGGCATTTCAGTCACTGGATATAGGTAGGTACAATTAATTAAATTAAATTTAAAGGTTGAAGTTAGCCTTCTCCAAGTAATCTCTGGCAATTTCAGTGAGGTTTTTGATGTCTTCTATTCCTCCTGTAAATTTGGTGATAGGACAGTAAATAAATAAATAAATAAATAACTGGCAATTTACAATACAATCACCCTAATAACAAATTTCAGATTCAAAAAATAATCATCCATGCCCTTATCACTATCACTACATAGTATAAAACAAAGTCGCGGCTGTCTGTCTGTCCCTATGTAGGCATACTTAGATCTTTAAAACTACGCAACGGAATTTGACGCGTTTTTTAATAGATAGAGTGCTTCAAGAGGAAGGTTTATTTGTACAATACATGCATAACTCATCAGCATTTCACCCGTGCGAATCCGGGGCGGGTCGCCAGTGTGAGATAAAACTTGAATCCATACTTAATACATTATCATTACTAATTTTACCTTAAAACATAAAACGCGATGACACATGTCTGGCAATAAAAACGCTATAAACACAATCCCATTAGGAGAAAAATATATCGCGCCCAGACAGATGTAACTCAATAATATTTCACGGAATCGCGAAATTCCGGCCATTCCCTTACGTGAGATAAAACTTGACGCCCTAGTGAGAAAAACAAGAGATATTGTGTTAATAAATAAGCAGGTAGGTGCAGGTTCTAGATTGCGGTTGGCATCACTTTTACTTGAGCAATTTGTTGGGTTAAAGTTTTTAAAGGTTTACTGGGTACGGATATATGGATAGATGAAAAGACTGGCAAACGGATAGATGCCCTTTCATTAAAAGCAATATGCACAAATCAACATTGTGATTCCGTTGAAATACTTAAGCTTGAGTTATCCAACCAGTCCTCAAAAGGTTTGTTTTTAGAATTAATGTTAAGTTTACACGGAATTATATGTTTCATAATATCATATGTAAATATTATTCCACTTTGGTTTAATTTAAATCATGATATAATTAAACAGTAAAATTTATTGCTAATTTGTGTGGACCATGTAACTATGAGCGCAATTGATTTTTTCTTTGCGTGTTGATTTTGGTGTTAATTTACCAGCGTCTAAAATCATTTTGAAAAACAGGTTTTTGTATGCATTTTAATAAACATTACATTTTTTTAATAGAATCTTTTATCGATTCTGTTTTTTAATGTGGGAATACCACATTTTTACTTTTATAAATATTGACACAAAGGTAAGTTATGAAAGAAAAATTGAATGTGATCCACTGCAATGTAAGCAGGACTCGAAGCTGCGACCCTACGTTTCCGGCGTAGTGCTCTACCAACTGAGCTAT
Source organism: Apotomis capreana (assembly GCA_947623375.1). NCBI lineage: Eukaryota > Metazoa > Arthropoda > Insecta > Lepidoptera > Tortricidae > Apotomis > Apotomis capreana. The sequence continues at coordinate 3,230,400 of OX392514.1, forward strand.
CACATCGTTACGTCAATCACACCAAATCTTTGATTCCATAATTCTACTCTACTGGAGCGCCCTCTGTGCCATGTGTCCTAGGGTATGGCTAATGTGTATAAGCATTTTAAACACACATGACACAGAGAGCGCTCCAGTAGCAAGTCGCGTCCTGCTTACATTGCAGTGGATCACATTCAATTTTTCTTTCATAATTCACCTTTATGTCAATATTTATAAACATTACATGATTGAAAATAAAAAGGAGCTTAGGTAAACCGTGTGCGGTCCGTTTAAGACCAAGTAAAATAACTGTTAATTTACCCGCGTCTAAAATCATTTTGAAGGACATGTTTTAAGAAATGAAATATTAGTAGGTGAAGCTTATGTATGCAATTTAATAAGCATTATGATTGAAAAAAAAAAGATGCTTAGGTGAACCGCGTTAAGTTTAAGACCAAGTTAAAAGAATATAGCTTTCATCATAAAGTCATTTACAAAGTTTCTCCTAATAAAAATAACGTTTCTCAGAGTATATTTTTATCTTCACATGAATCCCAGCGCTTATACTAACATATTCACCCCATTAGAGTCCTCAAATAAGCTATAATAGCACACTTTCCATAATGAAACGGAAACAAAAATACGTGAAAATACCCCAAGTACTCTCGTCTCTCACATATTCAAAACAACCGAAGATAGAAAAATATCCAGCCAAATAGCTATCCAATCCTTTTAGCTGGGCCGACATAAAATGTACCGAATGTGTGCCTAACACATTTATCAAATGTCCATTTCGTTATGAGCCCCGAAATGACTTGACTGTATTCCTTTGCCCTGCGTTTCCCCTCCTTCGGAGTTGCATGACAGGTCTAGTCCATTTGGTCGTTCGTTGGATGTAGCCATTGAAAACGAACACAGGTCCATTAGTGAGACGGGACATATGTTGTTTTTTTGGAAGCTGCATTGGGTATCAGTATTTGCTTGTTTTCGCGAGTACTGCGGGCCTATAATGGTTTCTTTTATTACGCGATAAATAAGTGTCAAAGCATCCATCACGTTGTGACAAAATGCAAGTGTGAGTGTCGGGATAAAGGCTTTTGTTTGAGATCTAGCCTTTAAAAGTCCACCATAGATATAGTTCATTCGAAGTGACCAATGTGAAACAATGATTTAGATAAACATGACCAACTTATATTTTGTGTTAAATTCAAGATGGCCAATCTTTATCTACTATGCTTTTGATTTCTGACATTACGAGTATACTAATCTTTTGGTAGGAGTAATTTTTATTTTAGAATAGGCGTAGTTTTGTTGTGTGTCCAGAGTGAAAAACAGGTAAGAAAATCGTTTAAGCATGAAAATGTTGTAATAATTCTTCTAGAAATCGTGTAGCTGGCTTTACTGGTCCAAATCAACTAACTTTCCATCTTTTATTACTTGTCAAAATATTGAATTTTTCCGCTAAGGTTGCGCAAAATTTACACGTCATTAGACGCACATTTTGTCGAGCATTCTAGCAAAGAAAACGTGAAACTATTGCCATTTTTCACCAACTTTGAATTAAAAGGTTATCTTTTATTTCAGAGCTATTTTATACTGATTTCATGGGACGAGGTTACCTTGTTCAGGAATGCGTTATTTTCTATCTAACAGCCACAGACGTCCACTGCTGAACATAGGCCTCCTCCAGGACTCGCCACAAAGTGCGATCTCGTGCAGACTGCATCCATTGACTCCCTGCTACCCTCTCGAGGTCATCCGTCCATCTAGTCCAAGGCCGACCCACGCTGCGCTTTCCTATTCGTTATTTAAATTAACCTATTTGAACTTCTATTTCGAGTTGAGGTCTGAAGGATCCCAAATTGACAGATTTTTCTGAAAATGCGAATTACAGAGAGAAAATAGAGCGAAATCTACATAGCAAAGGAACGCTCAAGGGGAAGTAATTCCTTGTTTTGTTGAAGCAAAAAATATTAATCAAATATGGGTGAAAGTTTCCCTTGTCCAGCCATCTGTTGCTTTCAGTTTAGATGATGTGCGTAAGTTATGGGCGGCGAGCGTTTTTTGGTAATTGTCATAAACAATCACTGATTGTTTAACTTGATTGTGTTTCGGTGTAAGCACGATTACGGCACCAAAACATGGTCGCTCACGAATTCAGGGATTTATTTTCCAACAAAACAGTTACAATTCGGTTAAGTATAATAATTAAAAGTACCTGTCATAAATGCTTTAATATATAAGTAATCTTACAACCACGCAACTATTATTAGTTAGCAAACGTAAAATATGGCGTTAGAATGTACTCGTATCTGTACCCTTACCATAAGTAAACGTGACCGTACTCGCTTTCGACAGCGTAAATGATTTGTATTAAGAACAGTGCAGCGCCTCTAGTGGTCACTTTGTAGAACTACAATTCTCCATACAAATTTTGTACGCAGTCCCTAGTGAGTACTGTCACTGTAAACTCATGGTAAGGGTACTGTACTTTAAGATATTTCGATATTCTATCACAGCGTGTGTTCGATTGTTAACTTTACCGCCACGCACTTCGCAGATAGCCGATTGCTTGTATTTTGGACCACACTAAATAAAGCTCTGGCATGAAACTGATTCCTTACTAATGGGTATATTTATGGCTGTATTTAGTGGTAGTTTATTAGACGCGGTAAGTCAAAGGGCTGAGAAGGAATTGTTTTTGCTTAGTAATACTGGCGTTCAGTGCTATAAAAACGGATTTAAGTATAATAATTTTCGGTGAGTGATTAATTTGTACTGTGCGGACCTTTCTCACAAAACTAGAGCAATACATTTGACGACATGTTTGGCGCAGTTTTTAGAGCACCTGCCTACTGAGCCGGCGGTCCCGGGTTCCAATCCCGGCCAGGAAAAATATTTGTGTGATAAACTCAAATATTTGCGCTTGGGACTTTTAAATAATTTTGGTACAGGAGTAACCAGACATCCAAAGATGGTTATAAGATACTTTTTACCCAACTACGGTATAAAAAAATACGCGTTCAAAGTTGCAGACACATTCTAGTACCTATTTATTATATTTTGGAAGTAAAAATAAAGCATATACGGCATGTAAACAGGTACGACCACTGTGATAAGAGTGTACGACTTAGAAGAAGATGGTATTAGATTATGCCGATATTAAATACAATACAAAATGCTTTATTGCACAGCAAAATAAAATTACAAATTGAACACAGACACAATAATTTTAGTAATAGACAACAGGCAGTTTTATCGCTAAGGAGCGATCCCTTCCAGACATTAATATTATTTCTGGTTCTCTGCTTTTTCACCGAACAATTTTTCGTTGAATATTTCATTTCGCCGAAGTATATCATTTCGCAGAAAGCATTTTTCACTGTAACCGTAAACTATTTAGGATTGGTATAAAACAAACCTAACCAAACCTGATCTATAGGATGATATTTATAACAATCATAAATAAATGTACAACTCCAGAGGAATACCAATTCTGCGAAGTGAAAATTCGGCAAAATGAAACGTTCGACGAAAAATTGTTCGGCGAAAAGGCAGGACTATTATTTATATATAAATAAGTTTGTTAATAACTGCGAACATAAAAAAAGGTTTTAATTATTAACATCGCTCATCAACAAATTATTCTAAATAATAATAATTTCAAGCATTCATTAATAATTACAAACCTAGCTCATATGTTAGACACTAATTACGATTGCGTCTCAAATTCTAATTTCATAGAAGTAAAACTAACTCAAAGCGAAACTTCTAACTTTAATCCTAAACGCGGTCAACCGCTATTACTTGAGAATAGCGATGAGTATCTAAAACATTTCATATATTTCCTTCACGATGAAATATTTCAACTATTGAAAATAACATAATTGTCAGGACTCAGTAAACGTTTCAGAACGACATGTTACGGAATAAATGTCATTTAAATGTTATGTAACATCTCCGCATTTAAATACTTAGAAAAATACACGTGCATGACCCAGAAACAAATATAAGTACGAATAGGTACATCACATAAATATTTGCCCTTGCCGGGATTCGAACCCAGGACTGCCGGCTTAGTAGGCAGCTGCGCTACCACTGAGCCACGCCACTTAATACGCACGTTTACGTTTCTTAGGAACGGTTTATTTATATAGTAATTTTCAATTACAATTACAATACAATAAAGTTAAAGAAAAGAGTAAGTTTTGGAAACATACCGAAACTTATATGAAATATAAACGAAAACAATACTTTGGAAACTTACGAGCTGCCCATCACTAGTTAGTTGAGAAATTAGTCTAAAGATGTTTATCTCTAAATATTTGCATCAAAATGTCTGGGTTGAGATTGATCTTAATCTATTCCCAAGTTTATTACAACTTGTTGATACAGTTGTCCTAAAATCAGCACGCTGGGTGCTTTACACACATTTCAACATCGTCTGCTGCTAGCCATGTCAAAATAACTACTATCTACCCATGTCATACGTCACGATAACTACATCAAGGTGATAATAGAAGGGAAAAAGGAAAAGAGGAAGACCAAGACAAGAAAACATATGGAGCAAATAACTGAAAAAATAAATGCTTCATAATATAAAATAAAAGACGTGAAAGAAAAAGCAATAGAAAACCATGCTATTTAGCCGTGCAATTTATTAAGTAAATAAATGGTTAAGCAACCGCCTACTGAGCCGACGGTCCCGGGTTCGAATCCCGGCAAGGGCAAATATTTGTGTGATTAACACGAATATTTGTGCCTGGGTCATGGATGTTCTATGTATTTAAGTATTTATTTATCTATATAAGTATGTATATCATCGCCTAGTACCCATAACACAAGCCTTCTTGAGCTTAATTTGGGATTAGGTTGATTTGTGGGTGGTCTGATATTTATTTATTTATATATTTCGAATAAAGGCAGTACAAAGTTATCTAATATGTAAAGAATTTAATTTTGATTTTATTACCGTTTTGTTTGGAGCTTCTATAGTTTTTTAACCTCTAAAAAGAAGCGAATATCAATTCCAAAAAACGAAGAAACCAATGCACTTACATTACAAGTCTGGAGCATTCCGTGTTTGTCTGGAATGTGGAAGTCGAATAAGCATTTTCTATAGCAAACCAATATTATAATTTTTTTCATAGTAGGTACCGTGGCAACTTCGTCCATGTATATTTTTTCTTTAACCCTTCTATGACGGGTAAAAAGTATCCTATAACCATCTATGGATGTCCAGTTATCTCTGTACCAAGATCGGTTAGGAGGCCTTATTCCTTTTAATATGCTGATTGCTTTAGACATTTTTCTCTATGATCAAACATGTTGCTTAACATATTATTGATGTTACTACCTAAAACAGGGCTATTGGGATTTATTGGTATATATTTGAAACCTACAGTTTGAATTTTTCATTGATAATTTCTTTTTTCGAAATTGACAAAATTTACGCGGAAAATTAGTTTTATAACTTATTTTCGACTGCACGCAATAAAAGCATGAAATAGCTTGTTACTACCTAGAACTCGGGGAAAAGTATTATTCACTTCAAAAAGTTGGTTAATTATCAATATATTTTGTCATACATAATATGAAAAAAAAATATTTTTTTAAAGGAATAAGGCCTCTTAACATTTGTCCATCCGTTTTGGCGTGATGAGAGGACCAAGAAATTATGACCAACAGATGGCACCAGAGAGGCTGACATGGCGCCGCGCACAAAAAAAGGCGATCTCGCATCTCGCTATTAAGATTTTTCCTGAAATCATCTTACAGAAAACTCGATCAAATGACATCCCCGATTTAAGCAATATTAGAGCAAAAGCGCAATTTTCTCAGCAATATCAGTGGCTATCATGTGCCAAATTGTCCTAGATACAGTCTAGACTTGGACAATTTGGGAAAGCTGGTTGCTGTTTCGAGCGAGTAATCGATAAACGCATTAACGTAAGCTGGGTTTGCAGCCACTAAACTTACTTGCTTTAAAGCTAGTAGTTTGTGGTTTCCTGAAGTGGATATAAATTACTATACACTCGACACCGTGAGGTAAACACAATAATTTGGCTTTACTGTGGCGTCGCGAGAAAACGTGGACGCGTAACCTTATAAAATTGAGCAGGAAACAAATCAGTTTCAGTGCTTTTTTTTTTAAATATATAACTACTTTTTGCGCCACGACGCGGTGTTATAATATAAGTATGATATTCAATTTCAAGTTCAAAAACATAAGTCATGGTTGTTACTTTTTGAACGGTTCGCTTTAAAAAAATTGAATTTTAACAAAGGAAGATTATTCAAAGACAATTCTCACCGGAATCCATTAGAGATAATAATTGCGTCGGATTCAGGTACAACCTCGGAGACGGAGAGAAGTTTCCTTTCATACAATTACTTATTGTAGTGCCGAGTTTCTAAGTAGGGTAACATTCAAAGCGTATTATCATATGCAGTTTCGCTGATATTATAGTTAGTTAACTTACTACTTTCCTAGCTCCTTACTTACATAAACGTTAGCTGAGATTACGGCCACCAAACCAAGGGGGATTCACTCCGCGCCACGTGTCACAAAATATACCTACAAATTTCGGTTAACAATTGTCACCCGGCCCAAGGATGACTTGAGGATGAACCTTGTCTTCGTTGAATCAGTCCTTAGTGGATATTTCCAGGGCCCATCATCAGGTCAATTTTATTATACTGGCTCTAGATGTTCATTGAGGTAAGTAGAAAAACGGAAACCACACATTTCGGCGTTGGACGTAGTTTCCTTTTAGTTGGTGTAGGCAACTCTAGGAGTAAGTATAGCACGCCCTGCATCGTGTTATAACTACAACCAATGATATTGCATGGCATTCAAAATTACCAATCAGATACTAATGATACTCTGTGTTGGTCACGGAATAAAAACACTACAGAAGCCGCATTATTTTGTTATTTGCCGCTTTTGTAAAGGAATTAGCATACTAGCTGATTGGTAATTTTGAATGACATGCAACGTCATTGGTTGTAATTCGTTGGAGGGCAGGGTTGCACTTACTTGCGTACGTTAGATATTGTAGGTAGGTAATGTCCTGAAGTTAATATAAATTATTAATTACCGATCATAAAGTAAACACAATACTCCTGTTTTAACTGTCATCAGCGGGTTAAACTGGTAAGTATTTATAAAATGCTGAAAACTACTTACATGAAAAAATGCTGAAAATTACTTATTTGTTGTATTGAGGTAAAAATCAGCTAAGCAGAAAAAACTAAAAAATTGCTAAGCGAAATACTTAAGCCAATTCATCTATTTTGTTAATTTATTCCTTAAAGCAGGTTTGCTTCACAGGAAATGCGAAAAAATTGCGCAATAAAAGTATATCCTAACGTTTGTTATCCTTTACAAACTGCTTAGATTTTCACAGAATATAATATATTTGCTTGTTCAAAAACAAATAAAACCATAACACAATTGACCATTACAAGGGAAGTAAAAACTCTTATGTCACTTGCACTTTTGCCATCATACCAGTATGTTAAAACTTAATACAAACATCCGATTTTACGTGTCTGAAAATAATTCGATTTTATCATCATTATTTATCTTGTTCCGGTTATTGGGAAAATCAAACAAACATAGTAGGTAATAAGCAGTTTTAAAGATTTCAGCAAAACAAAGTTAATTCAAAAAGAAAACTGTTGCGAAGATAAGGAAAATATTTGCCATTTCCGCCGAATTTGTCGACAACATCATTACGTAAACTGATTAGTCCTAACTCTAGCTTTTTAGCAAACAAGCTTTCCTCCAAATTTTCAAATTCATCAAAATACCCAGTCACCAAATTGTCTCACAAATGACTTTCAGCCAACAACACCTTAATTTTTGTTCCTCGCCGCGCGTCATAACCAGTCTTGGATTCACGGAAGAAGGTTCAGAGTTCGTTGTCTTTTCGTTTCTTGTAAACAGTTTGTTTGTCGTTGATAGTACTAACCGTTGTGACACGATGCGATGACAGAGAGAACAACATGTTCAAAGGTCCAGTTTTATTTTATAAACTTATTTTGGACCCTAGACAATCATAGTCCCAATTACGATACAAATAGTTGTATCGTAATTGGGACCAGAAGGCCTTTGCAGTAACTGTACAACGGTGTACTTGGGTCTCTAAAGTAAAGTCGGATTCAAATTCACAACAAATTACTTTATTCCGTACAAAAAATACACACTAACAAAAATATTATAAGTAAATCCCTTGAGCAAAACTACGAAAACACAACGATAGCGCACGATTCGCCGTGGAGGGATCAGCGCCATCTAGCCTCAAATCTTATTACTAAAATCACTTGGACACTTAAACAGCACCATCGTCCGTGTAGTCAAGTAAAAAGTATTCTATAGCCACCTTTCAATTTACAACTATCGCTGAAGCAAAAGTGGTTAAAATCGGTCTAGCCTTTCGGTGTGATGAACGGCATGATTTTTAACAACAGTTGGTGCTATGCGGCTGGCGCCGCGCGCCTATATGGATTTTGGGGAGCGCATTTTTTCACATAATGATTGATGGTCATAACGTACTGTTTGTCATAAAATTGTTAGTCATGACTCAGAAATTAATAACTTTACGCGAGTTTTAAGAGTAAAACCTATTAGCTTAGGTTAGGTTAGGTTTGTATCATAGCAATCCTGAAAAGCTATTTGTTTCCGAGAAAAGTAGAAATTATGACTAATGACAATTATTAATAAGAATTTTATGTCAGCCAATATGGACCTATGGATTTTGACCCGCGCTGTAAAGATTTTCCTTAAATAATGACCTCCACAAAAAACTGAGAAGGCCACCACTCAAAACTCGTCAATTTTATAAAAAAACGTTTTATATATACACGTTATAATAGTCAGGAACGGTCTGACATGTTATAAGCTCGTATGAAGTTCTTCCTTAGTGACATCCGCACATGTAGATTGTCCAGTGACCTCATGTCAAACCATTCTTGACAATATCGCGTGAGTAACAGCAGTTTTTTGAAAATTACAAGAGTCCTTTGCTAATATTAATTCCATTTTACTAATATTTTTTTATATAATAGATCTTTATTGCATAAAAGAAAATATCATCGCATAAAAGGTGGACTTAGTGCCATAGGGCATGCTCAACCTTTGGGCTAAGCAGATAAATTGTGGGCAAAATATATATTTTTTGTAAGTTTTTCCGTAGATTATCGAACAGTCTGTTCTCCCCACCGCACAAGTAACCGCAACATAAACAAAGGATCACCATTCCATTATCCCGGCTTACCTCGGACTGGGATTCGGACACGCTTATTATTCCCAACGGAATTCCCGGGAGTAAGTCGGGATATTTGATTATAGCTGCGACAGGTTCGCAGTTAATGAAGTATTGGGTCAGTGGGATTAATTGGTGATATAGATATTCTTCTTTGTCTGTTGGTTTTTGTATAAAGATATTATATAGGTATATCACTGATCCTTTAGATTAGATTAGATTAGACTTATTTATTTCATAATAACAAATTACATTATAAATTATCCTAAGTTAATTTACATGAATCTTGATATTATGATCGTCAATAGGAACATAAAAACCTCTTTCATTATTTTTTTTTCGATACTATCCGTTTAAATTAAGGTTGTAACTGGTAACTAGGGCGTCAAACTTAACCGGGTTATACGAACCGAAGTTTCGCTCTCGTCTGTTTCGTCCTCTAAAACAAAACCATTTTTTTTTTAATTTTAGGAACAGAATGGGAATTGAATTCTACGAGTAGGTCGGGACATTTTAATTTCTGCGACTATTATTTTAGAATTAGTGTGCTTGACTAATCGCAATCATTTAATTTTGTAATCTCACTCGTCCCATTTTTGAGCATTTCTCAAAAAAATTGCCCACAATTAAGACAGAAATTAAGGTCCAATATACTTAATTTTCCTATTTTGTTAGGTACTAATTTTATTTGAGATTATGTATGATTAAAAAGTATAAAGTATAAGCATAACAGAACCTTAATTATCAAACATAGCCATAACATTGATATAAAATTACTAAAATAATTGGTAACAAAATAGGAAAATTATATTGGACCTTAATTTCTGTCTTAATTGTGGGAAAAAAAATTGAGAAATGCTCTTTTAATATTTGCAATATTCGTTACTCGATTACGTAGGCAACTTCATCACAGTAAACACTTAAAACAGTAAAACCAAATTAATATAAGTAAATTTCCGATGCTATAATAAATATTAACTTATTGGTCAATGCATCTGGCTGCGGCCTAAAACTGTTAAGACTCGCGCTGTTTATCGTAACCTATCTTGCTCGCACAGTATTGAAAAGAAAGAGACAGGCACAATTTTTTGTGTGATTAATAGTCACGTATGTCACACTCTTCCTAGGGATGCTGTTCTCTATACTATGTTTACTGTGACCTTGCCGACGGAGTTCTGCTTACAACACCATTTTGTTCCGACACACTTTAATTGAAATTGATTTCTATGCTTAGAGGGAGTTTAGAAATAATTGTATTTAAGTATTGATTGGTAGAATTTGCCAAACTTTGTTGTTCTCGTGTTTATTAACTTCCAAATTGCGTCAAGAGTACCTAGAGTCATGTTTTTGAGAGTATATACAGTCAACCAATTTGATTCCTAGGCAATTTCGTATTTTATCAGTGAACGCCAGTATGAAAGCTGCTTGAGATCTCATACCATTGTCATTGTAACAAGGTTCTATAGCGGCCTAGAAATCAAATTAGATGACTGTACGGTCAGGGGTATTTCTAATTTCATACTAAAATTCTCAACTACTTTTAATATATCTCAAATTATAAGATAAAACTTTTCGATTTGTAGGTACATCAGAATTGGATGATTTGATTCCTATTTTGCATAGAAAACTACCGTGAACCTTAGACATATTAAAATAGAGATTGTGGATGGTCTGTGCTCCCCAGCTGGAGAAGGGGTTTGGATACTACATCGGTGGTTAGACTGGTTAGCGTGCCGAGACCTTAGCAAATGGCGTAGTGATCTGCTCTCCTGATGATGAATCGCGTACCGATCCGAAACATGTCGAGCTGCGACCGTTTTGTATTTTTATTTGATTTGATTCCTTTTTAAAACAATAATAATAAATAAATAAATATTAAGGGTCAAACATACACAAATCGACCTAGTCCCAAACTAAGCAAAGCTTGTACTATGGGTACTAGACGACGATATACATAATATATAAATACATATATAGATAACATCCATGACCCAAGAACAAATATTTGCACAAATATTTGCCCCGGCCGGGATTTGAACCCGGGACCGCCGACTCAGTAGGCAGGTGTCTACAAACCGAGCCAAACGCGTCGTCAAAATAGAGATTCGACTTCCTATTCAAAAGTGGCATTAAATTAAAACGTGCTTAAAACAGACATCGATTTAGATTGCAAAGTGTTTGGCGTTGTGCCAGCAAAATTCAGAGCAGTTACATGAACTTTATACAAAAATGTGTAAATATTGTATTTAAATTCACTTTCGGCAAATACTGTTGCATTTCGTGCCACCAGCTGCATGAAAAAACAATAAGCATTCGTAAATATTTAAGATAGCATGCATCTTAATTTTTTGTGCTTAAGGGGCTCCCCGCTCTCAATGACCTTCGATCTGTTGCGATAGATTTTCCCATATTATAAATAGCTAATCATAATAACATAGTTTTTCCACAACAAAATACCGTATCAAGTACCTTTCACATGTCACTGACTTTGAGATACAGGCCGTCAAAGTTTACGATTTTTTCGGGGAAAAAGTTGTGGAAACGGTTTTTTGCGTTTTTCTCAAAAAGTATTGAGAAAAATAGAAAAAGCTTCACAAAAAATTTTGTGGAATATGGTTTAGAACAATAAAATGTAAGATATTTTCTACATATACACCGGGGATAAAAGTAGAAACGAGATTAGTGTATTTTTGGTCCTTCACCGAATATTTTTTTATAAAATACACAGTCATTAAATCAAAATTCGGGTCACTACAAAATGTTAAGCATAGACCATACTACAATATATATAAAAAGGACATTATAACTCTATAATCCACAAACTAGATACGATGTAAAAATCATCAAATTGGCTGATTTCTGTAGGGAGCCCCTTAAATAGTTTTGTAGTATGGGAGCCATTTGTTGCCTAAAAATTTTGCCGAACAATCGTTTCGCTGATTTTTTATTCCTCTACAGTCATACATTTTTCATAATTCTAGCAAATATTATCCTATGTATTAGGTTAGGTTAGGTTTGTTTTATTACAATCACAAATAGTTTACGGTTTTCTATTTTTAGGGTTCCGTAGCCAAATGGCAAAAAACGGAACCCTTATAGATTCGTCATGTCTGTCTGTCCGTCTGTCCGTCTGTCCGTCTGTCCGTCTGTCTGTCCGTCCGTATGTCACAGCCATTTTTTTCCGAAACTATAAGAGCTATACTGTTGAAACTTGGTAGGTAGATGTATTGTGTGAACCGCATTAAGATTTTGATGCAAAAATAAAAAAATAATAATAATTATTGGGGGCTCCCCATACTTAGAACTGAAACTCAAAAAAATTTTTTTCATCAAACACATACGTGTGGGGTATCTATGGATAGGTCTTCAAAAATGATATCGAGGTTTTTAAAATATTTTTTTTCTAAACCGTATAGTTTGCGTGACAGACGCTTCCAAAGTGGAAAAAAGTTGGTCCCCCCCCCTCTAACTTCTAAAATAAGAAAATGAAAAATCTAAAAAAAACATATGATGTACATTACTATAAAAACTACCAACGAAAATTGTTTTGAACGAGATCTAGTAAGTAGTTTTTTTTTATATTTTAATACCTAACTTTGCACCTAATTTATATGGGGCGCTATACATACCAGGTGCAAACTTAACTTAACCACTTAGGGATGGAAAGTGTTTGTACGGAACCCTCGGTGCGCGAGTCCGACTCGCACTTGGCCGGTTTTTTTGATGACGCACACTCTTAAAATGTAATTAGTTTTTTATTTTTTTTATTTCATTAATTTTAGATATGAATAAAATCGAAGATAATCTAATTTAATTGTGTTACTAAATATGTAATCATAAAAAAAAATTAAAACTGTATTATCTATAGACACATAGGTATAATGTAGTATACGAATACGGCCTATCTGTATCTGTATAATATAGTATACTATCAGGGCCCGTGAGAAACTATATACATATTCTGCTACCATGGATGCAGTCATTGAATGAATTAATTAATAAGTGAATGAATAAATAGATGAATACGTGTATAAATAAATGATTGAATAAATGAATGAATGAATAATTAAATGGAAAAAAATATATCACTTTTTGTTACGTTACAGACGACTGCTCGCGGTGAGAAACGCAATGTTGCTATCTCCTTTGTTCTCAACGCTGTAATTTTGCTTTATATCTCGCATTACAGCTTATTTCGATTTATTGCCGTTTCAGCAACCAAGCAGCCACGCTAGTGCTGAAAAAGACTTTAAAAGCCTTTGTAACCCAAAACTGTTTACAGTTATAGTAGACTGTGATAAATGCGACGGCATGGAAGCATAGTTTTACTATAACTAAAATATAAAATCATAGTACGATAAAATCCCCTTCCCTTCCCGCACCAATAATGTCTCTGTTTGACCTTGTGGTTGACTGGTAGAGAATGTCATTTGTATTTTTACTTATGTATTTTGTGCAATAAAGTTTAAATAAATAAATAAAACGCACCAAAACAACCTTTACTGACTTTATCGGCTATTTTATAGGTCGTTTGCGTAAAATGCAACGCAATTGTTTTGATACCCTTACCATGAGTTAACGTGACCGTACTCGCCAGCGCCAGCGTAAACGATTTGTATGACGAATATTATAGCGCCCCCTAGGGGTAATTTTGTAGAATTACAATTCTATTCTACACACAAATCATTTTATGCTGTATTTAGCGAGTACAGTCACTGTAAACTCATGGCAAGGGCACAGATTATAATAGTTGGTAAGAGTACAGGATATTTCGGCTCAATCTACCGCTACGACAGCCTACGATCGTGCGCCTACAACACGTTATAGTGGGCGGGAACATTATCTATTAAATATGTACCAACCATTGTTTAAGTCTAAACTGAAAACCATGTTATTATTATTACACAGGCAAACTGACAGCGTTTTTTAAAGGACTGGCACCCATATTCACTGTTCATAAAAAAAAAACTAGTGTATTAGTCGCCAAAAAGTCACTCACTGGGCAAGCTGAAAATCAGCGCTGGAACTGCGCCGTACCGCAGCGGCGAGGTTTCCAGCACATTGCTGAGCTTGTCCTTTTGCCACTGTTCAATTATTTGATCTTTTTTCTTGGCGTTTCTTTTTTTGTATTTTTTTAATGTACATAAAACTGTGCTCTGTTATTTTGGCAATAAGTGTATTTTCTTTCTTTCTTTATCTTTACAACGCTCATCCCCGATGCTCTGCCCCACCTCACCTAACTTCCAATATTGGCTCAAGGTTGCATAATCGGCTGATTGTGGTCGACCGGTTGCGGCTAGTCGGCCCTTCTATCCCATCCCAGAGCGTGTCACTCCTTATAAATCTGTGCCCCCTGGTGTATCCGGCTTGTCCGGGTCAGGCTACGACCTGGCTGGGTGTGGTGCCTATGTTCATGTTCATCTTCAACGCGGTCAACGCCTCGGGTAAAATCTAATAAAATTACGGAGTAAGTAAGTTTCTCTAAGATACCATATAGATATATTTGAATCCAGTTGCTGGAGGCGCCTGCGAAATCATAACTTTAACAATAACGTCTAGACTAAGCGGTTTATGCTAAAGTGAGGATTTGCATTTGACGCAGAAAATACACTTAAGATCTAAAAACTTATGTAAAAATAGATAAGAAGATAGAAAATGTGCTATTTCAAATGCAAGTGCATAATTTTGGTCGAAATGTAGATTTCACTGTGATATGAAGCGAGACGACAGCGCTCATTATCAACCGACTAAATAGAGGGGGGTGTTGAAAGTTTAACATATTGTGTGTCTGTGTGTCTGTCTCTGGCATCATAGTTCCCCAACGGATGGTCCGACATTTTTAATAAACTCCCATGTGACATTAAAGGTATAAGACCAATACGGGGTTTAACTCCTAATTAAAACTAATGCTACTTCGAAAGGCCTATTATTCAGTTAATGACTTTT
Source organism: Apotomis capreana (assembly GCA_947623375.1). Classification (NCBI taxonomy): domain Eukaryota; kingdom Metazoa; phylum Arthropoda; class Insecta; order Lepidoptera; family Tortricidae; genus Apotomis; species Apotomis capreana. The sequence goes on from OX392514.1 coordinate 3,245,597, forward strand.
TAGATGAAATTGACCATACTTAATAACTTTTACTTATCTCATATAATGTACTGGATCCCTAACTTTAATATTAATTTATATACCTAATTGACTTGTTAAATTAAGAGACTATACACTTATTGAAAATGTATGACTAATACTAAATAAATGGATATGGATATGTAGTTACCTATATTTTATAAAAGGTAAGGTAGAATAGAATTTATAGTACAGCAAGGTCATCTCTCGAAGGTACAATGCGTGGATCAAAAGTAATAATAATAATAATAATAATCGTTTATTTGTTCAACATAGGTAGGTGCTAAAATACATTAGGGTCTTAAAATTTAAATACAGTATCACTATGTTGGGCCCTCAGGCATACAAAATTTATGTGTAATTTGGTGTGAGCCGTGTGGTACACATCTCCACTAACTACAGTAAGCGTGGTTTTGATTGGTTAATACTTTTACAATAGACCGAGCACATTAATTTGACTTGTGAACCCTTTATTATCCTGGCTGCCGTCTCCACCCAACTGAAAGAGATAAAAAGAACAATGTTTATATTCATACCTACATAGGTACGTATATATACCTCAAAGATATGTTTAAGAGGATTTAAAAGAGCTCTTTTACAACCGAAATACAACCACATTTTGTTCGAAGTATGATTGATCCTTCGGCCATTGATTCAGCTGGCGCCTGCCACTAAAGTTTGGCAACTCTCTAAGCTATGTCAACGTCACTAACTCTCCTCATATCTGATTCGATGTAAGAAAACTCCGAGCATAGCTCGGTTCTTTGCCATTTGAGAAACATCGAATCATCTTTTGTGGTGTATGTATGTGTTGTACGATCAGCATCAAAAGTATGACCATTTCATTACTCGCTCATGTCCGATTCATCATCATCATCCACTGCTGGATCAGGGCCTCCTCGTGCATTTTCCATCCACTGCGACTCCGGGACACGTGTATCCACTTCCTTCCCGCAACCTTAACTATGTCGTCTCTCCATCTAGCGGGTCAGCTTCATGACCGATTGCATACTAAGATATACAGCTAATTTTGAATCTCACTGTACCGACCTAGTATTGGGTGCACACTCAATCTTCGTTCCCCAAACGATAAACAATAGTTCCTCATCGTCTGTAGGTAACTTACCGAACTAAATCCAAATCAAACACAATCTCAGGACTTAGCTACACCTTTTCCAGGCTCACGTACCGCGCTTTTCTATTTTTTTCCCACGGAAAAAGATTTACCTCATATTACTTTCCCGTATCCTTATCCCGATAATCAAGAGGAATATTGTACGAGAAAATATCCGGTAACTTTTGCAACCTCATATGTATCTCTATATTTCTTTAGTACAATCTTGAAACATAGAGGGCTTAGCTCTCTTTTGCAATGACAAATGGAATTAGGTACGATTATTTGTAAGTACGGAGTTAAAAACATGGCTTCGGTATTGTATGTAATTAGGATTATTTGTCGGAGCGAGCGAAGCGTATCCATTTTAACTTGGGCGAACAATTTTTCCTATGTTTGGATGTCCAGGTGCTTTTCGGGTGTTCTTGCCTTGAGATCGCATTTCTAAACCGATTTGCGTGAAATCTTGTGAGTATATTCGATAGGTAGATCGAATTTTGTCTGTTCAGTCTTTCGATTTTTTTTAATGGTGAAAATAGCTAGAAGATAGTTTAAAAACGTAAATAACCGGCCAACTGCGAATCGGACTCGCGCACCGAGGGTTCCGTACAAAAACGTATCCCATTTTAACTAGCCTGACACCTGGTATGTATGGCGCCGGATACAAATGAGGTGCAAAGTTAACGCAACCGATTACGTTTATGGTATGGGACGATTAAATTTTAATTTTATTATGTTTTTTAGTGTTTTTGGTTACAGCGGCAACAGAAATACATCATTTGTGAAAATTTCAACTGTCTATCACGCTTCATAAGATACAGCCTGTTGACAGACAGACAGATGGACCCTATCCTACCCTTTGGGTACAGAACCGTAAAAATACAAATTTTGAAACACACAAAGTCTACACAGCCAGGCTCACAGAGCCAGACTAGTATTATTTACGCGTTGAGAACATTAATAAGGGAGGTTATGTTTTTATAATAAGCCTTGGAATTAAGCTAAGCTGCTTTTCATTTAAGATTGAGCTCTAAGCGTGGATTTAAATCGGTCTGTTTGACGTGTTCTTTGAACATTAATTTTAATACAGCATTAAAGTAAAGAAGGAAGATTTCAATGGTGATCGATTGTGGTGCTATACCGGGGTATGTAATACACAATACGCTTATGAATGAGCTCCACGATATCTGTACAAGCTATAATGTGCGTTGTGAGCTCTTCTCAATTGACAACATTTCTAATTTTTAGGGTTCCGTACCCAAAGGGTAAAAACGGGACCCTATTACTGAGACTTCGCTGTCCGTCCGTCCGTCCGTCCGTCTGTCACCAGGCTGTATCTCAACAACGGTGATAGCTAGACAGTTGAAATTTTCACAGATGATGTATTTCTATTGCCGCTACAACAACTAATACTAAAAATAAAATAAAATAAATATTTAAGGGGGCTCCCATACAACAAACTTGTTATAGATTATATATATGTATAGGTACGGAACCCTTCATGCGCGAGTCGGGCCTCGCCCAATTTTTATTACTTTGCTATCACAGAACCCAAATATATTATAAATTCGACATCCTACTCAAGGTATAACTATCTTTGAGCTGCATACCCAAAAATGGTAACAACATTTAATTTTATTGACCAGGCTTTTCCGAAATAATCAAATAAACGATAAAAAAAATATCTACATTTTCACATTTTTGAAAATATCCCAATTTATGATTAATTAGCCATTTGAAAAGTTCCTCATCCTAAAAGAGGGTCACAGCGCAGTTAAATCATACAATTGGACTATTAAACTAAGGCGGATTTAGTATGGAAATTGTACCACTGTTCTTTTTGTAGGCTGCGACTGACAATTTTCCACAAAGTGACGTCATTTGAGTGCTGATTCTTAGACGACGCAGCTTTCACCTTTTTTATATTATCAAAACTAGCCCGTATAATGAAATAAAGAATTACTATTGCTTAACACTATTTGAAAATTATTCATTTGACATTTGACATCTCTTAAATATAAGTATTTAAAATGCTGTCAATTAAATATTAGATTGCGTACATTGAAAATGACTTAATTTCTATGAAAAAAAAAACAAAGGCTGGATATATTTTTAAAAAGTTGCAGAACAAAACATACTCAGTTTTGAGAGCACAATTAAAATATGCATTTAAATTTTAGAGCCCCCTGGCACTGGTCAGAGACTCCCTGTATATTATTACACAAGCCCTACATAATATTATTAGGCTAGTAACGATTGTAGGTACTATAAACAAAATTATGTGTATATTTAGCTTATTTCGGGGAGTAGCTTCAGGCAGGGAAGAGCTCTGGTAATTTTACGAGGGTAACTACGACTCCAAGAGCAGAAGGTCCTAAAAGCTGCAGATAACTTACTAAAGTACGACCTTTTGCGTAAATGTATCCAGATGTGGATAGTCGACAAATTTTAAGGTGAAACTGTGTGCTTATTATAATGATAAAGTAGCCCGGGGGCGAGGGAGCTCGGAGAAATGTGTAAAATGTTGAATTATTTTCATTTGCATTTTCTGCAAATTTAATAATCCTAGATGGCAATTGAGCAAAATAAGGAAATGAAATTCACTTATATTTTGTAAGAAATTGGAAAGGCATTCCATTTTCATAATTTTACAATAGCTATACTTACTTACTTACTGCGCTGGCGTAGCGACTCAAAGTGGACTTGGCCTCCGATAAGAAATGACGCCAACGCGCCCTATTTTGAGCAATCTACTCCCAGTTTTCTGCTTGTAGAGCGCGTGGGGCCTTTAAAACTGCATCTTTCCATCGGTACCTCTGTCGGCCGACTGGTCGACGACCTAGGCTGTCCAATATACGACCTTTTTAACGCCCTATCGTCCGGCATTCTCACTAGATGCCCGAGCCACCCGAGTCTTGCTGTTTTTATCTCCCCAATAATATTCGGTTCAGACACTAGGTCTTCCAGATCTTGGTTGTTACGGATCCTCCAGCTACCATCTTCCCTCTGTGTCGGTCCCAAGATCTTGCAAATTATCTTCCTCTCTCTTTTAGGCTGAGCGTCCATGCCTCACATCCGTACATTAAGATAGGTAGCTACTTACAGTAGCTATAGATTAACATAATCGTCGTTTAATTTTGGCGCGTATTGGAAACATCCTTAGACTCAAGTGTTTGGTGTATATTTGAAGACTCTTAATCACTCGAGACTTGTGCTACCATGCATAATTTAGAGTGAAGGAAGGCTCATTTAATTAAGCATGAAAACAAGTTGCCACTGCTTTGGGAGTTCATTGAATGAGGCCAAATAAAATTTAACATTAAAGAGACGGTTACTAAGTATATTTGTTCTGAAAATGGGGTACAAAGAAATTCCTTTTAAGGTTGCGGTTGCGTTACCGACTTTGATATGTAATACAATTGTAACAAAATCTTTGTTAAAGGTTTTGTACAACAAAAATGTATCATATAATTTATATCTAGTTTTTTTGGTGTGCAATAAAGCGTACTTGTATTGTATTGTATCTAGATCAAAGAAACATTTGAATAAATCACACGTCACCAGATTCAAATCGATTCCAACAAGGTCTTCTGGGTATACCTTTTCGCAGAATTATTTTTGGTCCAATGTTCACTTCGCCGAATTTTTATTCTTCCGTAGTCAAACATTTTTCATGATTCTTGGAAATATTAATTTATTGATGATGTTTGGTTAGTTTAGGTTTTTTTTATAACAATCCCACATGGTTGATGGTTTCAGAGAAAAACGCTATCTATTAAATGACACAACATTTTTCGACAAATGATTCTACAATTATTTAGTGAACCGTCTTCTGATAACTCCAAAGTATCCTGTTTTTTTTGAGTTAAAGACGACTGAAGTAGTCGCGGGGCATGACGGTACGACCAAACAATCTGTAAACACTACGACTAGCTTTACCGTGCGCAATTTTACTCTAACAAAACTTTATTCTAATTACACCTAGAATCCTAGTCAGCGCTTGAACGTGAAGCCAGTTTTAGTGAGCCACGGCCTATGATTGGTTCGTAGACACGCACATAAAACCAAAACCGGCGTCATCCTTCGCAAACTTCGCAAATTTGTTGTATGAAGACTATCGTTCTAGGAGTATTTATTCTAAGGCTCCTTATCTGTTCAAAAATGCTAATTGTTTTAGACATTTTTCTCTATGATCAAACATGTTTCTTAACTTGTTATCATTTGCGGCGGTCGGCCATTGCGATTTATTAGTATACATTTGAAACCTACAGTTTGAATTTTTCACTTTTGTATTTTTTGTTTCAAAAACTACTAAACTGTTTTTTTTTCAACATATTTTCGACTGCACGCAATGAAATCATGAAATAGCTACGTTACTTTCTTGAACTCAGGAAAAAGTATTAGACACTTCAAAAAGTTGGTCCAAATTATCAATATATTTTCTCAAACAGGCAATGAAATATTGTCTTTACGTTCCTTATAATAGGCTCGGAAGTATCGCTTTTTGGGCGCAACAACTCGAGAGGACTGTAAAGGGATTTCATACTGCTTTTCAGGCCTAGGCCTGCAAAGTAACTTTTTTTTGTTTCAACAACAAGGTCATTCACACAGCTGGCTGGTTTGACAAAAAACAGGTTTTGTTTTTAAAGGTTGGTTGTTAGACTAAAATGTCCTATTTGTCAATTAATAAAATGTTGTTCTTTGAAGTATATTTTTTTATTTCATTGTATGTTTGAGAAAAGCACTATACATGCCTCGTCGTGAAAACGGATTCCCGGCCTCGTATCACTATCCGGCCTCGCTCGCAAATTTTTTTTTTCAAAGAATAAGGCCTCCTAAGTAACAAGAGCTGAAAGTAGAGTTGTTTGTCTCGTCAGAGAAAATACCGCTGCTAGTTTTTCCATACAAATCAAAGTTTCGTTCTAGTTCTGTTTTCGTCTGTTTCAATATAAAACGTGTGTACTAGGCGTCTGTTTTTGCAAAAAAATCTGCCGCAAACGGACGCCTAATACACAAATTTTCTTAAACATACAATGAAATATAATGTCAAAACAGGCTTCGAAGTGTCACGTTTTGGGCGGAACATTTTGAGAGAACTGTACAGGAATTTCATACAAAATTGAAGGCCTAGGCCGGGCAGTAATTTGTTTTTTAACATGGCGTATGTTCATGAACGGGCTAAACAGCTGAATTATGTTTTTTGAGAGGTGTATTTTCGGCCGTCTATACCTACTCAGCCGGCAAGCCCTTATTTCCCGGCGTCTGCAGTAATGTACTATTGTGCCAAAGTCAAAACGGTCCAACACAGAATAAACTATTCGTACGTAACGTTTGTTTAAGTGTTGGAGGAGGAAACAATCTAGAACGAAACCTCGTTTTTCCGTTTTCATGGTGAAAGTTCCAAACTAAACGAAACCGGGTTAGCCCGTTTACGTTTAGTTTGGACCTCATTTGCATCCGATGCCATATTTACCAGGTGCAAATTTAACGTCGACTAATAGTGTGGGAAAATGAACAGAACGCGTAGTGAGCCTTTTGCCGCCACGCGGTCGATCTCAATCGTGCACGGGGATCGCTTTTGGCGCAGTGTTGATGGTACATTACGTGCCTAGGCCGCGAAATAGGGGATTGCCGGCTGGGTGGCTATTGATGGCCGATTGTCATATTCAATGAGACCGTCTAAAGATACAAGACCAGCAATCCCTGTTTGTACAGTGCTTATCAGAAACATTCAATGAAATTCAAATAAAAAAAAAATGGCAAGTAATCAATGCCAAAAAAAGAACGTAACTTTGCTGGCGATTCGCCGGTCATGTGGTATGAAATTTCATTATCTATTCTCCTTTTCACCTGATCGGGATACTTCAAATCCTATTTCTTTTAAGGAACATCACGACAATATCTTAATTAATGTTGTAAAAAATATACCTACGACAGCAACCTTGATTATTTTTACGAAAGACACTAAATATAGTGACAATAAAAGAAAATCCTCTAAACCCGAGGTCATAAACCAGTCAGAGAAGCTCGCCAAACCGTTTTGGTCGGATTTTACAACGCTCGTAACTTCAGGCTTTCAATTTATCTACCAGCCTACATGCTAGTAGATAAACGCAACAAAATGTATGCATTTTGTATAGACATAATGCCTTTCTATATTACACATATGCAGCTGTGTGTCTCAAAGGAAGAGCAAAAGCTATGTTCACGTATTTTGCTCTTTCCGTGCGCGAGTAATTTCAAACGGAGACTAATATGTTGGTATTTTTGCGGTTCCACAAAATGTTGTATTGTAGTTGTAGAAAATATGTGGAGCATCGATATAATGGATATAAATATATTCTGTATATGATATGAATATGTGGGTAGAATATTAGGTACTATTTATAGGTGTAGAATTTATGGAGTGTAGAAGGGAAGAAGCAGCATCTTTCATAGGAGAATATTTGAAAAAGTGCCCCGCGGTAAGCAATAAATAGTAGTTCCAAAAAGCTCCACAAGCGGCGCTAGAGTAGCTGGAGTAAGTGAAACTGTCTACCGTCCATAAACTGCAGGATATTAAACCTCAACTTATGGAGGGTAGAGGTATTTCAACTCTTTGCTTTGCGTTGTCAAAACTTCAATACAATCGGAGAGAGACGATAGGAGAGCCAATCAGTCGCGGCGGCGGCCAACCGAGCACTGATCGGCTCTCCTGATGATGAATCGCGATCCAATTCGAAACATGCCGAGCGGTATTCGACTTCTACGACGTGAGTGAACCTATTTCGTATATATTTTAATAAGCATATCTGTCTCACCAACCGCCAATCTGTCCATGGTATCCACTAAAGGCACTAAATGGAACGACGAGACAAATAATTTTAAAGAGATAATCACTTACGAGCTTACTTGTGATTGCAATGGGTTAGTTAAGATAATTGAAATATAAAATATTCATTCTAGTTTCAATATTATAAAGGACCCTTCACAATTGCTTTGCGTCTGTAATGTCATCAAATCTTTAATCATTTATTATTCTCCTCAGGAGGTTTGTGTACTCGTTGGCCCGTTGAAGCATAATAACCCAATCAAATTGGCTACCCTTTTAGTCTGAATTTCTTTGTAAAAAGCACCCACCTCTAAATTTTGTTCAGAAGGTGTCAGCAAATTTGTTTTCGTAATCCCCCTTTTTCTTTACGGTAGTTAAGTAAAAAGTATCTGATACTGTTTGGTCCAACGATGTCTTGGTTCCTATCTACTAATTTTGGGTCAGGCTGAAGGCTGCCATCTGAAGTGGAGTGGAGAAAATTTACCAATCACGATGCGACTTTGTGAAGCCCAAAAGAAGTGCATTTAAAAAAGCTGAGGGATGTGTTTTATCTATTTTACATAGCTCCGACCCATTTTTTTTTTTTTTTCGTCTCCTTGACGTGCCGGAAGCCTAAAAGGCTGCATCCGCAAGTCTCTAGGTGGCTGGGGGCGGGGCTAACCCGACCCAGTGGAGGGGCAGCTTTAAATCTTATTTAGGGCCCATACAGACGAACGGCACTTTCCTTACAGACGAACGGCACTTGTACAACTGCAGCCGTCGCCACCTGTTGACGGCTGCCGTCGCCACTTGTCGACGGCTGCCGTCGACGCGTTGCCGGCTGCCGTCGACGTGTTGACGGCAGCCGTCACCTCTCGACGGCAGCCGTCACCTGTCGACGGCTGCCGTCGACGCGTTGACTGCAGTCGCCACCTCTCGACGGCTGCCGTTGACGCGTCGACTGCAGTCGCCACCTCTCGATGGCTGCCGTCGACGCGTAAATTTAATAAGAGATACCGTGGAAATCTATCGAGCCGAGCGGACTACTTGGCCTAACGGGAAATGCACGTGGTTCGGTTCGGTTATGAACGAGTTTCAAAGAATTCCTTGTTAAGCGAGTTATGTCTTCCCCGTTCGTCGATAGGTGGCTGGCACTCTCGTATCGTGCTGTCCAGCCAGCTTCAGTTCCGCGCACTTAGATCAACTGTTATAGTTAGTTGTAAAAGGCCAATGATGATTAGTGATTGAAAATGTGTCTCTTCTTTCTCAGAATACCCTGGCAATCCTTGACAAGCTGGACATCGACAGCGAGAAGCCTTCGGAAGAAGAAATCGCCCGACTCTTTGGATATGAAGAGGCGTATTTCGCAGGCGAGCTCGGTGCTTGGCAGAGACTCAAACCCAAGGTCTGGGCGTTGTTTGACGAACCTTCAAGTTCACCGCCCGCTAAGGTAAGAATATTTGTGTATCTTCACTTGCTTAGCCATCTACGATATGAATGTGACGAAAATAACGTCCTTCCTTTTGACCGAACGGCAACTCACTTGTAACCTCTCTGGTGTAAACAATGGCTTTTTTATAACGGCACAACATAGTGGCTCCACTTCGCCTGATGGTAACCATGTCGAAATGGCAACTGACAAGAGAACAATAACGGTGCCAAGTCAGTTGACACTGCCATGCTGGCCCAAGAGATGCTTCTTCACAGTTATAAGAAGGAGTAAACACATGAGCTGGCGAACAGCTCCATATTTTAATACCATTAGGTGATCCATATGTTTTTTGTCGATTAAGTTATTATATAAGATAAAAAAAATGTTGTTTGTGGTAGTGGTGTCTCTAATTTAAGCAAATCATAACATCATCTTCATTACGACGCGGTTGGCGCAGTGGTTAAGCAACTGCCTACTGAGCCGACGGTCCCGGGTTCAAATTCCGGCAAGGGCAAATATTTGTGTGATGAACACGAATATTTGTGCCTGGGTAATGGATGTTCTATGTATTTAAGTATTTATTTATTCATATAAGTATGTATATCGTCGCCTAGTACCCATAACACAAGCTTTCTTGAGTTTAATTTGGGACTAGGTTGATTTGTGTGAGGTTATCTGATATTTATTTATTTATTATCATCGTCAGCCTGTATCTATCCAGTACTGGATCAGGGCCTCCCCCGCATTTTCCATTCACTGCGACTCGGGCCGCGTACGTCCACTCCCCGCGACATGAACTATAGCGTCTCTCCATCTAGCAGGGGGTCTATCACGGCTTCTTTTTTCCCATTTCTGGTAGCCACTCCAGTAGCTTTGGAAACCAGCGTCGATCTTCTTGCGTACATACATGCCCCGCCCATCTCCATTTTAGAACAGCAGCTTTATTGGACTAACCGACGTTACTTGGATTCTTTGTGTCATATGCGATTAAAAAATATTCCAAAAATATGGTGCATCAAAGAACTCGCTTTTCTCCGGCTACAGCCCTCTAAAATCGTGTTATGCCGTAGATAACCTAACATTTCAAGGGCTTTTACGTGGATTACGACTGTAATAAAGTGTTTACTGATGTCCACTCCTGGCCACAAAACAGACTTCGTCGGTTATGGCAATCAACTTTTTTACGTTTGCAATAAAAAATACCCTACGCTCAGAGAATCGTTTAGAAACAGTAGTCTGAGTTTTTTGATAGCTTTAGCTCTTTGATAGGGTTCAGATGACAGAGAAGTGAGAGAAGCTAGCTAGCTAAAGCTCTAAGGTGAGACAGTGAGAATTTTTATAATCTTCTGTTACAACAACACTCTGCTTGACACAGTGATATCTAACATAAAAATCCCAACGAATTGAGACACTTTGAAGAGATGCTTTTTGAAGTCAGTTAAAGAGTGGAGTGTTGGTGCAAAAGATAAAAAGACGACCTGCAATCATCACGACCCTCAGTCACGAGGAAGCTAGGAAAAAGAAGAAGAAAAATATACTCTTCGGCTATGAAGAGGCAAACCTAGGGTATAAGCGTTCTTTTACGAACCATACGTACATAAGTTCACCACTCTCAGTTTTTCTCCAATAAGAAACCTCAATAAAAATAAATGAAAACATGATAAAATAAACAACAGGCAACAGAGATAGACAGGTAGACATATAGAGCAGGTGGTAGAAAATACGCGTATTGTAGTATATACAATAGTACAGTAAAAGTTTCATTATTACCATTATACATGACACAGGAGAACATAACTCCTGTTATTACATTAGTTAAGGGATAAGGATCACACCCACTAACATTGCCGCAAGACCAAGTTAACCTTTCCGCTCGTCTCCAAATTTTCAAGTCATCTTAACCCTAATGGGCAGTCGCGAAGTTCGGTGAGCTCCTGTTAACTTATATCCATTGTAGTTGACAGTATTAGAACAGCACGAATAATAGTACGAATTTTGTATTTCCTTGGGACTTAGGCAATAGTATTTTATGCAACCGTTGTATAAGAGGGGCTAAAAAACGCGAGTGGCATGGGTTACGATGTGAGCGTAGCGAACATCGTAAGAAAGATGCCACGAGCGTTTTTTGACCTACTTATACAACGTTGCATACAATACTTTTTCTACGACTCGACATTTCATAAATAAAATGCAAATAAACAACAAAGAAAATAATTACATGTTCCCGCTCGGAATCAACAAACTTAAAAAGAAAAATTGTCTCTGATAAACTTTTTTTTATTGACATCCATCTGTCAAAAAAATATTAACTTATACATAAAGGTATACGATCACCATACTAAACATCTGTCAAAAAACTTAAACTTATACATAAAGGTTACGTTCACTATACTAAACATCCATGCACTGAAGATAAAACTTTTTTTTTAAGTTGGCAGCAATGCCTTAGTACAATAAGTTTTTTTTTTTAATTTGCAAATTGTGTGAATGCAGCTGTTCATCTTGTAATCTGTGGTACTAAGTGATGCTTTTTTGGCGACATTATACCATCGGTTAGCAGTGTGTTTTTGGGCAGTAGAGTATAGACTTTTACAGACTTTCATAATTTATGTCTTTATATTAGAGTTAGTAACTATATAAATGACAGAAAAAAGTACTGGAGTAGAAAAATATATTTTCAAACCGTTTCAAAATGTGTACACAGCGCAAGTCAATTCCTTTCATTAATATGTATAAATATGTTAGCTAATTTAATGCCACTCCTACACGTACCTATGAAATATTTTTTCATGAAAAAGAAAGAAGTTTTTTGCACTTAAGTTGGCTATTTTCACAACTGTTCCAAAATCTGCATAAGTACTAGAAGACAAAACATGGGTGGACCAACGACCTTGTGAAAATTTGACGCAGGATCGTTCAACGTGGAGAAGGCCTTTGTCCAGCAGTAGACGACACCGGATGAGATGTTAATAAACAGCATGAAGACGGCACACATCTAAGTACACAGCGATTCTTAGCTTTGTGGCTGCCTACAGTAACATCTGTGTACTATGATCCATTTATGAGTTAGCCAGTCTTATCGCACAACGTCGCCTGTCACTCTCTCACAGTACTCCTGAGAAAGGGATATAAATATCTCGCGCGAGAAACAGTAGCGTATCACAATCGTGGTAGAGGTGCAGGTCAATAATTCACAGCGCAAAGTCGCGGCCTCTAATTGCCGCTGTATTAGAGTAAAGCCGCACTGAGCGGGTCATAAATACGATGCTTCTTTGGGATTAGTGGACATACATGAGGGTTAGAAGAGCTATAGGCACATAGATAAGTTATTTTTATGAAAGATAAAAAGAAAATACATTGAAGGCAATATTCCCAGCCCGTCTAGCACAACCATGCTTTGTGACTCTTGTTGCGCGACATGACATCGCCCATCACTCTCTTACAGTACGGCACGGAAAGAGATAGATAAATATCTCGCGCGAGAAGTAGTCGCGCGTCACAGTCGTGGAGATCCTACCTGTCTAGCACTACAATGCTTCGCGACTCCTGTCGCGCGGCATAGCGTCACCTGTCACTCTCTCACAGTACGGAACAGAAAGAGATAATAAATATGATAATAATATAATATTAGTATGGATTAGTATGGATCGTAAAAAAAGACGTAACAACGATAACGAAAGTGGTTTTAAAACTGTAATATTTTAAATTGAGTTATATACCTACATATACTTAGTTCTTAATAATCTTCATATTTTGCTTTTTTTTGCGTATGCGAAAGTTGTTGAGAAAGTGTTGTGGTGTCTCAACAGAAAAGAAATACAAACACAGATAATATTATGTAGAATTACAATAGAGGTAAACAGCAGGCGATCTTATAACTAGTTTTCAATCTCTCTCATTTCCCAAATCTTTGCGGCCTCATCACGCTATACGGTTGAACGGATTCTATTGTATCAAATAACTGGGCATCTACACATAAATAAATAAATACATAACAGTGGATAACAGTGGAGAAATAAGATAGGGAAGGCTGACTCCACCACCATTGTGGGATACATAGCCAGGAAGAGAGAGAGAGAGAGAGAGAGAGAGAGAGAGAGAGAGAGACATAACATATGCCGTTACTCAACAACGGGGAAGTAAAAATGTTGCCTTTTTATTCAATGTAGAAAGTACATCTAGTCTCGTTAAATAAACTCCAAAACTCCTGAGATGAGTTTATGAAAGTACATTCGAGATCCATTTCAAATTATGATTCGCCCCATTTCCAACTATTTAACATTACTTGACATTTTCACTTCAAAAAGAATAATTGCTGAAGTAACTGACGGGACTAATTGCCCTTAATTTGGAGGGCGCAGGTGTGGGAGATGGCTGGATTACTACAGGTATTTCGACTCGTGCCATACATGTAGATGTAGATGTACCTTATGGTACCTTCGAAGGTACGTAGATTTTTCATCGAGAATAAGACATAAATATTAAATCTTCATTGGCCTTTACATCTAACAGATGAGTTAAGCAGTGTCTAATAAAGTGCGGCACTTACGAAGATGACTGGATAGCCCCATATGAGAGCGACAGACACGGCCGCATAATCACTAGATAGTATAAAACGAAGTCTTAGATGTTTAAAACTACGCAACGGATTTTGATGAGGTTGTTTTAATGGATAGAGTGATTCAAGAGAAAAGTTTATATTATGTATAATACATGCATAATATAGCATTGCACCATTGCACCCGTGCGAAGCTGGGGCGGGTCGCTAGTACATAATAAAAAATCCGTGACCCAGGCACTAATATTCGAGTTCATCACAAACATATTTGTCCTTGTCGAGATTCGAACTTGGGGCTGCATGATGCTATTTTAGTAACCACATCATCATCATCCTCCTAGCCTTCGTCCCATATCTTTTTTGTAGAGAGTGAGTTCTCAATCGGGGTCGGCTACCTGAATCCCAAGATGTGGCGTAGGCACTAGTTTTTACGCAAGCGACTGCCATCAGACCTTCCAACCCAGAGGGGAAACTAGGCCTTATTGGGCTTAGGTGGTTTCCTCACGATGTTTTCCTTCACCGAAAAGCGAGTGGTAAATATCAAATGACATTCCGCACATAAGTTCCGAAAAACTCATTGGTACGGGCCGGGTTCGAACCCGCGACCTCCGGATTGAAAGTCGCATGCCTTAACCACTAGGCTACCACCGCTTCATTTTAGTGACCACATATACTTTAATAAAGTTTAGTAAGACTATTAAAATGTCGGCGATGTTATATGTCGAGCGATGACATATTATATGACATCCGCCGGCGGAAATATCGGTAGTGCTTACATTCCAAACCATTACACACTTCGAATTTGGCCTGAAGTTTTACCCCACGCTGTTTTACCGCACCGCACGAGTAGCCACAGAACCTTGCCATCCAAACTGCTATCAAGCATGTTATAGGAAAACAAGGTATGACACTCCGCCTAGTAAGACTTTATACGTCACTGATTAGGTGCCGCTTTATGGTGACAAATTAATAATTATAAGGATTTTTTGCCGCCAGTTGTACAAAAAAAATCTGCATTATAGTTGCCATGTCTTTTTTATTAGGGTTCCGTACCCAAAGGGTAAAAACGGGACCATATTACTGAGACTTCGCTGTCCGTCCGTCCGTCCGTCCGTCCGTCCGTACGTCTGTCACCAGGCTGTATCTCAAGAACGGTGATAGCTAGACAGTTTAAATTTTCACAGATGATGTATTTCTATTGCCGCTATAACAAAAAATACTAAAAATAAAATAAACTTCATATTTAAGGGGGGCTCCCATACAACAAAGGGATTGGTTGCGTTAACTTTGCACCTCATTTGTATGGAGCGCTATACATACCAGGTGCAAACTTAACTTAACCACTTAAGGAGTGTTTGTAAGGAACCCTCGGTGCGCGAGTCCGACTCACACTTGACCGGTTTTTAATTTTATTTTGTCATTATAATTGATTTAAAACACTCACAATTTTATGAGATTCATACAAGTAACAAGGAAATCGGGGAGTATTATGATACACCACTGGCAACACAGAAACGGATTGACAGAATCAACCAACCAATCATAGCGTGATGACGTCAAAAGTCCACCTGTCATCCGTAGCATACCTTGTTTTCTTTATACCATGCTTTCAAGCATAGTGATATGCCACACCTATTGCAAACTTTTTATATTGCAACGTATGTTTAACTAGCCGTGTGATTTCCCAATGGAAACATTTGAAGTTCCGTGAACGTCCCTTAGGGAACTAATTATCAACATGTTCCTTTTTGTTGACCTTGAAGTTAGTTCTGATTTTGTGTACAATATAGTGCGTGATCTGCTGGAACGGTCTACGCACTAAACTTAAATTACTTACTCTTCTCCGGAATGAAACTAGTAAAGACTTAGTTAATAAATGTTTCTATACCTACCCCAAGTGAATTTTTTGAAGAGAATACTAATGATTGATGATAGGCATGAATAAAATAACAATAACAATGCATATAGCCTAAAGAAACAAATGAAATCATTGTAATAGTTTAAATAGTATCCCTCTCGAATTGCTGTGCCCTTGCAGGGCATCACATGTACCTATGCTACTGTTCCATCTGTAATGTAAAATGTGATAAAACCTATACGCAATAAATATTTGACTCTTGAATGTTTCTGTTTTATGAGTTCTAAACAACTAGAAACATAACATCCAAGCGGATAAGTTCGCAGGGCAAAATCTAGTGACGTTATAAAATAACATAAATAAAATAAATAAATATCGGACAACCTCACACAAATCGATCTAGTCCCAAATTAAGCTCAAGAAGGCTTGCTTGTTATGGATACTTGATGACGATATACGTACTTATATACATAAATATATACTAAAATACATAGAACAACATGACCCAAGCACAAATATTCGAGTTCATCACACAAATATTTGCCATGGCCGTGATTCGAACCCGCATGCAGTAGTACATTACTGCAGAGGCCTAAAAATATGGGATTGCCGATCGAGTGTCAACGAGAAAAGAAAAGGCAATCCCTGCTCGCGCCGAGGCTTGTTTGTTTTCTCGAACATGCATTGCAACAAAAAAAAATGCTAAGAAGTCAACGTCATAAATTGATATTGAATCAAAAGCAAGGTTGCTTAGCCGGCCAAGTCCAACAATGTAGTATGCAATTCCATTATTTGTCGTCCACTTCGTCCTCGTCTGAAATTGGATACTTCGAAGCACATAACGATGTTATAAGGAAACAAGGATATTATTTCATGGCATAAGTAAAAAAAAAGTGCCGAATTTCTAGAAACTCACATAAATTGTACGGCATTTTTAAAATAATAATCAAAATAAGCTCTTGAGAAAAAAACTAGATTACCTTCAGTATATAAAACAAAGAAAGGTACCTTTATTGCACATTAAATTAGCCATAATAGTACTTGAAACACGTTTTTTAGTAATTACGGAAGCACTGGCCCAATTTGGCAGGGGTAGAAACCTCCACATCTCCTCTGCAGTAAATGAAGGGCTTGATATATTACCCCTGCCTCCCCTTTTAGGGTACGACATGAAATAATTTGTAGCCCATTCGCAGTACTTGTAACGGCCTTAAAAAAGGAACATTAGTCTTACCCAAGGTTTCCAAACCTTTTTATTACGTCAATTGTCATGAAAAGTCTTTTGCCAATATGTCTATGAAAAATATTACAGCCGATATGAGAAGGAATTTATTTTTATTGCAAATTATTATATTAACTACTAAAACGTGTTGATATACTTTGACATATCGTATTTGGTAGAGGTAAAAGCAAAATTCTGAATTTAATTACATACAAAAGAATTAAATAAATTCTTTTTTCTTACCGTTGACCAGTGGGCACAAGCCTCTTTGCCGGTCCGACACGGTGGCATTGGCGTGCGCCGTGTGCGGGATGTAAGCCTGCCGGGATTCTTAGCGTCGGCCCATGGAGTGTCTGACCTGGTCGCTAACATTCTTTCCATAAATGGCGACAGGGCAGTCATACCATACGTGGCCGACGCTTTGGCGGCGTGGCTGGCTCTCAACCCGGGCGCGAATGTGCCAGAGAACCCAAAGGTTCAACGGTCATGGTCTGATATAAGCTGCAAAACCACGCTAGACAGACTTCTCAATAATGCCGTGGGTGCAGACCGAGCAAGACTTCTGGCTGCTTCTCAGTCAGAATCAGGGGCATGGCTGCACGCGCTACCTTCGCCTCAATTGGGCACTTTACTCGACGGGGACTCACTGCGTGTGTGCGTTGCTCTCCGCCTGGGCTGCAATGTTTGTCAACCTCATTTGTGCATTTGCGGTACCATGGTGGGTTCTGACGGCTACCATGCAATGAGTTGCCGTCGATGTACTGGTAGGCACCCGCGTCACCACGCACTGAATGACATAATTCAGAGGGTGCTTAGGTCGGCTGGCGTTCCATCCGTGCTGGAGCCACCGGGTCTAAGTCGTACGGACGGCAAACGGCCCGATGGGCTAACTTTATTACCATGGGAAAGGGGTCGTTGTTTAGTGTGGGACGCTACGTGTGTGAGCACCTTCGCTGCCTCCCACGTGAATCGTACCACCCGCACGGCTGGAGCTGCAGCCGAATATCAGGCGGACTTGAAACGGCAGAAATATGTCACACTAGGTAGTTCCTACATTTTTGTTCCCTTTGCGGTGGAGACAGCGGGTTGCTGGGGGACAGATGCAAAATGTTTTGTGCGCGACGTAGGCCGTAGACTCAGGCAAAAGGGGGAAGACCCCCGCTCCGAGTCATTTCTGGTACAAAGGGTGTCCATTGCGATCCAACGTGGAAATGCTGCGAGCGTTATGGGCACCTTTGGTCCAGAAATGACAGGGAGTGGTGTTTTTTGAACCTTGTTATTTTTATAATTTAGTTTTAATTGAGTTATTTTAGAAATGTAGGAAATAAACGACAACAAAAATACAAAATAGTTTTAAATAACAAGAGCGATGGTAGCCTAGTGGTTAGGGCGTGCGACTTTCAATCCGGAGGTCGCGGGTTCGAACCGGAATGTCATTTGATATTTATCACTCGCTTTTCGGTAAAGGAAAACATTGTGAGGAAACCACCTAAGCCCAATAAGGCCTAGTTTCCCCTCTGGGTTGGAAGGTCTGATGGCAGTCGCTTGCGTAAAAACTAGTGCCTACGCCACATCTTGGGATTTAGGTAGCCGACCCCGATTGAGAATTCACTCTCTACAAAGATATGGGACAAGGCTAGGAGGATGATGATTGTAAATAACAAATATTGTTTTCACAAATCAAACCATTTATTCTATAAGTACATAGGCCACAAGGGCACTTTTACATGTCTGAATCGGAATCTAATGAGAAGAAAGCCGAAAAATATTCATCGTAAATTATAGTAAAATATCAATCTTTAAATTTCTACAGTAAGTAAGTCCCGTTTTCATTTTATAATAAGATTTTTTGCGATAGCCTTAGGACTAATACCAGAAATGTGAATTTTTGTCCCCGACAGTGATTTGAAAACATAACGCCGAGTTCCTTGATTAACATTCAGTGGACTAAGTTTTAATTAATAAAGTTTGTGAATCAAACGCTTCTGTTTTGTAAATTTTGTAACGAATTACTGCATATAATTCAAATCAACTGCTAGAAATAAATTAGATGTTATCTGGGGTAACTTGATGTTAAATGGGGTAACATCGGCTGAAAGGATCTTGGAAAACGTTTTCACATGGTAAAATGTTCGAATTTTAAGCGAATGAAATATTTGAGTTTTGCAGTTTATTTGCAAGTGTGGTATTTAGATGCCAAGACAAAACTCATACCTACGTTTTGTTGATTGTTTTGAGATGAACTTTCTCTAGTTTTTAACCCCCGAAAAAAAAAGAAACACATGTTAAACTTACATTGCTGTGCCCTTTGCAGGGCGTCACATGTAGACCTATTTATTTTTACAAGCTTTTATTTAGCTTGCATGGTATGTTTAAAGTATGTTTGTTCGGGTGAAATCTTGCAACTCAATTTTGAAGCAGATATCGTCAACCGATTGAGCTGAAATTTTGCATACTTAGGTACTTATCTTTGATGACAATACAATAATATGGTACCATGGGGCTGATCTGATGATGGAGCCGGAAGGTGGCCATAGGAACTCTATAATAGAAAAAGCAATCCTACCGAGCTTGGGCTCTTTAGAATCGTCTCAGTGAGCATTTGATGGATATCCAAAGAAAAGTACAGTCGGCTTTAAAAGCTTGCCACTAAAATGTCATTTTTGACAGAAACTTATTAATTCCAACTATATTTGTAATGTGACATGCAATAAAGAATTTTGAATTTGAATTTTTAATAATATATCACCCCTCATTTATCTGTGTCTGTGTCTGTATATATGTGTGTCTGTCTGTGGCACCGTAGCTCCTAAACGGTTGGTATGATTCGAATGCTTTTTTTTATAAGCCTTGTCTGCCGAGATAGTTATTAGCTGTTTGGTTGGGTCGGGGGTTTTTAAATTTTGAATTTAGGGTATTAGTCAACTCATTTTGACTCAACCCAGGAGCGTTTTATACCTTCGATATCTCATCATCATCATCATTTCACTCAAAAAATCTATGAACAAGAAATGCCCCCCCAAATGTTCTCAGAAACTAGCCACC
Source organism: Apotomis capreana (assembly GCA_947623375.1). NCBI lineage: Eukaryota > Metazoa > Arthropoda > Insecta > Lepidoptera > Tortricidae > Apotomis > Apotomis capreana. The sequence goes on from OX392514.1 coordinate 3,265,634, forward strand.
GTTGTCGCCCTTATCCAACGGCTTCCTGTGTTCCTCACCAGATCGGACCCTGATCAATTCAGATCAGAATCTGACTGTCCCAACAACCATCGGTTCAACGAGAAATACCTACTATATCTATTTTGATCAAAATTTGCTTCTCTGCACAAATAAACGTGGAAGTTAATACATTACCTAATCCTCAACATGTGTTTGGCCTCTACGATGCCTCGTACCCTGGGCACCTCTTGAGCTACGGCATACCCTGGACAACGTTCTTCTTTCTTCTTCTTTATTTGTTCTTAAAAAAAAAAAACCAGATCTCCTTGTATGATAAATTAAAATTATAAACCTCATTCTTCATATTTGTTATCTTCAAATTTTCGCATAAAATCTGATTTTTTGTTTCTTCTTAATAATATCAGGTAATAATAATAGGTCTTGAAAATATTTGATTTTTCTTAGCAGTCGTCTTGATTTTTATTTTTGCTTCTTATTTTTTTATCGGTTCTCTGGTCAGGGTCGCTTGTAATATTGGGTGGTGGTTGGTGGTTTTAAAGTTATTGCATCAGCTGATATTATAATTAGTAACAATATCACAACATAGTATAAAACAAATTCGCTTCCAACTGTCTGTCTGTCTGTCCCTATGTATGCTTAGATCTTTAAAACTACGCAACGCATTTTGTTGCTGTTTTTTAATTATGAGAGTGATTCAAAAGGAAGGTTCATATGTATATTACATGCATAAATTATCAGCATTGCACCTGGGTCGCTAGTTAATACCATAAAATTTCATCAAAAGTCGCTTTCCGTCTAAATATTATTTTAATTAAAGCAACTGAACAGCAGACGGGGAAATTAAAAAAAACCCGAAAACCTAAACGTTATCCGCCGCGTCGCATACTTACATAGGAAATTTCCGCACAATTTCGTCAACCATTAACAGTAACGAACGGAACTTAACCTTTTTTATCAGGAAACGAAGGTTAAACCCGTGGCTCGAGTTCCCTTATAAGGGCCTTAAATAGTCTGTAAGCAGCGAATTTGTATGCGCGACTTGGTTCAAACGTTCCTCTGTTCTTTTGTTGTACTATCCTACTACAATCAAAGGTCGTATATTAACATGGACCTCATAGTAAGATACGACTTTTTGTCATCACACGGCAGTATGCTATCTTAGTATGCCAAAATGTAGGAAGTAACTTAATTGCAATATTGTCTTACGCCATTTGTAAGGTGGGTAAGCGACACAGAGGTGGGTTTGTTTAAGCTATTTATGCGTTTAGGTTTAAATGGTTTTCTGATAAGTATTTATGCAATTGTAGCCGTATTAAGCTTTGGTTTTTTTTTTAAATAACCGAGCGAGCGAAGCGTGGGAAGCGTTTGCGTTTCAACTTAACCAACAATTCTTTCGTATGTCCGAATTTTGGAACTTCGGATCGGATTCGGCTGTTTTCGCTAACAGGATGCATTTCTCAACCGTTTCTCGTGGAATTTTGTACGGTCGTTAAATTATCATTTTCTTTTTAAACACGCTTTTATTCCCGCCTGTACTTTCTAAAACAAACGTTAATTGCTAATCAAGACCAATAAAACACGCCTAAGCATGATGGGTTTATCGTTTACTGTTTAGGAGTTCCTATAGCCACCCTTTTTCTCCACAATCGGATCAACTCCAAGATACCAAATTATTGTATTGTATACAAATTCAAATTTTGCATATATATAATAAACATTCTTAAGATATAGGTACAAATTAGGTTAAGTTCATATTACTGTAATTGTTAAGTATCTTTTCTGAAAAATTACTGACTGTTGAGTTTCTTTCGGCGTTTCTTCTTAACAGTGGTCTCCTCTTGTGAAATGCCGGTAGAGTCAGACATGTTAAAGTGCCCTACTTGCAGAATAAAGTTCATTATTTCATTATAAATAATATAACGTTACACAAACAAACTTAGTTACAAGTGAAGCAAAAAAGTATACTAAAAGAGGGACTAAATTAAACTGATTTAAACATAAAAGATCATTCAATGATTTATAAATGTATGTTAAAGTCCCTTAAAATGGCATTAATGTAGATTGATTTTCTTACGGCATATACCTAATATTTGCTGCATTTTTTAAATGATGCTCAATTCTGAAAGGATATCCGTAATTATAGTTTATTTAATCTATAAAATTCTTTTCATATATTCTGACATAAATAAAATAACTACGAACTAGATTGCAAAATACAATTTTGGAAAATTGACATAATATATAATGTATTTGTGCATTAATAATTAATATATTTTTTTTTAACAATTTGTATTTTAAAATTTAATAGTAATAGAAATGATGTTTTTATAATGTATTGACTTGTAAAATGTTGACATTTTATTAATAAATGAGTATGAGTATGAGTATGAATAAATGAGTATGAGTAAGAGTATAGGTATGAGTACGAGTAAAGCAAGGCCCAATTCCACATGCGACGACACAATGAGAACCATAATGTTCATCTTTTGTTGATTAATTGCTTTATGATCTCATCTTTTCAAATTGATGTGTCGTTATTAACAAATAATAAAGTCTTATTTTTATTAAAACATTGTTTACCGGAACGCTGCTCAATCCTTTATGCATTGAAAAAACTTGATTTTCATTACTTTGGATAAGTACCTATTTTTAGCATTATAATGAAAAAATAACTTGTTTGCGAAATATTTAGTCCTGTTTCCTATTTGTTTACATCAGTGACATTGACCAACTTTTAACGTCAGTTACCAAAAATTTGTCGTTACCAGTAAATAAGTACCACTAAAATCCGCAATATGGTGTGGGCACCAGTGACCGGAAAATATATAGACATCGCTCCCAGTACAAAATTGGCTTTCAAAAACGGTCCCAACATTTGACTGACAACTCAAACCCTCCCCTCTACAAGAATTTGTCCTGCGCACAGTTTTAAATATTAGCCTATACGAAGTCATCCCTCCTCTTAGAAGTAGTTGTGATTGGTTAGTTAAAGTTTTCATTGGCTAAAATAGACTTGTAAGTGTCAAAGTCCATGCGCGGCGCACGAAAATGGGTAGTTGACAAACCTAATATGGATGCAGTAATCGAAAGGTAACCAGTTTATAAAATATATTACTCTAGCTCCTATTTTTTTTTTCATTCATTTAAGAACGTTTTTATAATAGTACCACTTTTGTGATTTACTTTCAAATGTGTAAAAAGCGTAATTTTTTTTGAAAACTATCGAATGCAACTTTACTGTCGCAAAATCTAAAATCAAAGTAAATTTTGATTTTATAATTTATTTTCATTTTTTTTGAAGACTAATCAAATGTAAATGACTTACAAGACAATAAAGCACACATAGCGTACAAATTGTTACCACATTGCGTTTTAGTTGGATGAATCCGGCATTGGTTTGATAATAATCATCATCATTAAAATGAACGCTACAGATCGGCGAAGATACTCTAGGAAACTACTGCGGTACTCTGCGTTCTAGAGAAACTGCATTTGTCCGCAAGTAAATGAATAATAAGAGATATTAAATTATGAATATCGTCGGGGATAGTGCAATAACGCGTAAGTAACAAGTGTAGATACGAATCAATATTCAAACAATGCTAAGTATTTTATTGAAATGACAACTTTATCGACAGCTGTTATTTACGCGGTATTGCACATCCCCGACGATATTTCAAGTTACTCATGAATTACTCATTTACACATACCTACTGTGGATACCGCAGGAAACAGAATATGTGACACTGAGAGGGACATTTTACTATTTATGCTACGAAAGAACATAAATTTACTGAAATCTATTTACACACGTATTGCTTAAAAAGTCCAAATCGATAACTTTTAACATAAACTCATTTAAACCTATTTTGAGCACTTCCATCAACATGCCCATTAATCGGACACTAAGTCAGTACAACACCTTTAGTAAAGACCATTTATATTGTTATAACATTTTTCAATTTGAGCAGATTATAGGTGTAAATCTTAATACCTAGGTACCTAAAATATAAATACCTTAAAAGGTAATGCATAATACCATCCCCATACAAATGTCTTCTAAAAATGTTTTATATTTTAATAATTCAAAGAATGTTAGTTACACGAACCAATGCATGCCGTGTTTTTTATTATTATTGCTGGAGTAGTTTCTACACCATTTCACTGCACAAGAAGGCATTTTGGAATAAAATTCAGATATGTTAATTTTATACAACCTGACATGTTCTGCCATCGACAGACGCCATCGTATTAAAACTGTCAATTTGGCCTTGGTACAAATGAATCGTTCTAGGTACACTTCACGTGGGGTCATTTTTGAGTTCTAATGAGACCTCTATGTTTATATGCGTTCACTGGTGGGCACCTATTATAGGTATTAATATAACATTATATGGAAATTGATGCCGGAAACGTCCCTACCAACGCCATCTCGCGTGAATTTGGGTAAAGTGATTGCGTAGCCTATAAACTTTCTCTTACATACAAATGCACGCAAATTAGTATAATTTAATATGTACATAAATTCATCACAGTACGCTTTGATGGATTAATCTGTCGCTGGTGTGAGCCAGTGATGTGGATATTGTATGCATCCGTGGGCACATAATTTTCATGAAAATATAAATTAAGTATCTACCTATTCAGGTAAAATATAAAATACTAGGTGTTCCCCTAGGAGTTTCTTTGCGTGATAGAATCATAACTGAGGATATTCACAGAAGAACTAAAGTAACCGATATAGCTCACAGAATTGCACGGTTGAAGTGGCCATGGGCAGGCCATGTAGCCCAGAGAACGGATGGCCGTTGGGGCAGCAAAGTCGTGGAGTGGCGACCACGTACAGGAAAGAGCAGTGGACAGGACAGATGCCCTGGGTAGGGTCGCAGGGAGTCGGTAGATCCGGTCTTCACAGGATGCCACATTGTGGCGGCTATGGGGGCGGCCTAAAGATACATAGGTGTCTGTGGTTGATTCATACGACGGCATGTTGACGGATAGATAGATACTTTACAACAAAAAAAAGATTTACGTGGACGAGGTTGCAGGCGCTGTCTAGTCCATGATAAAATTGAGCTGTTGGTAAAATTAAAATAGATTAGGCGCCTTTCAGCCCAATAACGGCCCTTTTTTCTACCTACCAGTGTCAAAAGACCGTATCCTATTACGAAAGTAAAGTCGCTTACAACCTTTGGTAATAAGAGTACTTTTCCTATTTATTTTTATTTTTAATTCCCGAATTTGGCTTCGATTTAGGGTAATGAATTAATTTTTAATCTTTAATAGTGTTTAAATAGGTCCTTATTTGTGGTCTAGGCGAAATATTATCTCATTTATTAACATGCTTAATACAAAATGATTCTTGGATGACCTTTATGCCCATTATTTTATTTCAATAATTATTTGTAATTTCACATATATAATATAATACTCCGGATCTAACCGCGTCCTGCGACCGTAATGATATGAAAACGACACGAAAAAAAATTAGTGTAGACTGTATATTTTATTAGTAGTGTAGGTAGTGTATGCCTCAGTTACAGTTAATACAGTAACATAGTTCGCACGCTTGGTAAAATAATGCAACATGTGACTTTGCGTCAAAAGTGGTTTTATCTAGACACGCGGCAGCGTGTCCAGCCAAGTTCACCGCAGGAACTGGCGAGCAGCAGCCGTGTGTTATATTACACGAACCGTTTGGAGCCACTTTTGACCCCTCAATAACTCCAAATCTATTCAACAGAAAAAAATGAAATTTGGCTTATGTATTTAGGTCCCTGAGAACAACTAGAACCACAAATTTCATAAATGTAGATGAAATAGTTATTGAGATATTGACGTCCAAAAAACGGCATTTTTATCACTGACTGACTGACTCACTAGTAATCAAAAACCTAACCCACTTCCAGGTGACCTAGAAAGATGAAATTTGGCATTCAGCTTGGTAATTGTGTGTGTACACATATAAAAATCAAAAACAGTGATATTTTTTAGTTTTATTATTATTATTATTTATGCTTGTTGCCTCAGAACTCCGTCATTTATTAACCGATTTGGAAAGTTCTTTCTTTGTTTGTAAGATGGCACTCTCTCTCTCACACACACACCACACACACACACACACACACACACACACACACACACACACAGAGAAGGTTAATAAATTGCCGTGGCGCGGGGACGGATAGCGAAGCGCGGGAGCGCGGCGTGGCGAGGAGCGGTCCGGCCCCTCCCTCTACCCCGCGTCACTCTAGTCAAGACAGGTGGGGCGTCAATTCAAATTTCTGTACAAAAAGTAATGATATCCCATCAAAAACATAAATGTTAAATTAGAGCCAAGTTCTCGCATGCAACGTTGTCGACTTCGCCGACAAAAGAATTGAGATCTATATGGGCGCCAAGTTCTTTGCCCTAAATTTTTTAGATACAAGGACATGCGACATACTCAATGCATTTATTTTACTTGGGGTGTAATTCAATATCAAGATTTGACTTGGCTAGTTTTCACAAACTGACTTAATTTTATCAAAGTAACATAGTATTATTATCAAGCTAACAGTATAAGTAACAGGACGTACACTAACTTGCGTACATACCTTTACGAAAATAGGTTAATGATTAGACAAATGTAATATACATTTATATGTAAAAACTAGCCAAGTCCAGTCTTGATATTGAATTACACCCCAAGTAAAATAAATGCATTGAGTATGTCGCATGTCCTTGTATCTAAAAAATTTAGGGCAAAGAACTTGGCGCCCATATAGATCTCAATTCTTTTGTCGGCGAAGTCGACAACGTTGCATGCGAGAACTTGGCTCTAATTTAACATTTATGTTTTTGATGGGATTACGGAAATATCCTTAGAATTATGCGTTCTACACGGTAGAATTTTTTTATAATTTTAACTTTTGTCGTTTCTGAGATATTTTAAGCGGAAAACGACGCAAGTGAAGAGGCGACGTAAAATAATGCTACAAATGCGTATGCGTCCTTTTTTGACGTCGTTCCTGTGAGCGCATATCGGCGCGCGCGTTGTCGTAAAGTCAGATGCGTCGGTGTTACCGGACTGTGATCATGCGTTGCGTTTTGGATCTAAATCGGCGACAATGGATGCCGAAAACGAAACCGGTAATGATAAGTACTTTTTACAGGTCAAGAAAATTATCTTGTTATAAACAATCGTATGTGCACATACGACTGTTTGAGTTCTAATTATTGAGATTAAATAGCCAGTCGCATGATCACATTAGACGTTATTTATCGATTTTTAACTAATTAATTTTTTTTTTAACAAACATGTTAGGCAATATTGCCATAATGTTATAAGAAGAGTTTAAGGTAATTTAATTGTTTTTTTAAATTATGGTCGTATATTCATTTGCGTCGTTGTTGTACAAACTATTCATAGTCGCATCGTAACATGTTGCGTTATTTTAGGTCGTAGTTTAAGATGCGTCGTTATCAAAAAGTTTGAAGGTATAAAAAAGCATGTTATTGTAAAAAAAATCTAACGTTTTATTAATATGTAATAACTAAATGTCTTACCTGTAATTCCGACCATCTAAAACCCTGAAATTTATCTTTTTTTATTTTTATTACCTATATGAACTGTACGAACTTTACCTACAAATAAAATCTACTTATTTGTAGATCTTAACATATTTATCATATTGTATTTATTTCTATGATGCCGTTTTTAGAGAAGTGATTATTATTTTCGTTATTTGAAGTTTCTAAAGGAATCTCGAAATATTGGGACACGAGGAAATCTTCGACAAAGCGAACTTAGAAGAATCTGCTCTACCCGACCCTATCAGCGAAAAAATAACCTGTTACTACTTACTAATGCATTCATCATGCTAGCATATGATGTGCTTGTAACAGTAAAAGCAAAAAAATATAAGAAGGAAGGCCCTGCTCTCGACAGATGTCCACCAAAACTTTTAAACCTAGTTAAATGTTTCCACGCACGGTGCTGTTGTTCATGACAGCCGGACTTCTGCTTTGTTCGACATGCGGAGGGACTGCGGCCGAGTATTGCCTCCAATCCAATACTTTTCGACATCTTTTTCCCTGCTTCTGAAGGTTGCATTTGGGAACTTTAGTTTAGGGGATACACTTTACACACAAGAGCAGAAGGGAAACTTTATGATTTTTTCCTGTTGAGGTCTCGTCGTAAACGTATACATCGATTCACTGTTATTTTCCGATGATGCCGCATTCGTTGCCAAAAAATTCCCAAGAGTTACAGATTCTTTTCGATAAGTTCGCACACCCTTGTTCTCTCTTTTCCATGTCCATTAATGCTAAGAAGACAGTTGTTCTGGCGCAAGGTTTTCACCAGAAACCAACTATTTTGTTGGATAGTGTCGTGTCCCTTGATGTTGTAGATCCAGTTCCCTTATCTAGCAATCCCACTTGTCAAGCAATCTGTCACTGAATGTGGATATCGGGAACCGGCTTGGTAAAGCGGTTACAATGTTTGGGAAGCTCAGTGCAGGATTCTAGACTAGTCACTATCTGACAATCAAGACCAAAGTGTTTGTGTATCAAACTTGTGTTCTGAGTATAGTTTTGTGTGGAACTGAAACCAGTACGTCGTATGCCAAGCAAGAAATAAGGCTGAATATTTTCCACTTGCGGTGCCTTCGTAGCAGTCACACTTCATATCACTTGGCGAGACAGGGTCACGAATGTGTGTTGTAAGTCGCGCAGTTTTCCAGGATTTCTGCAATGCTTAAACAGCGTAGATTGTGATGGCTGGGGAAGCATGTGCACCGTATGGATGCCACTCGCTTACTGTGTACCCTGAAATGTGGGGAGGCCCATGTTGCGTTTCAAGGACTGCACTAAGCGAGCAATGCCGGCATTTGGCATCAGCCCAGCAGACTAGGAAACTCTAGCCGACGAGCATAGCAAGTGGAGCAAGTCTTTAGCCGAAGACTGTAAGACTGAGAAATCAAAGCTTGTTTCAGGTTTTAGCCGCAAAACGCGAGAGGAGACGCCATAATGAGAGGAGGGTTGTTTCACCAGCTCGATCATCTAACGACCCTTTATCGAAATGTCAATCTACATCACTGTCACTCCTGCATTGGACTTTATAGTCATTCTTAATCTTAACACTGCCACAAAAACGCTGCATAGTAAAATAATCAACTGATACAAATTTTAAGGCCTTTGATGAAAACAGTTTATGACTTATATAATTATTAGGTCTTAAAACATTCGTGTGTTTCGTAAAACCAAGCTCAGGTCAATGCTCATGTTTTATGGCTTATCATTAAGTAACAGTTGTATATATTACTATCAAAAAGTTTAATATTCTTATCTATTCGTTTATTAAGTTATATAATACAAGTACGGGTATTTTATAAATAAAATTTATATAGTGTTTAGTATGAACGAGTTGTTACTTACTAGTTTCAGTTTTTAACGCTTATTTTATTTATGGAGTACATATTTTATGGAAATTATTATGTAAGTGATGATACCTTATCACGCCGATAAAAAGTTAATATGTATTAAAATTTATAACATTGTTTTATCTTCTTGCACTTACTGTGTTCTAGTAGCAAACCACAGTATTTTTACTCATTGCTGCCTAGTTATTTAAGTAAATAATTCTGTAAAATAAGTTCACTTGAAATAATATTCATTTACAGATACCTAAATCTTTCAGATTCTATAGAAATATAATATTTTACACATATACGACCTCATAATTTCAAGGGTTATTCATAAAACAAAGACGTATGTGCACATGCGTCACGTAGATTTTTGTAAAATAATGACGGATCTGCTGATACGTCGGCTTATGCTTGGTAATAAATAGCCGTATGTGCACATCCGTTACATTATTTTTAAAAATAATGCGTTAAATTAAATGGGACATAACACATTTAATTGATTGCATTAATATAAACCTATATGCAAAAGTACATGACAATTCGACGAAACGCAAAAATGTTATCAGCAAAAATCACTTGGAGAATTTTTAAACTGCTCTCCTGTAAAGTGCACATTTTGCAGATGTGGCTTTGTTTTACCAAGGGTGCGAGTTGTTTACAGCAACATAAAATAAAAATATTGCTTGTAGGGCAAGTACTTAATAATAAATATCGATGTTACACTAATTTTAAAGTTATTTATTTCATACTCGTTGATCAGACAATATGCTTATCATAATCAACTGAACAGAAATACAAACTAAGGGATTATAGCGCAACTTACATTCAAATCAAAACAACACTAACAGGAGAATGCAATCCCTCGCAGTGCGGCCCTATTCGACGTAGGGACAGTGAAACCCTGTCTTACTTTTTCACCGACTTCAAAGGAGGTTCTCGCTTCGATTGCATGTTTTATAGTATGTTGCACTCGCAATTTCAGCGATATAACAGCTGTAAAAGGGCTAGTTCATGTTTGAATACCATCGGTCATTCTGCGACGTGTTTGCCAACACTTCTCGTCGGCGGTGTGATGAATGTTCCGTGTTGATGTTGGGAATGAAAACATACACGTCCGTTTCACGTTCTGTAATTTGAATAATATTAGGCCATTTATAAGTTCTAGGTGTTGTTGTCATTCATCATTGGCCTTTTACATCTATATATTATATAACAGATGTGTTAAGCAGCGTCTAATATAGTGAGGCATTTACGAAGATGGCTGGATATCCCGATACGTGACAGTCACGGTCACGGCCACATAAATGACAATTGTTATCATTAAGATATAAGTAAATAACCTAAATTATTAATTTCAAACCGGTCATAAGACCCTCATTCAGTAGAAAATGCTATTTAAACTGAACATAACCACAAAATGCTGAATTCTTAGCTTCAATATTAGCTGAGATTTTGTCACTTGTTCCAAATAAAGCTGAGTATCTAGGAAACTATTTGTCCTATTTCCACCAAACGTAACTAAAAACCATCTCGACGAACAAGGCTATCGATTAATAAACATTTTCGAATCGGTCCATCCGTTTGGGAGTTACGATGCTACAGACAGATACACAAATACACAGATGCACATAATTAAATTGATCACACCCCTTTTTTCGTCGGGGTTAAAAAAATGGATCAGTTCTACTATCAATGCTCTGTCCGTATAAACACTACCTACAGTTGATTCTCTATTTTGATTTTTATCGGTTGTTTATGTAAAATGCAATGCATCCTGGGGTGTGGCGACGCAATCGACCGACGCGTACGGTTACGGAAATTCAACAGTTTTCTTTTGTATATTTCACTCATCATTTCAGCGATATAGCAGTTGTAAAAGGGCTGACTTATGAATGCCATCGGTCATTCCGCGACGTGTTTGCCAACACTTCTCATGCGGCGTGATGAATGTTCCGTGTTGATGTTGGGAACGAAAACATACACGTCCGTTTCACGTTCTGGCTTCAATATGATTTGTAGGTAGGTTTTTTACTACATGATTAATAGCGCATACCTATCGCTAAAGTTGAAACATAGTGACGTGATCTTATTTAAGCTTAATTAATGATAGTTATCATGAACTATTTATATTTTTTTATTATCAGTTAAAATTACACTTTTTACAATTTAAATCGATATGGGATTTGGATGCCCAAACTAATTCAACACAGATGATAATTATATACGAATAAGATAGTTATACTTAAAAAGAAGGTGCCCGTAACTTCGTAAGCGTATTTTTTTTATATTGTAGTTGGGAAAAAGTATCCTATAACCATCTTTGGATGTCCAGCTATCCACAGGGACCGAAATTGGTTAAAATTTGTCCAGCCGTTTTGACGTGGTGCGGGGACAAAAGAAATTATGAAAACAGATGGCGTCAGGTTGGCATGGTGCCGCGTGCCCAAACAAAAAAAATGACGATCCTGCATCACGCTATTAAGATTTTTCCTGAAATCATGACCTCTCTCCGTAGAAAACAAATTTTCAACATTTAATTGTATAATTTTATAATAGTATAGAATAGTAACGTATTTGCTAACTTTATTTTGTGTGTCTGATTTGAACTAGAGAGAACCGAACCTAAAATTCTAGTATCGATTTCAAATTTAATCAAAGAAAAACATTAATACTTATCTGTCTAATATAAAATTCAGGATCACATCTAGAATGTACCTACACAAGACGTGTTTTATTACGGCGGCGACCAAATCGCTTTCAGATAATTACTATCACTAAATGAGACTTAGACCGGCTGAGCTCAGAGCTATAAAAAGGGTATTTCATTATGGTCTAGGCCTACGTACGAGGGCTGAATATTACTTGGCATCACAGGGATAACTTTGGTATAAGAATGGCCAAGTCATTTTGGTATACAAGGTGATTGAGAAGTCATGAGCATTAACCAAAAGGGGGATGGCACACTGAGCAATATTCAGTATGTGGCTAACCATGAAATGAAAAAAAGAACGGGGGTCTGTGATTGTTGCGTTTATCACGTGCATAAATAAATGACAAAACAGCTGTCACTTCCACTCGCATTTTGTCAAAAGGTGACAGATGCTTTGTCACTAATTTATCGCGTGATAAAAGCATCCATAGGCCACCAGAACTCTTCCATACATCCAGGTGTTACAGCTGATCTTTTTTCAACGCCACTTCGCCAACCCGGTCTCGTCAAGCTTGCGCCTTACTTATATGCGTCACTATAGAGATCAGACGCAAATTCGACCAGGTAGTAACGTAAAATGTCAGTGCCCTTACCATGAGTTAACGTGTATGTAATCTATTATTATCAAATAAAACGTGATAATAATGCGGCGCCCCTACCGGTTACTTTGTAGAACTACAATTCTCCATACAAATCTTTGACGTAGTCAGTGTAAACTTATGGTAAGAGCACTTTATGCAGTTCGAATCGCAAACATCGCGTTTTAATGAGATTTAAAACTAATATAAGTACCTGAGATGTAGCTAAGATCTTGCTTAGTTGGCGATATCCCAAAGCAGAGTATCTCGCAATACGAACTCAAAGAAAAACGTCCACTTTAAATTTAGAACTGTCGCGTAAATTTGCGACCGAAATACACTACCCGTTTCCAACCCGGCAGATTGAGGCCCAAGCGGTCGCAGACTAGCCAGCCTATAATTATGTTCTTAACAACCGAAATGTCTACTTTGCCGGCCTTTAGCGCCGCAAGGGAGCTGAAACTTTGTCCCAATGAATCATGGCTGCGTTTCGTATGTGAGTGCATTTAGTAATTTGCAGTAAATTGTGGAATGATTCAGAAGGGCTTTCCTACGGTGGACAATTAGTACGGGAAAGTTAAGGTTTAATAATGTGGTACGGTGCTTTTGATAGGCGATTATCTTTGATTAAATCTGTTATTTATGGGTGTGATATTTGGGTATTTAACAAAATATTATGTAAAGGTACAAATCGATACTAATCCATCCATACTAATATTATAAATGCGAAAGTGTGTCTGTCTGTCTGTTACCTCTTCACGCTTAAATTGCTGAACCGACTTAGATGAAATTTGGTATGGAGATAGTTTGAGACCCAGGAAAGGACATAGGATACTTTTCATCCCGAATAAATTTAGTGTTCCCGTGGGATGAGCGGGTAACACCGCGGGGCACAGCTAGTTGTAAATAGTCCTTCGGTTGACGTTGTGTACGATCTACTTAAAGAAGAAACCGTTCAAGTGCGAGTCTAACTCACGCACCGAGGTTTCCGTACAAATACTTATCCCATTTTAACTGGCCGGGTTAAGTTAAGTTTGCACCTGGTATGGCGCCGGTTACAAATGAGGTACAAAGTTAACGCAACTGACCACGTATAGGAACCCCACTTAAATATTTATTTTATTCAGTTTTTAGTATTTGTTATTATAGCGGCGACAGAAATACATCATTATGTGAAGATTTCAACTCCAGCAGTCCAGCTACCACGGTTCATGAGATACAGATACAGCCTGGTGACAGACGGATGGACAGAGGAGTCTTAGTAATAGGGTCCCGTTTTACCCTTTGTGTACGGAACCCTAAAAAGATACTGTTGTGTGGTTTTGTACCTCATTATCGTCCGTCAAGAAGAAGCGTGGTTCATTAATAAGACTTCGTGCATTGTCATTTTGGTGGATTATCAGCTCTAAGAGCCAGCGCACACTACGGCTTCTAGTGGCCGCGACAGTACATCTCTCTTTTTCTCACTTCGAGCGTGCAAAAGAGACATAAAATTATGTATTGTCACGGCCACAAGAAGCCGTAGTGTGTGGCGCCAGTAAAGAGCAGGAGATGGGCGTCTTGGGAATGTTATGTGTATGTAGAACGGACTTCCCAAGACTGGTGCAAATGGAAGACTTTGATTCGAGCCCTAAACCCCAACAGTAGGTAAAAGGATGAAAAAAAAAGATTGTGATATTAGGATGAAATTATTTTGTTAACGACCTAAAATAACAGTTGCTTGTTGGTTAGCATAACTCTGAGAGTAAGTGCATAAAACGGACTCAACGTCCGTCAAAACTTTATATGACAGTGCCGTAAATTTTGCTAAAAATCCACTAGAGGCGCGGCCTGAATTGACGTGGCATTGTGGATATCCAATTAACAATATCTCCGTTTTATCAGACATAATACGAATATTACTGTCGTTTTTTGCTATGTGCGATGTAAATATTGGCATTGACTAATTATAAGGATAGTTACATATTTTATTTTTATCAAAATGGCGGAGATATGGGGTTTGAAAACGTGCATGTATGCTTACATTCACGAAGTTTCCGTCTACAATGACAGATTAGGTGTAAAAAAATGACATAAGTTGGTACCAAAACAAGCACAACTTTCAACCACTACAATATTAAACAAAATAAATTTCAAACTTTGTTTTTGAAATCCAACAGAAAATTGAAGCCGATTTTCTCTCCCCAAGCCCCCGAGTATAAACTCCTAAATAACACAACACCTCCAAAACTTTCACAAAATGAAACCTTTATTTATTTTATTCCCTAAGTGGGAACTCATTTCTTTTCTCACGTTTTAGGCGTTAAATGTATTCAGACAAATTTACGTAGAAAATAAAACGCATATGTTACACGGAAATGAGAAATACGAGGGGTGTTTTTACTCGCTTGATCTGGTAATGAAGTGTTTTGTGCTATTTCCAAGCAATCAAGACATTTAGTTAATTCTATCAAATTGTTTTTACCTCTTCATTGTGTTATAAAAATGTATTTTTATAATGGCTTTAAATTAAATGTTCTGTTTTATGATGAAAACTATAAGAATATTTTCTTGTAAAAATATTTCCCACTGTTATCCCACCGTCAGTCAAAATATTCTGTTGAATGTCAAATCGAATCTACTTCATTATTTTTGTAGGTTAGGTTAGGTTAGACTTCTATTATTTTTATAGTTATGCGTGCCATATGAATATTTCTGTTTAGTCTTAGTTAAGCGTTTCTAAAATATAATATATGCAGTCTTACACGCGCATAAAAGACAGCTGGGTCGCGGCAATATGATCGAGAAATCGCACACTTCGATATTGGGGTCTTTGCATAAATTACCTAATATTATATTCATATCTAGGGATGTAGCTTTTATAAATTTTTGAAAAAAAATCTTAAGTGTAAAAAAAAGTATTCTATATCCATTCGGGGTGGCGTCAACACACGAAATTTCATCGAAATCTGTTCAATAGTACAGCAGTGAAAAGGTAATAGATATAACATTATAATCATGCTAATCATTAAAGGGATTGGACTTATCAGCAGAGTTCGTAAAATGCGAGAAAAAGTACTAGGGTTGTCATACGTCGTTTCAATCGATTTTGCTCGCATTGTACGATACCTGGTTATCAGTGACTTGTTTTAGCTTAGTGTCATAATAATCCCACCAAAAACATTTCATGTAAAATTGGCGGCCAAGACTCACATGCTCATAACGCTTTTGCTGTAAAAAAGTTATCAGATCCCTGGAAAAGCCAAGCCACTAAGCCCTGAGTTTACTAATCCTACACCTTGGCTTCAAAGGTATGGCTTGGCCGTTTCATAAAATCACGTAAATAAGTCCAACGGAGCGTCTGGCCCATACGATATCAAGAAGTTAAGTTTATGTCTTTATGATAATATATATAAACTTAATTCCTTACGATGTAGGCCGGACAGTCCATTAGACTTATTTACGGTACTTTATGAAACGGCCAATCCATACCTTTGAAGCCAAGGTGTAGGATTAGTAAACTCAGGGCTTAGTGGCTTGGCTTTTCCAGGGATCTGATAACTTTTTTACAGCAAAAGCGTTATGAGTATGTGAGTCTTGGCCGCCAATTTTACATGAAATGTTTTTGGTGGGATCTCATTTCTTTTTGTAAAGTAGTTTTTAATTTTAAGGTTTTTTTATTTTTTTTTTGTGCTGTAGCGTTTTTAAGTTAGTAGTAATAATTGTATTTAAGAAATACTTACGTTTAGCCCCATATATATACACTTTTATCCCCCATTATGGAAAGCCCATACAAACTTTCATCCCCTTATTTAAAGGGTGAGGGGTGAATTTCTAAAAATCCTAGAATGTGTATTTTATTTATAACAATGAGTCCCAATAGGTATCAATTTTCAGACCTCTAGTATCAAAATTTGCGAAAGTCTCATACAAACTTTCATCCCCTAGTTTAAGGGGTTGGGGGGTAAAAGTTCCAAGTTTCAGAATTATTCTATTGCAGTTTGTGTACTAAAAATAGCTTACATACCAAATTTCAGCTTTCTAGGTCATCGGGAAGTACCCGAGAGGTTTTGATACGTCAGTGTATAAGTGAGTGGCAAAATCGGCGTATTTTAGGTACCAATTAAACCTAAAGTATAAAAGCTAGATCAATAAAATTAAGTACATTTTATATGTTCCCTAACAGCATCTTAACCTGTGAATTTGGGCGCTCTGGTGTTAACTGAGCCAAAGCTATGAGGGTTTGAAAATTAGACGAAACGGTTCGAGAAAAGGTAGGTAGTGCCCCACTTCTTTTTTGCTCGTCTTGGCGGGGGCACTAGCGTGCCCCCAGATTAAAGTAGATTCACGACTGTGTTTATGTCGTATGATTAATAAATACGTTTGAGATAAAAATACGATAAAGCATCCTGTCTCTCTTCGACACGCACATGAGTAGGAGTGACAGATACTTATTTAACCATTGATACAAAGATGGTGGAGAGGTCAAACACATTGGATCGGTAATCCAAAGGTACCGGGTTCAACCCCCGGTCTCTTTCGCCAGGTTACGCATTTAATTTTTTCTTTGTGCTGTGGATCAATGATTCAATATAAAAAATTGTGATGTTCATTACATGTTTCCTAAAAAAGATGCTTATTATTTATCTATCAAGCGATAAATGCGATGACCAGAGACCCACAGGATTATTTTATACTAGCTGCCCCGCGAAGCTTATCCCAGGGGAACACTACATCTTTTTTGGGGTAAATAGTGTTAATCCAGTGTCAGCTACCTTCATACCAAAATGTATCTAAATTGGTCTAGCCGCTTGAGCGTGAAGAAGTAACAAACATACACATAAACACACTCACATACTTTCGCCTTTATGATATTTGTGTGATTTTATGATTTTATTTATAAAACCTTTTCAAAGCCATTTTGATACTGACAGTTGCACAGCCCTAAATTGTAGGTCATTCCCAACTCGCCTCTTACATTTGACGTAACACTCCCCCCCAACGTTGGAACGCTGCCAGTAATGACCCGACTGGAAATTTAAAAAGCATACCCACTATATAGCAGCAACCATTTTTTAAAGATGAAAGTTATAGCCATTCATTTTACTTAAATATTTTGCTTCTTTTTAAGTTAGAGAGCACTTTGGCGAACAACCAATCCTTAAAGTCAACAGTGTCGTTGTAAAACGACTTCTACTTGTGTGTTTTATGATTTTAATTAAATACACGAATTCAGTACCAAAATTTACAAATCAAGAGCGTGCCTTGGTTGAATTTCCTTGTTAATATTCTTAGTTTTCAAAGCGTCCTTTTAATAATAAAGTGAACTGAAATTGTAAGTATGTAATTGTAATTTTTTTTTTCAATCAAGTTATATTGCCTTCAGCTTGCTTAATTGAAATACACGCTCTTCCGTAGAAAAAATGTTGGAACACTTGAAGGATGAAGGGGACTACTTTTTTAATACCTATAGAGCAGCAAGACTTTACTTATCTCTATAATTAGGTGCATCATAATACGGCCAAAAGACGTTTACTTCTGTACAAAAAACTCCCTTAGGATCTCTAGACGATTGGCCGACTTCTGCCCTCATAATTACGTTGGTAAAAAGTCAAGTGCGAGTCGGTCTCGGGCATAGGGTTTCGTGAAGGGATACGTCTACCGCATTCGGTTTCGGTATTTGATAGTCGTTCGCAAGAAAGGGGATTTTATGTTCTGATAGAGTATTGTTTCCAACTCAAATTGGAGAACCAGCCAAGGCGGCTACCATCTGCCTCCTCGTGTGCTACAAACCTTTGGTCATATAACTTGTAAAAATCCTAGCAATTTGTAGAAGCTGATGGTGATGGGTAAGATTGGAGTCGCTCCATACAAGCATATACATTATACACACGTACTTTGAAATTAGGAACAAAAAAAACGTTTCTTGCGAGTGTCTGCCAAATAATAATACCGCATCCGATGGACGGCAAAAAAGTCAATCTTCTGTTATTAATAAAATAATGAAAGAATGAAATAATGAAACAATGAAATAATGAACTTTATTCTGCAAGTAGGCCTACTTGGCCACAAGGGCACTTACATGTCTGAGTCTACCGGCATTTCACAAGAGGAGACCACTGTTGAGAAGAAACGCTGAAAGAAACTCTACAGTTAGTATTTTTTTCAACAATAATAAGCACTTTACTATTACAGTAATGATAATGAACTTAACTATATGTAGTTCTTACTGTATTTTAAGATATAAAAGTTACAACCCTACCTATTACGGTTAGTAAGGTACAACCCTACGACAGACAGATAGCAGAAGCCTAGTAATGGTCCCGTTAGCTTAGCACCCATTGGGTACGGATGTACGGAACCTTAAAAACAAACTCAAATAATCGATAAAGAGAAATCGCGCAGTAAGTAATTAAATATAGAAATAACAAGCACAAAACGCCGGAAGGACTCCTACTCCTAACCAACACTGCGGAATGGTTACGAGTTTATTGGATATATTGCGGTGAATCGAATCATTTAGGATACAACAAAGGAACCGGTTTATAATCAAACGAAATAGGAAACCTCATTTAATTTCGAGCTAGTATTTTCTGATTTTTGCGGGCATATCTCCAATTTTGATAAGTTGATAAGGCTCCGCGTCTGTTTAAAAATGCTGATGTTTTAGACAGTTTTCTCTATAATCGATTAAGTTTCTTGACATATTATCAATGGTACTACTGGAACAGGGCTATTGAGATTTATTGGTATATATATGAAACCTATAGTTTGAATTTTTCATTCTAAACTTACAAGTTCGTTTTAGCATGCTTTCTCTATCAACTTCGGTTAAAAATTTGAGATGGAAATATTGAAACAAGGTTACCCGACAAAATACGATGGAAAACTATTATTCACTACATCTGTATTTATTTATGACCGACTCCAAAAAAGGAGAAGGTCCTTGGTTCGTATAATCGTCTTTGAAAACTGGAGGTCTTTAGTTCATCGATTTTTTTTTTACGTTCTTCAATTACTCGAAGACCGCTGGAATTCTTTTGTAAGTGTTTACGGAACCCTAAAAACAAACACAAATATTCGATAAAGAGAAATCGCGCAGTAAGTAATGAAATATAGAAATAACAAGCACAAAGCGCCGGAAGGACTCCTACTCCTAACCAACACTGCGGAATGGTTACGAGTTTATTGGATATATTGCGGTGAATCGAATCATTTACGGATACAAAGGAACCGGTTTATAATCAAACGAAATAGGAAACTTGGGATCTAATTCGAGAATGCCGTTTGAGAGATCGCAAAACGTCAAAACTCTATTAGCAAAGGGCGGACATTGGATGCAATATGGTGACGAAAGCATGCAGTTTTTGTAGTCATATCGATATTACGTATATCGTTTGACATGATTTTGACGTATATTGCATCCACTGTCCGCCCTTTGTATTAGATAACAGTGATATCGCCTTTGAACTGTCATTAAAACGCAATGAGCTTCAAGTGACATATCACATCTCAATTTTGGAAATACGAAGGCGATAATGACTGTCAAAAATGCTATTCATGCATATGAATTTCTGTTTTGAACGAAACGCACTGACTGAACTGACTAATTTCACGCCCTACACGGTCAAGTTAAAGTATGCGCCTGTTATTTATGCCGTCACATACAAAGAAAACGCAAATTAAGTGCAACCGGATTGACGAAGTTGCGATGTTCTAGGGATATCGCCACTTAGGAACACGTCAAAAGTGACGGATGGCGATGAAATGGAGAGATCTACATCATCTCTCTAAAATTGGTCGAATTATCCCCCTGATTTTATTAGGAGTTAAAGTATTTTCTGATGTTTGTCGGCATATTATCTGAAATCTAAAATTTTTGTTTTGCACCACCTTCTTTGTGCAAGAGAACGTGCAGGCTCTATATGTAGGTAGCAGCACTATCTATGTCAATGTCACTGTAAAAGATTCAGATTGGTAGTACCAGTTGGCATTGGCACCACCTTCGGTCTGTACGTTCACTATGTGATCGAAACACATTGGCTAATGCATTAAGCAAACGCATTCTATAATGGTTGATATGCGAGCTCGCGCGCATAAATTTATCCGAATCGTCCAATTGTCATTTGGCTCGAATAAATGGCGGGGACGTTGGAAACTCATTGATCTCTGTAAATAGATTACTAAGTGCGGTAGCCAATGTGGCAATGATTTTCCAATCTGTGGTCACTGGTCATTAAAAGGGATCTATATCTGAATCCCTAACGTTTTTTGATATATTTTTGCATTCCCTAACGTTTTGTCATAATGATCACTTGTCTTAGGACAGACAAGTGAGTGTTAGCACTCATAAGCCCTAATTTTGGTTTTCCTAATATCTTATTTCCTACTTTGCCACATAGATTTGACGACACGTTTGGCTCGGTTTTAGACACCTGCCTACTTAGCCAGCCTTGGGTCATTGTTGTTTTATGCATTTAAGTATTTATTTATCGATATAACTAAAACCGTATATCGTCGTCTAGTACCCATAACACAAGCCTTCTTGAGCTTAATTTGGGACTAGATCGTTTTGTGTGGCGTTGTCCGATATTCATTTATTAATTATTTATTGATAACTTATCCTAATGTCTTTTGTCATAATGATCATTTTGTCCTAACACTCATATGCCCTAATTTTGGTTTTAATCGCTCGGCTCGAGTACTGTTGTGGTCTCAGTTCTAACTTAACCTAACCCATTAAACTAATTTACTGGTAGCAGTTCGGTGGTTGCAAAAGGGGCGGGGACTTAAAAAAATTAAAATTGATTTTAGGGATTGCGAGGAATATGGCTTAAATATAAGGGTTAATGATAGTTAGGGATATTGATGTTTCGGACAAATGATTTTTAGGACAACCATTACGTTATGGAAACTGATTGTTATGGCAATTGATCGTTAGGGTCCATTAGGACAAAACAGTTCAGGCAAGTGATTTCAGGACAAACGATGTTAGGGATCGCGAGGGAGACCCCATTAAAAGACTTACGTAACCATTACCGAAACAATGTTTCCATTCAGTTACGAAGTACTTAAACTATGCTTTTGATATGAATAAATGTGCACCTATAAATAATTTGTAGAATGCATGGATCGCGAAATTAAATTGGCACGCCGAATGGGTAAGTTACACACTTTATCCAATGCATCAACATCATGTAGCTTATAATTAGTTGTAACTGCAAATAACTGATTTTGATTTTGATCTTTTAATCATAAAAAATACAACAACGGTTTAAGGCGACGTTTCAAGTAAAATAGATATGAGTGCTTTCTGAACCAGACCTTGTCAAGTCAAAAAACATTGTGATCTCAATAAAGAAAAACTCATCTTCACAAAACATTTTCAAAAGCAAATCCCAAGTCAGCCCACCCGTGAAAGGTATTAGCTTTTTCTATAGAATACTCTTGAAATTCTCACAATACTTTTAGGATATAAATATAAGGGATTCCTTTAGAGGCTGATTCTTGGTCAGAGCCGTTACATCAATCATCGCATTATGGGAGACGTTCTAGGACTGGGTGTAAGTGACAAGCGTGAGCGTAAGTGACAGTAATTTATGGCGGTCTGTTACGATCTTTTGATTCAGTATTAAAGTGTGGATATACCGGGTGTGGTCTGAAATAGGAACCATATATTTAGACATTGTTGTAGAAACAATCTTTAAACTAAACAACATATGATTAGTAGCTTTTTTAAATAGCTCGTATTATTCCATTACTTGCAGTCAAATATTGTTCTTTATCCAAAGAAATGACAACCAGTCCATGCGGTATGTGTGAGTTAACACAATATCCATGTTGAATGGCTGACATCAAAAATACGTTTAATATGTTTCAATTTGTTGCTCTTATTACAGGTCACACCCCGTATGTAGATCTGAATCTCTGAACTATATAGCACAATAATAAATTATTGTCTGATTTTTTTCTTTCACTACTGTAGCGACTAAACGCTACGGAGTCGTGCAAAAGCATGTGGCGCTAGATTAAGTTTCCCATCAAAAACGTACATTGACCGGGATAAATGTAACACCACCCCTACTTCGAATGTCTTAATGTCCGTGACCTGATGATGATGTGAAGAAGTGTGATGAAGACCCGCTACCGATCGCTTCTAGGTTTTCAAACCAAAAAGTTATTTATTGGCTGAATTTTATTGACACCGGGACAACACTCATAAACCGGCATATGTCCCGACGAGCGGGACGTATGGCAACCCTACTATATCTAACTTATAAATAATAATCCAATGGACAAAGCGTAACCGTTCCTTTACTTAAATTTATTCATGTATTTGTCAACCGCTCAGCAAAGGGTTTCTTGGATGTCCCAAAAATAATGCTTCTTCATGTAGGTCTATTCTGTATAATGGCAACCTTACCCTTGAACCTTTTTCGTTATAGGTTTATTTTCAGTATTGCAACCTATTAGGAATCTGATAATGACGACGCGGTGATGATGCAATTTGTAGTGCAGCCTATTGAGCTGACGGTCCTAAGTTCGAATCCCGGCCAGGGCAAATATTTGTGTGATAAACTCGAATATTTGTTCCCGGGTCATGGATTTTATCTATAAATGTACTTATAAATTATGTATATGGTGGTCTAGTACACATTGTACAAACATTGCATTTGAGACTGGGTCAATTTGCGTAAGATTGTCCTTAAATATCTGTTTCTAGAATCATCTTTCTTTGGACCACAACACCGGTATACGTAAGAAGAATATCGTGACGTGCAAATATTTGGCAAGGCCGCGCGTTCCCAATTATATTTCATAAATAAAGTATTACCTCATTTAATAGGGGACGTACAGAAAATTACATTAGTGACGTAGCATATTGCGGAAAATATTTCCTTATTTTCTTTTTTAACATGCTTGTGTAAGCTTTACTTCTGTGTGTTTGATTTTTTGGGTCGTTGTGCTCAGTAATTTATTTATATATTTAAACTTCATTGCACAAAATACAAAAGTAAAAGTACAAATGGCGGACTTAATGCCATAAGGCTAACTCTACCAGTCAACCATAGGGCCAAACAGAAACTAGTAGTTGGTGCAGGATCATAAAAAGCCGTGTCTAAAAACATAAAACGAGACAAAAGTCAATAAGTTTGATATATATATTAACAATATACATACACACATATGCATTACAATACACATACATAAATACAAAATACATAAGTAATGTTACTTGGTTAGTTCTGGTTTGTAACTAAAACTGATATTCAATCTTTTTGAAGTAATTTCTAATCTAGTAACTACTATGTACATAAAAGCTGAAATTAAAATCAACTAAAACAAATTAAAAAAATTGTTCCCCTTTGGCATGGTACCGAAAATGCTGGCAGCATTTCTTTGCTGAACAGCTATGCTGATACGCTGTGCGAGGAAGCTGCCAGCTCTTCGATCTCCAGTGGATGTGACAATACAATAGTTTGGTGTCTTGGAGCTGATAAAAGAGACGGAAGGTCTTTGGGCTCATTTGCTTGGTCTTGATGAACAATTTACGTTTGTGTAAGAAAGTGCAATAAAAAAGTGTGGTAATAAAAGCATGCCATAAAAATCTTATCGGAAAAAACTTATTTCAACATGATACTAAAGCGAGGGCGCCAGCGCCAAGATACAACATGCACTGTTGTTCTATAAATGTCTGGGTTAAAACTGATTGGAAATACTGACGTAGGCAAAAAATTGCACATTGGTCGTTACCTAATGGATATTGGAGCAAAACGCTTTGTTCGCACAGTTCGCCAGGCCAAATGTGATGTCCGTGCATACCTCTAAAAACTTGATGGAAAAAGGCGATTTTCAAAAAATCTGATGTTCTATCTTTACAAAATGTCTTTTTTTGCTTCATTCTTTTTTCAAAATCGTTTGGTATAAGAACTTAGGTTTGACGTTGATGAGCCAGTCACAATGTGAAGATTTCATTATTTTATCATATTTATTACCCTCAGTTCCCTTAAGATTTTAATAGAGAACCGACACACAATCAGAATTTATATTCCCCAGAAGGCATTAAGGCTTTCTTTATATTATTTGGCATTTCTTTGTGCCTTTATAAATGAGGATGACAAGAAATGCCTTGTATTGTGTGCGCGTGTGTGATGTAGGCTTTACGGATATTATTAAAAAAAAACTACGCGAAAATGTGTTTGCGTGATTCGGCTCGAAGGACCAATTTGATGTACGGGCTGCTAGTGTGTCACTTACACCAATTTATAGAATTTTACTTGCTGGATGTAATAACGCACTAATAAAGTCGAGAATAGATACCTTAATTATAATGTGAAAGTAAACTTTTACATTATAAATTAAATTTTGTATTTTAATAGCAAGAGTATTTATTAAGAGAGTTCTAACTGATCCAAGACGTTAAATCCTAAAGTTGTTAATAAGTTTATTACAAATTAGTGACTAGTAGAAAAATCCGACGGCTCAAGTTACTTCTAATAGTTGAGGCAACCGTGTTGCTTTTATCACGCGATAAATAAGTGACAAAGCGTCTGTCACGTTTTGAAAATTGCGATTGTGAGTGACGGATGCTTTGTCACTTTTCTATCACGTGATAAACTCAACCATCATAGGCCCGCTGGTTAAAAATAAACACTGGAACAAAATAAGGTGCCTTTTAGTTACTCGCGCCCGACCACTCCGAGCGAATTGGATTAATTGATCATCTCCGTTGCCTGATTGCCCCCTTAAGAACCTTTCCAAATACTAAATCCATCCAATCCAAGGAGAAATGTTTTTCCGTGCTGCTGATTGGAATGGTTTTATCGCAATTAGGCAAATACTTAGTCGTACTAAGTCCGCGGTTTCGTCGTAACAAATGTAGTGTTGTGACAATTTTTGTTCTCTGAAAACACAGGATTTTCATGGGATTTAAAGTAGTGTCGAATGAATGATGATGATGACTGCTGTAAGAGGAGTGCAATGAAATGTGAATAGATGGCGCTACTTTCAAAAAAATAGGTAAGAGATCAAAACGGATGGGGGAATTGAAAGCTTACGGACAGAGTACGAAAGGTTAAGACATTGGAACGGTACCTAATCTAAAGATACCAGGTTCGAGTCCCGGTGTGGACCACGTATGAGCGCAATTTAATTTTTCTTTGCGTGTTGATCTTTTTATCTATATAGCAATCGCGTTAAGCTTTAACATACGCGTCAGTACACGTTCTATTCCAAGTAAAAAGTCCTCATGGACACGCGTGGTGGTTGTCAAAAAAATGAATTGAGATCCTCCTTCATAATGAAATCTGTAGGTTTTTCTGTGGTATCTTGGCTCCGAAACGAAGGATCTGATTTGATTAAGGTTATTTTTTGCGACTTGATTATAAAACAACAAAAACGGTCTTTGTTCATTTGAATTATTAAATTTCTACTCAAGATTGGCTTTTTATATAGTTCTAGGTTTATTATCATTTCAGAAAGCGGACGTTCGCAGATATATCTTTTTGATAAAAGTCGTTATACACAATAAACAAGAGCCTCTCTAAACAAAGGCTTTCATTTTTCCTCTGCCCGACTATTTGCTCTGTGGCGACTGAATTATTTGAACAAATACAATTTGACCTATCACTGTTTGGCTGTGGCTCGCTTGGTTACGTTTGTCCACTGATTTATTAATATAGCATTTATATTTTATTGAAACTTGTTTAATTGGGTTTTTTATTTAGTTTCAAGACCTTTTGCCATTGAGACAGTTAAATCATGTAACAATGTAAGATGGCTGAATGGATGCATAAGTAAAATAAAATAAAATTTCAAACGGATAGTCCTAAAACTTAATAAAAATAATAGCTTTTTTTCTTGTTCCAGGTGATATCCGCTCTCTCAGTCTTCTTCATCTGCGTATCAGTCCTCAGCTTCTGCCTCAAGACACACCCTGACCTCCGAGTCATCACGGTCATACCAGCGGTGGGGGAGAACTCTACGGCCCTGATTAACACCGCGGCGGTGGAGACCAGGCGGTGGCAGGACCACGACAACGGACAGCCCCATGTTGCGTTCTTTTACATAGAACTTGTGTGCAATGTGTGGTTTACTATTGAACTGCTCGTCAGATCTGTGGTAAGTTATAGACAAATAGACACAAAATATGAAAGAAAAATTTAATGTGGCCCACTGCAATGTAAGCAGGACTCGAACCTGCGACCCCACCTTTCCGGAGTCTCCCAAAATTCTTAACATTTGGTTTACGCCAGCAGACGTTTCTACTGGAATAATAATATTTTATGCAATCGTTTCGTACTAAATTTCTTAAAGTCGCGATTAACGCATTTTGGAAAAAGGTACGTGTCTAACTATTCCGTACAATACCTACTTTTAATGCGAGCAAAACGCAGAATAATATATTTTACTTTAATCGTCATTCCCCTCTATGAATTTTTATTTTCGATGTAACCTTTTTCGTTCAACTCAGACTGACCTATTAAAAAAAATACCGCGATGGTCATGGCGGGAGCCTCGTCATTGGTTAATTTTTATTACAAATAGTTTCAACCAATCAGAGAACAGTAGCGTGTTTTTTTAATAAAATTATATGGTGATATTCCTTTTTTGAAATTCATTTGAGTAGAGAGATGTCGATGTCGTATGAATATTAAAGTGCAGTAGCGGGAACCACAGAGTACAGAATTTTGGTACAGGTTTAAAAAGTGCATTGTTGTAATTTTGTCTGTAATATTATAATTGACGGTTCACAGTACGCGAGTATAAAAAAATGATAACTTTTATTTTATCACAGCGCAGCGCTTCAATTATTCATACTGAATATTCAATTTGTCATTAATACTTCACTCGCACTTTTATCGTCAATGAATGTCAGTTGGCATTTCCAGTTCAGTGGTTTATTACCCGATGAAGCCTTAAAACACAATGGGAGCTGCGTTTCATTATTACTGAAACAAAATGCAATATTCGGTGTTTCCTACAGAATATGTGAAGTATTTTTAATCAAATTTTTAACGAAACTCCGACTATCCGTCCGTACCACACTGAACAGCTGTTGGTATACAGATTTAATAAAGAAGGCATTTTGTTTAAATTCATCTGTACTTATTAATTCAGCGGATGCTGAATGCAAAATGTATATTTTCGCGGTTGGCTTGAGTTGCCGTCGGATACCGTTGCATTGTTTCTGATTTTATTCGATATACACCAATTCGTTGGCCATTTTATATTAATTATATAATATAAAACCGAAGTCTCAAAATATACCTATTCGTTGGCCATAAATATATAACAGATATTGATTTATATTAAAATCCATCGTCGCCAAATATAAATCTTTAACAGGCATGATCCTACCGACTTCGCCATGAACAAGTACTGTGTGGATTGATATTTACTTATAGCAGGAGTTATTGATAAGTGATAACTATTTGAACTATAAAATAAAACAAAGGTAAACTAGAATAATTATAAAAAAAACAGCGGTCATAGATAATTGAAGCTATTTCTGTATAGGGTACCTACCTCTACCTATTTTGAGAGTTAATTCACTTAAGTTAGAAGTGCGGTGCAAATAACCATTATTACGTTCTTCATAAGATACGTAATAAAGAGCGTAATAAAAGCGCCTAATATAATGAGATTCTGATCGTTTTGATTTTGATATAATTTATACTACTTGTATTGTCGAAACGATAATAACGTGTTCAAAGTCCGAGAACACCCAAAGAGACGAAGTTACTGACTATACGCAGATAATAAGAAGGCCTGTCAACTCATTATTTCTCTGAAACTTCGATTGTTACGGGATAATAATGGCTCAGATTTTTTTTCGTATAACATCATAAGGACTTATTTCGTACTGACTTAAGGCACGTACACATTAGGCGCGACAGCCTCGCGCGGCAATGTTCGACCTGCCCGTCTAGCACAACTGTAGCTTCGCGACTCTGGTCGCTCGACTAAGCGTCGCCCGTCACTCTCTCACAGTACTCCGAAGAAAGAGATAGGTAATATTTCTCGCGCGGGAAAGAGTCGCGTGTCATAGTTGTGCTAGAGGTGCTGAGCACACGTCCGTTTGCCGCGCGCGCCAGTAAATTTAGTAGACCGCGGCTGCAGCGCGTGGCAAGCGATCCAGCTCGAACCTCAGACAGCCGTAGACGGCTCTTTTCGTTATCCATCTTCTTGAATCTGGGGGGACGGCAGTGCCAACGCCAAGTCGAGCAAACGCGCTTGCCGGCATGCTTTCTTTCTCGTACTTATTGCCACGCGAGCCAATTTATGATAAAAATAACCGTCCCAAATGCGCGCGCGGCAGCAACTGAAACTCCTTTGATGCAAAATGATTACAATGAAGTGAAAAATTGAAAATTGTGTTGGTTCTGACAGGGTCCGAATTCGCGTCCGTGCCCGTGTTGGCCCGGAAAGCCATTAAAGACGCGGTTTTTAACCCCGCCTGAACCATTATTTTTTTCAATTTTTGGCTTTGGTTTTCGCTTTAATAAAAATAAAAATAATTCTTTTGATACGGCTTCAAAAGCCGACAGTGAACTGCATCGCTCCGCGGCACGTTTAAGCGCGGAAATATTTATTTAAACTGCCGCGCGCGGCAACCCCGTCCACATTAAGGTAAACGCAGGTATTACCGACCCCCTTAGGGCAATTTTCAAAATGAACCATCATTTTTAAGGATGCTGATTGCTCTCAGATTCACGTTTTCATTTTTTTACGTTTGTATTATGTGTAAATTCTATATTTTCTATGTTAAAGTCTACTGAATAAAGGTCTATACTGTATAAAATAATTTATATAACGACGAAGTCGATTGTTGCTAATACCGACTCACAAAAATGCCTGTGAAGCTATTAACGATTTTTATGCAGCTATCACCGATCGTAAAAATCTATATACGATCGGTAATAGCTTCTTACTGTTGCTACTACCGACCCCTATGGATCACTAATACAATTTGTTAGTGCAAACATATAATTTATCAGCGACTCATAAAAAGTAGGTATTTTTTATTAAGTTACACCTTCTGACTTTAAAACAGATTGTAATTAATTAATATAACATGAAATATGAACCCATGCACACAGTTTTAAACAAAAAAACAATATTTTTAATGTAACAATTCAAGAATCGACCTTCCAAAAATATGTCATTATGAGTTCAATTAACAACGTGATAAAAAAGAAAGTAGAGAACAATACGTATGTCGCTAATATATTTTTACAAAGAACCGATGTTTTTATTTAAATTGGGCTATTAAAGTACCTGTGTTATTGTCATATAATGATATAATAGAGAAAAAAACAAAACTCTATTCTGAGGCCATTAACGACTTATGGGTCGGTAATAAAATTTGTAAGTGCAAACATATGATGTATTAGCGACTCATAAAAAGTAGGTATTTATTATTAAGTTACACCTTCTGACTATAAATCAGATCGTAATGAATAAATATAACAAGAAATATGTACCCATGCATACAGTTTTAAACAAAAAACAACGAAAGTGTCCGGTCACAAAGTAGATGAGATATACAATAATCTATATAAGACTGGTAATAGCTTCTTACTGTTGCTACTACCGACCCCTATGGATCGCTAATACAATTTGTTAGTGCAAACATATAATTTATCAGCGACTCATAAAAAGTAGGTATTTTTTATTAAGTTACACCTTCTGACTTTAAAACAGATTGTAATTAATTAATATAACATGAAATATGAACCCATGCACACAGTTTTAAACAAAAAACAATATTTATTAATGTAACAATTCACGAATCGACCTTCCAAAAATATGTCATTATTAGTTCAATTAACAACGTGATAAAAAGAAAGTAAAGAACAATACGTATGTCGCTAATATATTTTTACAAAGAACCGATGTTTTTATTTAAATTGGGCTATTAAAGTACCTGTGTTATTGTCATATAATGACATAATAGAGAAAAAAACAAAACTCTATTCTGAGGCCATTAACGACTTATGGGTCGGTAATAAAATTTGTAAGTGCAAACATATGATGTATTAGCGACTCATAAAAAGTAGGTATTTTTTATTTAGTTACACCTTCTGACTTTAAAACAGATTGTAATTAATTAATATAACATGAAATATGAACCCATGCACACAGTTTTAAACAAAAAACAATATTTATTAATGTAACAATTCACGAATCGACCTTCCAAAAATATGTCATTATTAGTTCAATTAACAACGTGATAAAAAGAAAGTAGAGAACAATACGTATGTCGCTAATATATTTTTACAAAGAACCGATGTTTTTATTTAAATTGGGCTATTAAAGTACCTGTGTTATTGTCATATAATGACATAATAGAGAAAAAAACAAAACTCTATTCTGAGGCCATTAACGACTTATGGGTCGGTAATAAAATTTCTAAGTGCAAACATATGATGTATTAGCGACTCATAAAAAGTAGGTATTTATTATTAAGTTACACCTTCTGACTATAAATCAGATCGTAATGAATAAATATAACAAGAAATATGTACCCATGCATACAGTTTTAAACAAAAAACAAATATTTATAAATGTAACGATGCATGAGTCGACCTTCCAAAAATTTGTCAATATTGGTTAAAATAAAAGCGTAATAAAAAAGAAAGTAGACAACAATACGTAGGTCGCTAATACATTTTGACAAAGAACAGATGTTTGAATTTCAAATGCTCTATTGAACTACCTGTGTTATTGTCATATAATAACACAATATAGAAAAAACCGAAACACTATGCTGAGGCCATTAACGACTTATGACTCGGCGATAGCTGCCACAACTAAAACTGATGAAGCTAAGACCGTCCTATTTTATTTTAAGGTTTTATCGTTTCAAATAGCTTTTTTTTCAATAAAATGTGGTATGAAATCCAGAACTGACACTCAATGGAACATATTTAATAACACAACAAAAAGTATAGCACTCACTTATTCGAATAAATCGCTTAAGTAGAAAAGTCACGTGCTTACCTGATGGATTAAGGCCTAGTACGACGTGAACTGCGCCCACGCTGTCTCCGCACAAACTGGGTTATTTTGTCTCTTTTTTGCACTTTCACACACACTAACGCAAAAGTAAATGATGGTCTAGGAACCAACGTATGCGTAGCTTCAGCTATCTATAGCTAGAATAGTACAGGAAGCGTAAAAATTGACTTTCAATTTATAGGTCGGTATTACCTGCAGATTTTCGATGGGTCGTTGATACCTGCGTTTACCTTAAATAAATAAATATTGAACAACCTCACACAAAGCAATCTAGTCCCAAATTAAGCTCAATAAGGCTTGTGTTATGGGTACTAGAGCGGTCGCCACGTGAGCTAATATTCGCGCATTTGCCGCAAGGAATGTGGACGCACCTTTACGTCGACGTACGTACACATACGATGAATAATAAAATATACCTACCCTATCTAATATAAATATGGCTACAGTAGACTAATCCATGTTTAATAATACGGCACTCACCGCACTTTCCTCAACATTGTATACTGCTAGAAGATTGCAATAAAGGAAAAATGGGCGGGGGATACGTCAAAGTGTTGTCAGAAAGATGATCCGATCAATGAAAAACCGCATGACTGCTTATCGAGGGCTAGAGGAGGCAATACATGTTATCTTATCACATTGTTAGTCACAATCATTTTGAACTTCCCTGAATTTCCTTACCCACGACCACAATTCTCTCAGTAATCATAAGATTATGGCGGCATTTTGGGCGGGTACAGTAAAGCTTATTTATTATAGAACACAAGACTACATTAATGATAACGTGTCGTGGGATTAGTCAAAATCAAAGCAATCTTGTGTGTAATTATTTTAACGAGGGTATCGTTAAAAAAACCTTGATGGGTACATCAAGGTACTGATATTTTAAATTTAATTATTTTATTCTAGTAACGTTTTTACTTTTATTTGTATAAATTTTTATTTGTTGACGATCCTTTTTGGGTTTTTTTTATTTCTATAATGTTGTTTTTTTATGTTTTTTATTCTATTTTTAGTAATCATTCTATCAATAAATTGATCTGCTCTCTGTAACTGACGAATCGGAAGTGCTTGTAGCTAGGCCTACTTGAATAAAGAATATTTTGACTTTTACTTTGACTTGAATTAACCCTTATAAACTGAAATTCACGTGGTATTAAAATATTCATAATCTGCCTAAATTTCAACTATCTAACTATCACGGTTCATCAGATACAGCCTAGTGACAGACGGACAGAGTAATAGGGTCCCATTTATTACCCTTTGGGTACGGAACCCTAAAAATGTTAATAATGCGCGGGATTCCGATTTCTTCGCACCCTATGCGCTGTAGACCTCGTGAGTTTTTTTTCTAAACTGCAGACATTTGTAATTTTTTACTTTTTCAACCCCCTATATCACACACGAGTTGAAAATTTTCAGAAAAAATGAATCGACAAAGAAAGCTAACATATCAAACCTACTCACAAAATTTCAAGAGAATCAATTGAGAAAGGCGACCTCTAGGCGATAACAGCTGGAAAGCATCTGGACATTCTAATATCAGAACATACGAAAAAGAAACGGAGACGCTTTTCCTCGCTCGTTTAAATATACAACAGTAAGCAATAATAAAATACTGTATGTACCCGTGACCACGAAAGCTATAAATCGTGCAAAATGTTAGAGGTTAAAATATAACATTGTAATCTGCAATATCGCTGCGGGATCGAATCCAAAATGATGAGACACGCAAGAGTAGATATATTATAGCTCAGTCGCTAAACTTAAGTGGCAGTGGGCGAGGCACCATGTAGAACCGATGGCCGTTGAGGCGGAAAGGTTCTTGAGTGGCGACCGCGGACCGGAATACGCAGCGTGGAAAGGCCCCCAACGAGCTAGACCGATGACCTGGTTAGAATCGCGGGTAGAAATTGGATGAGGGCGACGCAAGACCGATCGTTGTGGAGAGATTTGGGAAGGGCCTTTGTAAAGCAGACGTGGACGTCTATGATACGGTGATGATGATGATGATGATGACGATGATGATGATGATGATGATGACGATGATGATGATGATGACGATGATGATGACGATGATGATGATGATGATGATGATGATGATGATGATGATGATGATGATGATGATGATGATGATGATGATGATGATGATGATGATGATGATGATGACGATGATGATGATGATGATGATGATGATGATGATGATGATGACGATGATGATGATGATGATGATGATGATGATGATGATGATAAATCTGCAATATAATCCGCTTAAACAACCCAAACGTGAGGTAATATCGGTACCTAACCAAAGCGGATAGCCATTACTTAGACACTTTCAGAATATTTAAAAAAATGGCCGCCATTTTCACCATTGAATAGTTTAATTTATGAGGTCTTAAGTGGGTAATATTTTTACTCGGCCTCAACGCGGGCGGCTGACCTATATCAAGAAATAATCTGTCGCAATCGACAATCGATGCTATTTTTTAGCGAAGATGTAACTTTAGAAAGTAGTACATGAACATTCGCTATTTCACATAGAAAACTAACGTGACTTTCAGAAATGATAAAATGCCTGTGAAAAGGGGTTTACTCATGTCGTATTGATTACGCAGTCGCTAGCGATAACAGTCACTGTAAACTCATGGTAAGGGTATAGGACAGCTGATCAGACGCGGCGGCGGTCAACCAAGCACTGTGGGAAATCGCCCTGTCCGCGCGACAGTTTGACGCGGGCGTCACCGGTGGAGGCGAGAATCAACCCTCATCATCACACACAATGTCAATTGACAGGTTGCACACAACACTCACTACGACACTTGCTAAGGTCTCGTTCACACCAAACTAACCGCCAATGTAATATCCAAAAAAAATATCCAATTGGGGGCACTCACAATCTCGGTTACGACATGAGGAAACCCGTTTTGCCGCCAGTATACGTGAATCAGATTCTGCGATTAGTTTAAATTGGGTGTGTATGCGTGTATCTGTGTCTGTCTGTGGCATCAAAGCTTCTAAACGGATGGACCAATTTGAGTGGGGTTTCCTTTAATCGAGACATGTCCGTTGAGATGGTTCTTAGCTATGTTTGATAGAAAAAGAACTAGCAGTTTCCAAGATATTCAGCTTTAATTTTGGACAATTGACAAGATCACAGCCAATATTAAAGCTAAGTATTCCACATTTGTAGCATTTTCTATATCACTCAGTGAATGAAGTTCTCATGATGACCTACGTGTTTCGAGGGTGTTTTAAATTTTATCGTCAGGAGTAAAAAATTACCGTTGCATTAATTTATACATCTTCATGATGGTCGTAGTCATTCATGATAAAGTACGAGCATAATGTCATGGAAAATGTTGCGGACATAAATGTTTACATCGCAAGACGTAAATATCAACGTTACATTTGGCATGTACCTTATTATTATCTAACTTAAATTGTATTTTAGGGCTAAACCTTAATTTAAAACAAGAGAAATATTTGCTCAGTACCAATGTTTATATTAATTGATATCCTCATCAAAATGTAACAAGCCAACTCTTACAATAAATCATTTCCAATTAATGTAACCGATTAGAGTCCACAGATACGTATTGTTAGTCTTAATTACAAATAGCTTAGCTCACGATAACCAACCTACATTTGCGATTGCTAACAGGCCTGGTCCCTTGATGCCAAGGAACTTAGTACTGCATTCATTTAATATCAATTTGCGCGGCCGCAAACATTACTTAGTCAAACAGCACGTGATTAATTACCTTGGAGACCTCCAGGGACTGAATGAGGAATAGCTGACTTTAGCTCATATCTCAATCAAATGTATAATTTTAAATACGACTTCAATACCATAGCATCAAAGTTCAAGTTTGAAGAACGCACAAGGGAGCAAAACGAAGTTTACTGCATTGTTCCTTAAAAGCCTGCGTCAGACTTTTAGCTTTCATTTGCGTTACACTGCGTAACTTAATTTCTTCTGGACGTTTACTTAGCGCCTGAAATGACGCAATTAATGGGAATAATGATATCACTGTCATCATCATAGTTATTAACACATTTTATTTTTACAAAGGTCCAACTTTGAGGTCTTATATTAATAATAATCTAACTTAGCTCTAAAAAAATGATTTGTATGTTTGTGAAAGCCACAAAGCTTAATTTCATCACCTGAAAATAGAAATTTCATGAACAGACAAAAACGCCGCGCATTTTTAACTTTAGCTTATCTGTGGCGTGACGTAGAATAATCAGTAAATTGACAGAAAGGCTACTCAAATGTTCGAAATTCGATTTATAGTGCCGTCCCGCTCACTCAAATATACTGTGACTTGACTGGAGATCAAGAGATTAATTTCGAATTAAGCGACTACCCCGAAATCTCAGCACTTATTTTTTGTGTCCATCTTGTATAATTACCCCTCGTTTGCCGAACTAATCCCACACCACTGAGCTCCTGGGTACAGTTAAGAAACTCTCGGCTAGTTAGTGATATCGTGATTTACTTTGTTACCTTTTGGTGTACCCTTAATAAAAGGTAGAAAGTTTCTACTGACTCTGTACACACTTATGACGTTTTTACTTCGACACTCACGATCACTCTCTGGTGTGCTGTCGTCTGTATGAAAGGCAGGAAGTGTCTAGTGACTTTGAATATACTTATGTCGTTTTTACTTTGAAATAACTTGAGAAACTAACTCCTTTGGGAGTTGTGGTGATTGATTCTTATTGGCAGTAGCTATTTCTTTTGGACTAGGCTAGAAACAGTTTTTTTCTAAGTTTTTATCGAGTTTATTTTGTTAGATTAGTCTTCCATTGCTGGATAAATACTTTGACGTCTCGTGCGAGTGTTATGCAAAGTTAAGCCCAGAGTCATCTTGAATCTGAGATTCGTTGAGACATTTATGAGGTTAGATGGGGTAAGATAAGACTAATATAGTTTCTTGTCTAATTAAGTCAGACTAACAGTTTGTTATTGTTATTAGCTATTGGACTGTAGCAGTTTTCACCCGGTGATAGTTCCTGAATACTTTAAGCGACAAAAATATCACGCCGTTTAGTCCTGTTATCTTTACTCTCTACCATAAAAGTGTATCAAGGAGTCTTTATTAGGTATCTCCTCGCCTTCAATAACGCGTTGTCTTAAAACGATTATTTAAGCACTGTGTGTTGCCAGTGATGATATACGGTACTGCAATGTGATCGTTCACAATGTCTAGTGTTTCATCGAAAGTCTCACAGTTTATGAGAAGCGATAGAGCTAACGAGTGCAGTTGTTTTTAAATCAAAAGACATGTCCGTTGAGATGGTACTTAGCTATGTCTGGTGGAAATAGGACCAGTATTTTCCAAAATATTCAGCTTTAATTGGAACAAGTGACAAGATCTAGCCAATATTGAAGCTAAGCATTCCAAATTTTGCAGTTATGTTCAGTTTTAGTGGTATTGTCTATATCCTTTATAGTTTATTGAATAAAGAGTCTCATGATGACCAGCTACTTACGTCGGGGGTGTTTGAAACTTTTAATTTCCTTTTTATATTTTACTTATTATCATGTACCAGCCGATTGGTGGCTGGTATGTACTTCGCATTTTACAAAAACAAACGATACCTACCTAATAAATTAAGATCTCAGGCGCTTTTTCAGAAACTTAAAAGACATAAGACTTTTGGAGTTTTTTATTCCATATGTACGTATTTGCTTTTACGCCAGATACACACAAAAAGCAAACATTCGAATTGAAAAAGCAAACATACTACGTATGGTCTAGGTACAGTCTAATGATCAATTTATTAAGCTCGGTTAGTCAAAGTTCCCTAGATTTACTCTGAATCAAGTATGCTTGTTCAATTCCCTCCTATTTGGCTTTAACGTTGCATGCCAAAAAGTAGTATGAGCGTTGTAAGGGGGAGGATCATATGTCCTTTCACTTCTACAGTACTCTACAGGGCTGCCAAAACAGCTGAAGGCTAAATAGGCTAGTTAGAAGTTCTAACCTCTAGTGTAATTGTTACCTAGGGCCTGACTGAATTTACATTGGCTTGTACTGTATAGCTATTTAAGCGGTGTGTTGGAATATTTACTGATTACGATAAGTTATCATTTAAAAGAAAATCCAGCTGATCTCCAGGGTTTTACATAGATGGAATAATAGATGGATTCAACCTGCAAAAGTTCACTCTCCAATTGGTCCCTCATTAGTGAGGATCATGATCATAGACTGGTTTAACCTTAATTATCTGTCTCCATTGGTCTCGGTCCATCTTTGCCCTCACCGAAATTGGTGGAATTTGCTTGAGGAGGTTGCTCCTTTGACTTGGCCTGACCGTCTAGTTGGTGAACGGCCTCGGGCTCTCTTGACTTCAATGCCCTTCATCAGTAGCTGTAATATTTAAGGGATGCCTTCGATTTTCCTGCGATCTCATCATTAGACCCCGATATGATGACAACGGTACCACCTCAGCAGTATACTCTTTAAAAACAAATGAGAATCAGTCCACAATTGGCGGAGAAAACGCGTAACATATGGATTGATTGATTCTATTCAACTTTTTAGTATTTATTGTTATAGCGACAACAGAAATACATCATCTGTAAAAATAACAACTATCTAACTATCACAGCCTGGTAACTGACGGCCAGACAGACATAGGGTCCCGTTTTTTACCCTTTGGGTACGGAACCCCAAAAAAACTATAAAAGATCTGCAATGTACCTAACAGGAGCAAAACCAATCTTTTGCCGCTTTCTGTCACGTTTTCCATTTGTTATCGTTCCTAAAAATACTAAGATTGCGAACAGTCTTGTCAAATGTTTCCTCTCAATAATGTCCTTCTAACAGGACTCAGCGGCCTAATGTCAATAATGTCCTTTAAATAGGACCCCAAAAACTGGGTCAACCTTCCGGTCAATTAAACACCCGTCCTCCAAAATGATTGAACTGTGGTAGTGTTTGTATGATCATAAGTCATTTTGGAAACGAGAGGGTTGCAGGAGTGTGACCTAAAAGGACTGAACTCTAGTAGTGTTTGTATAAACATAAGTCGTTTTATAAATGACGATGATGGGGAGTGTGAGTCGTGATGTGATTATGAAGAAATGGGCGAGACAGATGGAATTGGGATAAAAGCACGAGGGACGCGATTACTTTGTTAATTGAGTGGTTGAAAGGTTGACACGCTGTTGCACAAATATTAGGGCTAATTTATTTATTTATTTATTCTTTATTGCACAAAAGAAAACTTATCGTACAAAAGGTTAATTTTACATTTGAAATTGTGTATTTTAAGGGAGTTCTAAAATTAAATTCTCTATAACTTACGCATGCAAAGATCTGATATCACTATTTCACAAATAGTAACAGTTTTCAAGGGCACAAAACATATTTCCGAGAAGAAAAGACCGAGTTACTGTAATAAATGATATTATATATATAACGTCGCCACTTTCTGGTCCCGCACTGTAGGTATGATAATTATTATGAAACCATCGACACGAGAAGAAGAAGAAGAATAAATGATATAAATAAATAAATATTTGACATCCTCACACAAATCGATCTAGTCCCAAATAAAGCTCTAGTAGGCTTGTGTTACGGACACTCCATGATCCAGACACAAATGTTTGAGTTCATAACACAAATAACTGTTTGATGCAATCAGTCTTCATTAGTAGCGTCTAAACGATGTCGTGACGTGGAAGGCTACGTCGTGCAACGTGAACATTCACGGTGCGGCACACAGAACTGTTATAAAACAGAATTGTGGCACGATGGAATTTTAATATTGAACAGAATCACATTTCTCATTTATACATAGAATAAATAAATATTAAGGGACAACGATACACAAGTCGACCTAGTCCCAAACTAAGCAAAGCTTGTACTATGGGTACTAGACGACGATATAAAAAAATATATAAATACATAAAAAAAAATATAAATAGATAACATCCATGACGCAGGAACAAATATTCGTGTTTATCACACACATATTTGCCCTCGCCGGGATTCGAACCCAGGAGCGCCGGCTCAGTATATAGGCAGCTGCTAACCACTGCGCCATCCGCATCGTCACTATAAAGAAACACTGAATTCGTTATAGATGTGCCTATACTAATTGAAGAGTTCCATCGCTTCCTCATAGATAAAGTCAACAGATCTTCACCAACATTTTAAGTGACCAATCTGGACATACCTACTGTCAACTTTTTTTTTAATCTTACAAAAGGATTTTAAAATATTTAAATAGTAAAATAAAATAAAGGAATTACAAAATATAAATACTTTATATACAAACCTAATCTAGCGTGCCGCCGGCAGCGGGACAGTGCCCAGGCTACCGGTGGTTATGGCTGCAGAGAGAGGAACCTCCTGACGATGCGCGCCGTGTCCAGGATACCGTCTTCTGATATTTATTTTCCAAATCGGTTCATACATAAATGTTGGAGTTCTAAAATAATAAACATGAAAAAATACAACTGGATAGATCACATCTTCCCTATTGAAGCTGGTTGAAAAGTTATAAAGTATTAGATCCTGCCTTGCAGTTTTGTCTGTTGCAGCATGTTTACGAGCTGTAATTAAGATTATCATCTAAGCACAACGTTTGCTAATTAGTGTGTGTCTCCCAAATTTCTCTAACATAACTTAAGCTA
This sequence comes from Apotomis capreana, assembly GCA_947623375.1. NCBI lineage: Eukaryota > Metazoa > Arthropoda > Insecta > Lepidoptera > Tortricidae > Apotomis > Apotomis capreana. Next base: position 3,305,990 of record OX392514.1, read on the forward strand.
ACTTGGTCTAAGTTTCTATGTTGCAAGCCCAGCACAAATTCCCAGCGACAGTACAAGTATTACTAGAGTTCCACTGAACTTGGAAAATTTGCATAATTCATACATTAAGTTCTCACGAGAAACTCTAAGCGTAGGGACATGAAACAGATTAATTTTGAATATGAAATAATTTCAAGCGCTTGTAACTTAACTGATAAAACATATTAAGCATTCCCGCAACGTTTTCTAGGTTAGGTATAGGTGTAGCGAGGAACGAGAGTTGAGGTAACGAACAGAAACATTGTTTCACATTACGAAGGCTTCGTCATTATTATCGTCGCTGCCGCTACGCAGGGCCGGCCATACTGGCGCCTTGGGCGAGTCATTCATTGTGTGGTGCCCTAGGCGGCCTAGACCTTTAAAGAAACGCCTGTTGGGAGCCGGCGCCCCGGGCAGCGGAGGCTGTAGGCCCCCTAGGCACCTAGGGGGCCTACAGCCTCCGCTGCCGCTACATGATAGCTGCTAACCACCTAATCTGCTTGAAACGGGCAAAATTTTAGTAACAGTGCTACTACTTGATTATCCAGTGACCTGTAATAACGAGTAATACGATAAATCACGCTAATATTATAAAGGCGATAGTCTGTGAGTGTGTTTACGTGTATGTTTGTTACTTCTTCATACTGAAACGGCTGGAACCACTCTGGCTTAACACATAGGCTACTTTTTATCCCGAAAATTGTAGTGTTTTCGTAGATTGAGCCGATAACACCGCGCAGATCAGCTGGATTTGTATTTAAAGTCAGTTTTCTATGGAACGGGGTCATGATTTCAGGAAAATCTTAATAGCGTGATGCAGGATTGTTTTCTTTTGTTTTGTGTGGGCGCGCGGCGTCATGCCAGCCTAGCGCCATTTGTTGGGCATAATTTCCTTTGTTCACGCATCACGCAGAAACGGCCATTTTAACCAAGTTCTGTACTGGACAGAAGATACAACTGGCCAGAAGAAACACTTAATCGGGAGTCGTCATGGGGAGAGGTTCTTGCCCAGCAGTGGGGCATCCCATTGGACATTAAAAAAACGCAACCATCTTCCAACAGAATCTACGCTTTAACGGCGTACACGTTCCAAAAATTCGTCACACGTAAGACCTAAAAAGGCCACCGAAGTCACGACGATTCAAACTTGGAGAAACTTAACAATGGCTATTGAAAGCTGGAATAGAACTCCGTAATTTATAATTAATTAGAACGGCCAATTACAAAGGCTTCTCGTTACAAAGGTTTCGTTTAACTACGAATTTGATTCTTTGTAAAATGGGTAGAGCTCGGGTTTCTGATTCAGTATTTTCCTTATTTATATTTAAGTTGAGGTTAAATATCCTGCAGCTTATAGACCGTAGACAGTTTCACTTACTCCAGCTGTTCCAGCGCCGCTTGTGGAGCCTTTTGGAACTATTATTTACTGTTTACCGCTGGACTCTTTTTCAAATAATCTCCTATGAAAGATGCTGCTGCTTTCCTTCTACACTTCATACCGGCAATCTTAGATTTTGACATTCTTCTATCATGACGTTCTTATTATCTTGACATTCGGCTACCTTGATGTTCTGCTATTTTGTTATTTGGCTACCTGACGTTCTGCTATCTTGGCATTCTGCTATCATGACAATTAGTCATCTTGACATTTCACTATCTTGACATTCGGCTATCTTAACATTAAATGTTTACAAAGAAGCGAAAAGTTGAATAATTTAATGGTTCAGACAGGATTCGAACCTGCGTGTCCAACGGCCATTAAATTTTTAAATTTTTCGCTTCATTGTAAACATTTAATATCTTAACATTCCGCTAATATTGTCATTTTGTAATTTTGACAATATCCTCCGGAGGGAAGTGAAATACCATTGTCCATTTTTCAATCCACATCGAGGTTTCTTTCTCGTCTATTTTCTCTTCCAACGCTTAACAAGTCTTTACGAAATTGTAGGACCTGAATGGAAAGAAATTCTTCTGTGTTGGACCGTTTCAATTAGGAGCTTTATTATTATTAGGAGCAATGATACAATCGGCATCAAGCGTAACGTGGCCCTATAAGGGCCCTATAATGTTAAGTAAATGTAGAACTGTGGCAGGTGGAAAGACAGACTACTACAAATATTTAAATATTTATTTATCGGTTTGGCATGGAATGCGAGTGAAAGTGCCGTCGATATTTTTTTTATAATTTCTATCTAGAAATCACTTAAATCACTTTTGTTTTTAAAAACACCGCAGAATTTGTACCCTGGTGTAAATATTCTGGGAGCCCTCTGACTCCTAGAAACTTATTTCGTCGAGTGTTTTTTTCGTCGAAAAAGCATTTCGCAGAGTTTTTATTCCTCTGTAGTCATAATTTTTTTTTTACAAAAGATTAGGTTAGATTATAGAAAGAATGGTTTATACGAAATTATTTTTCGGCGAAACGAAACATCTTCTGACGAAAATTAAATTCTAATGAGTCAATATTCTAATATTGCTATCTAGACACGCGGCAGCGTGTCCAGCCAAGTTCACCGCAGGAACTGGCGAGCAGCAGCCGTGTGTTATATTACACGAACCGTTTGGAGCCACTTTTGACCCCCCAATAACTCCAAATCTATTTAACATAAAAAAATGAAATTTGGCTTATGTATTAAGATCCTTTAGAACAAGTAGAACCCCAAATTTCATTAATATAGGTTAAATAGTTATTGAGATATTAAAGTCCAAAAAACGGTATTTTTATCACTGACTGACTGACTGACTGACTGACTGACTGACTGACTAGTAATCAAAAACCTAACCCACTTCCAGGTGACCTAGAAAGGTGAAATTTGGCATCCAGCTTAGTAATTGGGTGTGTATACATATAAAAATCTAAAACAGTGATTTTTTTTATGTTTTTTTATTATTATTATTATTGATGGTTGTTGCCTCAGAACTCTGTCATTTATAAACCGATTTGGAAAATTCTTTTTTTGTTTGAAAGATATACTAGAATAGCATATACACTCACACGCACACACTTACACACAGAACTAATTAACAAATAATAATTAAGTAATGTACACATCATAATGATTTCTGTACAAAAAGTAATGATATCCCATCAAAAACATAAATGTAAAATGAGAGCCAAGTTCAATATCGCGTGCACTTCGCCGACAAAAGAATTGAGATCTGCAAGGGCGCCAAGTTCTTTGCCCTAAAATTTTTAGATACAAGGACATGCGACATACTCAATGCATTTATTTTACTTGGGGTGTAATTCAATATCAAGACGTGACTTGGCTAGTTTTAAAATATAAATTTATATTATAAATCAAAATCAATCAAATCATTAACCTATTTACGTAAAGGTAAGTACGCAAGTTAGTGTACGTCTTGTTACTTATACTGTTAGCTTGATAATGAACTATGACTATGTTACTTTTATAAAATTTAGTTAGTTTGTGAAAACTAGCCAAGTCAAATCTTGATATTGAATTACTCCCCAAGTAAAATAAATGCATTGAGTATGTCGCATGTCCTTGTATCTAAAAATTTTAGGGCAAAGAACTTGGCGCCCTTGCAGATCTCAATTCTTTTGTCGGCGAAGTGCACGCGATATTGAACTTGGCTCTCATTTTACATTTATGTTTTTGATGGGATTATAATATTGCAAGCAGACAAAGGGTCCGACTTGGTAACAATTAGAGACCGTTTGTGTCAAAGTGAATTGCAAATGGCGACCGAAATAATACAGCTGCTGAGTGATACACAATCCGGTGGCCTGATTCGATTGACATTGACATGATTATTTGAGCTATATATTCAGAAGCGGTGGTAGCCTAGTGGTTAGGGCATGCGACTTTCAATCCGGAGGTCGCGGGTTCGAACCCGGCCCGTACCAATGAGTTTTTCGGAACTTATGTATGGAATGTCATTTGATATTTACCACTCGCTTTTCGGTGAAGGAAAACATCGTGAGGAAACCACTTAAGCCCAATAAGGCCTAGTTTCCCCTCTGGGTTGTGGAAGGTCAGATGGCAGTCGCTTTCGTAAAAACTAGTGCCTACATCTTGGGATTTAGGTAGCCGACCCCGATTGAAAATTCATTCTCAAAAAAGAAATGGGTCAGAGGCTAGGAGGATGATGATTTGAGCGATATATTGTTCGAATTACGGACGTATGCCTTTGTTCTTCGATATGTATGGGCAAATACTGTTATAAATCAGAAAATGTGTCTGTTTATCTGTCTCCCTGTTACCTCGTCACGTTTAAACCACAGAACCGATTTAGATGAAATTTGATATGGAGATAGTTCACGTTCCAAAGAAGAGGACATAGGATATATTTATTCCGAAATTCATTCCTTAAAGGGGATGTAAGTTTGTATGGAGAATTAATAACCGCCCAACTGATTTAGATGAAATTTGGAATAGAGTAAGTGACGGTCCTGGGAAAACTCATAATTATAATAGTTTTATCTCGGAAAATACTGCTGGAATTTTGAATGGGACAGTACTAATTCTACCCAAACAATGACAATATAGATTGTATATACAAATACATACATGTATCGATGTTTGTTTTTCGAGCTGTATAAAACTACATTGACAGGTTGATATCTTAGCACACTAATATTTATATTACTAAGGCGAAAGTTTGCGAGTGTGTATGTATGTTTGTCACTTCTTCACGCTCAAACGGCTGGGTCAATTTTGATAAAACAAAAATTGATGTGGAGGTAGCTGGCACACCAGACTATCATATAGGCTACTTTTTATCCCGATAACGGGTAGCACCGCGGGGCACAGTTAGTTAACATTTAGGTGAGATATTTCGGGCAGACTCCACTAGAAGCATCGAATTGAGACCCGAGTTGGACACAATTAGTGCCCGTTTGTGGTGTCAAAGCGAATTGCAAATGGAATATCAATGGTATTGAGTTATATACGACTGTTTGATGCAATCAGTCTTCATTGGTAGTGTCTAAACGATGTTGTGACGTGGAAATCTACGCCGTGCAACGTGAAAATTCACGGCGCGGTGCACAGAACTGTTAATTAACAGAATTGTGGCACGATGGAATTTTAATATTGAACAAAATGAATGTGATACCACAAAGCAACGCCTGATAAAATTTTATAATTTAACATAACTTACAGTCACCAAGTGGGTGCCGCAAGATGGGCGGCGACACCAAGGAAGACCGAGACGGAGATGGCGGGACGATTTAGATACATTCCTAGGCAACTGGCCGGAAGCAGCAGCCAATAGGGAGTTGTGGAAATCTAATAGAGACGCCTTTTCCAGCAGTGGGAAACTCAAACAGGCTAACTTAAAAAAAAAAAATATAACTTGCCTTTGAAAGTGACGGGTTTGTGTCATTTATTCAACACTAGGTGCCCGCGAAATTCATCCTTCTACGCAGATGTGTGTAAAAGCAAAGTGGGTTATGATTTTTACGCTTCTTCGTAGTTTGATAAAATATTAATCTAAAGATGCCCATGCCATACATTAGTCATCATCATCATCTCAGCCATAGGACGTCCACTGCTGAACATAGGCCTCCCCTTTGGACTTTCATATATACCGGTTGGAAGCGACCTGCATCCAACGCCTTCCGGCGACCTTTATAAGGTCATCTGTCCATCTTGTAGGTGGACGTCTGACGCTGCGCTTGCTGGTCCGAGGTCTCCACTCGAGCACTTTTCGGCCCCATCGGCCATCTGCTCTGCGTGCTATGTGGCCTGCCCATTGCCACTTCAACTTGGTAATCCGGTGAGCTATATCGGTCACTTTAGTTCATCTACGGATTTCCTCATTTCTGATTCGATCACGTAGAGCCACCCCGAGCATAGCCCTCTCCATTGCTCGTTGAGTGACTTTGAGCTTTGAGATGAGGCCGATAGTGAAAGACCACGTTTCGGTGCCGTAAGTCATCACTGGTAACACACATTGGTTGAAGACTTTCGTCTTGAGGCACTGAGGTATGTCGGACGAAAAGACATTGCGTAGTTTCCCGAACGCTGCCCAGCCGAGTTGGATTCGGCGGTTGACCTGTTTCTCGAAGTTGGACCTACCTAATTGGACCACTTGTCCTAGGAAGATGTATGAGTCAACAAGTTCGAGTACCGAGTTTTCAACAGAGACTGGGATGGGCACAACCTTGGCATTGCACATTAGTAAATGTACCAAAATTTTATGAATTTCGTCAAGCCGTTGAACCGAAGATTTCACTTTTACAATCATAAATAAGTATAGAAAAGGGTCAGTTTATTACATGCCACAACACCGATTATTATGATATTCAATTAGAACTTTCCTAACACGTCCTACCTCAGGCCGGGCAGCGTCCGTGGTCCGCATAAGATATTAGTCTCATTACTGCCCTCGGGTATTAAGATCGCATTCCGCTCATTTGTATTGCACGTTGGGTGCAATTAGTTGCTTTGAGACAGATTGTAAATGTCGAAACATTTTCACAAAGTTGATAGTTGTCAGAGGGAGGAAAGGAGAACATTTTTTCAAACAGGTGAGTATAGTACGAATTCTTTTTTTGGCCGCACTTCACTTTGTTCCGCTATGAACTACGGCCACAAACTGCACTTATGATACCTTTTTATTCAAAGTAACAGTTTGAAGCCTAAGTTTATACCTAATTCACACGATACCTATTGAGGCCCATTGTTTCTTAAAACAAAGCGAAGTGAATTCGGCTTCAAAAAAGGATTCCTACTATAAAGATAGGTAACATTTATTTATTTATCGTATGGCGTACAATTTACACTGCGTGCTAACTTATAGGTAATTTAAATTTACAATTTGTAAGGAATTAACAGCTTCGCTTGTTAGGTCTTTAAGATCTTCCACTTGGCCTGCGAATCTAGTTAGTGGGCATTCTAAAACAATATGGCGTACAGTCTGCTCTGGGCATCCGCATTCGCGGCTTTCGTCCTCGGTCCAGCCCCATCTTTTCCGTAGTTGGTTGCAGTTACCAACTCCCGTTCTCAGGCGGTTGAGCGTGCACCAGACCGGATGTTTTTCTTTAAAACCAGGTGGGCGAGAGCGTGGATTCAGCTTGAACAGCTCGGGTGGGATGCATCTGGCTGACCATTCCTCAGACCAGACCTTGTTTGTGTTCCAGTTGGAGTGTGGTTGGTTTCATGTAGCTTATAAACTCTATGTTTTGCCAGATTGGCATTCAAAGACATGTTTCACATAAATATTTCAGTCGATAACATAAATTGCTTAATTTAAAATTACAAATTAGCATTAACATTCATTTCAAGTCTTTAAACGAGTATAAACATTTTGCTTATATTTTGCATATTATAATTAAAATTGTAGTTAATTAGATAAAACCCCTCATTTAAGCTAGCTGTCCAAGCGGAGAATGAAACAACAAGGCTGCATCTATGTGAAGCCCAAAATAAGTGCATTTAAATCTGAGGGATTATGTGATTTATTAGTCAATTTTTATGGTTCCGTACCCAAAGGGTAAAAACGGGACCCCATTATTTACTGAGACTTCGCTGTCCGTCCGTCCGTCTGTCACCAGGCTGTATCTCAAGAACGGTGATAGAATGGTTGACTGGTAGAGAATGCCCTATGGCATTAAGGCCGCCTTTTGTACGATAAGTTCTTTCTTTTGTGCAATAAAGATTAAATAAATAAATAAATAGCTAGACAGTTGAAATTTTCACAGATGATGTATTTCTATTGCCGCTATAACAACAAATACTAAAAATAAATTAAAATAATATTCAAGGGGGGCTCCCATACAACAAAATTGTTATAGATTATGGTAAGGAACCCTTCATGCGCGAGTCGGACTCGCACTTGCCCAATTTTTTTTACTTTGCTCTGCTCTGTCCCAATGGACAGGCAGCGTTAATGAGTGGTATGGAAAATACATGACAAAAATTTGAATTCTCCTCTTCAATATATGCAGAAATCCTGGCACTAATTCCAATTACACTTAAATATTTATCATGGAGATGACCACCTTTATTTTTAATTACATGAAAAAAAAATAGAAATTCCGATGAACCTAGAACCTCCTTTCTTTTTATAAAGTCGAATAAAAATATTGCCTTTCATAATGCTCTACCCAACGCAGAAACGTAAACTCCTATATCCATACATCATTCAGGATATCCGTAAAGGCGGGACGGATTTGTAACAAATTTAGTGTCGGGGTGAAATAGTTCAGCCTATTTCCGCCAAATGAGAAATATGGTAAACATGCGTGCCTCAGGTGAGACTCGTAAAAAAGTCACGAAGTATTACAGGTATTTTTTTCAACAGCGATATGAATGGGAAGGGCGAGAATAGGCATGATTATAATGGAAGTCAAATAAAAAATCAACAGCTGTTCGCATAATGGCATGGTCTTGAATGTTGGGAAGTGTTTTCATACCAGGTTCACCAGAAAGCTGAAATCTGCTTCAGTATCATACTAAAATAACATATGCATATGCTAGGCAATGAAATTGTCTGGGTTTTATAGTTCGGGAAGTGATTTTTTTCAATAGCACTAGTATTGCCTTACTTTTATACAATAGCTAAGTTCGTAGTACGTTAGAGTACTGTAGTCCACAAGACATTTGCCTTACCTCTCAGAAGAACAATAGCTGGTACAGTAGCCGGCAAACTTCGTGAGCATGATCTTGACTACGCAGTAGCCGATTTACGTATGTACATGCGCAGATCCACCATTTTTGTTCTAAAAGTTTGCCGGCAACAGTAGGCACTCGCCGCTGGACAGAATATGTTCCCGATGCAATGATATTAGGACTGAGTTTCATATTTTTCATGGTTCTGTGGTCTCAGCAAAGGCACATTTGCAATCTTTGCAAAAAAATTGAATTCTTGATGTATTAATGATGTATTAATAATGTATTTATTTCTTCTGTTTTTAATTATTAACTTCGAATGCAAGAACTTTTGTTGGTAGCTGAAAGAAATGAAAGAAAGTCAAGAAACTGCTTAATCATGTGTAACGTTCAGTTTTACATACCTAATAAAAAAAAAAACAGAATTCACACTGCACATGATAAAGTCTGACAAATTTGTTTCGTGACCTCGCGCGTAAAGGGTACTCGAAGAAAAACCAAAATTCTTTATCCAGACGGGCAAGCCAACAGAAAAACATAGTATAGCTTAATGTGTTTTTGCTTACAACCTTGAAAGCATACCCAAATCATATTTATCACGAAGCTATTGCTTTTAGTACTGAATCAGTAACTATTATATTTCTTCCCACACGGCCCGCAGGCCATTTATCAGAAGTCTGGGTTTTTGCTGTTATTATACTGACAACAAAAACCATTTTGAACGCGATACGGTATTGACAGTTGTTACAAAAACCTAGTTTTGGTTAAAGATCTAGACGATAATATTTTGATTCGACTGTATCCACTTGTTTTGCGGTAATGTTGACGCTTGGTCTATATTGACTGCTAGAATTATTTTTCATCAGATGTTCATATCATTGAAAAATGCTTCCGTTAGAAAGCATTTTTTCTTTGCAACCCTAAACTATTGGAGATTGTTTTAAAACGAACCTAACCTATCCCAGATCCTAATCAATAGGATGATATGTGCAAGACTTATGAAAAATGTATGACTACAGAGAAAAAAAAACTGCAAAATGATTTGTCGACGAAAAATATTAGTTTCTAGGAGTCAAACTGCTTCCGCTGATGACAAAATGTTTAGAATAAGCTATTGTCAAAAAAAAAATTTTTGAGTCATGTTTTTTTTTCTTACTCAAACGTTTTCTCATGAGCGCAACTCGATAGCTTTATCTTGTATTGTTTAGGGGTTCATGTAGCCACCGTCCGTCTTATCAGATCAGCTCGAGGATACCAAATTATTGTTTTGTCACGCACACACAAACATGCAAAGTTTCATTTCGACGCGATAATTTAAAAGTAGGTTAAGATTGACTTCTAAAATTTTATTATATTATTGTTAGTTACAAACAAACTTAGTTACAATTAAGCTAATATCATCGTGTTTAAAAAATATTTTATATAGTAAATTTTTAGAGCCAATCGCCGCTCATTGAAATTCTTGGATGAAACAAATCATATCGAGCGGTCGAATTCAACAAAACCATCTGTTCTGTTATCTAAATATTTAGTAATCGTTTCACAAACATATCAATATTCAGCTTTGCGAAAACTGATTTGATAATATTCTCTCCGATTTTCGCGATTCTCATTATTATTAGTCAGCTGTTTATATGATAGATTTCTGCGCAAAAATAACTATTCTCAGCTATTAACAAAACAATAGACGAAATGTTTACTTAAACATGTTCCATCCGAAATCAATATTTCGCAATGTTAGTTTTTGTTTCATTTTCTTAAACAAACCCAAATTCATTAAGTCATTTCACTTGAAATTGATATTACATTAATAGGGAATACGCATTAAAAACGACTTTCACAACTGTTTATGGATAAAAGTAGTTTATATCAATTTGAGAATATATTGCTGGCTCAAGGTTACAGGGTTCTATTCTATGTTTCACTTTTGACGAGTCCAAATAATGACATTAAGAGGACTTATTCCTTTTAAAAAAAATTGTTTTTCATATTATGACAAATATATTGATAATTTAAACCAACTTTTTGAAGTGAATAATACTTTTCCCCGAGTTTTAGGTTAAACATAGCTATTTCATACTTTCATTGCGTCGAAAATAAGTAAAAACAACTAATTTTCCGCGTGAATTTTGTCATTTTAGAGTAGTTTTTGCAACAAAAATTATCAATGAAAAATTCAAACTGTAGGTTTCAAATATTGTACCAATAAATCCCAATAGCCCCGTTTTAGGTAGTAACATGAATAATATGTTAAGAAACATGTTTGATCATAGAGATAAATGTCTAAAACAATCAGCATTTTAAAAGGAATAAGGCCTCTTAAGTCTAATTTTAATTACCCTGAAAATAGAACCCTGTAATATTGGGCCAGTGATATCAGGAATGGGTTACCTAAAAAAGTACTTTGATTATCTATGAAAAAGTTTTTATAATAAAACAGTGCACTTGTTAATGCGTCGCGCGCAGCAACTATACTGCATCTTCTATAGCACGGTATCCCATCCAGGCTTGGATCTCTTTGTCGAAAGATTTTATTCGCATCAAAACTTTACTTTTAAAATTCAACAATCGTCATAAATTCCGTCACAAATAAAAAAAAATCATCGTGTTTCCAATTAATTTGATAATAAAATATATTAATCCATTGATACATCAAAGTAGGAAGAAAAATTGAATTGCGTAACCTGGCGGAAGAGACCGGGAATCGAACCCGGTACCTCTGGGTTACCGGTCCAAAGTGTTAACCTTTCCACCACCCTAACGCCAAACTACTTATTTTGTACCTTCTTTTAGTTTCCCATTTTCCCGTGTTTTGTTTCTCTGAATTAAACAAACGCAGATTGCGCAAGCTTGTGAGTGAAACACGCTCACATGAAATTGAGTTGACATCAGGCTTCCTACGGTAAGTGTCTTTATCTTTACTGCTGGAAACGTCCTCATAAATTCAAGGATTTATTTGTGATGTTTCGTGACAGGATCCGTTTGTTGCCGGGGGCGTAATCCTTTTCTGGTTGAGTAGTTTTAGGATTTGAATAGTTATTAGGGTTCCGTAGCCAACTAGGAACCCTTATAGTTTCGCCATGTCCGTCTGTCCGTCTGTCCGCCTATCCGTCTGTCCGTCCGTCCGCGGCTTAGCTCCGTGATAATTAGTACTAGAAAGCTGAAATTTATTATGAGTATCTGTATGTATCACGCCGAAAAAACGGTACAATAAAAACAAAAACAATTTTTTTTCTCGATCTAGCGGCCAGTACCCTTACTATGAGTTTACAGTGACCGTACTCGCTAGCTACTCCGTAAATGATTTGTATGGCGCACGATAAAAGAAAATAAGGTATGGCACTCCGGCTAGTGAGATTTTCTACGTCACTGATTAGCTGCCGCTTGGTAACAAAATCATTTTGAGGTAAAAATTTGTCGCCGGTCTTCCAAAAATAATAATCCCCCGTAATCCATCCCGGATAATCTTAAAAAGTCTGTAATAAAACCGTTATATAAAAAAGGTAAACGAAATGATGTGGCCAACTACCGACCAATAGCACTTATTCCTGTCCTTTCAAAAATTTTGGAAAAAGTAGTATTTGTAAGACTTAGTAATTTTGCCAATAAATATTCACTCCTAAATGAAAATCAGCATGGCTTTATTAAGAATAAATCCACAACATCTGCTGCATTCTCATTACTTAAAAATATATTCTCCTGCGTAGATAAAGGGCAGGCAGTAAGTGGTCTCTTTTTAGATATGTCCAAGGCCTTTGATTTGGTCTGTCACAAAAGGCTTTTGGACAAGTTAGAACTAACTATATGGAGTGAGGGGAAATATACTCAGTTGGTTAAAAACTTTTTTAATTCAGAGGTCACAGTGTACGGAAATCATAAGAGAAGAGATAAATACTATTGTAAGCTACAGATCCAACTACAAAACAAACAGCTTTGGGGTACCGCAGGGAAGCGTGCTGTCGCCTTTGCTATTTTCCTTTTATATTAACGATCTTCCTAAATTAACTGATTATCCCTCCGTTCTGTTCGCGGACGATATATCAATTGTAATCCCATGTACTCACAACGAATCTTATGAGCATGAAATAAATCGTACATTAGGTGACACAATACAATGGCTAGAAAGTAATAACTTATCAATAAATATTAGTAAAACTCAACATACACAATTCCGTACTCGAAAAGGCAAACACAGAAGTCTAGATATACATTACAATGGTGGTCCCGTAGATAAAGTCAGCAATTGTAAATTTCTAGGCATATATTTAGATGAATTCTGTGATTTTAAATTACAAGTAGAGTGTGTATGCACAAAAATAAATAGATTTATCTACCCTCTACGAAAGCTTCGTGAAACCGTATCGCTGGAAGCAGCTCTTGTAGCATATCATGGGTATGTAATGTCAAATCTCCGCTATGGCCTCGTTATATGGGGAAACTCCATAGATATGACAAGAGCCTTTGTTATGCAAAAAAAATGTATCAGGGCCATATTTTCCTTGGGTCCGCGCGATTCATGTAAACCTATTTTTAAAAGTTACAAACTACTGTCATTACCTTCCCTATATATTTTTGAAATAGCTGTGTTTGTATTAAATAATCCAAAGTATTTTATAAAAAATCGTGACGTAATAACGTATAATAATCGCGTGTCCAGACAGGAAAACCTATTACATGTACCTAAAGCCCGTCTTAAACACACAACTCGCAGCCCTTATTTCATGTGCATTAAGATATTTAATAAACTTCCGAAAGACATAAAAGAACTTCCTATACAAATTTTTAGAAAAAAACTATATGCTTGGCTTAGCGAATTGTGTGTTTACTCCATAAAAGAGTTTTTAAACATTAAAACGCATAATGAATTGTACATAGCTCTCTTTTTATGTGTAAAAATTATTAGGTTAAGAAAGATAACGCTATATTTTATAAATTTATATATTTTGCTATATTTTGTTACATTTTTAAATATGAACAAAATTTGGCTGAAACTTATTGTTTGCATGCTTAATTAAGCCGAATTTGGAGATGTATGAATATGTTTACCATCTAATTGTACCCATTTTCTGCAAATAAGAATAACAATATTATTATTATTATTATTAATTATTCATTTATGATTGTCATGTTTTCTGACTAAGTTATATTTTGTCGTAACTGATTTAAAACACAATTTTATGAGATTCGTACAGGTAACAGGGGAATCGGGGAGTATTATGATACACCACTGGTAACACAGAAACGGATTGACAGAACCAACCAACCAATCATAGCGTAATGACGTCAAAAGTCACGCCTGTTATTCCGGAGCGCCATACCTTATTTTCTTATACCATGGTATGGAGAAATTGTAGTTCAACAAAAGACAGTCTGACCAAAAAGTGTAGAAATTAAAAAGTGGCAATACTGTAGATTCGTCCATTTCTAATCAATCTAAGAAAACGGGGACGATACTACTGTGTTGACACTTTTTAATTTCTACTATTTATGGTCAGACTGCAAATCGCTAGGGTCGCGGCACTATGCTGCGTTTAGGTTGCTGATGGGGCTGCCGCGTTACTGCAGAGGCGCGCGTTGATGGCTTTCATGCTGTTTTACGCAAGCGAGTAGCCTCAATGATGCGACGTTGGCGCGGCAGTGCCAACAGCATCGGTCCTAAAGGCTGATTTAGACGATGCCAATTTTGAGACGCCTAAATTACGGCGCCAGTGATTACCGCACAGCACACCTCCGACCGTTTAGACAATGACTATGTTCAGCCGCCTAAATCTCGCCGCCAGTCGTGTTTACACAGTGCTTTTTTTCAGTACCAGTCATTAGTGGCAGCGAGAGACGCGGAGGGGGGGTCACTGGCGCCAAAAAATAGGCTCGTGTTCTATTCCGCGCCAGCGCTGGCATGCGGCGAAAAAATGGCGCGGAAAGTGTTTATACGGTGCCTTTTCGAGGCGCCGTAATTTAGGCGTCTCAAAATTGGCATCGTCTAAATCAGCCTTAAAGGTTGTGGCTGGCAGGCTGGACTGTGCCATACAGGCACATTGGATGCAACTCCATGTGCATGGGACGACTGACTTGTGAGCCACGCTCCCACTCTGTCTTTTGTCTTTTGTTTGTTTAATTTTATTTTTAGTTTGTGTATTTTTATTTTTATATTGCTTTGTCTAACACTAGGGGTAAGTTCTATGTTACTAACACATTATATGGAGCCAAGCTCTGAAATAAATGATTTTTATTTTTATTTTATTTTATTTACTATTATCTACATATACAAATAGTTTACGCTGTCGCTGAATACGGTCACGTTAACTTATCGTAAGGATACTGAATTGGCAAGTTTATTTCTTAGTAACCTAACCTATTGAGGGAATTATTGTAATGCGTACCGAGAGTATAATCGAACAATTCTGACAAACCCTTTTCTTTGACGTGCGTATCGCTTTCCTTAATGTCGAAGGTAGCACCAGTGGTCCTTTAAACAAAATGACGTAAGTAACTAAGATTCACTACTTACTTACGCCTTTCCGGATGTAAGATATAGTCATATATGTGAAGAAAAGAAACGTGAATCTCCTTTGTCTGACGTTTTAAGAAGAGTTTTTGCTGAGTAATTTCAGAATTGGTTACAATATTTCCAGAATGTGCTTTAAACTAGTGGAATTTATTACCTAAAATAAAAGCAAGATATCTAGGTTAGTATACCAGTTAATAAAACGTTTAACGAAATTTTGTAAAACTCCAAGAAAGATGTCAGGAACTCGGTCTTGGCGGCGAGCGGCGCGGCACGCGATACGTGTGTCTCGGTTCCCCTCCGTTAGCCCGAAAAACTTTCATCCTAATTTCATTGGCCCTAATTTTGGTAACCCTAAAATCACTAACCCGAATTTTCATTCATCCTAATTAATGAATAGACCTAATTTCAGGATTCCGAATTTTCATAATACCTAATTATTTCATACCGAATTCTCACTAGCCCTAATTTGCACTTAGCCGATTTTTTTAGACTACTAATATTATAATACCTAATAATGCTAAAACCTAAATTTTATTAAACCTATTTATCTATAAACCTAAGGCGAGGGCTGCTCTACCTCCACCTCCACGCCTCCGGTTTTGGAATAACACTAGGGTAGAAGAAGGACAGGCAAGACTACGTGGAGTCAGAATTGCCATAGACTCAGGGGGTTACTAATGTGTTGCACAAAATTTATTGGCATATTTTCGTTTCGCATAGCAACCATTGGCACAATCATCATTTCGCACAATTGCTTTTTGCCTCAATTTCTTGGCATACCTACTATCATTACGCACACGTTTGTTTGGCAGAATAGTACATTGGCATAATGTTGATTAGAACAATACCCTTTCCTATGGTCGAATAATTGTGTCGCCGAAATTTATATGGCATAATATTCCGTTCGCATGATTATTTGAATACACCGAAAAATGAAAAGTCTGACTCAATATTAATACGAAACAACAAAATACCTACCTAATCTAAGCAAAGTCGGACCTGCGCAGCTCGCTCGCTTCGCTCGCTCGTTAGGGTCGTAGTTCAACCTAACACTCCTCCTCGCTTCGCTCGTCGTCGTACCTAACCTAAGCCAAGTTGGATCTGCCTTAAAGTGAACTTGGTAATGTTAGGAATCGTAAGCCAAGTCGGACCTGCGCGGCTCGCTCGCTTCGCTCGCTCGTTAGGGTCGCAGTTCAACCTAACACTCCTCCTCGCTTCGCTCGTCGTCGTACCTAACCTAAGCCAAGTCGGATCTGCCTTAAGGTGAAATTGGTAATGTTAGGAATCGTAAGCCAAGTCGGACCTGCGTGGCTCGCTCGCTTCGCTCGCTCGTTAGGGTCGCAGTTCAACCTAACACTCCTCCTCGCTTCGCTCGTCGTCGTACCTAACCTAAGCCAAGTCGGATCTGCCTTAAGGTGAAATTGGTAATGTTAGGAATCGTAAGCCAAGTCGGACCTGCGTGGCTCGCTCGCTTCGCTCGCTCGTTAGGGTCGCAGTTCAACCTAACACTCCTCCTCGCTTCGCTCGTCGTCGTACCTAACCTAAGCCAAGTCGGATCTGCCTTAAGGTGAAATTGGTAATGTTAGGAATCGTAAGCCAAGTCGGACCTGCGCGGCTCGCTCGCTTCGCTCGCTCGTTAGGGTCACAGTTCAACCTAACACTCCTCCTCGCTTCGCTCGTCGTCGTACCTAACCTAAGCCAAGTCAGACCTGCCTTACTTACCTGCCTTGCCTTCGTTTCTGTGAGGGACACAGTTTCAACCTAACCTAACTTTGTTTTCTGGCAGCGATTCAGTTCTGTGGGTATGCTATGGTACAATTATGCCGCAATAAATTCGGCGGGACTTATATTGTGCTACATAAAATTCTGCGAAATAAAAGTTGGCGATATTAGTATTCTGCTATACAAATTTGTGCCAAATGAATATTATGCGACATAACAATTGTGGTGAGTATATAATTATGCGATAGTATCATTCGGCTAAAAATGATTGTGCGAAAACGATTATGCGAAGTGTATTTCGGACAATAGAGATTGTGCAAGATAAGGGGTACCCAGACTCAGGATGTACATGGGAATCTTTTGACGCTCCGCTCGCTTCGCTCGCTCCGCTATACATTGTCACAATAGAAACCTAACCTAACCTACAGTTTTCGGGGTTCAGCCAATTCGATATTTGTCCAAATCCGTATCTTCTGTTTTAACGTAAAAATAGGTTTAATAATCTTTAGTACTCTTGACATTTAGTGTCAGTAATGATTAGGTCTAATAATCATTAGGTGTGGTAATTATTAGATTATTTCATATTAGTATTGTTGACAATTAGTACAAATCATTATTAGAGCATTGGATTATTAGGTCTAACAACTAATTAGGGTATAAAAATTAGGTGAAATGACATTAGGGCTAATGAAAATTAGAGCTAACGTTGATAGGTGTAATAATATTAGCACTTGCGATATTAGGTCAAGTAGGGGAGTACCGTGTGTCTCGCTCACTCGTTTGGCCGCCGCGCTCGGATCTCTCGCTCAACCGCTCGCTGCGTGGCTAGTCGCGCAAAGTCGTGGCATCTCCGTTAGCAGTTTTGTGGTTGAAGAGACCGTGTATGTAATGTATCTCCGGACCATAAGCATAACTTACCAAGATGTTTTTAGGGTTCCGTACCAAAGGGTAAAAACGGGACCCTATTACTGAGACTTCGCTATGACCAGGCTGTATCTCAAGAACGGTGATAGCTAGACAGTTGAAATTTTCACAGATAATGTATTTCTATTGCTGCTATAACAAGAAATACTAAAAATAAACTAAAATAAATATTTAAGGGGGGGCTCCCATACAACAAACTTGTTATAGATTATGGTACGGAACCCTTCATGCGCGAGTCCGATTCGCACTTGCCCAATTTTTTGTTCAATATTGGCACGGAACCCTACGTGCGCGAGTCCGACTCGCACTTGGCCGGTTTTTTTATTTTACATTTGCTACAATCTAATACTAGTAAATATTAAGAATAATACACACGTATCAAGGCTAATTAGTGCCCTATCTTCAGTGTTGTCGTATATACCGATTTACGGATAAAAAACTAGAATTGCTGGGGCAAAGATATTTTAGCCAGACTATCCGACAGCGGGGATTACGCTGAGGTGCATTCGTTCCTTCGCGGTGACCATCGCTTGGATAGTTTACATCACGCCGGGACAGATGTCACATGCTTCAGACGTCGGGTAAACCCTCTAACGTCACGTCATGTTTAATAGTACTAAATATAAAGCATGACGTTGCTTTCACGTTGCCTTTTCTCCTAAACGAAACGCGGCACAATAACTTCACCATTTCTCAGTACATTGCACAAAATGGCTGTGCTCGAAAGGGCTTTAAACTGTTCTTGTTTTAAACTTTATACGCCCTTTTGGATCCAAGCGACATCATTGTGTAGTCCTTTATGTACAGAGTGTTGCGACAGTCGAGTGTAACACAAAAGGTGGAAACACACGGTTGCATTCTCGTGGCGTTTACGTTTGTGCAGGAATGCAAATTTCAACCCATTCACCTTAACTTTTCTTCAATATTATGCATGTTAGCGCTTGACAAGGAAAGTCTTCATCAACTTTGAAATAATGCATGCGTTTTAAAAAAATATCTACAACAAGCTTCATCGGAACTCATAATCAAATGACACTAGATAAATCCATATACAATTAAGCAAAAGAAACAAGAAATACAATTAATACCCAGAATGAGAAAATAACAACTAAGTGTTGGTAAATCTGCATAATAATATTTTTTTTATTTAGCCAAAAACAAACTGGTCCTAAAACTATGTGTGAGTGCCATTTAAAATCAAAGTTTCGTCGATGTTCGCAGATAAACTTCAAAATTTTTATTTTGAAAATTGTGTAATGTAATGATGCTGAGTAGTTAAAATGCGGCGTAGCGAAATATTTTTTTTATGCCGTTATTGAATATTGAATTTTAAATAATTTAATCTCAGGCAATTAGCGCCCATAGGACCTTTAAAACTAACATACATAGTAATAGCACATATAACTAATTTTTTTTTCTGCAATGTGTGACACAATTCTTCTACCTTTCCAGCTTAATGAAGCCCTAATTAAGACCTTTGTAATGTTTGTACAGTTTTATTTATGATTAAAGAAATACAGACATCAAAACACAACGGTATGAAACTAATGTAACAGAAAAGGTGTGGGACGCAAAAGATACTATTATATATGGCGCGAACGATCCGCACACGACATCAAGTACGATGCGACTGGCGATCCGGGCGAGGGAGCGAGGCGCGGGCGACGCGGTGGCGGTGCCGGCCGCGGCGAGCGTTATATTCATTAATAGGTATGTACAGGGCTTAGGATTGCTACGGGCGCGCACGGATGGCGCGAATATTTGATGTTCGCCTTACAACCTCCCCCTCTAACCCAGGCGGTACGTCCCCGAAGCCGGGTTAGCCTTACGAGGCCTCCCCCTCTTACGTTTTTCCTGAATAGGAGCTTGGATGGGGCCAACGAACGGTGTCAACAACGAAACATGATACCTCCCTAGCGAGACGCCGTCACTTATACGCTCCAAAGCGTATGTCGTACTACCGACTACTTCCCGAATACGATACGGCCCGTCCCGACGAGGGATGAACTTCGGAGTCTGCCCTTTGCTCGTATCGTTAGAACCCTGGGTCTTAAGCAGTACGAGATCCCCTACCTCATAGTCCGGCGCGGGGCGACGGCTCTCGTCGGCGTACTTCTTCTGGACTTCTTGGGCTTTCTCGTGCACATCCCGCGCAACGAGCAGCGCGGTAGAAAGCTTCTTAAGGAACGGGGTAATCGATAAGACTACATTATCGTTCTCGATGATGGCCCGCATGTCAGACAACACGTCGGCTGGCGCGCGTATTTCGCGCCCGAAGTTTAGGTAAGCAGGGGAATGCCCCGTGCTTGCAGTGACCGCGGAGTTCATGGCAAACCGAATTGCGGGAAGGTGAACATCCCAGGAATCATGTTCTTTACCTACCAGAATTGCAAGTTGTGGTTTGAGGTCACGGTTTTTACGCTCGATGGGGTTGGACTCCGGATGATAAAACGACGTCAGAGCCTGCTTGATGCCCATGACGTGACATGTCTGCTGCATCACTTCGCTTACAAACTGCACGCCGTTATCACTGATGAGTCTCCTGGGTGCTCCATAGCGCAGATATACCTCATTCACTAGTGTTTTGGCGCACTCTTCGCTAGTGGCGGATGAAAGAGCGAATAATTCAACCCACCTGGTACAGGTGTCCTCCAAGATGAGGATCCATTTATTGCCAGCAGGTGTCTCCGGTAGGGGCCCGAACAAGTCTACTGCGAGCACCTCAAAACGGCGAGACATGGCTGGAACTTGCAGC
Source organism: Apotomis capreana (assembly GCA_947623375.1). NCBI lineage: Eukaryota > Metazoa > Arthropoda > Insecta > Lepidoptera > Tortricidae > Apotomis > Apotomis capreana. The sequence continues at coordinate 3,326,502 of OX392514.1, forward strand.
AAGCCGGCCGGTTTTCGCGTGTCCACCTTGTACCGTTGACATGCTGCGCAATTCTTGACGTACTGTGTAACGAAGGCCCTCATTCCAGGCCAGTAATACTTACCCGTCAGACGCTGCAAAGTTCGTTCTACACCGAAATGGCCAGCTGTGGGAGCGTCGTGGTACTCGGCTAACAGGTCCTTGCGCCCATGTTCCGGCACTACCAAACTGGCGTCATCGTCTTCTTCATTGTCGGGACCATAACGGTACAATACACCGTCCACCACAACGTACCCCTTATCTGCCCAGGACCTCCCCCTAAAGGGATCGTCGGATTCCAACGCATCGATGATTTTACGAATCTCCGGGTCCTTGAGCTGGCTATCTCTGACCTCCCTAGGGTTGCGCGCAGGCAGGTCGACCACAGCGAGGCACACGTCGCAATCAGTCCCCTCTGTCACGCAAGCAGGACGTGACAGCGTATCCGCGATTGCGTTTGCCCTACCAGGCGTGTACTCGATCTTCAGGTTATATTCCTGAAGACTGAGCGCCCACCTGGCCAGGCGGCCGCTTGGTGACTTCAAACTCATGAGCCACCTGAGTGGCTGATGATCGGACTTCACTGTCACGTCCGCGCCATCGATATACCCCCTAAATTTCGACACTGCCCACATGACGGCCAGGGCCTCTCTCTCCGTTGTGTTGTAGTTTTTCTCAGCGGCTGTGAGGAGGCGACTGGCGTACTCGACGGGTCGCTCATCGGTCCCCTCCCCCTGGAGCAGAGCCGCTCCGAGTGCGTATCCGCTGCTGTCGGTCCTAAGGACAAATGGTTTCGTTCCGTCAGCCTGCCGGAGTATAGGAGCCGAAACCAAGAGGGACTTAATGGTCTCGAAGGCGCTCTGCTGCTCGGGGCCCCAAATCCAGGTGCTCCCTTTCTTCAGCAGAGAAGTTAACGACCTACTCACCTCAGCGTAACCGGGTATGAAGCGTCTGAACCAGCTCGAGGTTTGTAAGAAACACTTCAGGTGCTTCACGTTCTGGGGAGGCGACATACCGGTTATAGCAGAAGTTTTGTCCGGGTCCATACGGATACCGCCTGGTACGATGACATGGCCGAGAAATTTGACGGAGTCTCGTGCGAAGTGGCTCTTTTCACGATTCACCCGCAGATTGAACATAGCGAGGCGGTCGAACACGGCTTCCAGATCTGCGAGGTGCCTCTCAAACGAACCCTCGGACAGCACTAACAAATCGTCCAGATATGCGAGCAGAGTTACACCTGGTAAGTTGGATTTGAACCTGTCGATCAACCTCTGGAAAGTCGCCCCCGAATTCCGTAGTCCCATGGGCATGCGCTTGAATCTGAAGGTGCCCAGTGGCGTCGTGAATGAGGTAAGGTCCCTATAATCAGGGTCAACGCTCACCTGAAAGTATCCAGAACGTAGGTCCAGCGTAGTCATGTACTTGGAGGTTTTCGCCGCGTGGAGTACATCTTCGATCCTGGGGAGCGGGTATCGGTCAGGCTCCGTGACCGCGTTGAGCTTGCGATAATCAATGCACAACCTGTAGCTCCCATCTTTTTTCTTTACCAGGACAACGTTGGAGGCCCATGGCGATTCGCATTCCTCGATGACGTCGGCGCTGAGCAGCTTTTGCAGCTCCTTTTCCAAGGCTTCCTTCTTAGACGGCGACAACCTGTAGGGTGGCGAAGCAAGGGGTTCCTGATTATCTTTTACCTTGATTTTATGACAGGCGAAGTCTGTGGGAGGCCCATCCGCAGCAAACTGGTTCGCTCTGCTACGCAGAAATGCGTTGAGCGCGTTCCTGTGCTCTGGCGGTAACTTCGTTCCTTCGTCGTCGCGCAAGGAGACGTCGGAGATATCGGCTTGCATCAGCTCTGTGCTATTTAAGAGAAAAGATTGCACGAAGGGAAAAATCTGCTCAGGACTATCACTAAAGAACCATGACTCTTGCGATAAATCTAATGTGACCCCAGCCTTAGCAATAAAATCGCGACCTAACAGGGTTCGGGTATTCTCCCCTGGGAACACCACGAACTCGGTGTCGACCTGCCTCCCCTCTAAAATTACGGGTACCGTCGCAGTGAGGACCGTTTTCACCTGGCGGGAACCGACCGCGAGTCCAATGGTTCGCTCCGCTTCGTGAAACTGTACCCCAACCGATCTCAATATAGAATACAACAAGGAGCCAGCAATGCAGCACGTAGCCCCGGTGTCGAGTATTGCAGTACCCTCCCTATTCGCGATTGTGACCGATACCATAGCATGTGACGGCGTCATCGCGTGAGTTTCGCCTGTGGCGTTCTCGCCGTTCACCACATTAAAATCGCATTGTTTCGCAGGTAACTGTTTTCCGCTACAGTTCTCACATTTTGACTTTACTACACCGGGTTGACCACATCCGTAACAACGTAAAGTACTAACCCCGTTATTGGCACTTTTACCCTCGGAAACCGCGCTAGCTAGTTCTTGTTTATTATTTTTATTTTGAAGATTGCGACAGTCTGTTACAACGTGCCCATAAGATCTGCAAAACGAACATCGAGCGCGCGTATCACGTTTCGGAATCTCGGTCGAGTCAAAAGTGAGTTTCGGGACACTAGTACCGCACGCACCCGTAGTACCGCTGCGCTCGCGCGATTCGACATCACGACCGGGCTCGCGCGGCGCGTGTAATCGCGACGTGTTTCGACTAGCCGTTTTCGTAGAAACGATCGGGTTCGCGGTGTGCATATGAACGTTTAATTCGTTAATAGTATCTTCAATGGCCCTTACCTTTTCTATTAGCATATCTACATCGTTCACAACATCTCTGGGTAATCGCTTTCTTACACGTCGATGTAAAAGGCCGTAAATAAGATCGAGTTGCATGCACATCGGTACCGCGTATGGTAATTTAACAAACAAAGCCCGAACCCTACAAACAAACACGTCAGCACGTTCAGAGTCTTTCTGCTCCGTGTCCACGATCTCCCGTAGCACCTTGTATGGCGGCTGCTGCATTCCGTACATGGCGCGCAGGCGCGCCACGGCGTCCGGCCAGGTGTGCACGGCGGCGCGCGCGCCGCGCCACCACACAGCCGCGTCGCCCTCCAGCAACATCGGCAGACCGCGCAGCGCGTGTTCGTCGCTGACGCTCGCGCACTCCTTGAAGACCTGCACCGCGTCGATGAACGCCTCAAGTACCTCCGCGTCGCGCGACCTCCCGTCGAAGCGAGCGGTGCACTTCGAGAAGTTCCCTCCTCCGGTGACCGCGGACGAGTGGGCGCTGGGCGGATGTGTCTCGGGCGTTGGCGTCGATGTCGGGGGGTTCCCGGAGCCGTTGTAAGGGAGCGCCCTCAGGGTTTCCACTAGGGTCCTGTTGGTCTCCGCTTGCATTCTGACGAAGGACTCCATGAAGCCAGCTAAGAAGGTCTCGGTGATCGCACTCGCATTAGCCGTAGAAGCGCCGCCGGCGCGATCAGGCGCCGCGGCGGGGACGGGGGCGGGGGCGCTCGCGGCGCGCTGCTCCGCCTGGTTGTCGTGTTCGACCTCGCTCGCGTCGTCGCTCATAATGTCTTCGTCCGGTGATACTTTCGTGTTCCGCGTATTCCTCGGCATGGCAACAGTTCGTCACTAACACTTTTCGTAACTATCTCAAGGTGAGTTCGAAGCCACGAGTTGGGCAGCCACTGTAATGTTTGTACAGTTTTATTTATGATTAAAGAAATACAGACATCAAAACACAACGGTATGAAACTAATGTAACAGAAAAGGTGTGGGACGCAAAAGATACTATTATATATGGCGCGAACGATCCGCACACGACATCAAGTACGATGCGACTGGCGATCCGGGCGAGGGAGCGAGGCGCGGGCGACGCGGTGGCGGTGCCGGCCGCGGCGAGCGTTATATTCATTAATAGGTATGTACAGGGCTTAGGATTGCTACGGGCGCGCACGGATGGCGCGAATATTTGATGTTCGCCTTACACCTTTTATTTATTTATTTATTCACAGCATTATTATTTTGACTCCCGAGGAGATTATACCTAAGTCCCGGCCCATTTTACCTACTGCGTTTTAAGTTTGCAATAATGCTGGTTCCTGAAGGATTAATCGGTGGCAAAATCAAAGAATATGTTTCTCTATCGAACATACCTAAGTCTCGGTCCCGTCCGTGTCGCCCTGCCGTGTGTTTACGACAGCGCGGTGTCAAAGGCGCGGGTAATGGAATCCCTAACAGGCAGGCTGGACAGCAGCCGAATCTTCTCACCTGGATATTAACAGGGATTATTATTGCAAAAAGAGACTTAACCACACTCAAAAAGGTGTTATTTGATGACCTCGACGTTTCGAACGTCCACGGTCTCGAAGGGACCATTGAGTCCCGTTTTGTTTATTAATGTGTGAAAATCGTGTGAGTTTAAATCAATACAGGGATACTTCTTTCAAATTTTACCTATAATTCAGTGAATAAAGGATTTTGACCTTACAAACGGTCCGGTAGTTTTGAATTTTTGATATGTTGTCTAGGATGGTTAGTCAGTGCTTAAAATGTAAAATGCACAATTCCCCCCCCCTCCGCGCCCGCCGCCATATTGAAAAAACCGGGACTCTCTTCATATTTTTGCTCATATCTTCCTTTAGGAGCATTTTAGCTAAAAGAAAGCTTCGACAATATTATAGAGAGTTAAATTTACTACATTTTCCATTTTATATTTTGGTTTCTAGGACAGATAGTTACGGAGATATGCACATTTAAAAAAACTTAAGAAAATGCAATTTTCAACTCAAAAACAAACTTCTGGATTATAACTTCGTTTAGGAGCATTTTAGCTAGAACAGTGCTTGGGCAATTTTGTAGAGAATTAAATTTACTATAATTTACATTTCAAATTTTGTTTCTAGGACAGATAATTACGGAGATATGTAAAAAATAAAGTCACGTTCACTATTAGCGACCCGCCTCGGCTTCGCACTGGTGCGATGCTGATAAATTATGCATGTGCATGTACTATACATATAAACCTTCCTCTTGAATCACTCTATCTATTAAAACTAAGCATCAAAATCCGTTGCGTAGTTTTAAAGATCTAAGCATACATAGGGACAGACGGCAGGAAGCGACTTTGTTTTATACTATGTGGCGATACGTAGGTATCCACTACCGTTACCAATACCGTTGAATACGTGCGTCTCACTAAAATACTACTTGTCTCTATCTTCACAGTACTGTCAGAGAGTGACGGGCCATGTTATGTCGCGCGACAAGGGTCGCGAAGCCAGGTTGTGCTAGACGGACAGGCCCGCATGCTCGGCCGCCCCGCCCGAGCGAGTGGTGCGAGTAATCTCCCGTCGTACTCGAACACTCGCTTATAGCCGAGCGACATAACTATCGGAACTACACACTAGGGTGGAGCGATTTTTTTTTTGGATATTCAACTTAGAACGTCTCTAAAACGTTGCATAAGGCTGTCAGATGTACGAGAAAAATAATAATAAAAATATTCAATACTACTTTTAGCCCTCTACTGTAATTTTGAATATTATGATCAAGCCCATATTGAAAAAAAAAATTTTTTTATCAAATTTCTAAACACATAATTCTCACAATAAAAGATATTTATTGCATAAAAATATAACAATATTAATTTTTTTTTTTTAAATACTGAATTTTAATTTGGGTCACAGGTTCACGTAGTAGTTGCCGTAAGTATGAAATAAGCTCAAAATATTTGAAGTTGAAACCCTTCTTTATAAATCTAATACAAATTACGTAAAAAAAAAGAAGTTTTTTTTACCAATTATGAGTAAAAAACAAATTTTCTAGCTTAAGTAGAGGGCTGAAACATATTTAAAATCAATTACATATATATATATTCATTACAATCTTATCTAAAGGCAACATATTACAAATGTTCCAGGTCGATCAGACAACTTTTTTTTATCCATACATCTACGCTCCACCCTACTACACACTCGCTTCTCGGCCATCAGCCGCTTCTCGCTGCTCGCTAACTCGTTTATCGCTTCTCGCTCATCGTGAGTTTACAGTAACCGTACTCGCTAGCGTTTGCGTGAACTGTTTGTATGGAGAATTGTAGTTATACAAAGTAACCGCTAGAGGTACTGTGTTATTCTACGCTGTCACTAGCGACTACGGTCACGTCAACTCATGGTAAGGGCCCTGGCTTGAGCGAGAATATTCGCACTGGCCAGCGTGCCTCTTCGGAATTCCAATTTATCCCATTCTGCACACATTTCAAGTAAAACCAAAGCACATCAAATACCTCCGACATTATTTATTTTAATTGAAATGCTTGTTTTGGTCAGATCTTATTTATTTTGGAACTGTTCCCATTTCAATAACGGGATAAGTGCTACAATTTCGTATATAACTAGGCAGTTATAGTGGATGTAATTTTCTAACTTTATCATCTATACTAAAAAACTGGTCAAGTGCGAGTCGGACAAGCGCACAAAGGGTTCCGTACCATCAACGTTTTATTTTTTGTTATAGTAGCCAATAAAATATACTCTGCAAATGTTAAGTGTCCAAAAACGCTCAGACGGCCTCAGTACGTCAGTACTGAAGGATTCCTTTTAATTAAGTTTTATTGTATATATTTTATTACATTGTGAGTAATCACATGGTAATAAGGGTAACCTTATTACCATAAAACCTTAAAAAAGACGTTGATTGTATGGGAGCTATTGTAAAAAAAAATTGAATAATTGAATAATTGAATTGAATAATTGAATAATTGAATAATTGAATAATTTATTCGATGTATGTGGGAGATGGGTTACATTTGCAGGTTGAGTTGCATAACACAGAATCACCAGCCCCTACCTTTACAGGCGTACATACATGGTGGCATATACATAATTTACATAATTTACTATCTTCTATCTTAAACAATTACAATAAGCTATACTACTTTTCTAAATTAGATGTCAGAGTGCAGAGTCTCGAATTGTCACGGTTAACATAATATTCATAATTAATAATAAGAAGTTAGCAATCATCATTAAAGAAATCATTGATACAGTAATAGCATTTCTTTGCAAGCCATGTCTTAATAGATTGTTTAAAATTACATATGTTTTTTAATTTAAAATCATCAGGAATTTTATTATAAATTGAGATACACATGTTATAAGAATTTTTAGAAGTTAGTGCCAGTTTTGCAGCGGGCTTGTGCAGTTTGTGTCTATATTGAGATCGGACTTCTCGTGAGCTGAGCTGCTGTACCTCTGTAAATTGATATTTGTATTTATGAACAAATGCAGAAGTCTCCATAATGTACAGACATGGAACAGTAAGAATGCAGTTATCTATGAAATACTGACGACACGACTCTGTTTGACTAATGCCGAATATGGCTCTAATGCAGCGTTTTTGTACAATAAATATTCTGCTTATGTCTTTGCAATTACCCCATAGAACTACACCATATCGTAAAGTTGAATTTACGTACCCATTGTAGGCAATTAGAGCGGCTTGTACAGAAACAGTTTGCGCTATTCTTCTAAGTGCATATACGAAACTGTTTACTTTGGAACAGGTGTTATCTAGATGTTTTTGCCAACTACAGTGACAGTCAATTGTTATACCTAGAAATTTTGTATGTTGTACTTCTTCAATAGTTTCATCGTCATAAATTACATTTAAATTTTGTGGGGTAGCCCGGTCAGTATGAAATTGAATGAAATTGGTTTTATTTAGGTTTACTTTTAAATTATTTTTTTCTAGCCATTCAATAGTTTTGGCCAGTGTACTATTGATTTCCTCATTATATGTAGCTGGATCTCTACATGGTATAATGATGGACGTGTCATCAGCGAACAGTATACACTCATTTGGTAAATAATTGGGCAAATCATTTATATACAATAAAAACAGCAGTGGTCCCAATATACTCCCTTGGGGCACGCCGCATTCATTAATAACATAAGATGATCTGTATGCTATTAGGTGTTTAGTTATACAGCAGTATTTCAAGGCTTCGACACATTGACTTCGATGTTCAAGGTACGATTTGATCCAATCGAGAGCTATACCTCTTATACCATACCTGACCAATTTTGCTATCAGTCGCTTATGATTTACAAAGTCGAACGCCTTGCTCATATCCATAAATAGGGTCGTTACCGGTACCCGGCCATCTATTGCATTTAATACACTTTTAATCAATTTAAATGAGGCCAAAGAAGTACATCTGGATTTTCGAAAACCATGTTGTTGGTCACTTATGATATTCTTGTTTTCCAAAAAGTTTACCAATCTGTTGTACATAACTTTTTCATACATTTTTGAGAATATGGGTATGAGAGTTATTGGTCTATAGTTAGCCATTTCAGATTTATTTCCCTTTTTATAAATAGGTTTTACTACAGATTTTTTGAGTTGCTGTGGGAAACTACCATGGGTTAGTGATAAGTTTAATACATAGACAAGTGGCTTTACAATAACAAGCATACACTTTTTGATTATATCTGTTCTCAGTTCGTCATAACCAACAGCATTGGAGTTTTTGAGTTTCTTTACTATATTAATTAATTCTTCTGGGTTCAATGGGTTAAGAAAAATGGTTGAGTCATTGTTATTAATATTAAAGTCAAGCTGCGATGCAGATGTTACATTTTTACTCACAGTATTAATAAAGAAATGATTAAAAGATTCTGCTATCTCCTGAGGGTCTTCAATATTATTTTTGCCTATTAATATTAATATTAAAACAGTATTTTGTTCTTGTCACGGTATGAGATTATTTCAAACTAATAAAGGTACGGTACGTAACTAACGGTTGGTAATCAGACCGACGGATAGACAGCGAAGCCTTATTAATAGGGTCCCGTTAGTATCCTTTTGGTACGGAACTCTAGAAATGAAGGCAGCTGAGTTCAAATGCTTAAACGTAAACATTTCAACTGCTAATAGAACGAGTATTTTGTGAATAAACGACTTGAACGAAATATCAACAATTCTCTAAATTCAGAACCTTTTAAGAGTAAACAGAAATATAAAGCCATGCCATTATGGCGTCGAGTTACGGAAGTACTTGCAGGAAATGCTGCAAGTAGCTACTTAATAACCTGCATCTAAAGATAACAAAAGAAATGCTGGGTAAATAGACACTGTTTACATTGAAGTAGGTACACAGTTGTATTTTTTTTGATCCGGGCGGGGTTCTAACCCGACTCTAACGACGTTCACAAAGTCCGATTCTCTGGTAGTGAGGCCTAAACAGCACTGATACATAATATTTTCTTAGGTTTCGCGACTGTCACACATAAAGATGTGCTATTTCCGAAATATAATAATTCAATCATTTCTATCTTCTATCTTCCGCGGAATTAGATCGCTATTTTAATACTGTTGATAAAGGTACATTTGAGTTATCGTTTTTTTTTAATATATCCGTCTAATACGGGGTCAATATGGAATAAAAAAAATTAAACAGAAATGTCTAAAAACAATATTATCTCCGAAAGTAATCACGGAAAATGTACGAAAAAAAGGCAAACGGTAGGGAATCATACGCAGGTTCATGTAGTTTAATAAAAAAACGTTATATGTAGACCTGTTCTTAAGCAATATAATAAAATGTAATTTTCATGCCACGGATATTAGCAAACTTTAATAATTAAAAAAATATTCAATCGATGTGGGAGTTTTAGTCTGATATTCGTAATGGTATTATGTATCGTATTTAAAAAAAAAAACCTCCGTGAGACAAAAACGGGGTTTTTAAAAGAATGACTGACTGTGTAGCGGTAATGAAAATATACATTCTGTAAAAATTTCAACTGTCTACCTATTACGGTTTATAGGAAAATGGCCGTCGAACGAAATAATGGAAAAACTCCAAATTGTGTATGGGAGCCCCCCTAAAGCGGCAACAGAAATACATCATCTGTGAAAATTTCAACTGCATAGCTATCACGATTCATAAGATACTCGTACAGCCTGGTGACAAACGGAAAGACGAGTCTTAGTAATATATAGGGTCCCCTTTTTGTCCTTTGGGTACGCAACCCTAAAAAACAATATCTAAGGTTCTTGTCGTTTTAACTGGAAAATTACATTAAAATGGCACGGAAGCGTTCGTCGTGTCCTAATGACAGCTTAGATCATAATGCTTGAGCTCATTAGAGCCCCCATAACGAGGGGTGAAGCTGAAGGACCATTCGCAGTGAAATTGTCGTAACTGCTTAAGAGGCCTTATTCCTTTAAAAAAATATTTTTTTCATATTATGACAAATATATTGATAATTTTCACCAATTTTTTTAAGTGAATAATACTTTTCCCCGAGTTCTAGGTAGTAACATAGCTATTTCATGCTTACATTGCGTGCAGTCGAAAGTAAGTTGAAAAAACTAATTTTCCGCTGGAGTTTGTCAATTTCGAGTAGTTTCGAAACAAAAGTTATCAATGAAAAATTCAAATTGTAGGTTTCAAATAAATACCAATAAATCCCAATAGCCCTGTTCTAAGTAGTAACATCAATAATATGTTAAGCAACATGTTTGATCATAGAGAAAAACGTCTAAAGCGATCAGCATTTTAAACTGGGGCCTCGATTGTATTGAAATAATGAACTTTATTCTGCAAGTAGGCCACAAGGGCTTTTTTACATGTCGGAGTCTACCGGCATTTCAGAAGAGGAGATCACTGTTGAGAAGAAACGCCCAAAGAAACTCAACTGTCAGTCATACATTTACATTATACCACTAAAATAAGATTTTCATATGAATCATATGTTTCATAATGATCAATGTGATAAGGATATTATTAACTTTAGAAATGGTAGTCAAAGTGAGACGTTTCCTTAGAAAAAAGCCGGTCAAGTGCGAGTCGGACTTGTACACCGAGTTCCTTACGAACTATGAAAGCACTGTTATATTGTTCTACCGAAAAGATAATTGAGCGACAAACTTAACTTTACCGTTGGGAGACTGTTTTACGAACTTTATAAACATTATTTTTTATGATTTAATAACAAATGTATAATTTTAAGATTTTTTCTTATATTTGTAATATAAGACAGTATTTCTTGCCGAATTTCATAGATCTAAGGTCAACGGAAAATACCCTATAAATCATATTTTCTTCGATTTCCACGACTGTCACACATTTAAATAAATATCAAATAATTAATATACGCGATATAATCCGTTTTAATTGTTTTTAGGGTTCCGTACCCAAAGGGTAAAAACGGGACCCTATTACTGAGACTTCGCTGTCCGTCCGTCCGTCCGTCCGTCTGTCACCAGGCTGTATCTCAAGAACGTTGATAGCTAGACAGTTGAAATTTTCACAGATGATGTATTTCTATTGCCGCTATAACAAAAAATACTAAAAATTAAATAAAATAAATATTTAAGGGGGGCTCCCATACAACAAACTTGTTTTATGGCACGGAACCCTACATGCGCGAGTCGGACTCGCACTTGCCCAATTTTATTTAAATACCCTATACATTTTGAAGCCTTTGACAGTGTCAAAATATACGTTTTTTGTGGCATTAACGGCCATATCTTTTTTTTTACGTAGTAACTTAGAAGTTTAATTTTTTCACAGCTTCAAGGGACCGTAGACCTGAGTATATGGTAGTAATTTCAACTCGATACCTCGTGTTCTCGAATTAAAGGGTCTTGACAGACGGACAGACGGACGGACAACAAACTATAAGGGTTCCGTTTTTTCATTTTGAGGTAACGAACTCTAAATAATCGCGGAGTTGTCTGTTTTTCAAGTCAGAAAATCCTTATCATCCCAAGTAGCAAAACAAGGTGCAGAAGCGCCTACACAGCCTTTATACTGCTAATTTAACCTTTAAAACGTTTTTCCTCCCATGTCAAAATGTGGCTTATACGTCAATAGTCGAAAAAAGAAAGAGCGAAAATATACCTTATCTGTCAGCAGGAGAATTGCTTTGACAGCGTCCGCCATTACCCCTTTTAGTGGTCGTCGGCATGGTAGGCACGACAGCACACGACCACTTAAGTTGCCCCTGTGGCGCGGAGATAATCCCACTAGCGGGTTATACTCCCACACAAAGTCCGACTACTGGTAGTGAGGGCTAACTAGCCCTGATACAGGTTCAAGTCATGTCTCAAAAGAAAAAGACCACTTTAGTGGCTCTTGGCGTTCAAAGTGTTAAGCTGAATAAAGTCTATATAAGCGCTTCTGCATCTTGTTTGCTTCTTAGGATAGCAACAGAAGTAGAGAATCCATTTCCTGAAGTAGGGCCCCGCATATATACATTAAAGATGCGAGCCCACTTTATCCTAATGTTACCTAAATAATGCTTGACTTCATTACGCTCCATTAGGGATTAGAATATGTACGGTAGCTAACATAATTATTTACTTCTGGTGAAATATGAGCAAATGGTGAAATAATAATGAAATAATTAACTGTAAGTTAATTAGTATACTTTTGGGTCATTGTCAGATAAAAAAAAACAAAATTCGTCCCTTCGGTGGTCAAAAGTTAAGCTTGTATGAATCTAGGTGATGTTGCTATTACATCGGATTATAGAAGAGGGAACGTTCTTTATTCTCACAGGCATTTAATCAGAAAATTAGGCCCTGGAATCCTTAATTTTGCAAATATCCACCGGAAAGACGCGCACCTAAATCTGACAATGACCCTTTTATACTAACAGGAAATTCTAAGCCTGGCCGCCATCAACCCTCGACGAAAAAAGAGAGGTGTTATAAGTTTAAAATAACGTACCTATCTGTGTTTTTGTCTATCTGTGTACTTGTATGTCTGATGCGTATCTTTGTGTCTGTCTATGGCATCGTAGCACCCAAACGGATGGAATTTGTGTACGGGTTTTTTAATCGAAAGACTTGTCAGGTTATACTGTAATAAAATAACCTAAATTAAAAAAATCAAATACCCCCGACACACGTAACGTAGCTGGTCATCATGAGACCCTAATCCAATGAGTGATATAGCGCTAGTTTCAATTAAAGCTGAATATCTTGGAAAGTACTGGCCCTATTTCCACCAAACATAGCCAATAACCATCTTACCGATCAAGTATTTCGATAAAAAAACACACTCAAATTGGTCTATCCGTTTGGGAGCTACGAATGTCACAGACAGATACACAGATACACAAGATATACAGTTTTGTCGTCGGGGGTTAAAATAACTTAGGGCATAGCTTAATTAATAAAACTTAAAAGACAAAACAAACGAACTTTACTTCTAAAAGGCCAGTATTATCATAATTTTCCTCCCATAACAAATAAGAATTCAATATTTCCAAGTATGAATCGAAAATCAAAATTACTTTTCCCAACTTGGGTTTAAACTGGAAATCAAAGATGGCTGCGGTAAATTAGGCCGGGAAGAGCCGAAGCAAACAGAATAGATAATTGTGGGCCGTCTCGTTAACTCGGCCCTTCGGGGCCCGAGTGGCCGTATCTTTGCTATCATGTGGCCTAATGTATTTGTCGGACAGTACGCCAGCTTAACATTTGTGAGCCGCATTAATTGCCTACTCACGCGCACCTTGCGGCGACGATTTCGGTCTTAGGGTGCGTCTCTATTAAATAAATAATAAATAAATAAATATTAAGGGACACCATCTTACACAAATCGAGCTAGTCCCAAACTAAGCAAAGCTAAGGATACTAGACGACGATATACATAATATTACAAATAGATTATAGGTAGGTATAGATAACGAATAATCGGGTACTAGACGACAATATATACATAAAATATAAATACATTTTATAGATAACGAATATTCGGGTACTAGACGACGATATATACATAATATATAAATACATTATATAGATATCGAATATTCTAGATCATTACGCAAATATTTGCGCTGGCCGGGATTTGAACCAAGGACCGCCGGCACTACAAACAGAGCCAACCTGTTGAATCGCGCCATTTGAAGCGGATTGGAGTGGAGACTAGCGGGATATAGCAATCAACTGAGTTGAAAACTGTATCTCAGCTCCGCTTTACTTTTGTGATTGATCGAAACAGCTAAACAGCAATGTTCGCATTGTTGTGTTCCGGTGTGGGGGTAAGATAGCCGGTGAAATTACTAGCATAGAGGCATTCTATCTTCGTCCTCCGGGTAGGCAAGCACTTGTGACTCCTCTGGTGTTGCAGGTGTTTATGGGTGACGGTAATCGCTTTCCATCAGGCAATACGTTTGCTCGTTTGCCCCCTATGACATAAAAAAAAAAAAAAAGAATCCGCAAGTCTCCGCTTCAATGGAGTCGGACCTGTGGAGATGCCACGACTTTGACAGCGGAAGCGGCAGCGGTGTAGGGTGTCTCCCTCACTTTGTGACGCCGCTGCGCTCGGATCTCTCACTCAACCGCTTACCGCGCCGCTAGTTGCGCAGTCGTCACATCTCCGCCAGCGGCGAGGTGACCGCGGGCGTGGGAACAAATAGAGCGGAAAACGCTCGTGGCGTGCTTCATATAAATAAAAAAATATTAAGGGACAATCATACACAAATCGACCTAGTCCCAAACTAAGCAAAGCTTGTACTATGGGTACTAGACGACGATATACATAATATATATAGATAACATCCATGACCCAAGAACAAATATTTTGCACAAATATTTGCCCCGGCCGGGATTCGAACCCAGGACCGCCGACTCAGTAGGCAGGTGTCTACCAACCGAGCCAAACGCGTCGTCATATATGGCTATGATTTTGTTTTTATCGCTCACCGCTCACCGTTACCGGCTTTCACGCGTTGTTGTAGCCGTGCCAATAGGTATAATTTACATTACACAGAAATTTTAGTATGTAGAGTTCCGAAAATCCTGGGACTTCTGGCACTCTCCATACTAAAATTTACCGGGGCAAGCCCTAGTCTTCAGTGACTCAACTTGTTACCATGGTCCGTCCCGCTCGCCGCTAAAGACCCAGCCACGATGGCAAGCGACAGCGGCGAGACCGAGTGGACTGGCTGGTAGATGTATCGGAAGACATTTCTGTACCCTTACCATGAGCTAGCGTGACCCTAGCGACAGATTAAATGATTTGCGGGTCAATCAACTTATTTCTGTTGCTTGTTGCCATGGTGGTCCCTCATGGCGTTACTCTTTAAAACTACGATTCTCAGCGGTAATATTCAACAAAAAAATTGAAATTGCAGCAGTTATGAGCCCATTCTTATTTAGAATATCTCTTGAAAATACCAATATCAACGCTTTTCTAATAATTAATCACCATTGTCTCCTGAGTGACGGGACAGAATAACAACAAGAAAAAGTTGATCCACCCGTGTATGGAGAATAATAATAATAATAAATAATAAATATCGGACAACCTGACACAAATCGACCTAGTCCCAAATTAAGCTCAAGAAGGCTTGTGTTATGGGTACTAGACGACGATATACGTACTTATATAGATAAATATATACTTAAATACATAGAACAACCATGACCCAAGCACAAATATTCAAGTTCATCACACAAATATTTGCCCTGGCCAGGATTCGAACCCGGGACCGCCGGCTCAGTAGGCAGGTGTCTACAAACCGAGCCAAACGCGTCGTCAGAATAACACAGCGCCAGCGGTTACTTTGTAATAACAATTACAAATCGTTTATGCATTCGGTAGCGACTACTGTCACTGTAAACTCATGGTAAGGGCACTCTTGAATCTATTGTATCGTATCGTATCGCCTACTGTTTCCAAGTCCATTGCGGGCGCAGTTTATTTTAGCTGCAAAAGGACTTTTTTGTGATTCTAATTAATTTACAGCGTCGGTGTCGGCTGTTTTCGCAGGGCACCGATTAAGGGTATCGCTCGGACACCTTTTTGATCCGGGGTTAAATATTTGAAGGTGCCAGTTTAAATATTAAGATTTTTAAGTTTAATTCTGGTACAAATGATTGATATTTTGGTTGACTTTTATTTGTCGATTTTTAGGGTTCCGTAACCAAAGGGTAAAAAACGGGACCCTATTTCTAAGACGCCGGCTGTCCGTCCGTTTGTCTGTCTGTCCGTCTGTCACTAGGGTGTATCTCATGAACTGTGAAAGTCCGATCGTTGAAATTTTCACAGATGATGTGTCACATCTGATGTCATGATATTTTTGTTGCCGCTATAACCATAAATACTTAAAAACAGAACAATCAATTTTTAATAGGGCTCCCATACAAAAACCGTGATCGGTTGCGTTAACTTTGCACCTCATTTGTAATAACAAGTGCAAACATACCCGGTCAGTTAAGATGGGATAAGTATTTGTGCAGAACAATCGGGGTGCTAGTCAGACTTGCACTTGGCCGGTTTTTTCTATCTCTACTTAGATTTAAATGAAAATGTACTTATATTGAAATATAATAAACATTTTATGATTCTATAAAATCCATCATTATTCTGTGCAAGAGAAACATCATTTTCCTAATATAAAACTTTCGTCCCCATTTTAACATTAAACTCAACACACAAAACGAAAATAAAAAAATGGATGTTCTCAAGTAATGTTTTTACAAATCTGAAGAAATAAAAAAACTTGCAATGATAAAGATAAGAAATCACCTAATGCGCCTAAGAAAAGGCGATTACCTATAATTAATTATTAAATTTAACTCAACATTATGACGGAGAAGTTCAAATCGGTTGAAAAAAAAGGTCAAAAACCACCGCGAGTCTGAAATAAAGCAATTAGAGCCCTATCATTAAAAAAGCGGACATTTTTCACAAACCCCTCTTAGATTTATTTTTGAACCTCGAAACAACTGATTTGCTATACATTTAATTGATGGTTTGTTTCGCAATAGTAATGCTTAGTGTTTTTGGTTGAATTATTTAATAAAAATAAGCGAAGAACTAGGTCACATTTAAAAAAAAAACACGATGTATATATTACGCGGTTTTCTTATAGTTAGGTACCCAACCACACGCACCATTCTTCCATTGTGAAAGTTACCAATACCGCGAAACAACGAGGTTTTCTTGCACCGTAAGGGCCTCCGTCCATTAATATCAATGTAGCATGGATGCGGAATCCCAGCCACGCCACGCGAATGCCGCCCATGAATTATTCAACGTTAGGATATGTTTACGACAGTGCGCAGAAGATAGACAGTAGAACACGATATTGCGATAAGATAAAAATAAAAAAGCCTGTTAATTCCATACCAAACTATGTAATGTTACAATATAAAAAATAATAATAACTACTATGTTTACATTTTTTTGTATTTTTTTTTGTTGTTATTAATATTATTATTTATATTTATGGATGGACCTCTTTCCGAGTAAAGGCCTCCCCCAGTTTTCGCCACTTCGTCCTGTCTGTCACCGCGTCTTGCCATTTATTTGTAGCCGTTGCGATAAGATAAGGGGTAATAATCGTAGGGTACTTACTCGGTAGGGGTTAGTAGGTTGGTAGGTTCGTATTTAGGGTCATGTAATTTAATAGTATTCATGGTAATGTAATTGACCGAGCTAGCGAAGCGACTCAGCTTGAGCGTCGCCAAAATTTCTTTCGTTTGTCCGGTTTTTTTAATTGACTGTTCTCGCCTATAATCCATATTTTTCAGCCGTTTCTCCTGAAATTTAGTGAGTATCGTGATTTTTTTTCGCGATTCAGTTATTTTTATTTAATTCAAAATGTATGTTATGGGTGTTAAAAATGTAAAATTAAAAGAAGTAAAATCAAATTTCTGCCATTTCAAAACCATCTCGGGAGATCTTTAACTGACAGAGCCACTAGTATATAAATTTGTTATTAATAGGGATCAGAAATTTGGATATATATTTACCTAAAGTTGACGAAATCCTATTACTATCTCTCTCATAGCTAAAACAAACGCAGTCCAAAACTACAACTAAACAACAAACCCGCCGCCAAAGTTTAGGTAAATATTTGTCCAAATTCCCTATCCCTAATGATCAAACTGCTGTATAATAGTAATAGATCACCGGATTTGAACTAATTATACCTAGTCTTAAGATAGGTGTATTGATTGTACCAAATAACAGTGTGGTAGTTAAGATATTCATACGTTTTCACTAGATCGAATAACGGGTTTAGACGTTTTAACAGCTGAATGATAACGCACCGCATCCATACCATTCCAAATCCTGCATCCCAATCCTGCATCGCGCTGTTAAGATTTTTCATAAAATATCGACACCTAGCCAATTGAAAATTGATTTAAATTAAATTTTAGAATTTTATAATCGCACAGCATATATGCACACACAACACAGTCTTACATTATAATAATGGTTGGATTACTGATTTTTGTCTGTTTACTATGCAATAATTGTACAAAATCAACATACATTCAATATTTACTTCCAATTTTGTATGTGAAACCGAGATGAACTTTGTAACTTAGTCGTATTATTATTGTTATTATAACACAAATAACTTTCGCAAAGTCTAGAAAGTTCGATCAATAGGCAAGTAAGTTATTATGTCTGAAATATTTGGCTATATTTGACTTATAATGGCTTCCTGCGACGTA
Organism: Apotomis capreana; assembly: GCA_947623375.1. NCBI lineage: Eukaryota > Metazoa > Arthropoda > Insecta > Lepidoptera > Tortricidae > Apotomis > Apotomis capreana. Next base: position 3,344,984 of record OX392514.1, read on the forward strand.
TGGCGGACGTATTTTGTTTACATAGGAGTCTAAAAAGAGTTCCCAGGAAAAAAATATATGATTAAGTTTGTACTACCTTTTACAGATAATTAAATCGATCGATCAGAGTATGATGGTTGATTTTATCACGCGATAAATAAGTGACAAAGCATCCGTTACAGTTTGAAAAAATGCGAGTGTGAGTGACAGATGCTTTGTCATTTATTTATCACGTGATTAACGCAACCATCATAACCCCAGGTCATAGCGTAAGAGAATATAAATCTTAATTTGGATCTAAGTATCACACGAGCTGCATAAACACTTATAAAGAAAGAAAGAAAGAAAGAAAGAAAGAAAGAAAGAAAGAAAAACATTTATTCGGGGACAAAACAAAGGGAAAAGAAAAAAAAAGAAAATCTATAAACTATGTATAACTTATGCTAAAATTATGATTGCCACGAAACGGTTCCACCTCAGCGTAATGCTAGCTCGCGAGAGAGCCAGCGCTGATCTTCCAGTGGGACCATAGGTGGCGCCACGGCACGGCACACACGAAATATTGATCGCGTTCAGATTGCATTTAACCTGAACGCAACGACAATCGAACGCTGTCACTGTCAATAATTGCAGTTCAATTCAGGTTACTTGTATACTTAAAAAATCACAGCATTCTTTATTATTATTAAGATTAATTATTATTAACATTTATACGAAAAATAGACATACACATGGACAAAAGAAACAAGCTAAACCATAAAATAACACAGTATATGACGCTTATACATCTCTTATATAGATTAAATTGGAGTTATAATGACTGCATTTAGAATCTTTATTAAATTTTTCATAATAGGGTCAGGTTTTGTGATTAAAATAGGTTGACTTGGACTAACGCCAAACCGCGTGGGCTCAAAATTCAATGAAGCGGACATTTTGGCACTGGCTCTTGGACTAGGTTTGGAACAGTTTCTTTTTAATCTGACGTCCATTACTCATTTTGATCCCAATTGAAAGTGAAGTAAAATACAGACAGCCTTTTGTCACTACGGTACAAAGTCCATGCCGCATGGCAAAAAAAAAGTTTTTCACTTTTCCTGTTCGAAAAAAAATCGCTTACTTTGTTCGCTCGTACAAATAATCACTTCATGTCATAATGGCACGAAGGTAAACAATTTACTATTATAAATTTATGAAACATGTAATGTCTCATTTTTTTTATTGTCACACCACAATTTTTATGTTAAACCATATTGATATTTATATCAATATCATTTTGACTATTGGAATCAAAATCAAAGGTACTCACGTTTTTTTATTAGCCTTTATTTGACTTCCACTTCTAAAAGGCATAAGGCCTTTTCCCTCGATTTCCACTACTCCCTGTTCGGTGCTATTTCCGTCCAATTTAGGAAGGTGTCCGGATCGTCCCGCCATGTCCTTCTCGGCCTGCCACGCCGTCGTCGGCACCCACTTCGTGGCTTTTAATTTATCACTTATTTATCACGTGAGTCCGATTTATAATAGGCCCAAAAAATTGTGAGGAATCCCTGACAAGATATTTAGTTAAGTTATAAAATAATTTGAGAAACATATATTTAAATTCCAATTGCAATCGCAATAAGTGCTATTAATCAAGCCAACATCAAAATAAATTACGTTGGTAACCAAATTGTCGTCAAAACCAATTTGAAACGTCAAAATGTCAATATCTTGGAACTTGGCCCGTTTGTATGAATGGTCCCAATCGGGCGACGACGCGATTCTATTAGCTACGAATGAAAGCGCTATTCAGTTATTAATGAATTCTCGTTGAATTATGCTCTTGCGAAGGATCAAATAGGATAGCTTAACTAGACGTTGGTTTTAGGGTTCCGTAGCTCAAAACGCTCACTTTGTTGTCCGTCCGTCCGTCTGTCAAGACCCTTGGCGTCTGTCAAGATCTCGAGAATGTTTGGAGGTATCAAGTTGAAATTTAAACCATATACTCAAGTCAACAGTTCCTAATGTATTTTTAATGAGTAATAATTTTCGAGTACAAAATGTAGCAATTAAATAATTTAAGCTGTGGTCCTTATTGAAATGAACGGTTCCTTAAAGCTGTGAAACAATCAAACTTCTTGGTTGACGTAAATAAAAGATCAGGCCGTTTATGTCACAAAAAACGTATTTTTTGACACTCTCAAGGAATCACAATTTATAGGGTATTTCCCGTTGACCTAGAACTGAGGAATATGGCAAGTAATACCGTTTAATACTACAAATATAGGTAAAACATTGAAAACTAAACATTTGTAATTAAATCATTAAAAATATAGTCCTTTTCGAAAATAATTTTTGCTGAATTCGGTTGCGTAAACTTTGCACCTTATTTGCATCCAGTGCCATACATTTTATTTATTTATTTATTTAATCTTTATTGCACAAAAGAAAACTTATCGTACAAAAGGCGGACTTAATGCCATGATGCATTCTCTACCAGTCAACCTTTGGGCAAAGCAGATAAATTGTGGGCGGTGCAACTAACTTAAACAAGTTTTAATAAATAATATTTAGATAAATACATATATTCATATAATATATACACATATAAATAAATACAGATGAAACATACTAATCAGATAACCTAAGAATTCACAACTCTGCTAGCGTAGAGGTCACGCAAACATTTTTTGAAAGCGCATTTGTTCGGAGCTAGTTTGATCTTGAGGGGAAGGCGGTTCCAGAGGCGGGAAACTTGGACGGTGAACGATTTGGACATAAAACCAGTACAGTGACGAGGGATGGAGAGAGATAGATTGCCAGAAGAGCGAAATTGACGGTCACGGGTTACACCATAATAGTGAAAGTTTTTGAGATATTCGGGAGATATTGGGTTTTTGAGAACAGAAAACAGAGTGCACAGCATTCGAATTTCACGTCGTTCGCGGATAGGAAACCAGCCCAGCTGAGAGCGGTAAGAAGAAACATGGTCACATACCAGATGCAAACTTAATTTAACCCGGCCAGTTACGATGGGATAAGTGTTTGTACGGAACCCTCGGTGTGCGAGTCAAACTTACATTTGGCTGATTTTTAGGGTTCCGTAGCCAAATGGCAAAAAACGGAACCCTTATAGATTCGTCATGTCTGTCTGTCTGTCCGTCTGTCCGTCTGTCCGTCCGTATGTCACAGCCATTTTTTTCCGAAACTATAAGAGCTATACTGTTGAAACTTGGTAGGTAGAGGTATTCTGTGAACCGCATTAAGATTTTGATGCAAAAATAAAAAAATAATAATAAATATTGGGGGCTCCCCATACTTAGAACTGAAACTCAAAATTTTTTTTTTCATCAAACACATACGTGTGGGGTATCTATGGATAGGTCTTAAAAAATGATATCGAGGTTTCTAAAACATTTTTTTTCTAAACCGAATAGTTTGAGTGACAGACGCTTCCAAAGTGGAAAAAAGTTGGTCCCCCCCCCTCTAACTTCTAAAATAAGAAAATGAAAAATCTAAAAAAAACATATGATGTACATTACTATAAAAACTACCAACGAAAATTGTTTTGAACGAGATCTAGTAAGTAGTTTTTTTTTTAATACCTAACTTTGCAAGTTTGCACCTAATTTATATGGGGCGCTATACATACCAGGTGCAAACTTAACTTAAACACTTAGGGATGGAAAGTGTTTGTACGGAACCCTCGGTGCGCGAGTCCGACTTGCACTTGTTGTATTATCTGTTACCTCTTCACGCTTAAACCGCTGAACTAATTTAGATGAAATTTGGAATAGACATAGTTTGAGTTCCTACTTTTCATCCCGAATTGATTTAGTTGCCGAGAAATGAGTGGGTTGCCACGGGGCACAGCTAGTAACTGAATAATTCTGCGAGGTCACATCCACGTGGCCATAAAAGGCGATAAAACAATTTATGAACCTTTTAAAATAAAGACATAGGATTAAGGGCTCATGTAACATTATATGCCGATGATACTTGCTTATTTTATTTTGGTCCAAAAATAGAAACTTTAATTAATCAGGCTCAAAATGATTTGAATATGTTACAAAGATGGCTTCTTTTAAATTTGTTGACTATTAATGAATCCAAAACCAAACACGTAATATTTGCCGCAAAAAATAAAATCATTCCCGCCCATGAACCTTTAATCATAAATGGAGTAACATTGCAATGTGTGAAAAAGGAAAAGTATCTCGGTCTAACTATTGACAACAGATTATCTTGGAAGCCACATATTGAGACAGTGCGATCTAAAATCATATCATTAGCAGGTGCAATAAGAGGGATTGTTCGTTGCTTACCAAATGGAGTTCGTTACACCCCAAGCAGCACATTAGTGAATTTTGCAGCTTATCTTATAGCTTTAAGTTCTAAATGAGTGGTTTAACAGTGTTTGATACAACTTATAGCTTTAAACACCACTCAAAACTGTATATGAGTTCATCCTATCACTTGTAGTTGCATAGGAACGTTTTTTGTTTCTACTTTATTACCTACTTATGGTGGGATAAAGTCGATTTTGCTACTTAAAGTTGCATGCAGGTTCAAATTGTCACTCAATAAGAAGCAATAGTGCTATATAAGGCCTTAAAATCACTTATAAGCAACTTTTACATATAAGTGGGAACATACCCTTATTTGGAACTAAAAGTTCCAAATGACTAGTACAATAGCGAATTATATCACCAATAGTGGCTAAAGGGATAATTTTACGGCTCTTTTGGAACCAAAAAATATTGCAACTTTAAGGCCTAAGATGTACCTTATTGCCACTCCAACGCATAAATAGGTGTCAGTAGGAGGTTCTTGGAACCAAAAGCAGTTATTTTCACTTATTTCGAACCACTAACGAACTAAAAGTTCTATTATTGTTCCTATTTGCGCCTTGTCAAAATATATTTAATAGTCTTGCTTGTTTAATAGTCTACAAAAGAGCAAATAATTACTATTGGTAATATCATTCACTGCTTTGCCACTCGCAAGATACAAATAAGTGATTATTAGACTTGATAGTTCCAAATAAGGAACAAATAAGTGAAAATAAACACTGTAGGATCTTTTTTAGGGTTCCGTAGTCAACTAGGAACCCTTATAGTTTCGCCATGTCCGTCTGTCCGTTTGTCCGTCCGCGGCTTAGCTCCGTGATCATAAGTGCTAGAAAGCTGAAATTTGGTATGTGTATGTATCACGCCGACATAACGGTAAAATAAAAACTAAAAAAATAACTTTTTTTCGGGTACCTCCCATACACCTAAAGTGGGGGTGATTATTTTTTTTCGTTCTAACACTAGCGTGTGGGGTGTCGTTGAATAGGTCTTTTAAAAACAATAGGGGCCTTCAAAGATCATTTTTTGATAAAGTCAGCAGTTTTGTAAATATTCGCTCGGTAAATCCAAAAAATAGTGTCCCCCCCCTCTAACTTCTCAACCACGGGTCAAAAAATTATGGAAAAATTCATGAAAATAAGGCCCTATTAGTACTTTCAATGAAAACTATATTGAATAAAATCGGTCGAGCCGTTTTTGAGTTATCGCAAAAATTCATAATTTTCTTTTAAATGACGTAAGTGCCCCGCGGTGTTCTTATACTTCGAACGTTACACATATTAGTTAAGTGCCATACTGCATTAAAACATTTCGCTCAATCTGGTGCGTATAATCGATAACTTCTAGAAGGTAATAAGTAATTACAGTTACTTTGGCGTTTACGACCTTTTATAGAGCTTGAAATCTTTCTCGTAATTTAAATTTGATTTTATTGTCTATTGTGAAGGATGGCCAACTACGGAACCCTACACTGAGCGTGGCCCGACATGCTCTTGGACGGTTTTTGTTTCGCCATGTTTACAAATGGAAGCCTATGAAAATTTATTATTTTAACCAGAATTTTATCACACTGACGCATAATCACAGACTTTTGATAGTTGTGACGATGTTACTTTAACATTGTACGTAACCTACAATCATTAGGTCAGGTTTTTAACAGTTTTATTTCTTATCAGTATCTATTCCTTATTTAATTTAGCACTCTCTTTTTTAATATTCCTGATCAAATGAAGGGCGCGTCGAAATTTACAAAGAAAACATACTATAGTTTCACAGTAAAAAAAAATTCGCAAGAATTTCGTGCTTATTTCGATGCTTGTATAACGTAAAGTTTTAATCACTCATCAAACAGACATATAAATCCAAAATGAATATGGCAGATCACGTATTACTTCAATTTGACAGTTGCCTCGCCACTCAAAGATAATTTTGGCGACTCATTTATCACTCATTGACCGAACTGAAATGTTTTCATTCGTTCACTGCGCATAACTTTTACCCTTAGTTCTAATTGCCACTTAAGGTTATTGTGAGATCTCTTATGGACGCATAACTTTCACCCATAGTTCTAATTTCCACTTAAGGTTATTGTGAGATCTCTTATGGATTCTATTTAGCACCAAAAATAGGCTGCAATTTTTCTCCTTTTGGTTCTATACTGGTGGCATAAGGGTTCTTGCCACCTATATAGCACTTAGTCATGGTGGTAAATTTCACTTAAGCATCTAATTAGATATGATATACGAGCTATTTAGACCCAATTGTGCTACTTGGGACTATTTACAACTCTCTTGTAAAGCCACACATAGAATACTTGATCGAAATATGGGGCTCCGCTGCTAAGACAAATTTGAAAGCTTTACAAACCGCACAAATTAAGCTAACTAGTCAAATCATTGTTTAGATATAAATACTTCAACTCTACTAAAACTGTGTACAAAGAAACAAAAATATTAAACATAAAACAAACGTATGTCTATTGTACATGCATTTTGATAAGAAAGATAATAAATAAGGACATACGTAGCCACATAACATTCTCTAAAAGATCACAAGTATACAAGAAAATGACTCGACAAGCTAACAATATAATACTTCGCCCCCCTCGAACTCTGTATGGCAAGAAGAATTATAGTGTATAAAGGAGCTCAAATGTATAACAGACTGCCAAAAGACATAAAAGATATAAAATCGAAAGTGCTTTTTAAGAAAACTTTAAAACAATATATTATAAATAAACATTAACCAAACAATTATTCCACAGACAAAATTAGTTATTCCACAGATCAAATCAAGATATTCTACTCCAAACACACATGTCCATAATTATAAAAATTGGGCAAGTGCGAGTCGGACTCGCGCACCGAGGGTTCCGTACAAACACTTTTCATCCTTAAGTGGTTAAGTTAAGTTTGCACCTGGTATGTATAGCGCCCCATACAAATGAGGTGCAAAGTTAACGCAACCAACCCGTTTGTTGTATGGGAGCCCCCCTTAAATATTTATTTTATTTTATTTTTAGCATTTGTTGTTATAGCGGCAATAGAAATACATCATCTGTGAAAATTTCAACTGTCTAGCTATCACCGTTCTTGAGATACAGCCTGGTGACAGACGGACGGACGGACGGACGGACAGCGAAATTTCAGTAATAGGGTCCCGTTTTTACCCTTTGGGTACGGAACCCTAAAAAACGGGGATGAAACTACAGTATTGCCACTTTTTAATTTCTACTCTTTTTGGTCGGACTGTTACATGTATTTCTATTGCCTATGATGATGTATTGCTATAACAATATTATATTTTGTATTTACTTGTACTCTAGATCCTCTCTGTACCATCAGATTTCTAATTTGCACCCACTTCTAGTATCTCTGTTTGGCCCTATGGTTGACTGGTAGAGAATGCCATTTGGCATTAAGTCCGCCATTTGTACTGACTTGTTTTGTGCAATAAAGTTTAAATAAATAAATAAAAAAATGAATACTAAAAATAAAATTAAATAAATATTTAAGGGGGGCTCCAATACAACAAACTTGCAGAAAATGGTACGGAACCCTTCATGCGCGAGTCGGACTCGCACTTGCCCAATTTTTTTTATTTGAAAACTGGTACTTCCTGTGTACAATAATTCTGACTATAATCCATGAGAAAACCATATAAGTCTTAAACTTGCTTAAGGTGTAGACTATTGTGACCTTTTTTGTCGGAAGTATACTACTCGTATTTAATAATTTGTTGACGTCCAAATCTTTAAAACTTTGAAGTTGGTTTTTTTAGTTTTTTTTTATTCTCTTGAACTTTGCAAAAGTTGCCTGAAAACTGCATTTTATTGATTGTTTGTATAAAACGTGACGCAATCAGTCTTGTACGAAGCGGCAGCTGCCTGGGCACGAGCGCGCACCGATTTTGCCCGATCGAAAACAAAAGGCAGAGTCGAGCATCAAGATTCTCGACTCTGCCGCAAGGGCATGACGATGCGACGGCTCAGTTGGTAGAGCTCCTTTACGAGCGAAACCTATTAAAATGCTCGGCTAATTTAATTCGGTTTCGGTATAAATATTCATAAAGCGACCGGGTCAACGCGGCCGCGTCGGCCCGAAACCTAGGATTGGATTTTACGATAATTTACACATAAATACTTTAGTACTTAGTAGGTAAGTACTCAAAATATAATGAACGTACTCATAATTTCCTAATTCTGTTTTATTTTACGTTGCCTCACTGCAGTCTTAAGTTCTTTGTCGGAGTCTTATTTAAAGGTATATATATAATGTTGCTTGATATGATACATTTTTTTTATACCGAGTTTATTGGACGGAGAAAAATCTGCCGAATCCGATGATACGAGTGTAAGATATATTTTGTCGCTTAAACCAAATAGCCTTTCAACCGTCGATATTTAAATAATGTATTATTTTATATAAGTCGGTAAGGTGGAGTAAGACTAACAGTTAGTTATTTATTGGACTGTGGCAGTCTTCTTCAGTCGAAACCTCGCGAAACCTCCTCTGCCCAGGATCGAGATAAATGGCGCATTCGTTTCGGAGGCTAAGATCCTGTTTGGGTCACTGAGCCTAAATAGTTAGTTAGTTAGTTAGTTAGTGGTAGTCTTCCCCGGTGATAGTCTTACCCCACCTTACCTTATATGATTGTTTAGTATCTTAGTATAAGCAAATGGTCGTTGGTATAAGCCTTATTTAGATTAAGCAAGATTTGTGTAAGCTTGCTAGGTATATACACATTTATTCTGTTGATTTATGTAATTGACTATCCGTTTTACATATAACCCAGTACACCAATTTATGGACAAAATCTATTTAAATTCGACGGTTGATTTAATTCGCGGTTTCGGTATGAATATTCATCGTGGTTAGTGCGACCGCATCCCATAGAAACGCAATATCGAGCTTTATTTTTGGAAAAACCTGGGGGATAATTCGACCAATTTTAGAGAGATCTCTCCATTTCATCGCCATCCGTCACTTTTGACGTGTCCCTACTTGACAAGTGGCGACATCCCTCGAACATCGCAACTTCGTCAATCCGGTCACGCTTAGTTTGCGTTTCCTTTGTATGTGACGGCATAAATAACAGGCGCATACTTTAAATTGACCGCGTAGTACGTGAAATTAGTCCGTTACGTTTCGCTCAAAACAGAAATTTATATACATGAATAACATTTTTGACAATCATTATCGCCTTCGTATTTCCAAAATTGAGATGAGATATGTCACTTTTAAGCTCATCGCATTTAAATGACAGTTCAATGGCGATATAACTGTTATCTAATAGAGATTTGACGTTTGGCGATCACTCAAATGTCAATCTCGAATTAGGTCCCTGGTTCATCCCGTTGCAACTAAGTATTCGTTGTATTGTTGGGAATATTTTTCCAGCAAAATTTTTCACCCCACCCTCACCTCACCTAAATCCACAGTGTTTTCGCACACAAAGACTCACTGGTGGTGGTGTGTGAATGGAACTGGAGTCATGCTTAATAAAATTTTTCGGGTACCTCTCGAACACCTAAAGTGGAGTTAATTTTTTTTTGTTCCTACACTAGTGTATGGGGTGTCGTTCAATAGGTCTTATAAAAATAATAGTGGTTTGATCAAGTCAGCAGTTTTGTAAATATTCGCTCCGAAAAAAAAATACTACACGTACTTTTTAGAAGTCTAATGTAAAAAAAACCGGCCAAGTGCGAGTCGGACTCGCGCACCGAGGGTTCCGTACAAACACTTTCCATCCCTAAGTGGTTAAGTTAAGTTTGCACCTGGTATGTATAGCGCCCCATATAAATTAGGTGCAAAGTTAGGTATTAAAAAAAAAATGTATGGTTTTCGTAATTTTTCCTTTATCTATGCTATAAGACGTTGCTTCGTACCAAATTTCAAGATTCTGAGTTCACGGGAAGCACCCTGTAGGTTTTGATTCCCTTGCAAGTGTCGAAAATTTGCGGCATAAACGGCTGTATCTTTTGATTGCGTTGGCTTAGAAGTTTGATTTTTTCACAGCTTCAAGGGACAGTAGACCTGAGTAATTGATATAAATTTCAGCTTCATACCTCCACGCGTTCCTGAGAAAAAGGGTCTTGACAGACGGACGGACGGACGGACAGACGGACAACAAAGTGATCCTATAAGGGTTCCGTTTTTTCCTTTTGAGGTACGGAACCCTAAAAAGAAAGAAAACTAATTATTTGCGTCGCATGTGTTATTAAATTAGATTACGTACGATACGATAGAAAGACTAAAAGTGTTCGCTCACAAAGTGCGGTTCTTCAAGAGGGGAGTAAATAGGTTCTTAAAGAGTCGGCAGCGCGCGTGTGATGCTTCTGGCGTTGCAAGCGTTCATAGGCGGCGCTAACTGCTTAACATCAGGCGGGCCGCATGCTTGTTTGCCACCGTTGTAGTGTTAAAAAAAAACACAAAGTATCTATTTGAATAATCTTTTAAGAAGGCTCAAGGTCGTCTGAAGAACAATGGTAGAGGCTTTACTCACAGTGATCCTGCAAAATCAAAAACAATACAATTCAAAGGAGACAGTAACTAAGGTGGCATTATTCATTTTGAAATGCTTTTTTTTCTTCATATTATGACAAATACATTGATACTCAACTTCAACCAATTATGTATTTAAAGTAAACAATACTTTTCACTGAGTTATATAAAATAACATAGCTATTTTTTTCATGCTTTCATCGCGTGCAGTCGAAAATAAGTTGAAAATACCAGTTTTCTGCGTGAATTTTGTCAATTTAGAGTAATATTTGAAACAAAATTGATCACTAAAAAATTAACTGTAGGTTTCAAATATAAATATCTAGACACGCGGCAGCGTGTCCAGCCAAGTTCACCGCAGGAACTGGCGAGCAGCAGCCGTGTGTTATATTACACGAACCGTTTGGAGCCACTTTTGACCCCTCAATAACTCCAAATCTATTCAACAGAAAAAAATGAAATTTGGCTTATGTATTTAGGTCCCTGAGAACAACTAGAACCACAAATTTCATAAATGTAGATGAAATAGTTATTGAGATATTGACGTCCAAAAAACGGCATTTTTATCACTGACTGACTGACTCACTAGTAATCAAAAACCTAACCCACTTCCAGGTGACCTAGAAAGATGAAATTTGGCATTCAGCTTGGTAATTGTGTGTGTACACATATAAAAATCAAAAACAGTGATATTTTTTAGTTTTATTATTATTATTATTTATGCTTGTTGCCTCAGAACTCCGTCATTTATTAACCGATTTGGAAAGTTCTTTCTTTGTTTGTAAGATGGCACTCTCTCTCTCACACACACACCACACACACACACACACACACACACACACACACACACACACACAGAGAAGGTTAATAAATTGCCGTGGCGCGGGGACGGATAGCGAAGCGCGGGAGCGCGGCGTGGCGAGGAGCGGTCCGGCCCCTCCCTCTACCCCGCGTCACTCTAGTCAAGACAGGTGGGGCGTCAATTCAAATTTCTGTACAAAAAGTAATGATATCCCATCAAAAACATAAATGTTAAATTAGAGCCAAGTTCTCGCATGCAACGTTGTCGACTTCGCCGACAAAAGAATTGAGATCTATATGGGCGCCAAGTTCTTTGCCCTAAATTTTTTAGATACAAGGACATGCGACATACTCAATGCATTTATTTTACTTGGGGTGTAATTCAATATCAAGATTTGACTTGGCTAGTTTTCACAAACTGACTTAATTTTATCAAAGTAACATAGTATTATTATCAAGCTAACAGTATAAGTAACAGGACGTACACTAACTTGCGTACATACCTTTACGAAAATAGGTTAATGATTAGACAAATGTAATATACATTTATATGTAAAAACTAGCCAAGTCCAGTCTTGATATTGAATTACACCCCAAGTAAAATAAATGCATTGAGTATGTCGCATGTCCTTGTATCTAAAAAATTTAGGGCAAAGAACTTGGCGCCCATATAGATCTCAATTCTTTTGTCGGCGAAGTCGACAACGTTGCATGCGAGAACTTGGCTCTAATTTAACATTTATGTTTTTGATGGGATTATATATAACTAGACGTGCCGGCGGCTTCGCTCGCGTAAATGAAATATGTACTTCCTATTTGTAACACTTGAACATGTAATTTGTTTTTTTTTTATTGTATATACTTAATGAAAAAAGGAAACTGTCATTGCAAGTTAAATAAAAGCTTTTTAAAAGGAAACTGCGTTTAGCCCTCATATTTGTATTTCCGAAATAAAATTAATTATAAGCAAAAGGGATTCAACACATTTTATATTTGTATACTTACATGGACTGGAGAGTAATACATACATGTACAAATGTTACTCAAAGCAAATCTAAGCCTAGCAAAGCTTAATAAACAAAAGTAAAAATAATAACCATTAATAGGCAGTGCCGCTTCAGTAACAGACAAATCCGTGGGAAAAGAATCCTCTGAAAATAGGGAACAATCTAGATCTTCTCGAGAAATAAGCAGTAAGGGTCAGAGTATAGCAAAGCTGGACCGATTTTAAGACTAATTTTTTTTTTGTTGGTTTGGGCTTAAATTAGATTGAATCTAGTAGATTACGCTAAAATAAGCATATTTTATTCTCTCAACTTTTCTCTCAGATCGATATTTACCGAGATATTGGGGTTCAAATGCATAAACATATTTTGATGTAGGTACGTAATAATAGTAGACTATTTATGAGGGTCATGTAAGCAAGCATTTTGACGCTCCGCTCGCTACGCTCGCTCCGCTATACATGGTCACAAAACAAACCTAACCTAACCTACAGTTTTCGGTTTTCAACCCGTGTACCATATTTTCAGACAGCATTTTTTCCTTAAAAACCCCAATATCTCGGTAAATATTGATCTGAGAGAAAAAGTTTACATAACAAAACATGCTTATTATAGGATGTTTTAAAGGATACTTTAATAAAAATGAGGTGTTATATTGACATAAATTTCACGACACCAAAATTTTTCTAAGTCCCAAAACTGGCCCACCTTTCCTATACCGCAACCCCTGAGGTCTTACTAACCCAACATTATCGCATCGCATTCTACGCACCGAGATGCAGAACAATGAGTACATTGCCTTGCAAGGATATTTTTCTTGTGTTTATAATAATAATACATAATCTGTTAAATTCAAATTTAACAAAAATTAAACATGCCATCGCCATTCCTCCATCTCCCGAAACCGTGGTGGTCAATCTGAATAAAACCGTGATGGTCGATCAATCAAAATACAAATTAATAACATAATCACTTAATACTTTCAATTCTCGGCATTTTCATAACACTTTTTGCTTATTGCACAGAAAATTCGCTGACAATGACAATGCCGATGACATTTAGTTTGACAGAGAAAACAACATACGTCAAGCAAAGTGCGTAGTCATTACAATTCGAGTAAAAAACTTCGATATAACGGCGTACCAACATGACGCCAAAATTTTTGGCTACTTAAACTTAAGTCATATAGCGAAAAGAAACTTTAGGCTACTTGAACCTGAGCCATAAGAGCGAGAAGAACCGAGTATCGCCGGAAATGGTCGACGGTCGCGAAATGAAGAATTTTATGAAGATTTCTTTAGCCGATTGTGAAGGTAATACGTAGTGAAAACGGTATTTTTTACGCTCTTATTCCATTCTCATATTTAGACAATAGATTTGAATAGTTTTTTCTGCGGTAACATGCACATCGTATTGGAGAAACGTGATCTAAAAGAACGTCGAGTTTTGTAAGGCGCCATCTCGCTTCCTCCCTAGTGCGTTATCCCGTTCTGGCATTTTCAATTTTATTATATAGATATTCGATCGCAATAGCCATGTTCTATGTAGTAACATTGATAATATGTTAAGTTACACGTTTGATCAAATAGAAAAATTTCTAAAACAATCAGCATTTTTGAACGGAGAAGGAGCCTTTATTCGCGCATTGTTGCAAAAAAAGGGGACGTATTCTATTTGATAGCCTACGTTAGTTATTTTCGGATGTCCCAGATTACCCAGATTTAATCTTTCTCAAGCAGCACACAGACTGTATAAACACTTATACTGCCCTTAAACAGCTGTAATAAGCTGAATAAGGGATGTATAAGCTCTTATGACGCATGTATGCCACGTGGGTTATTATTGATTTGTATTGTACAATAGGAATTTTTGATATTAATTATGACAATACTTTTTACTAATAGATGCTAATAGTGCTACTTATAATCGACAGTAAAATGTCCACGCAGGTTATCCATTCGCCTTGTGAAGCTATAGGCGCGCGGGTCATTCTTACATCAGCCCCTCTAGCACAACTGTGACACGCGATTCTTTCTCGCGCGAGAAATATTAGCTATCTCTCTCTGTGCAGTATTGAAAGAGTGACGTGTGAAGCTATGTCGCACGCAAGAGTCACGTAGCATAGTTGTGCCAGACGTAATGCCAAGCCTATGGTCGCGTGTGTCGTTTTCGTATTGGCTTGCATAGATATGACAAGTGTTGTTTTCCTACATGACACTGTCTGTATAGTCTGTAAAAGAAAGGCCTTTGATGATGTGAAGCTATCTTACGTAGCTGAACAGTTTTTCTCTTGTTACAGGTAGCCCCAAATTTAATAGAGTTTATCAAGTCGCCGGTGAACCTGATTGACTTCATCGCCACGCTGAGCTTCTACATGGACGTGGTGGTCGAGCTAGCTGTCATCAGGCGGAACGTGGACAAAACTAATATCCTGGAGTTCATATCCATTATTAAAATTCTAAGGTAAACCACTCTATAATAATTATAAATTCCAGCGTCGTGCGAGTCGGACTCGCGCATCGAGGGTACAAACACTTCCCAACTTAACTTGCCGGGTTAATTTTGCACCTGGTATGTGTGCCGTCGCATACAAATGAAGTGCAAAGTTAACGCAACTGATCACGTGTTGTATATAGGAGCCCCACATAAATATTTAGTTAATTCTGTTTGTCCTGTTAGAAGTCACAGAACTGGCGTTAATTAGAACGGGTTGGTGAGGACTGCACCAACAAGTCTAAAACTCAAATTATGACGACGCGTTTGGTGCAGTTTGTAGACACCTTCCTACTGAGCCGGCGGTCCCGGGTTCGAATCCCGGCCATGGCAAAAATTTGTGTGATGAGCTCAAATATTTGTGCTTGGGTCATGGTTGTTCTATGTATTTAAGTATATATTTATCTATATAAGTACGTATATCGTCGTTTAGTACCCATAACACAAACCTTCTTGAGCTTAATTTGGGACTAGATCGACTTGTGTGAGGTTGTCCGATATTTATTATTATTTATAATGAGTACTACTTGTATTCACGAAGTACTTTCTGCTGCAACAGTGAAAACTTACCAAATTTCACATTACAATGTGAACTATTTGGTAAATTCAAAATGGACTGCGTTCCGTGCAAATTGCTATTATACGGAAATTAAATCTGCAATCGGACATTTATAGCTTATTCAATGATGGAGCAACATTTTCCACTAATAAATCCCGCGTGACGTCAATTACAATTCACATATCCACATGTCAAAGCCATACAACTCATTGCCGTTGCACGAGCTGTGCAACGTGTGGTGACAGTTATTTAATTGCTTATTGTATGACAAGAAGATTTAGGTGCCTACAATTTCAACTGCATTACATACCTAGTGCCTACAACTTCATCTTCATGAGTATATTACATGCCTAGGGCGACGCAGGTGTTTGTAAATATAAATATTCATGGTTTAAATAAAAATTGTGGTGTACCTACCCACATTAAAAAAATGAGACATTACATATGTTTCATAAATTTATAAAATATAAATATATTTAATCTAAGGCTTTACGATACGCGCTCGCCAATACGTCCTCGCCCAGCGCGGCGAGTATGGGCAAATCTCCCCTTATGAGTAGTGTCATTTTACAACGGCCCTCAGTTCCCGGTGGCTACGCTATTCCCGGCCATCGTGGTGACGGTCGTGGTCACGGCGGGGTGGAGGGTGCGAAGAATCCCCGGGAGGGTTACGGTCACCACAAACAACAACTACATTTAGCCACGTACAATGCTCGTTCGCTGAGGGAAGACGTCCATATTGCTGAACTCGAGTCAGAGTTAAGTCACATTAACTGGCATGTTTTGGGTTTATCTGAGGTTCGAAGACAGGGGGAGGACCTGATAACTCTAAATTCCGGTCACTTACTCTACTATCGGGAGGGCGATAGGATGTCACAAGGTGGGGTGGGTATTTTGATCAGCAAAGTCCTCTGTAACAACGTGATTGAAGTCAGCAGTGTGTCTACGCGGGTAGCATACCTCATTCTTAAACTCACGAAAAGGTATTCCCTGAAGGTAGTCCAGGTATACGCTCCCACGTCGTCATACTCTGATGAGGAAGTCGAGGCTGTGTATGAAGATATAGCTACGGCCATTCACAAAACCACCAAGACGCACTTCACTGTTGTTATGGGGGACTTTAACGCCAAAGTGGGAGTACAAGAACGAGGTGAATCGGTGATCGGTTCGCATGGTATTGGTGTCAGGAACCAAAGGGGTCAGATGCTGGTTAACTTCCTCGAATCCCAGAGGCTCTTTCTGATGAACTCGTTCTTTCAGAAAAAGTCTCAACGGAAGTGGACTTGGCGGAGCCCCGATGGGGTGACTAGAAACGAGATTGACTTTATCATGACGAATAGGAGGTATATATTCAAAGATGTCACAGTGATCAATAGGTTTAATACCGGCAGCGATCACAGACTTGTTCGTGGCACTCTGAATATAGACTTCTGTATCGAGAGAAATCGCCTGATAAAGTCTACGCTCCGGCCATCACTACACCATATTGTTGCGGGATCAGAGCAATTTCAACTGGAATTGCAAAACCGATTTAACCTGCTGGATGCTACCGAGGACGTTGATCAAAGTATCCACGAGTTCACGGATGCTTTACGAGCGGTGGGAGAAGCGTTCTGCCAAAGGAGTCGAGGGAGTAAGGGGTCCAAGATCTCAGCAGAGACAGCTGAATTAATGCGACAGAGACGAGAGATGCCGGCGGATTCTTCAGAATGTCACCTTCTTAATAAGCGTATAAAAAAGCAAATACGCTCTGACCTGCGTAAAAGCCATACTCGAGAAATCGAGGATGCAATCAAGCGAAACAAAGGCTCAAAGGTATTTGCTAAGCAATTGGGAAGGAGTCATCTGACGAAGCTGACGGCATCTGATGGTCGAGTTATGACATCCAAACAGGACCTACTCGTCGAAGCTGAGACCTTCTATCGACGCCTATACTCTTCTCACGCACCAAAACCCACAATATCCGCCGTAGAAGATAAACGTGCCAAATTAACCCGCCACTTTACGGACGAGCTACCGGACTTCGAAAATGCCGAAATTGAGAGGGCTCTCGTGCAGCTCAAGAACAATAAAGCCCCTGGAGACGACGGTATTACATCAGAGCTGCTAAAAGCTGGAGGACGCCCAGTCCTAGACCAGCTTCGAAAGCTGTTTAATACCGTACTCCAGAAAGGTACAACACCCGAGGCGTGGTCTAGAAGTGCGGTTATCCTGTTCTTCAAGAAAGGCGATAAAACGCTCTTGAAGAACTATCGACCGATATCACTTCTAAGCCACGTCTATAAGCTGTTCTCGAGAGTCATCTCAAATCGTCTCGCCCGAAGGCTCGACGACTTCCAACCTCCGGAACAGGCCGGGTTTCGAAAAGGCTACAGTACCGTGGACCACATTCACACCTTACGGCAGATTGTACAGAAGACCGAGGAGTACAATCGCCCTCTTTGCCTTGCGTTTGTGGACTACGAAAAAGCCTTCGACTCCATCGAAACTTGGGCCGTTCTTGAGTCGCTTCAGCGATGTCAAGTCGATTGGCGATACATCGAGGTGCTGAAATGCTTATATAGAGCCGCTACGATGACCGTCCAAATCCAGGATGTCCAGACGCGTCCAATCCCATTGCAACGCGGAGTGAGACAGGGAGACGTTATCTCTCCGAAACTGTTCACGAACGCTCTGGAGGACGTATTTAAAACACTGGACTGGAATGGACGGGGCATCAATATAAACGGTGAATATATTTCACACCTTCGATTCGCCGACGACATAGTCATTTTGGCTGAATCGCTGGAGGACTTGTCGGAGATGTTGCGGAGCCTAAATGTTTCTTCCAGACGGGTGGGTCTGGGAATGAATGTGGATAAAACTAAAGTTATGTTCAATTCATTCTTAGACCCAATACCGATCACCGTCGATAATGTTAGCATCGAAGTTGTTAAAGAGTACACGTACCTAGGCCAGATGGTCCAGCTAGGTAGAAACAACTTCGACAAGGAAGCTGACAGAAGAATCAGGTTGGGCTGGGCAGCATATGGGAAGTTGCGCCATATTTTTCAGTCATCATCACTGCCCCAGTGCCTTAAGTCCAAAGTCTTCGACCAGTGCGTCCTTCCGGTCCTTATTTATGGGGCCGAGACGTGGACACTAACAAAAGGCCTCGTCCACAAATTCCAAGTTGCTCAACGAGCTATGGAGAGGGCTATGCTCGGAGTTTCTCTGAAGGACAAAATCCGGAACCAGGAGATCCGACGGAGAACCAAAGTGACCGACATAGTCCTTAAGATATGCAAGTTGAAGTGGCAGTGGGCGGGGCATATTTGTCGTAGAGCCGATGGTCGATGGGGCAGACGAGTTCTAGAGTGGAGACCACGAACGACACGCCCTGTAGGACGGCCTCCCGCCAGGTGGACCGACGACCTAAAAAGAGTGGCGGGAAGCGGTTGGATGCGGAAAGCTGAGGACCGGGTATGGTGGCGCGAACTGGGGAAGGCCTATGTCCAGCAGTGGACGACTCCGGGCTGATGATGATGAAGGCTTTACGAATCACCGCCTGTGGTTTGTCTAAAGTTTCACGTCTTGTGGCCAGGAAGTGACAATTTCTTTGTGTAGCGAGCACAAAATCCCACTTACGGCCCAGGGTGACGTAAAATAATATAACAGGCTTCGAAATATCACGTTTCGGGCGGAACTCGAGAGGCATTTTATACAAAATTGAAGGCCTAGGCCGGGAAGTATTTTTTTAAGCATGGCGTCGGTGTTTATTAACAGGCTAAACAGCTGTTTTTTTTTAATGGTAGATTTTATTATTTCATTGCATATGTTTGAGAAAAGCACTGTATAGGCCTTAGCCGTGAACCACTTGCCGGCTTCGTATCATCACTAGTCTATACCTACTCACCCGGTAACCCTTCCTGGTATCTGCAGTAACTATAACTGCTTGTTATTGTCCCCAGGCTGTTCAAGTTAACCAGACACAGTCCAGGCCTGAAGATCCTGGTGCACACCTTCAAGGCGTCCGCCAAAGAGCTGACGCTGTTGGTTTTCTTCTTGGTGCTGGGCATCGTCATATTTGCCAGCCTGGTGTACTATGCGGAGAAATCTCAGGTTAGTAAATTTAATGCGGGCTTACTGCGCGCCGTGGAACGCGCTATTAGCCTACAATGTATATCTCTGGGAATATTAATGCAAATGTATACAGTTATTTTCACATGAAATAAATGAATCTGAATCTGAATCTATTTAATATTTTAAATTGATAGTTTAAATTTTATTGTAATGTGTCTACCTAACATTAATTTGGAGAATCTATACATCTCCTTTACGTGTATCTACGTAATTAATAGGCTCGGGACTTTTTACTGCTCGCCGTGGTTGTTCAATCCATGGAGTCGTCATATGATAAAAAAATATATTCTAAGTCAAAGTCAAAGTCTAAAAATTAAATGTTTTATTAAATGTCATAATTTATGTTGTTACATTTTTAATGGGCACGTGGCACGTACTTACTTGTGTCGTGCGTGACAGACTACTCGTACTGACAACTTTTCGCAACTTAAAATTAAGAAACATTTTGAGTCCCTATCAAGAAGGATGCATAATTTGTGACCACTAGGTATAAAATGAAATTACCGATAGATTTATGATAATTGCAAACTACTATAACGTGCCCGTTAAAAATGTAACAACATAAATTATGACATTTAATAAAACATTTAATTTTTAGACTGACTTTGAGTTTGAATATATTTGTTTATCATATGACGACTCCATGGATTGGACAACCACGGCGAGCAGCGAAAAGTCCCAAGCCTAGTAATTAATTAGTTATAGCATTTAATTCATTGTTTTAAGTATTATTTACGAAAACAATTACTTAGTGTTGAGTTTCTTTCGGCTTTCTTCTCAACAGCGGTCTCATCTTGTGAAATGCCGGTAGATTCAGATTTACACATATAAAAGTGCCCATGTGGCCTGCTTACAGAATAAACGTTTGGGTTTTGATTTTGATTTTGCTCATTAATCTCATTATCAAAAGCCTTTACATCTTTATCAGATGATTTTATGCAGCGCTTTTGTGGCAGTGTTTGGAATGACTGCTTTACATCAGGCGGTCTTTACACCGTCGTAGTATACAAAAAAAACAGTCCGATGCGGGAGTGACAGTGATGTCCGCAAGATTGACATCTCATTAGGGGATCGGTTGATGATTGGGTTGGTGAAGCGACTCTTCTCCCATTTTGGTGTCTCCTCTCGCGTTTGCTAGAGCCTGAAAGGAACTTCTGTGATGGTCCTTGCAGCCTTATGAAACCTATATGAAACATAAGTACTAGGAAACTGTTAAAATAAAACACGACTTTTGTTTGTTTGATGAAAAGTAATGCCCTAGTCATAAAGAAGTAAGTAAAGATTCTTTAAACATTGTTAAATTAAAAGGAGTACTAGTTAACCTCTGGTTTCCTAGGATAGCCGGGCGGTGCCCACATATACCTAGCGGCCGTCTTCATACTTCGTACTAGTACGAAATAAGTACGAAGTATGGAGACGGCCGCTATGTGACAGCAATACGAATTTAGGTAGGTACATCATGATTTCGGTTCCAGATGTCACTCATTTCATTAGAAACTAATCAAATCTTGCTCTAATATTTCTGACAACCCTACAGATATGACGTAAAAATTCGTTTGCAAGCTTAAGGCTACACTATTAGGTCAAACTAAAGGTTATGATAGTTTGGGTCATGAGTCATGACCGGCAGGAGAAACATAAAGATGACCCAACTCTTCTCCACACGCATAAGAACTTAAGTGACGGGAATTATTACTGAAAATATGCCGTTTGTTAAATAGGGTTGCCTAAGGAAAGTTACATTCTGTGCGATATTAAGTTTAAGTTTTTTGCCTTTTTTGTTGCTGCGTTAACATTTTTTGAAACTATTTTCAAAGTACTCTTAGATATTATTATAACAAAACAGGATTTAATCGCGTTCTAAAAGTATTTATTTAATTACCTCGACGTTATGTTCATGGTCTCGAACGTGATGTTACGTTCGAAACGTCGAGGTAATAAATAAAAAAAAAACACTTTTTGAACGCAAATAAGTTTCATTTGTTAATCCCTAATCGGATTAAATGACGGTGTTCTGAGGTATCAAACAGGTTTTTTATATAAATGCTGCCAAATTGAGAACCTCAAGTTTTAGAATTCCGTACTCAAAGGGTAAAAAACGGGACCCTATTAAAAACTCCGCTCCAGAAGACTCCGCTGTCCGTCTGTCTCTCTGTCTGTCTGTCTCTCTGTCTGTCAGTGAAAACGCGCTTTCAAAGATGCCATGACTTTGTGTGACCAGCGGCGCGGAGAGCGGTTGAGCGAGAGATCCGAGCGCGGCGGTCATACGAGTGAGCGATACACACGTACCGCGCACCGCTGCCGCTATCACACAATATCGTGGCATCTCCGGTTCAGTGAGTAATAATTACGGTCGACTAAAATTACCTCCTGAAAGACGCCACAGTCCTTTGTCTAAAATATTTAGCGAAATGGAAGCAAATTTTCCACTACAATAAAATTGACGAAAATACCCGGAGTGAGGTTTATTTTCATCAGCAGTAAAATAACTTTCTACCCAAAGGGCCCTTAGGCCTTGTAGTTTATTGTAGGAGTAAAATTACCTACGGGAATAAAAACGTTACGTATTATAAAGCATTTATGTGCCCGTCATAAAAAAACATCTACGAGTTTGCTTGGTTCTGTAGCCCCTTATAAGTAGCGTAAAAAGGCGTATGAAACCCTTATTAAGATACGACTTTTTTCAGTAGCACGGCAGAATATAGGTAAAGAAAACCTAAATTAAAAATTTTAAACACCCCCGACACGAATAACTGGTCATAATGAGACTGTCATTTAATGAGTGATCTTGAAAATGCTCCTAAAACTGAACATTACTACCTACATATTTCGGAATACTTAGCTTCAATATTAGCTAAAATATCGTCACTTGTTCCAATTAAACCTGAATACGTCATATAAACACATATTAAAATTATAACACCCCTCTTTTTTGTCGGGGGTAATAAATGCCGACCGTGACCACAGTCTCACGACCAATCACATCGCTTTATACAGAAACAACGAATAAAATATAGCTCTCTGGCGGCTTTTCCGAGGATTAAGCGAGGAACTTCTGTAGTGTTTTACCAAGTTATAGAAAGCACAAATAATTGGACGTAGATACGCGAAAACGATCCAACCCACTCGTCACTTAAAATTGAATTTTATATTAAGTTTTCAGCGACTCGTGGATTGCAACGTTTTTGCATAACTATACCTCTAATTATCTTTTCTCAAACATGCAATGAAATACATATTGATGTTATGTTCCTTAAAAGGCTGCGAAGTATGACGTTTCCGATGCAGCTTGACGAGAGGTCGTTAATGGAATTTCATACAAAATTGGAGGCCTAGGCCGGCAACATGCTCTTTTTTAATTTCTATTCCACATACGTTTGTGACAGGCATCATATCGATCAGCCATTAAAAAAAAAACAAAGCATCATATTGCTTTTTGGTTAACTATGACATTTTGCCACCATGCTTATTAAAAAAAAAAACAATTAGCGATTTGGTATCTTTTGATCAACTTAAGAAATAACATAATTAAGTAATTCGATTACTTTTTAAAATATAAATTGAAAATATTTCATCTAAATATTAGCGATAAAACTGTCTACTCAAACCATAAAAAACGCGTACATAGGATTTTTTTTAATAATTTCGGAAGGAAACTTGAAATATTTTCTCTGTAATTGTTTTATGAGTTTTGTTGAAATGAAATGAAATGAATATGAGTTCCGACGAAAATACCGACAAATAAATAGTGTTAATACGTGTTAGTTATAGTTTTTGGTAGCTTACTTATAATGTCTAGACATAAATAAATGATTTTTTGAAGTTTTTTTTATTTCATTGCGTGTTTGAGAAAATTAAGCACTATACATACCTCGGCGAGAAATGGGGTTGCCAGCCTCATACCTATCTAGCCAGTCTATAATGTATTCGGCCGGCAACCTCTCACTTCCCGGCCTCTGTAGTAATGTACTATTATCTCATAAGAAGTTTTATTATAATAACATAAATGTATATTATAACAAAGCTAAAAGTGGAATAATGATAATATTGCGAAAAATATTACTTTTTTCTCAAACATGCAATGAAATATCGTCATAATGTCCGTTATAACAGGCTTCGAAGTTTTTTTTAATTAGGATTTTTTTAATTAAGTTTTTTTTTAAACGTGGCCTCCGTGTTTTTGTACAGCCTAAACATCTGAATTATACATATATTTCTTTGAGTGGTGTATTTTTTATTTCATTGTGTATATTTATTGAGAAAAGCACCACACATGCCTAGGACACATGAATAGAGGTTACCGGCTTCGTATCACTATAATACCTACTCACCCGGAAAGCCCTTCTTTCTTTCATGTATTATTAAATGCCAGTTAAGCTATAAATTAAAACACTGCGAGGATTTGAAATTAAAAAATAATTAATATATTATGTACGGCCTTAGCCCGTCATAATTTGCTTAGAAAAGCATTGATAAACGTACTATCCGCTCTGTGCCTAAATTATTTTTAACTGTGTTTTTTTGCACAGTGCCTATTTCTAACAGTTGGAAATTAAGTAACATAGAGAATACAAAAACAAATGTTTTTATTTATTTTTCTATACGTAAAAAAATATAAGAAAATACATAAAATAACCGAAATCTACGACAACTAGTTATGACTGCATAGTTCTAAAATAGAGAATAAAATAATTAGAAACCTCTGGAAAAATATAAAAACAGTGATTACATCTTCATTCTAAGCGGAATCCAGAAAAGTAAAAAAATGTATTCTTAAAAATATGAAATAACTCATGTAAAAAGAGAGGACAGCTGCTAAGTTTCTTGATGAAGCCGAGTTTCAAGCTATTGCGTGTGAATACGGCTAATGAGGTCTTTTATGGCAGTGAAAGCGATGTCAGCAACAAGAACTTAACTCGATACGATCTCGCTTTGAGATTCCTTTGATGTTCGGAGAATGTGACGTGGGTATTGTTGGTGTCATGGCTTATTTGAATTACATAATATACAGGTAGATCAATCCAAATGGGTCAGTGGGAGAAAACAGAAACTATAAGAGATATGGAAATCTGTTCTTAGGAACCATGGCGTCGATTTTAGATTTAATAAAAACATTTTTTTAAAGCTCATTCATATCCGGGAATTTAACCTGGTTAAAATTCTGTAAGCGCATGTCGTTTATATAATTTACAGCGGTTTTGAGATTTATAAAAAAATGCAGGTTTTATTCAATCTATAATCGACGCTATGGTTCCTAAGAATAGATTTTCCTATCTCTTACAGCTTCTGACACATACAATATTAATTATTGGATTATTTTACCGAGATTATGCAGATAAAATTACACATCGTTAATAAATAAATTTAATGTGAATGTTCAAATCATTTCGCGAAAAATCAGACTTTAAAGATATGGCAATGTCATCCCGAGTAGCGTATGGAATGACACCTTATTAATTTTTTTCATAAAAATACATAATTTGTGAGTTCAAACACAGGCTGCCTATATCACAGTGAAAGATTTATTTTCAGCAGTGAACAGTGAAAATTGGTCCAGCCGACGAGCGTGAAGAAGTTACAAACATACACATAAACACACTAAGAAACCTCACAAGCCTTTAAAATATTAGTGTAATAATTATCTGTAAATAATCTCAGGACACCTAGCATATTTAGAAAATACTATAATATAAAAACTTCCCTAAAAGCGCAAACAAAAGCTCTAAGGGGTCCTAATAAATATTACAAAAAGCCGATACGTTATATAAAAATATTTATTATCCCGATCCAAAGAAAACTTTGTAAAATGAAACTTCTTCCCCGGTGATAAGGACGGGAACGTTACACATTCGGACACGAAAAAGGTACGCATGTTTACTTTAACACTCAGTGTAATACACTACGTGACATTATAAAAACGGTCTCTTGGGCGTCTGCCGGCAGCTGAGGCAGTTTATATCCAATGGCATGTGTCCACTATATTCCGGTAAACGTCAGATTAATTATAACTTCGTCCATAAAAGGGGACGAATGCTTAAAGACAGCATAGTCGGTTTAAAAGTATCCTTTAAGCATCCCTACATATCCCGTTTTCTATGACATAAATAACTAGAAATCAGTTTTGACATGATGTACGTACAACGACACATAATATACAGTATGTACAGGCATATATTATTAACATGTATAATAGCCTAGTTTAAAGTTTTTTCTACATAATTATACGGTCTAGTAAGCCGATCCAGAAAATGTTAACTTAATATTTGCTACGCCCTGACAGGGTACCTTGTACCTAGCTTTATGTACTTGATTGCAACTAATGATTATTATTACATAAAATTAAATCAGGTATCATCTTTGGTCCTCCCATAAGTTTTTGTCAAGTTCTTGATTCTTCTCATTCTGTTTTCGTCACCCATTCTTCGTTTGCCATTTTCGTTGTCAGTATTTGTCATAATCACAGCCCTTTGGCAAGATATAGAGGAGGTCCATGCTCAGCAGTCCATAGCAGCCCACCTAGCACAACTACGCTTTGCTACTCTTGTCGCACGACATTGCGTCACCCGTCACTCTCTCACAGTTATAGTTATTACTGCACAGAAAAAGATGGGTGTAATCGCGAGAAAGAGTCGCATGTCACGGTTATGCTATAGGTGCTGATAGATATACCTATCTCTATCTAACTTATCGGAATAGTATCGTGGGCACGCGCACTCCGGAGCCTAACTTAAGTAACCCGGTAGGATTGATAATGCGGGCTCAGGTTCTTTATTTCATGTAATTTACTGAAACAGATGTCTGCTTATATTAAAATATGCCGGTTACTCTTGGAATTATAAACAAAGGTCAGAAATTATTATTATTATTATTATTTGGTTTATTATTCAGAATTAGCACTAACAGCTGAACCTTACGTGCTAATTGTTAGTTGTTAGAAGAATACATACGTACATCATTAATTTAACTAGGTAATTTACATTATTGCATTTGATTATAAGAAAGAAAGAAAGAAAGAAAGAAATACATTTATTCCTGGCGTGACCATAATACATAATTAACACAATAGATAACAATAAAAATAAAAACAAAAACATTTTGGCCGTGCCACGAAAAGGTCCCACCTCAGCAAGATGCTAGCTCGAGAGCTAGCGCTGATCTTCCGGTGGGACCATAGGTGGCGCCACGGAGAACTGCACGCACGAGCGCTGATCGCATCTAGGATGCGTTAACCTGAACGTAGACTGTCCATATCACGTCACTGTCAAGTTAAGAGGCATAACCTAGAAGAATGCGACTAACGCGCGCGCAGCTCCAGATAATACAGAAATAATTACATTACACAGACAGACAAGAAAACAAGAAAAGTTATAGAATACCAGTATAATAAGAATCTTAGAACTATCAAAGAATAAAAACACAATTTAGCCGTTAACAATGTTGTCAAGTGCTTAAATTAAAATGACTTGAGCTGAACTACTCTTAACAAATATAAAATAATAAAAATGACGCCAACACACAAATGGAACGTAAAACTAAGGTATGCTATTATATTTACATTGAGTACACTTAAATTATAAATTGGACGAGATACTACCATTAAAAACAGCTCGTATCTAATCTCAAAGCTCCTTGTCTTTGTTGGTGTTCAAAAATAAATTTCTTTATTTTGTGTCTGAAATTTGCGTAATTTTGCAGGTTCCTTATAGGCGGCGGGATGTTATTCCAACATTTAGTGGCGACATAACGGAAACTACCTTTGAAAGCCGCTGAAGCGTGTTGGGGAGTCATTAGCTGCAAGCTACATTGGCGTGTTCCACGAGTTTTGTGACTGGAGAACCACGACAACTTCTCATACAAATATGATGGCGCTTTGTGTTGTATTACTCCGAAGAGCAAACATGCCAAGTGGAGTTTACGACGGTGCTGCATTTTAAGAATATTGTGATCGTTCAAAAATGGTGTGACATGGGCTCTCAATGGGATATTAAAACAGTAACGAGAGCAGGCATTTTGGACACGCTGGATGAGCCTCTTTGTTTTCGCAAGAAGACGTGGACCAATCACTGTATCCATATAGTTTAATTTAGATAAAACAAGTGATTATGGATTTGTTATGTCTTAAAATTGTGGATTTGTTATGTTTACCTAAAGGTAAATAATCTTCATCTGTCTCGATAAACTATTAAAATATATGGTATATTTTATAATATTATAGATTGATCACCCGGTATACTTAGTTTCTTTTCAACCTCCGCCATATTGCGGATTTTTTGTGGTAACCACGATTTTTTTTACTAGCTACTTCTTTTTGGTAATTAACCTCATCGAATGTCGTTAATGTAAACAAAGATGAAACAGAGCTTAATATTTTGCAAATTTCAAGTAATTTTCACATAATAAAGCCAACATTATACACAGTGATACAAGACAAGTTATTTTTAATTTGATTCAATATTTATTTCAAAAGGAGACCGAAAACGATGTTTTGAAATCGATTATTGACACACCGCTACTGACACTTTATACTAGGTACATATTTATACTATATTATTATGACATTTGCACATTGTACGTAAGCAAACACATACTAGTCTATTCAAGTCTACTCACCATCCAACTTTTCATATATGTTGACCGACCCGCAATGTAGGCCACGAAAGATTGTGAAGAATGTAAAACTGGCCAAGTGCGAATCGGACTCGCGCTGCGAGGGTTCCGTGCTACTAAATGATTTTTAACTTTTTGTTGTTTTCTGTATTTGTTGGTATAGCGGCAACAAATCGTCGTTTGTGAACATTTCAACTGTCTCTCTATCACGGTTCATGAGATACAGCCTGGTGATAGTATCGAGCAAAACACGCAAAAAAATCACGTTTGTTATAATATGGGAGCCCTACTTTTATATCTATTTTACCTATTCTCATTTTCCTGTTTTTTTATAACGGCAACATAAATACATCATCTGTGAAAATTTCAGCCGTCTAGCTATCACGATTCATGAGATACAGCCTGGTGACAGACAGACGGACGTAAGGCTTAGCCTTTACGCTTTGGGTAACGGAACCCTAAAAATGCACCAACTTGTGTCTCCAATATCGGACCATGTTTGCAGCTTAATTCAACTTACCCCTCCCGTTGTCACAAACTTCGGAATAACACTCACACCCGGCTCGGAAGAGTTCGGAAAACTTCGGGAAACTTCGACTCGGCCGTCGTTGCCTGCTATATGGAATAAATTCAGAGACAATAATTTTGAGATTTACTTTGCACGACTTAGAGTGAAAATTTGTTGTATACATTTAATTCCAAGGAATAATACTTGCCTTTCTGCTTATAAACGTTTAATTTAAATCTTAATATTAATCCGTTCGGGTTTACAAGCGTTTCAGAGTCGTACCGTGTTTTGGTTTTGAATAATTAAAACGGCAATTTTGATTTATTACAGTAGGCGTAATGTCGTAAACATCTGTACCCTCACCATGAATTAACGTGACTGTACTCGCTAGCAACGGCGTAAACGATTTGTATGGAGAATAGCGGCCCCTAGTGCACTTACTTTGTAGAACTACAAAGGTCCCGGGTTCGAATCCCGGCCGGGGCAAATATTTGTGCAAAATATGTGTACTTGGGTCATGGATGTTATCTATATGTATATGTATTTATATATTATGTATATCGTCGTCTAGTACCCATAGTACAAGCTTTGCTTAGTTTGGGACTAGGTCGATTTGTGTATGATTGTCCCTTAATATTAAAAAAAAAAAAAAAACAAAAAAAAAAAAACAACAATTCTCCATACAAATCGTTTACGCTTACACTAGTACCAAATTAAAATCAAAACGTTTATTCTGTAAGAAGGCCACAAGGGCACTTTCACAAGTCTGAATCTGAATCTACCAGTATTTCACAAGAGGAGACCGCTGTTGAGAAGAAATCCGAAAGAAACTCAACAGTTTACACTCATGCCCCATACCCCACCCATGCTACTTACCAGGAGTTTACGAGTACAGTCACTGTACAATGTAGACGTTTGTCGCTGTAACACACGTTAAATACTTATTATAATGGCCCGAGCGAGCGAAGCGTCACCGTTTCAGCTTGGCCTAAAATCCCTTTGTGCAGATTTCCGATTGTTCTCATAAAATTTTGTAAGTAGGTTTGTTAATTACGTATATTTTTTGTTGATTCTCTTTGCGTTTTTTTTAAATGGCTGAGATATTGGGAGTTAAAAAGTTACAAATTTCAACCATTTTCAAATAAATTCTACGGCTAACAAAGCCACTATTAGTAATAAAGGGATTAAATTCGACACTTAAAGCGACGGGTAGTGCGAAACTAGCGCCACTTTCGATTTTTTTCTTATACCTTCATAATCTGATAATTTTTTTTAAATAGCTGAAGTCTAGGAGCTAGCAAAACAATTTTAATATTTATAATCACTATATACAATTTGTTCACTGTAGTTTACCCTACAAAACTTGTTCACGTCAAAAGCGGCCACATTAGTTTTTGGCAAGTTTTTAGAGACAACTAAAGAACAAGAAATTGTGTATAATGATTTAATAAACACTAAAGGTGTTTTTCCAGCTCCTGAAATCTTGCAATTACTTACTGAAAATTGATCTGGTTTGGAAGATATAATAAAAATTCGTAAGTGGCGCTAGTTTCGCATTACCCGTCCCCTTAACTCTATAATGTAAAACATAATACCTATTATGTATTTAATTTAATTATAACCACAACACAAAGTACTACGTAATCACTTTCAACGACGAAAAAGTAATTCTAATTGTTAAATCAGTACACATTGTTCCAGGACAACCCTGAGAACCAGTTCCATTCCATCCCGCTGGGCCTCTGGTGGGCCATAGTGACCATGACCACCGTGGGCTACGGGGACATGGCCCCGAAGACTTACCTGGGCATGTTCGTGGGCGCCCTGTGCGCACTGGCCGGCGTGCTCACCATCGCGCTGCCCGTTCCTGTGATAGTGTCAAATTTTTCTATGTTCTACTCCCATACACAGGTAAGTGTTAGTATTAGCATAGCATTTAAGTTGAAGCTTATTAATTCCAATTACTTAGAGTTACTTCTGATTTTAACACACCCACTCCGATTTATTTCAAGTGAATTACATCAAATCGGCCGGAAAATAATATGAATAATATGAAGAAATACAAACACAAAAACTTCCTGTAAGCAATTATGGAACTTTATTCATTCGATAAGGTACAATAATTAATATTTATAATTAGATCTATCATCTAAATATTAATAAAAAAACTTCATTAACTTACAGGCTAAAAACTAAAAACTAGAGTACAAACATCAAAATATAAATAAAATAGTTAAATTAGGCGATTTACCACATAATACAGATAAGAAGATATCAACTCATAATATCAATATATAACTATTCGTAACTTACCGGGGCCATCACAATGGCCACCGTAGGCTTCAGGGACATGGCCCCGAAGACGTACGTCGTAGTGTCCAATTTTTCCATGTCCTACCTACATACACTGGTAAGTGTTCTTATAATGTATTTTCATTGTACATTAGATATTTCTCTGAAATAAGCAAATTTTAATACGATAAGATGCAACTAAGCGACGCCATCTCTACGAAATTTCGAATAAACTACAAGTCCGAGATGCGACCGTCCGTAGCTCTACGTGATCCCGTATCAGATGAAAATCTACTCCGTATAAAAAGGATAACACCTGTGCCCGGCAAGGGCAAATATTTGTGTGTTGAACTCGATGTTCTAATATAAATTTACGTATACATTGTATAAGTATGTATATCATCGTCTAGAACTCATGGCGTCTTGAGCTTAATTTGGGACTAGGATGATTTGTGTAAGTTTTTTTTTATATTTATTTATAGGTACTAAAAGACACGATTATGTTACGTAACATCTATAGCGCCTTTATAATTTCGGTGGCCACTGAGCCCACCAAGCCCTCGACACTGAAGTCTGATATGTTAATAATGTATTCGTTTCACGCCTCTTTTTCCCAGGCTTCCATAACCACACTCAGTCAGGTTCGTGATCGACCAGAGTTTTATTTATAGGTACTTTATCTACTCCCGCTTTTGCCTACTTTCGCTGTTTCATTATTGTCATAGATTATCTATTACTATTAATGTATATTGTGACGATCATAGTATAAGAGCATGTAAATTGTCATTTTGACGTGATAACGTCTTATAAATCGGTGAACGCCGGCTGGACGCACGAAAAAGCATGACTCATTGTCACGTTCCGCCTGCAAGTGAGGGCGCGGAACAAGCGATAGAGAGATACAACACGGTTACAATATCTGTGGACCTCGCTGGAATGTGAAGCCCCTCCCCCTTCCCTTGTACCTACCCGCGCTCGCCCCGTCGCGTCGCGCACCGTACGAGAGCGCCGACGTGACGTCATCGACGCCAGGTCCACAGATATTGTAACCGGGTTGTACGAACGGCCTAAGCTTGGCCGTTCGGCTTGTGACGCATCTATTCACTCCACCGGCTTTCAATTCATAAAAGTATCCAATTGTCCATCAAGGATTTCTTATCAAGTAAAATTATCGTCCGTAAACCGACTTTACAACCATTTTTTATTATTATGAAATAAAGGAATCTGAATCTAATGTAAATGATAAGATCATGTAACGTTCCCGACGGTTACATCCTAGCCTATATCATTTCGGTGGCCACTGAGCCCACTGCACCGAGAAATTATGCACGCAAACAGTTTCAGCCTATTTTCCGCTCGTTCATACGTGTTTTAATGGAGTCTCTTCGATAGCAATTCACGTATTAAAACTCAATTAAACGTAAATTTGCACTCCGAATTTCGGTGCTGAATGAATTTTGTGAATCGCGAAATCAAATTAAAACTTGAAGATTGAGAAAAATGGAAGTTGCTCCACCGACAAAAATCTAGATCTTAAGTTAGTGATGATGATGACTCGATAGTAAGCGAATGGTGAGTAAGGGCCGCCGCAGGCGTACGAAATATCTTCAGAAAGTGTATCTAGTCTCTGTCTGACATATGGCGATGTCTCGCTTGCCGGCGTCATTCCGTTTTGCAACTGGACCTGAATTCCGAACGTGTGCGGTGGCCCTAAAATCATAAGTTACTGGATTTGTAACAAGCAGCCTGTATACTCAATGTGTGTTAATTTCAAAGTTCTGACAACAAACACTTCTTCTTAAAATCTGGCTCAAATATTTGTCTTATTCACCTGCCAAAACCTAACCTGCGAAGCAATTTGCAAGCACAAACTTAAAACAGCACACGGCCAAATTTAAAACTAAAAATCCACATACTAAATCAAGGTAACACGTTGACTGAAGCGCTGACGTTAACCGCATATGTAAGTTGGTGGTTCAGTATTACCATTTTGTCTGTGGACTCCATTTTCTCGGTCAATTTAAACTTTTTTCTTCAAACAGTGACGCGTAAACAAATGTTCGGGAACAACTTAAATGAGAGCGGGAGTAGTTTTAAGGGAGCGGTGGAGTTTAAATTGAATTTTCTATGGAGGGAATTTGAATGGTTGGGCGCCAATGACAACAAAATTAAATGGGGAGTTTTTGACTATTTATACATGTGACACTAGCAGCTTGTATCAATTTGATCCTTCGAACCGCATTATGTAAACGCATTTTAGCGTAGTATTTTTTTTAATAGTATAAAACATGAATAAAAAAATTACCTTCGTTACATTTTGACAGTTTTAATTAGTAATATGGATAGGTAGGTTAATATGTTACCAATACATCCCAAAAGACTCTAGACTACCTTGAAGTTTATTAGTTTAATCCATTAAGTATAGTTTACAGTGTTGACAGCTTTTGCTTAATTAATGCAAAAGATATTACTTGC
Source organism: Apotomis capreana (assembly GCA_947623375.1). Lineage (NCBI taxonomy): Eukaryota > Metazoa > Arthropoda > Insecta > Lepidoptera > Tortricidae > Apotomis > Apotomis capreana. Next base: position 3,378,658 of record OX392514.1, read on the forward strand.
GTGTCCTATTACACAAGAGACAAGGGACAACAGGGAATTAAACTAAATGATTATTAATCACATAATTAGGTCACAATAGTTACTTAGTATTATAAGCACATAACTATAACCTACATACTATCAAATTAACATGAATAAAACTAATTGATTCGCCAACACATTTGGTGAGGGCATGTCAATGCCGCGGGCAATTTTTATAACTCGTCATTTTACAAATGTGAAGTATTTATTACACATAGGTAACCTAATTTTAGAATCAATAAAAAGTCCGACCCAATTAGTGGTTATTGTGAGACCTTCGTTCAATGAGTGGCATAAAAATGCTTCTAAACCTGATCATAACCACAAAGTTAGGAATTCTTACCTTCAATATTGCTTGAGAGCCTGTCACTTATTTCAATAAAAGCTAAGAGCAAAAACGGTTGCATTTATTTTCACCAAACATAGTTAAGAGGCCTTATTCCTTTTAAAATTAATAATCATTTATTCAACAGTAAATAATGCATAATACAAAAGTCAAATCCGCAACACAGGCCAGGCATCGTCAGAGAGAATACAAAATCTAATCAGCAACATGCTTCGTCAAACAACACACCAATAACGTGACATCAGCAACAGGCTTCGTCGAAGTTATAGATCGATCATGATCTTGGAAGGTGGAAAAGGACTTAAAAAGGCTCACTCCGAGTCGCACCTGGCCCAAACGTTCCCATCACACTGGCAGCGTCTCCCCCGTTGTATGGCCAACGAAATCTGTTGAACCAGATACGAACCAGAGCGAGGATCAGACCCTCTGTCTCTGAGCCTGCGACCCACCACTTTTTTTTTTTTTTTTTTTTTATATTAGTTTTCCCTGAGTTCTAGAAAGTAGGTAACATAGCTATTTCATGCTTTTACTGCGGGCTGTCGAAAATAAGTTAAAAAAAAACAGTTTTTTGCGTGAAATATATCAATTTCAAGTAGTTTTTTAAGCAAAAAATTAATGAAAATTAACACTGAGGTTTGAAATGTTTACTAATAAATCGCAATGGCCCTGTCCTAGGTAGCAATACTGATAGTATTGTTTGTAACCGTGTTTGATCATAAAGAAAAATGTCTAAAGCAATCAGCATTTTTAAGGGATAAGGACCCTTAAGAACCATCTCGACAGACAACGGTCTCGATAAAAAAAACCTCATCGGCACCTTTGGCCGACGTTTCCGTGCAAATTCGAGTAATATATTTTGCTCAAAAAGTACAGAACTTATTGGACATTCACCTCTTACGAGTAAAGTAAACATCATTAGGGGGAAGTCCCCTAACGCCGGACACTCGAACTCATTTCGTGCAATCGAAAAAAACTTAAAGGAAAAACTGTTTTCTGCGTGAATTTCGTCAAATTCGAGTAGTTTTTGAAACAAAAATTATTAGTAAAAAATTTCAATCTGTAGGTTTCAAATATATACCAACAAATCGCAATGCCCTAAGTAGAAGCATTGATAATGTTTTAAGAAACATGTGTGATCATAGAGATAAGTGTCTAAAACAATCAGCATTTTTGAACGGATAAGGAGCCTTACATGCCGAATTATAAAATTTGCCTGCGACATCAACACATATGGAACTCCTTGCCGGCTCATGTGCTTAACTTAAAGTAGACTTATAATATAATGACTGTATAAGCTCATATACAGCAAGATTGCTCGGCTCGTCGGAAATCGAAGACGGCTTTAAAAGAACGCAATTCAGAAAAACAGCATATAAGAAGAAAGTAAAAAATCCCATTATTTTTATCGAGAATTACGTTGAGCATATTCGTATCAGAACAGAATATTTCGTACTCGTACGACGCCCCGGGTTTAAAGTAAATGAACCGAAAGAGGCGATGGAGCGGCAGATTACGCGCTCCTGCTATGCTATATTTAGAAGTTTATTGTTCTGTACAAAAAGGTATAGTTCTCGAAATTATTGCCTTAAGCACTCGCAGGTCGCAAATAAGAAAATCCAGCTGATGAAGTACACAGGGCGCTCAATCTAAATGGATCTGTAGGGAGAAAATAATAACTGTTAAAAGATAGGGAAATATGTTCTTAGGAATCATGGCGTCGATTTTAGATTTAATAGAAACTACATTCAAATCTAAAATCGACGCTATGGTTCCTATAAGAGTTACGTTACCTCTTGTAGTTTGTGACTTCTCTCTACTTAGGTACCCATTTGGATTGAACTCCTTATAAGTTTTTAACTTGTGTATATATCTGTGTGTCTGTCTGTGCAAACAATTTGAGTGCGGTTTGTTTTTTAATTAAAAGACAAGTCTATCGAGATGGTTCTTAGTTATGTTAGGTAGACATAGCACAAGTAGTTTCCAAGATATTCAGCTTTAATTAGAACAATGGAGTAGTACGAGTAGGACCCCGTGCAGGGTCCGTCCGGATTGTTACTACCGTCTTGCCTGCTAACCCACCGCCAAACAGCAATGTTCGCATTGTTGTGTTCCGGTGTGGGGGTAAGATAGCCGGTGAAATTACTAGCATAGAGGCATTCTATCTTCGTCCTCCGGGTAGGCAAGCACTTGTGACTCCTCTGGTGTTGCAGGTGTTTATGGGCGACGGTAATCGCTTTCCATCAGGCGATACGTTTGCTCGTTTGCCCCCTATGACATAAAAAAAAAAAAAAAAAAAACAAGTGACAAGATCTACGCCAATATCCCCTAGCGGTTACTTTGTATACGCAGTAGCTAGCAAGTACGGTCACTGTAAACTCATGATAAAGGTACTGGTTATTAAAAAAATATACGAAGCTAATACCGGTACCAATGATAATAATTCAGCCCAATTCATTACAAATTCACAAAGCAAGCGTAAAACGATCAGATAACGGAACTACGTTAATACCGTTTCGGCCAATATTCGCAATCAGCTATATTAAAAGGTTTTGAAAGTCCTACCGCAAACTAACTCACTGAGATAGAAAATCGGTAAAAAAGGACGGTTACATCTTCTTTTTCATTGAGAATAATTTATTCTAATGATAAGAGTAACTTTTCTAAATGCGGAATCTATAGCTAAAGTTAAAATTACAAAAGCGAACACAATGTTGAATTCACTGTATGACACTTTTTAATCTTGCGGTTTTTACACTAAAGTAAAACTGAATATTTTTATTTACCTTCATTCTTTGACGTTTCGACACGGTTACAAGCGCCGTGGTCTCAGAAGTCAGTACGTCTAGAAGCAACCTCAAAAATAAGCGTTAATGAATTTACCGTATTTCCTATAAGGCTCCTTATCCGTTCAAAAATGCTGATTGTTTTAGATATTTTTTTCTATTATCAAACATGATTCTTGATATATTATCAATGTTACTACTTAGAAGAGGGCTATTGGTATATATTTGAAACCTACAGTTTAAGTTTCTCATTGATCATTTCTGTTTCAAAAATGACACGAAATTGTCAAAATTCTCGCAGAAAACTGCAACTAAAAGCATGAAATAGCTATGTTAGTATCTAGCATTCAGGGAAAAGTATTATTCACTTCAAAATAGTCATAAATTTGACATAATATAAAAATAATCATTTTAAAAGGAATAAGGCCCCGTAATAAGCAACTACATTAGGGTTAATTAACCATCCCTATTAATGTACTGTAACTGTATTTTTTTTTATAATAGTCGATGTTCAAATAGCTAGAATTTCTATTTATGGCAGTATTTTAAACGGGAAGCTTAAACACAATCAAGACTGTTGCGTTAGAAACTTACGCTCGGGGCTCTGCAATTATAGTTTCGCAACTTCTAAGACGACGCGTTAATCACACCTTACTACCCTAGCGTTATGCGTTATGATATTTCATAACATAAGTCCTAGTTACTAATGATAACTAACTCTAATTAGTGTCCCATTTCAGCCAAAAGTGGTAAGCGAATAGTTTACGGGCGACCTTACTATAAATAATTTTATATCCCTACTAACGCGTCCGGACAGGTTTATTTCGGAGAAAGTTTATTGGATTTCGGGCAAAATACGGGACGGCTGAAATCAGGGATGGGCAACGATTTATATTGAGGATGAGTAACCTCATTTTATAAAAGGCTAGCTGTGAGCGCTTATCTCACGGGAATACTACATTTTGCTGGATAAAAAGTAGCCTCTGTGTCAATCCAGGCTGTCAGCTACCTTCGTGTCTAAATTTATCAAAATTGGTCCAGCCATTTGAGCGTGAAGAAGCATCAAACAAAGACACAAACACACTCACAAACTTTATAATAAGTATTATAAAGCATCATTATCATTATTTCAGCTCACATTGTAGAGTAACACCATTTCATTTCCACTAAATTTGTCTGCTATGATCAATAATTTTGATGATCTTTCATATAGCATATTCTGTCCTTTAAGCTGGTTGCTATCCCACTGATTTCTGTCTCGTTTGGTCTTAACAAAACTATAATAATATATGGTTTGTGCAACTGTGGTATGATTTAATTAAAGGAGTAATTTATGCTGGCAGAACAGGATTTCAGTATATTATTTTCAGTACGTAATGTAATTCTAGAACCTAGTGTTAACTCCCAGCACTATAAGCATATATATGTAATACCTACATTAACTTCCTAGATTTTTTTTTAAGAGATATTAGTTCATTACTAATTAAGTTATCCCCTAAATCTTTTGCTTGTAGTTTCTTTATTTATTGTTTATGGTTTTGTTTGTTTAGTTTGGATTTTTTTGCGTGCTTATAATTTTTGGGTGATACTTATAGGGTTAGGTACCTACAATTTTTTTTGGTAGCCAAAATATTTGTTTCCTTTATTATCTCACAATATTTTGATGAATTGGTCCTCTTTTTGTCACGTTATTCATGTAACAACTATAGCGAAGCGGTTGACTAGTAGCCAAGTCTTCCTTGGTTCGTTGTCCTTCTATGGTAGTCCTGGGATATTCGCCATGCCGTAACGAGGAGAAAATTAAACCTCTTTGTTTTTTGATAGTTTTTTAAGTCGTTTGTTCCCCACCAAATTGAGCACCTCCTTGTTTGTCCTGCGTGTCATATTTTTCCTATAAAAAGAAAAACTTGTAAAATAATTTATACGATAACTCAACAATCCTGAGGTAACCTATGAAATCTGATGTAACTATTGCATGTCCCATCACTAGTCGCATCCGACGCTTGATTCAATATTGTTAATCAATGAGGTATTGGTGGCGCAATATTAATGTGCGCTCGTTATTTTAGAACAGTCCACATTGACGTAGGGTTGATGATTAATATATGAGCTAATGTTTGAACTAATAAATGAGTTAGTATTTGAAATAGAAATCTAATATTCATTAATCATGGAACATTTTAACGTAGTTAATGTTCAATGCAGCCATTCTTGTGTATATATTATTATTAAATTGCTATTGCAGTTTAATCATTTTAATGAGAGAAAAAAAAACGAATATTATTGTTTCGAATCTATACCTGCCCATTTTAAAACAATGCAATGCCAGTATTTTATACCCGTATTTTCATACTTTCCTTTTTTAGCTCTAATTTGATGGTTTTACAAATCACCATTACTACACCCATTTTTTTTGAGACTCACTTTTATTGCTTACTCTACTGTCTTTAGTTCGCACGAATATGAATGGCTCACCATGACTAACCAAACGAGTCTGAACATGATATAAATTCATCATGTTCAGACTCAGATTTTATGTCATTTAGGAGTTCTTACGGCGGCTTTCCGTCTCCATCATCAGGTCAGCTCCGATATGTCAAATTATTTTACTGTCATGTAAACTATACATTTACATGCAATTACAATTCGAAACGACAGAAGTCTAATCCTAGGGTATTGCTAATGCGCATAAGCATTTTAAACACATGACGCAGAGGGCGCTCCAGTAGCGCAGAATTATGTAATCAAAGATTTGGTGTGATAGCTCAGTTTGGGAGAGTCGCAGGGTCTCAGGTCGCAGGTTCGACTCCTGCTTACATTTTCAGTGGATCACATAATTAAATTTTTCTTTCATATTTTACCCTTGTGTCAATAGTTATAGTTTGAAGTAGGTTAAAATTGGCTTCTGAGATTTCATTACATTATTCGTTACAAACAAATAAATAAACAAACAAGCTTAGTTACAAGTAAAGTATGAAAAAGGGCTATCTCCATTTATTTGAGTCAGTATAGCCTAGATAAAAATTAGGTCTTTGCTGTTTGACCTGTTTCCTATTATAGACCAGACGACGGAATAGGTCACAAGTTCGCTAAGTGCCGGATTTTGTACGAATGCTAATAGATTTTTGTAGTTATTACAAACGTCAATTGTTTAGTCTACAAAAATACTTCATACTTTATAGCAAGTTGAAATCTAAATATGACATCCGATGTTGCGTCGCGGGACCAGCGAAGTCTTGCTCGCACGGTATTGAAAGGAAAGTGACAGGTGGTAAATAGTATTTGTGGCGCGTGAAAAAGTCGCAATCCGCAGTTATGCTAGGCGAACTTTACTGTCTAACATTGCTGTGAAACCTGATGACTCTTTGTCGGTAAACACTACTTGTCCCTTTCCTTTTAATACCATTCAAGCAAGTCAGGTTATGCTGAGTCGCATGAAAAGCGAGCCCGGCGAGATATATTTTGTGAGATATACGTTAATTGCCTACTTATAGTAATTATAATCTATTTGTTCACTTAGTATTTGATCAATGGGAATATGAGTGTATAACGTGCAGTCCTATTTTGCTCAACTTGTGGATCCACATAATACCAGCCGTCAAATCACCCCCATGGTTTGGCAATGTGCTGAGTGGACACTTTTTCACACAATACTTTATTTCATGTTACAAATATGTACTCCTAATTGCAGCGACATACATTTTCTTTCTTTCTTTCATATGGCAGCAATGCTAGAAAAGCTGTGAAACGCTTTGCCAACTGTTTTCTTTCTCAATCACGATGAAAAAAAATACCGAAATATCTAGAAAATTATTATAGAATATCAGATATTAAAATCGAAGGCACAAATACATTTGTAATGTTACGGCTATATGTATATTTTGCTTTTAACGAATTATAATTCAGACGTTGTCATAAAGTCATAATGTGTGAAGTGTAATTTTCACTACGCTACAATGTAACATAAAACCTTGGAAGCTAGCGATATATACAGTACCAGACAGGAGAAATTTAAATGGTCTGGATATTAAATGGCCGTGTATTTAATAATAATAAAAATAATAATAATAATATATTTATTTGCATAAACATGGTAGTACAATGTAGATTATAATAGCTTGTTTCACATGTTTAACCGATTATGGCATGCAAATTATAAATTTTCACAATTATTTATTACATTAGTACTAAGTAGTATAGGTACGCTTGCATATTATAACAATAACAATAATTGAATTGATTTTCAGATAAAAAAATAAAAATAAAGATAATGTCAAGTTATTCTTATAATTGTACGGTCTATCTATTTATCACTATATATTATTATTCACCGGTCATACAAATATTATTTATATTATTCAAGTTCATTATTACATCAACAAATGTCTATCAAATTATTACTCATTACATTCAAAAAATTCTCTTATCGTATAAAAACATTTTTCTATCAACCATTTCCTTAGCTTTGCCATGAATAAGTTATCATGTAGTTGGCGTAGTTCTTGTGGTATCTTGTTATATACAATAATACTCATGACATAACTGTTGTTTTTATGCAATGCAGTTAAGTATGGAGGCATTTTTAACTTGTATTTGTCTCTTTCCCTAAGCCTTTCGTTCGATTTTAGCAGGGTAAATGAAGATGAATTTTTCCGCACATGTGATGCTACCTCAAGGACATACGAGGGTCATGCCAAAAGAAATTAGATACTCAAAAATCATAATGTTTATTATTCATTAAAGTTGTCTATTTTTTCGAAGTATTCACCGTGAACACGTATACACTTTTCCATCCGCCTAAACCACTTGGAAAATACTAATGACCACTCTTCTTTAGACACTTCAGAAATTTCATAGTTATAAGCTGCCAGGGCATCTTCTTTGCTTTCAAATCGCTTTCCTTTTAATTTGTCTTTTATTTTTGGAAACAGATAAAAATCACATGGTGCTAGGTCCGGTGAATATGGAGGATGAGGCAAGATAGTGACGTGTTTGGTACTAAAATAGTCCAGTGTTCTAGCAGAAGTGTGCGGGGCTGCGTTGTCATGGTGCCAAAGCAGTTGCTGGGTTCCTGACTTTGGCCGCTTATCACACCAAGCTGACAATACTTTTGGGGCACAAACTGTCACGTACCATTCCGAATTGACTGTTTTTTGATCTTCTAGTACCACAGTAGCAATATGTCCCGTTTTGCAGAAAAACGAGGCAACCATTTGTTTCTGTGTGCTTCGCGTTCGGCGACATTTTGTTGGTGTCGGTTCATCTTCAAAGCACCATACTGTTGACTGTCGCTTTGTTTCAGGATCATAGTTATATAGCCATATTTCGTCACCTGTGAGTATATCATAAACCTTTTTTTTTCTCACCGGCATTAAATTTATTTATCATAAATTTGCACCAATTCACGCGACGTTCCTTTTGCAAATCATTGAGCTTGTGCGGCACCCACCTTGAACAACGCTTGTGGAGGGATAATTGTCCGTGAATTATAGTTTGCAACGCTGCTGATCCAATACCCAGTTCTCGCTCTAGCTCTACGTATGTGATTCGTCGGATTCCACGAATCATTTTTTCCACAGCTTGCACATTTTATTGAGTAACTGCGGTTGGCGGCCTACTTGACTTCGGATCATCTTCAAAACTCGCCCGTCCTCTTTTAAATTCAGCAAACCAGTTAAAAACTGTTGCACGTGAACATGCAGACTCACCAAAAGTCGTGACTTAAAGTTCAAAACATTCTTGAGGCTTCAAACCTTTTTTAAAGTCATAATACATCATAACCCGAAAATCACGTCGTGTCAGCTCCATGGTCGTAGAAAATTCCCGCCAGATTTAATCAGAAAAAAAATCATAAAAAAAAATATACGTAGTTTTGCCGAGTGTTCCATTTTTAAATTTATAAGTAAATAGCCAGCCTTTGTGGTGATGTATTACTGGCCAGTATCAATTAAATGAGCAAGGAGTATCTAATTTCTTTTGGCATGCTCCTTGTACATATAACGCAGTCAATGTTAGCAGCCCTAGTTTTTGGAAAAATGGTCTGCAAGACACTCTAGGCCCTATTCCACAAATTGCTCTTAAACATTTTTTTTGTATTATAAAAGCCTTGTTTATGTCTGTTGAATTGCCCCATATTAATAAACCATATCTTAAAACTGATGTTACGTAGCCATGATATGCAAGCAGAGCATTTTTTTCGCCTGCAACCAGTCTCAATTGTTTTAGAGCGTAAACAAATCGTTCCAACTTATTACAGGTTACTTTTATATGCGGCTTCCAGGAGCAGTGTTGGTCTAACGTAATACCTAAAAAATTGGTTTCATTCACCTGTTTAAGTACATGGTGTTGACATAGTATCCTAAGGTCCAGCTTATGCATTTTGTGGTTCTAAAACTGAATATAACACGTCTTTGTCACATTAACATGTAAATTATTTTTATTTAGCCACGCGTCTATAGACTCTATAGTATCGTTAATTTTACGCTCGTATGTGGGTGTCTTATCTTTATTTGGTATGATGACGGCTATGTCGTCTGCAAATAGCGACATAGGGTATGGTATCTCTTTTGGAAGGTCATTGATATATATCAAAAACAATAGCGGGCCCAGAACACTCCCTTGTGGGACTCCACATTTATTATGTCTATAACCTGAGCAGTAGGTAAAATTTTCGTTGTTTTTCCCTATTCTATCTATTTGCACACACTGCAGACGATTTCTTAGGTAGCTATCTACCCACTCCAGAGCATTTCCTCTGATGCCATAATTCTCACATTTACGGAGTAGTATTTTATGGTCAACAAAGTCAAACGCCTTTGACATATCGAAAAACGTCCCTACTACCGAGACCTTTTTATCAATAGATTGCGTTATGCTTTGTATGAGTGAGATGGCGGCATCTGTAGTGGATTTTTGCTTCTGGAATCCACATTGCTCTCTTGTGATGACTTTGTGTTTATCTAAGAATTGCGAAAGTCTGGTGAGAAAAGCTTTTTCAAAAACTTTTGAAAGAACTGGTACTAAAGTTATTGGACGATAATTATGTAGGTTTTGTTTCTCCCCTTTTTTATAAAGGGGTTTAACGATTGATCGTTTTAAACGATCTGGAAAAGTACCCTGTAGAAAAGATAAATTTATCAGGTGGGTTAGGATCGGAGCTAGACTATCAGCACAGGTCTTTAACACTCTTGTAGCAACGTGATCGAATCCTACAGATTTGGTATCATTCAGTGATCTTATTATCTTAATCAGTTCATTTTCAGTGCATGGTAATAAGAACAAACTGTTGTTAATGCTTTGGACTTTTGATAATATATCTCGAAGACTTGTAGCAGTGTTTTGTACATCGGTGGAGTCAATGAAGAAGTCATTAAATTTTTCAGCTATTTCCAAGGATCACTCGTAATAACACCCTCAGTGTTAATACATTCGATATCATGCTTAACGTGAGTTCCATCATTTTTTTCCTTAATAATATCCCAGACAGCTTTACACTTATTTTTAGACTTCTTTATAAATTTACTATTGTTTTGTTTCTTTGAATTGATTACACAAGCTTTTAGTAGTTTGTTATACGTTCTATACTTCATTTTGTTTTCCTCAGACCGTATTTTGTAACATTTGGCTCTCAGTTTTCTTTTTGTTCTACTTGATTTCATTAGACCTTTTGTAATCCATTTAAGTAGGAGCTGTATTGTTAGCTTTAATTTTGATCTTGCACTCGGGGAAGCATAAGTTATAGAGCAGGACAAAAAAGTCATGAAATTTGTCAAATGCTATGCTTGCATTAGCTTCTGATAGCACGTCCGACCAAGATAAACTAGATATATGTTTTTTGAACCTATCTAAGTTTTCGGTGCATAAATCTCGTCTCTTTATGTACCAATAATTTTGAGTCTTTTTGTTAAAATTTGTTACTGGGAAATGTAGAACTTGGCAAGTATCATGATCAGAAAGTTGTACAGGATACACATCGCCCTTCGCCTCACCTATACTACTAGCTATGTGATCAATACAAGATGTTAATCGAGTGGGCTTAGTAATATGCAATGTCAAATTGTAATTTTTTAGCAAACCTGTCAACCTATCTGAAGGAGTATTATCATGAATGGTATCTATATTTAGATCCCCTGCAATGATTATTTTTTTCTTTGATTTCGAGGTAATTTTATGAAGGGTATGGTCTAGATGTTGGAAGAATGTAGGTAGTAATTTATGTATTGGTACTCTGTAAATACAGATCACTGTGCAATTGAAACTAGGTATGTCTATGCCACAACATTCAAAGACACGTTCTACAGACGATTCTTGACACAGCGACTTAACTTTGAAGTCTATTCCTTTTCTCAAAAGAATACAAACTCCACCTCTTTTTTTATTTTCTCTACAATAGCTGCAAAAAATATTAAAGTTTTTTTAAAACAATGTTGTTTTCACTGCCTCGCTTTACAAATATTTCACTTAGGCATAATATATCAATGCGTATACCTTTCCTTGCAAAATCAGCCAAACACAATTCTAGTAGGTGAAGCTTGGATAGCACCCCTTGAATATTCTGATGAAGTAAGTGAATGGTTGTGTTTATTCTGGTGTTGTTGGCGTTATGGATAGGGTCGAAAAAAATTAGTTTCCTCGTCAATAGTCTTGTTGTTATCGCTAACACTAGCATTATTTTTTCCTTTGCGTTTGACTGATACTTCTAACAACTTTTTATAATATGACGTGTGATAACCGACACGTAATATTTCCCTTAATAATAGTCCACTAACGTGTTTGCGAGAGTTGTTGTAATCGAATAGTACGAATGACGTATTAGAGAATTGAGTACAAACTAGTCGTAACAAATTATTTTGCTTGTAAACATTCAAATTCCTATTAGACTGTATCTCCCCAATTAAAACATTTGTGTCGGCAAGTAAAAGTAAGTAATTGTAGATAAGCCATTTAAAACTCATTGGGTTCTTGTCGTTAGACCCACTTAAAATCACGACATAGTCTAACTTTGTATAGTCCTTACATACTTTGTCACACGTTAGTAAAACCTGTTCTGTTGGGGCATTGGGTTTGACTACTGCTGTGACAATAAACTCATCACCTAAAGAATCCTGAAGTGTCTTGCGAATTCCTTTCCCACTCTGGTCGCAGAAAATTATCACTTTTCGACGTGGAGTAACTTCCTTCGTAGCTGGGCATTTTTTAGTAGGTTCAATGTTCTCGTTACTTTTTGGTGTACTCGTGACTGAATGTAGTGGTCTATAAGAGGGTTCAAATACTTCTGCTTCCAAGTTTGCATTATTGATTTTGCTGTTTTCAGTGTCTTCCTGCTCTAAGTCAGTAAAATTTAGTTTTGTCTTATTTATACTTTTCCGTCCTGTGTTGTTTACTGGCGTTGATTTGTATATACGTGTTAGCGCTTTAGTTTTCATTTCATATGTAATTATTTGTTTCTTCAGTGAAGCGTTTTCCATTAGCAATTTTTCAATTTCATTTTCCGCGTTTATCAATTTTGTCTCTAATTCTGTATTTTTGAGTTTAATTTCTTCCAAATCGTCTTTTAGGTTATGGCTAATAGTCGGACAGCTTCGGTCGAGTGTCTTTGAGCAGTCTTCCCTGCTGTCGTCCTCCGACGGCAAAGAATCAAAAGAGTTTTCAGTCGATATGTTTGCATTATAGTTGACACGTTTTGTTACATAGTTAGATGGTGTATGTGTGTTTCGTACATTTGGTGCGGATGGAGTGGATGATGCAGAGGTCATCCCATATATTTTCAACGATGGAGAACTGGAATCATGTCGCACTTTTAGGCACTTATCACATGTCCAATTGTGGGATTTCTTTGCTCGCATTAAATTAAATAATTGCATCGAGATTTTTGTACATTTTACATGATATGGTTTTTTGCATCTGTTGCATGCAATAAATAATCTATCTATGATATCTTGCGCACATTTCATGCATTTAGCCATTCTGCATCTGATGTCCGTTGCTCCTGTGTAAATTGTCCGCTGCGATCGTATGTCAGCAGCCGCGCGCGCTGCACCGAGTGAATGACTCACCGCTTCGCCGGGCTCGCGTTATCACTTGGAGACGTTATATTAAATTATTTAAAATGTTTTTCGTCATATCTTCTGAACTACGGCGTTTTTTTCAGAACTGTTTTTTTCACTATTATCCTTTTTTTACTAGCTTCACAACGATATAACACAACACTATATTAATACAGGATTTAACACTATTTCTTATTTATAATGCCAGAGACGGCGTTAATGTAACTGCTTTGCGCTAGCGGTACCAGGCTAAAGTAGAATTAAAAACGAAAGCTAACACCTATGCATCGCATTAAATTATTTTACAAACTATTATGATGGGAAAAATAAATTAATGCGCCAAATTTATAGTTAGATTCTATAAATTACAAAAAAAGTTTTAAAACAATCCATTGCTGACTGTACTTACTTGTTTGCACAGACATCTTATACTCGAGAAAACCAATAAAATGAGTTCGAGTCGTTTACATTCACTGAGCGAGCAAAGCGAAATAAAATAAGTTTGGGCAAAAATTATTGGCATGTTAGTGAGTCAAAAACAATTTTCGATTAGAGACAAAGACCGAGATTGTCTGTAATTTAAAAAGTTCCCGGGGCAGGTGAAATATAAGCTTAAAAGAACGTGTTTCTTGGCAAATACTCTAAATCCAGTCCAGTGTTAGGTAAATCTGCCTCTGACATTTTAATAGGAATAATTAGAGAGGAAAACTAACTAAATAGAAAAATACTAAAGTAACGAAGGTAGGGTAAAAGAGAGGCATCTATCCCCTAGGCATCTATCCCACTTTTACCCTATTTAATTATCATTAAAATAAAACGCATGCTTAAGTTGTAATTCGTAGCAATGTGCTACGAAGAACGCCGCTAAGATTGCTACAAGTTCAGTATCTACGCGGCGTAGCATTGTTTGAATAGTAGCTTCTTGGTAGATGTCACTGCCACAGTATAACTAAATATAGTATTGATCATGCAGTTTCGAAAATAAAATTAAACCACGTAGTCGGCGAGTGTTAAGTTCATAGAAATGCTCATAAACGTTTTCAGCATCGAATGGTTTAAGTTAAACCATACACGCTCAGTTAAACCATTTAACTGCGCGTAGAACATTGCTTTTAATGCATATGGGCCTCTTTAATGTGCATTATTGGCTTGACAGACAAGGTCAAATGTCTGTTTTTTAAGCTTTCACATTCATTGAAATATGTGCAAATAATTCTTGCTCTGGTACCTACACAGAGTTCACGCTCATATTTTGTCAGCAAGATAATTATCATCTGAGGCTTTATCGTTTAATAAATAAGTATTGGATAACCATGCTAAGCGCTTCTACGATATCTGCATCTAACAGCTTCCCGCTACCTTTATCATTGTGTCAGTCCACCTCGCTATGCGCCTCGTTCAGTACCGCTTTAGTTTGGCGATTATTCGGACTATGTATGGACTATGTATGTATGTGCTTCTCTTCAGGACATCACTGTTCCTGATTCGATTTCGCTGTGAAAATATGAGCATCTCTCTCTCTAGAGCTGGATACTCTTTGGATGACTTTTAACCTAGATATTTATATAACTAATTAATGCAAATATCAATAAAGACCGAAAACACAGTTCAGTTCCATTTAACCTTGATTGCACCTGCTGTTAAGTGACAGTAAGTCCTAAGATGGAGCATGCTTGGCTAGAAGATACCTATTCACTCTCGACTTGAAGAGATCAAAGTTATATTTATCGGGGAACAGGTGCGCAGGAAGAGAGTTCCATTGCTTAGCTGTCCTCATAAGGAAAGTAGACGCAAAGCGTTTCGTACGTATCAGTGGTATATCGACAAAATGAGGATGGAATCCAAGTCCGCGCCACATTATCGTATATATCTATCTTACTCTACTTTCCGAGGAACAACTACTTCTTACTATACTAAAAAAAAACGCAAATTACTGGAATATGTTCCGATGTCGCGAAACAAAAGAATAAGCCCACAAAAAAATAATTCCGGATTTGTAATATTTCGGTATCAAAAACAATCAAACATTATGATTTATGGGCCTGAGCCTGAAACCACGAATATTACTAAACTTACCAATCTCCCATATAAATCATTTGGCAGGGCATTTTTTGCCTAAACAAACTATTTGGACCTTAATAATTCACAGAATCACGGTTACTGGCGATTTTGTGAGCTGCTATCGGAAAATATTTGTCAAAAGCGAAATATAATGGATTTACGATTTTGTTTGTCCAATATGTGCCAGATAGGGCAGACTGCGTACTTGACTGTCGACAGCGCGGTTTGTTTTACAGGAATTTAACATAAAAAATACTAGTATATATATTTAGAAATGTGTCATTACCTACGTAATCATTTACGTACTACAAAAAAGAACCCACTTCGACGAGAACTAATCGTTTATCAGAAAACAACTAAAATGAGTTACAATCAATAACACTAATATCGCTATAGATCTACTCATTAGATCTTGACCAAAATTGTGTGGGACCTATTTGGAGATGCCGAGAAAAAAATCTAAATCGGTTTATACAAGACAAAGT
The DNA here is from genome assembly GCA_947623375.1 of Apotomis capreana. Taxonomy (NCBI): domain Eukaryota; kingdom Metazoa; phylum Arthropoda; class Insecta; order Lepidoptera; family Tortricidae; genus Apotomis; species Apotomis capreana. The sequence goes on from OX392514.1 coordinate 3,394,400, forward strand.
TTTGAGGTAACAAACATTTAAATAATATCAAATTTTGTTTACATGCGGCTTTTTTATGTGCAGTTAATTATTAACACACTAATATTATAAAATCGAAAGTTTGTGAGTGTGTTTACGCGTATGTTTGTTACTTCGTCACGCTCAAACGGGTGGACCAATTTTGATAAAATTTTGTATGAAGATAGATGACACCCTGGATCACCCGAAAAATGTAGTGTTCCTGACGGTCGAGTGGGTAACACCGCGCGGTGCCGCTAGTAATTAATAACGCACAATGTAGATTTGTATCCTTTGCTTGGTTACTTACTGTAATTATACACAAAACTAATAATTCTGCCCAAAGACAACATTATATAGACGTTCATTAATCCATGACAGACAATTTTGTTCATCGGCGGACATGTTTCGGCTGACATCATGAACCCATCCGTACGCGCGGTATTTTGCTAAAGGAAACAAGCTGTAATATTTAACTTTATTTGTCTATAAAACAAAAAATCACCCGGGCCGCCGGATCGGATGCCACAGCGGTGTTTAAACTATAAATCGAGCAACGATTTATCTGTTGTGTGTTGAATTTGCATGATTCACTGTCGAAATATCTTTTGTGTTGCATAAATTAGTTTGCTATCGTTCCCATCTCGTTATATGGCCAAAACGGACATAAATATGGAGTTAATAAAAGAAAAAAAATATGCTTCATCGTATAAAGAAGTAAATGAAATTGGGCAAGTGCGAGTCCGACTCGCGCCTTTGCCGGTGAAATTACTAGCATAGAGGCATTCTATCTTCGTCCTCCGGGTAGGCAAGCACTTGTGACTCCTCTGGTGTTGCAGGTGTTTATGGGCGACGGTAATCGCTTTTCATCAGGCGATACGTTTGCTCGCTTGCCCCCTATGACATAAAAAAAAATGAAAGGTTCCGTACCATAATCTACAACAAGTTTGTTGTATGGAAGCCCCCTTAAATATTTATTTTATTTTTTGGTATTTGTTGTTATAGCGGCAATAGAAATACATCATCTGTGAAAATTTCAACTGTCTAGCTATCACCGTCCTTAAGATACAACCTGGTGACAGACGGACGGACGGACGGACGGACGGATGGACAGCGAAGTCTCAGTAATAGGGTCCCGTTTTTACCCTTTGGGTACGGAACCCTAAAAAGCAGAGTGTGGAATGAGCTGGAAATTACTCCACCCACAAGAGCCTAGCTCTTAAATATAATATGATGATGTTGATGGTGATCCTTCTCATACGATTTCTATTATAATACAAATATTGTAAAATTTATTAGTTTGGATGAGCTTCCTCCTCCTCGCGTCGATTTCCTCATTACTGAGGGTCGTGATTTCCCCGTAGCTGGGTCATGGACCGTGTTTTGCCACCTAGATATATATCCTTGGCTTCATGGAGTGCGTTGTGTAGCTTGGTGTTCAATGATGAACGGATTTGGTCAAACCACCTCATCGGTAACCGGCCCCTTGGACGCTTCCCATCGACCTTTCCAGTCACCATGAGTTATTCCAAGTTATTTCCTTCTTTCTTGGCAATATGGCCGAAAAATTCCATTACTCTTCTCAAGCACATAGTGGACAGACGAGTTTCAATATGGAGTTCGCGAAGAATGGATTCGCTTGTGCGAAATGCTGTCCATGGAATCTGTAACATTCTCCTCCAGCACCACATCTCAAAAGCGTCAATACGATTTCGGTCCGCTTTCTTCAGTGTCCAAGTTTCAGCTCCGTAACTGAATATGGAAAAGACGAGGGTATTGACCAACTTGACCTTAGTTTTGCGTGCGATGTTGCGGTCCTTCCATATTTTCTAAAGCTGAGTCATAGCAGCCTTGGACATCCCTATCCGTCTCCTTATTTCCTTTTCACACGAGCCGGAGTCGCGTATGTTAGCTCCCAAGTAAATGAAGTCTCTCACCGTTTCGAGACCAAGAAGACCGGTGAAATGAGTTTATTATTGGATGAGATTAAGTCACAGTTATTCTCACTGATGTAACCTTGGAGAGGTTCATCCTGGCAATGCCGTGGAATAAAGAAGTTGAAGAATTTAGACGAGCTAAGAACACCAAAAAAGGAATTTTAGCAGTTAGTTAAAATAGGATACTTATTTTTGTTTACATATTGATGCGATTTTTTTTTATTGTAATAATTCAGGCTTGGTAAACTTTTAAATTTTTAAAAGGTGTCGCATTTTGTACAAACCAACAATAAAATTTGTTTTCAGGTGGCTATTTGCTATCCTCTAATAAGTAATGCTTTGCTAATAAGTTTTCGGTACATTCCACTTCATGTCTTTCAAACGTAATAATAAAATAATATTTTTACCTCACTCGCTCGGAAAACCTCCGTTTATAGGACGAAATCTGCGTGCAAAAGTCTATTTTATCCGCTAGCGTGCGAAAGTCATTTGAATTTCGAACACGACGATTTTGATTCTCTGCGGTGCATGTAACTTTTTTATATTTAAGACTCCTCTAACGCGTGACTGATTTCATCAGTCGATAAATCTTCGAATAACCAATCAACGCACGCTAATAAAGGGCGATCTGGTCAGGCCGGCTAAAATCATATGTACGTTTGAATACTTCTTTAAAAAAAAATACACCTACAATATCACGTCCAGAAAGCTGGTTTGTGGTTACTTACAGATTTTTAAGTTCTTATTTTTTCTACACTTCATTTTATGTTGAATATGTTTATATATATTAATAGTAAGTATTTCAGTTTCATTTACATATTTCGACTAGTAAATATATTAAATACAACACAAATTTTAATATTTATTTGTTATAATTATAAAAGTTGTAACATAAGAGTTTAATTTCTGAACGCACCCGAGAAAAAAATAAATAATTAAAAAGTTGGAAGTTTTCACAATTCACGTAAACAAAGTAAATTTGTTCTGTGGAGAATACATACAACAAGAAAATTAAGCCCAATTTGGAGTATTTATTCAATGCTAAAAGCCTGCATTAAAGCGAAAAATATAAGGATTTGTTATAAATATTTGGAGGCGATAAGTAATTTACCGAAACTATTAGCGTTTTTTAAAGAAGATAAAGCCGAAATAATCTTGTTCGGATCCCATCGTCCAATAACTTCCAAAGCAATTGTTATGGTAAATACTTCCGAGTGGCCAACTAATCCTTCCCAGAATGCCATTCTCCCACATTCACAACGAATGTGTCAAGTAGTTTCAAATACAAATATAATATAACAGTGCTAAAGAACTCAACGATAAAATATACACGACGATAATACAAATTACGGCCATATTACTTTTAATTTTTATTATGTGTGCTTCTCTCGTATTTATTTGGTTTGCATTTGAGTGTGTTATGTTTTAAATTTGATGTGTTAAATAGAAGGCAAAATTAAATATGATTATTTTTATGTTTTAATTGTTTTTCTTGAATCTTGCATTTTCCTCGCTGTAGTGAGGTGAAAAGTTGTGTGTTCCGCATGGCTGCAAAATTATTTAGCTTCTCGTGTCTCGAAAGCCTCGCTACGCTCAGGAATCTATCTTTGAACCATTCGCTTCGCTCATGGTTCAATCTTAGATTGCTTCGCTCGCTCAGCTTTCAATTTCAACACTCGCGCCAAATAACAACTTTGCAGCCTTGCATAACAAATAACTATTAGTCAATTATACGAATTTTCAACAAACGAAAAAGTCTTTTTTCATCTCGGTTTTAATAATAAGCTCGCTTGCAGATAGCTTGGAGCTGCGGATCTGAGACGAAGCGGCACGAAGGCTGTTGCTGTAATTAAAAACCTGCTCACTTTGAGTATACGGGCACCGTCAGCAAAATTATTTGAGATTGTCAGTCGGTTTTTGCATGGAATACTACAAGCATTACCATAACAGGGGTGTAGACTGACATTGCATTATACAACACGAGCGACCCGGCTTTGCACGGGTGCAATGCTGACAAATTGTGCATTTGTTATCCATATAAACCTTCCTCTTGAATGACTATTTATTAAAAATCCGTTGCGTAGCTTTAAATATCTAAGCATACATAGGGACAGACGGAAGCGACTTTATTTTATACTATGTAGTGATAAAAAGGGTTAGGACCAAAAAGTTGGATGAAATTAAAGCGTAGTTAGCCAAACGAAACGAGGAAATAAAAGCGATTGGAATAAGTTCCGTTGTGCGACAAAAATTAACGATACAATAAGGAACCTTAAAATAGAACCTTAAGGTACGTTATTGGAAAGTTAACTGTCGTCGCACAACGGAGACTTTGATACAAATATTAATTGAGTTAGTTAATGTTGTAAACTTTTTGATCTTGACCCAAAATCGCGTAAGTTTAAATCAATATAAAATATTGTTAACTAAATACGATACGTAAAAATGAATTGGGTAGGTAGCCGATAAATACAACGTTCAGAAACCTGACTAGTATAATGTGTGGATAATCTCGGATCTTTATAATACTGAAATACAATGCCATTAAGATTTTCATAATAGCCCGGAACACCATTAACAAGAAACATAAAAACGTAATAAAAGTAGCATAAGCCTGATAGTGCATTTTAGTGTCTTGCCGCGAACGTAAACTGTCTAATATACTTTTATTTTGTAATTATTTGTAGATAAAAAAACTTAACTACTTTTGCATTTTGTCAAGATTAAACAAAATAAATAAAATAAAAAAGCCTTTATTCTATTACCTTAATATTACATATTACATATAAACTACGTGTCCTAAATTTACTAAGTAAAAGTCGCCTACGTGGCGTAGGCCTCCCCCATTACCCTCCACGGCCGTCTATTTCGTGCTTTTTGCATCCAGTCTGTGGCCCAACCTTTTTAGAAAAGACATCGCGCCACCTTTTCCTTTGGCGTCTGCATTTCCTTTTTCCGTCCTCTTAGTGTCCATTCGGTCACTTTTCTGGTCCATCTGGTTGGATCCATTCTGCATACGTGTCCAGCCCAGTTTTATCTCAGTATTCTCACTCTTTCCAAGATGTCGGTTAATTTAGTTCTTGTTCTTATGCTTTTATTACTTTGCCTGTCAGAAATTCGAATACCGAGAATGCTTCTCTCTATCCTTCATTGAAAAACTGTCAAGATTAGATAGGCTTTATTCGGGCCGTGAACCAAGTAGTAACTTACGTACCAGTACAAACCTATGTGAGACAAGCGTCTATGGTTGTGCTCTTGTTAGATCAAAATCGGCGTGCGTTCGGAGCCATCGCAAACACACATGCGGCGGGCGACCATGTCGTTCGCTCTACGACCAATGGGGATGACAGACTGATGTTAAATTCTACATCATTCTGTCTGTCTGACAGAAAAAAAACGAAAAAAAAAGTATTTGTTGAAATATGTGACTTAAGGGTACGCAAATTTTATGTTTTCTTTTTTCATTCAAAATAAATTTTGATATTGATTTCAGAATCCTCATAATTTAACAAAACAATAATTGTATCACAACCATGAACTTAAACGCACTTTTTCAAGGTGAAAATGCAAATTACTTTTGGTCTCCATACAAGTATTGGTACCCATAACATATAGTGACGTCACAATTAGGTGGCCATTTGTATGGAGCGTCTTTAGCGCTCCGTAGAAATGGTGAACTTTGATGGTCATTTCTGACTTTTAGAGCAGTCTAAGTGTAGTTAGTCCCATATAATTTGACCCAATAAAAAAAACAAATGACATCCTGAAAAATAAAATTTTCGTCATGTCTATTTATTGCCTTCGCAAAAGGTTGTATCTACTCGTAATTAATCTTGTATTTTACTCGGGCATAACTTTATCGGTAAAAGACGAAATCGAAAGTGTAGTGAAGCCGCCAAGTTGAGTAAGATCAAACCTTTTTCATGAGAAATGATGTTTTTATAATGTATTGACTTGTAAAATGTTGACATTTTATTAATAAAGGAGTATGAGTATGAGTATACGTTTAATATCAACTCATACTGTAATTTCAGTTTAATGGTGATTTAATGTTTTATTTAATACTGTGAACAGGTAATATGTGAATGCTTGGATGTTATTTTCAAGTAACGTACTAAAATAAAAATTATAAATTAAATTAAATTAATTTAATCCTACCGAGTTTGGGATATTTAGAATCGTCTCACTAAGCAATTGATGGATGTTCAAAGAAAAGTACAGTCGGCTACAAGATATTGACAGAAATTCATCTTCTTTGCCGTCGTGGAAATCAAGAGGAGAGGCCTTTGCCCAGCAGTGGGACACTCAAATAGGCTAATAAAAAAAAAGAATTAAATTAAGTGACGAGCGTATTGTAAAATGAGTTATTTCTCGATAACTTTGAGTCAGAAAAAAAATTGTCGTAATGTCTGTATGTATTTATTATGTTCTCTAGTATGTTGGTGGTGGTCACAATAAAAACAGTGTTACATAGTTATTCACTACTTATTGCCCTGATTCAAACTGTATAAGTGCTGTATATAAGCGCTAATGTGCTACTCGGGTGTAACATTTCGATTCATTTTCCGCTCAATTCTACGGGATAAAAAAGTTCGAGACTTGGCCTTTTTATTACATAGATGTTTTTGTATGATATTTATTTTCTGCTTGATTCATTAAATATGCTGAATAATAATGAACATCAAATACCTTTGTATTTGGGGGAAAGTTTTCCCAAAAACAAAGTTTGGGGAAGGAAGTTAATCTGATGCGAACATCAAACAATTTGCAACTTTTTGTGTATGTAAATAAGTAGAGGTTTTGGAATAGCTTGATTTATGTCATTGTTTTTAAATTGAAAACGATAAATATAATCAATCATGTTTTTTAAAGGGTATTTGAAACATAGATTATTTATTAGCGAGAAGTGAGAGCCATTTTAAAAAAAAAGTTCGAAGCTTTTGTAAAATTATTGCCGCCATTACTTAGAGGTTGGATCAATCTTGGAAATGAACGTGGAGATGCCAACATGAGCAACGTTACGTCTTATTCAGTTATTAATAAAATAACTAGACACGGCAGTGGGTCCGCCAAGTTCGCGAAGCAAAACGGCGACGCACCGGCAATATTACACTAACCATTTCGGCCCACTTTTGACACCCCAATAACATAAATTCGTACTTAAATCGAATTTACCTACAGACGCAATTTTGTGAGTGTTGTTAGATCATCCTGTTTGTTAACAAACCTATAAAATTAAATCAAACATCTCTTACCGTTCACGAGATTCTGACGTCCGAAAATCACTATTTTTACCACTCACTACAAATGTTTGACTATTTCTAGGTGACCTAGAAAGTTAAAATTTCGCAATCAGGTGGATAATGTGTATACAAAATAAAAAATCTAAAGACTGTGAATTTTCTATACAAAACTTAATAGGTAGCAAAACTTCACGCCAGAACTTTAATTTATTAAAGAAAAAAACACAAACTAAAACGTGTGTAACTAAACCAGAAACTTATTATCAAATTGAACCTACTACTACTATTGAACTACTTTCTATTTTTTTTTTATAAGTAATGAAACAAAGATAAATTAAGAAAGAAAACTTGAATGCGATCTACTACAATCTAAGCGGGATTTGAACCTGCGACCTCTACGTTTCCGGCGTATTGCTCTCCCAACTGAGCTATGAGATCGCTACGTCAATCACACCAAATCTTTCATTCCATAATGTACTTTATATCATGTTATGTAAAAAAAAATCACATTTGTGTTTTTGATGAGATAGCCATTTAACACGAATTACAACTGCGATTCTTATTTATTTACGTTCATAATCTGACACGTCATTTATTAACTTTCATTACATATGTTACTATTTCAAGATATTCACGCTTTAATGTATTTATTATGCCTAAAATCAGTAATCGCTTTAGGTAGAAACTCTCTCAAAACCCTAAATATTAGGTAAGAGAGTTTCAAGTGTCATAATATCAGTTTGAAAAACGGATCGTCCTTTAAGAGTCAGTATCGATTTATCTCATTCAAGCTGCATTAAAATAACATTGACAAGTTGATAATTAAAGCTAAATAGATTACATTGCTTACAAAGAAACTTTGTGATAATATTTTGGACTTTCATTAGAGACGCTACTCTATTTCATTGTATATTTGCTTTATTCTGTAATTTTATCCAATTAGCAGACAGATGGCGCCACCAGAGAACAAGCGTAATGATCTAAGTGCGTTAGCAAAATTACCTTAAGAAAATATACGCAAAGCAAAACAACGTGTATCCGTGGTTATTTTACTTGTAACAAGCGTAGATGGTAGATGATTACGATTATTAAAGAGGGAATGGAGGGTACGGCATGTGGTCGTAGTCAGTAATAGCAGCTCGTACGCATCCTTCGGCCGCGTGGCCACGCCCCACGACCAATAGTGTCGTACTGTACACAATCAACATATTTTATAAAAATTTACTTGTAAGATTTGATTTCATTGTTTGCTACAGGCTGGGTTTGACCAAACTTTAATCCAAGCAAGACGCTTACTTCCCGTAATGTCAATCTAACGGAGATGCTTTGCGGCAGCGACAGCGGTAGAGCGAGAGAACCGAGCACGTCGGCCATACGAGTGAGCAGACTCACGTACCTACATCGCTGTCGCGCAAAGTCGTGAATTCTACGTTAGCGTCCAAAAAATAATCCAGCCTGACGGCCCGGCCTCGCCTTTGGTCTACGCGGCGAGTGTGCCTCTCTCACTCGTATGGCAGCCGCGCTCGGATCTCTCCCTCAACCGCTCGCCGCGCCGCTTGCCACCGAAAGCCGTGGCATGTCTGTAAGGCTGTTTTTGCGAAGATCTAAGATTTGTGTGTTATTCTGTTGTAGAATTTATATTTTGGTTTTTTCTTTCACAGGTAAGTTGGGCGAATCAAGTTCACTTACAGGCTAAGGGACGTTCAGGTAAGTATGATATATGAATTCTATAGTGTCCTATTTTGGTTCAGTATCTTCCCTTTCCTCCGAAGACCTTTGTGCCTATTCACCGTCGGTCTGTCATTTGATAACATAAGTACGCCTACAACGAGTCTTCATACAAAAGATTCGAGAAAGATGAAGCCGCTTTTGGTTCTATGTGTGCGTGTCTATGAACCAATCATAGGGACGTGTTGCTTGTTACATTGACGTTGCGACAGATGCGCACACGGACGAAACTTAGCCCGTGGCTAACTAAAGCTGGCTTCACTTTCAAGCGCTGAGTGGCGCTGACTAGGTTTCTAGACTTCTTTATTTAGTTGAGCGCCTGGTATTTGCTGTGACCAATTCGTAGTTCCATTTGGTATGCTCTATACTATCATTGGTCACTTATTTGTTTTAGGCCCCGCGTTATTACTTATTACCTTCGGGGCTCAAATTACTATTTAATAATTATTTAACTACGCTACGATGCCAACCTAAGGCATGTAGAAGCAACTGATTGAAAAATTCAACGGCTCTGGCATAAGGTTCGGTGGTCCAGTTGGTACGCCCGTATTGGCCCAGAAAGCCGTTGGAGACGCAGGTTTGAATCCTGCCTGAACCGTTAAATTTTTCAATTATCCGCTTCATTCTAAACATTTACTATTTAATATTCACATTTTGAAATCAATTCACCAGAATTCATAAGGCGATATTGTCCGGCCGTGGTCGCGCGGAACTAATTGACGCTCTTCAAGCGCTGACGCCCGACGATTTTTAGCAGGTTTTTAGTTCTAGTGATTAAATAAATAATTGTATCCAGACAATCCTAGCGAATTTACCTAGATAATATTAGTATCCATACATTTAAGCAAAAAAAGGGTAAAAAAACTTCGTATTTTAGCCTTGCCACTGAAAAAATATTACAAATAGAGGTAACTTTGGGATTCTTTTCTATCGAGCGAAATTTATCCAATCATGTTGGTGAAATAGTAGTTTTTGATACAAGTGTGGAAAGTATGTCATTTTTAACGAGTCCCGAGGAGTCTTGGCCTGAGCCGCAAGGCGAAGGTCAAGACTCGGGACGAGTTAAAATGACACTTCCACACGTGTACCAAACAACGTTTTTTAATACATTTGCGAAAAATTGCAATTATACAAATTTAAAACAGTAATTGAAAGGGGCAATTATATTTATTTCTGTCTGTTAAAAATTAAGAGTAGGTACCTACAATTTTTAGAGCAATTGTGAAGGATCGCATTTAAGGCCTTTGCTGGTAAGTTTAAAGATTTATTAAAGTTTTTAATAATTCTCTTTTTCTCGTTTCCAGCCAATAAAATGTTCATAGACGGCAATGTAATTTTTCTTTCGATTTTGCGGGTAAAATACTCTCACTTGCAATTTTTGCCTGGGCTCGTATATATGGCGGTGTTAAATCTATTCTGGTAACATCAGAATCCATCATTTTCTATCAAAAACTCTTATTTTATAAATCTTACGTGTCATTTATACATAAACATAAATCTTGAATACAAAAGAAAGTTTTACTTTTAATTGTAATATTTTTTTTTAAGATGGCGTCGGCTGTCATCATTCAGCCAAATCAAAAGAAATAGTTTTAATATTTCAGAAGAGATATGATAATGTTACACAGTAATTTAATTGATTCCAGACAATAAACATCGTGAATCTGTTTTTAGTTCTTTACATTTCATATAATTGTAAATAAATATATTATTTAATACACAAAAATAGCGATTATTCATAATTATTATGAATTTATAAAGCAGCGCGTGGTTCACGCTTAATACTGTATTTACTAATCTGTGACAATACTTTTCTTTTTATTTTTTTTAGGTCACGCATAACTCATTTGCTCATTAAATAAGAGTCACTCAAACAAATTATTAAAACCGTTTTTGAATATTTTTAATAGATAACCCTTTGATTGATCCAATATGCAATTTAAATATTTTAAGCATAATTATAAGATATACACTTGCAATGCTGTATGACGTAATAAATAAAGTCGGAAAGTGATTGGACCTTTATTGGATGTATGAGACATGACGTGTTAGTACAACAGAAAATTAAAAAAAATTGAAAAGTAAAAAGCACTAGTTCGAAATATCCAACTTTTCGCACGATTTGCAGCTATGAAAAGTACCACTTTTTGAGCAACTGTATTAAAAACGATTTTATAATCGCAAGATCCTTAAGTATGATATATATGTTTTTCATAATCTTCAAACACTGCTTAATATGTTTACGACTCATTCCAAAATGAGTGAGTTCGGCGTCTACTGGGAAAAGAGCGCCGTTGAAAATGATCTACTACCCATATTGAAAGACGAAATCAATCAAAAAAGACGTATCCCCTCGGAAATATAATGTCAGTTACAACCTTTTGCGTTTGTTTCGTTTTATTTTCAGCAACTTTTCCAACGACCTCCAAAGTATTTTGAGCACAACAGTATTTCAAAGGGTTCGAAACTCGACAACAATGAAACTTCACGAGTTTTTGCAGGACTCCCCCAAGGAATCCTGCCGGGAATTTCGACAATTTGTCTTCGCCAATTAAGGCTTTTGGGGGCTCTTTGGAAGATTAATTACTGCTGTGAATTGTAGAATAGTGATGTGAATCTGTAATAATATTGATCGTTCGCGTGACAGCGGTAATATTCATATTTTGCATCTGTTACGCAATCTTTTTCTGTGTAAGTGTATACTAGTATTGTATTATGGAAATAAAACCGGCCAAGCGCGAGTCGGGCTCGCGCACGAAGAGTTCCGTACCATCAAGTAAAATAACTGGCCGGGTTAAGTTTGTACCTGGCATGTATAGTGCCGGACACAAATGAGGTGCAAAGGTAACTCAACCGATCACGTTTGTTTTATGGGAGCCCCCACTCATATTTATTTTATATTGTTTCTAGTATTTATATCTGGAATTATTTTAACACACATTCGACTCATAACATTTCCTTTTTGCTTGTGAACATTGGCAATATTCCCACCCGGGCAATATCCCGGACAATATTTTCGAGAGCGGTACATCTTTATTGAAATTTAGGGAGGATTAAAATGTTATTACAGTAGCGGTTTTCGAAGTACGCTGGATTGACTGATGACTTTTATTGAAACGGTTCAACTTGTAATAAATTATTGATGAGATTTTATCTATTATTTCTATCTATACTAAATGTTATATGAATGCGAAAATTAATAGCATAACGGGTACTTTGAATAGACTGTATTAATATTTCCAATAAAGTAAACATATTTATATTGGAAGATCACCGAGACATATTACAAAACAGCCAAGTGAGCCATAACTGGTGCTAAAAAATCAACTTGTAACAGTCACTTAATGGCGAATGGCTTAAATACGGCTAAATAAGGAATATAGCAAAAGCCTCGGTGACAGTCTTACTTGGGCAATGGGTATTTACTATTAATGGAATTATTTTAACATAACTCTTTGCTGTGAACATTGAGGGCAATATTCCCACCAGGCAATATTTCCACCCTGGCAATATCCCGCGCAATATTTTCAAAAGCGGCACATCCTTATCTAAATTTAGGGAGGATTGAAATGTTATTACAGTTGCGGTTGTCGAAGTACGTTGGATTGACTGATGAGTTTTATTGAAAATGTTCGACTCACAGCTGAGCTTATTACTCAGTAATCCATTACATTTTTGATTTTATTAGGGTATTTTTATTAGGGTTCTTTAGGGTTCCCTAACCACAGGGCAAAAGACGGGAGCCTATTACTAAGACTCCGCTGTCCGTTCGGCTTTTTGTCTGTGCTTCTGTCACCAGGCTGTATCTCATGAACCGTGATAGCTAGACAGATGAAATTTTCACAGATGATGTATTTCTGTTGCCGCTGTAACAACAAGTACTAAAAACAGGATAAAATAAATATTTGGTTAATACAACAAACGATCGGTTGCGTTAACTTTGCACCTCATTTGTATGCGGCGCCACACATACTAGGTGCAAACTCAACCTGGCCAGTTAAGGAAGTGTTTGTACGAAAACCTCGGTGCGCGAGCCTCGCACCTGTTTTGACTAAAAACGTTTCGTGGAATGGTTCATTTCTATTTTTCTTTTTCGCTTAATTATAAACATTTCATTTCTTTTTATACGATGCGGTTGGCGCAGTTAATAGTGAAGCTGCCTACTAAGCCGACGGTCCTGGGATCGAATCCCGGCCAGCAGAAACATTTGTGGGGTGAACTCGAATATTTGTGCTCGGGTTTTGGGTACCTACCGTAAAACTACCCACATACTCGTATCAGTCCAATCATCCAACTATGGTCCGAAACAAAAATCGTTTATTTTTATAAAAATCTATATTCTATCAGTGATTTAATACGTTTTTATTTAAATTTGTTTTTATTATGTTATTCACTTTGGAGTTTATTCGTTATAATTAAAATTATATTAACGTGTAATTTTCGGATTAAATTGGACCATATTATATATTCACTAATCCTACACCCAACTACCGCACGGTGAAAAGCAAAGTTAAACTGCTCCGTAAAATTAATTTAATATTAGTATACAGTGTGATTAAAGACTTCACATTGTTATTTTTCAATGAAACAAACTATTTACTATCGTTTTTGGACACCAATAGTGTTGTGAAGTGTATTTAACAACTAAAACAAACAGAAATTCAAGTGACAACTTTCTCGACCTACCAGCATCGGAGTGATTAGATTAAGTGTCTCGTGCAAAACGTACTAAGCGCCACGGATTCGCACGGCGCTTAAGCTTTTCTTGTCAAGAGACTATTCTATCGCAACACGGGACTTTTAAATAAACTGTGTTATTTTATAACCTGAAATATGCCTCCTAAACGCACTCCTCCGACTACTCCTACGTCTGTACACGAAAATATGGACTTATTTGTCGAACCTACGCCCCTGAGCCTCACGGGATCGGCGCCAAACTTATCTTGTTTGGACAAAGAAAAAGTCACCACAAGACTCAAACGTAAGCGTGACGACAACATTGTGATGATGGACGAGATACGTGACCTGTTGTCTTCGTCGTCAGCACAAGCCGATAGCAAGTTTGCAGCATTGCAGTCAGCAATGACGGAAATTATTGCCCAAAACGCCGAAATTAAGGAGTCAATTGCGTTTACATCAAAACAGTACGACGACGTCATGCTAAAAATAGATAAGCTAGAATCTGAGCGTAAAGTAGAACGGAGCTACGTCCAGCAATTAGAAGCAAAAGTGGAAAACCTGGAGCGGCTCTTGAACGTCACAAAGCTGGAAATTAAGAACATCCCCAGAAAAAACGGCGAGACCAAGGAAGATATGCGCAACATCGTCTTGGAAACGGCTCAAATAATTGGCATGCCCGTTCAACCGTACGAGCTTAAGGACGTCTTTCGTTCGGGCAGAAAGGACGACCAGGTGGCACCGATACTAGTCGATTTCTCAAGTGTTATTGCGAGGGATACTATGATTAAAAAAGTGCGTCAATATAACACACAAAACGGCAATAATAAGCTCAGCACCAGCCACCTTAAAACTGAGGGCCAGACCCGGCGCATTTACGTGGCTGAGAAGTTGACTCAACATGGCCAGCGGATGCACTACCTCGCGAGGACCTTCGCACGGGACCATCAATACAAGCACTGCTGGACGTCCTACGGACGGGTTTTTATGCGAAAGGAAGACGGCGGACAGTACGTGCCAGTAGATAATGAAGCGGATCTGATTAACATGCAAAATAATTGACTATCGTGTGAATACTTCCTGATTAATTTCTTAAGTATAATAACGTCTACACGAAAATTGTTAGTGTTAGGGAAAGATTTATATCTAGACCTAAGATTTAAATACAATTATGTTATGATTAGAACTCAACAAAACTACGCATACACTTTAATACACACCTATAAGTACGGTATCCTACATTCAGTAACCTATTTTCACACATACACACTTACAGTCTCAAGCGTCAATATTAACCACATTCTACATTTGTATATAATGGAATTAGTATGTACTTTAACTGTTTATTGGAGCGGAGCGAGCGAAGCGAGCGAAGCTCCCATGGATCGACTCGAATGGACTTTGTAACAATGCGCAGATCTCAGCGAGTTCTCAACCGATTTTAGAAAGTTTTGTTTTAAAATGCAATAATTAAATTTCGCTAGGTCGTGACGAAGAGAAAATTTCGAAAAAAAAAAAAAACCGCTCCAATTTATGGTGCAAGCTTAGCCGGTGGCTGACTCTGCATCGACCTAGTATTTTTTACCTACCTATAAATAATGGCTTTTGACAATCAGAAAATTATGTCTGATATTGATGAGATTAGCGTGGCGTCGGCATACTCTTGTGACACGGATACATGTAATAAATTATTGTATAACAAAATATCTAAATTGAATATCGTTTGTCAAAATATACGCAGTGTAGATAAAAATCTAGATAGTCTCTTGGTACAAATGTCTCGGTTTTTGTTTGATGTAGACATTATTGTTTTAACGGAATGCTGGCTCAGTGACCTCAAACCGATACCTCAGCTAGACAATTACACCACATATTCGTCTCAAAAGTGCCTCAATCAAAATGATGGTATTGTTATATACGTAAAAACATGCATTCCGTGCTCTGTAATGGAATTTGAACCAATAGGAGGTAATTTTCTTCTTTTAAAAGTTTCGCCTGATATATCTATTTTAGCTATTTATCGCTCCCCTTCAATTCAATGTATCGATAACTTCCTAATGACTTTGAACAATATTATTCGTTCAGTTAGCCATGAACATAATATACTTGTGATAGGCGATATAAATATAGATATTAAGCCCAGTAATTGTGACAGACATAGTGCCCCATATCTCAACTTATGCGCTGAGCTAGGTTTACTGCCAGGTCATTCCTACCCAACACGCATGTCTAATTGCCTTGACCACGTTATGCTGAAGACAGTCCTCCCTACGATAGTATGTGTTGTAGATTCCACAGTGACAGATCATGCTATGGTCCTAGTAAATCTCTCAGTGAGGAACACGAAATACTCAAGCGTTAGGTTCATTAATAAAATTAACTACACTAATGTCCTTGAACTACTCCAGAAAATCGACTTCTCCTTTATAACTTCAACTACTGATGTAAATATTTTAGCTTCATTATTCGTACAGAAACTGTCTACAGCTATCCAACTAAGTTCAAAATCATGTCCAGTCCCAAGTAGAAAGAGAACTCTCAAACCATGGTTGACCCCTGGCCTCCTTCGGTGTATCCGTCACAGAGACAAACTGCATAGAAAAAGTCAAAACAATCCTCATAATGATATTTTAACTGTTTCGTACAAACGTTATAGAAACTACTGTAACTCGTTATTAAGAAAACTAAAACAAGACTATGAAAAGTCGCTGTTACGGGAAGCTAAATCCAATAAGGAGACATGGGCAGCCATCAAATCTATTGCCAATTATACAAAACCATTGAATTCAGCTGATGAACTTATAACCTCAGAGATAAATTCATCAAATGATATTAATGAAGTTAACGATTATTTTTCCAACGTTGGTAAAAATTTGGCTGATATAATAATTGAAAGCAGAAATTGCTGTCCTTCCATTTACAAGTTTAATGTTCCACCAACTTTGAATTCGATGGTTTTGCTTCCTCCTGACGATGCTGAAATAGAATCAATAATACTAACCTTAAGGAACGATTGCGCTCCTGGTTGGGACCATATACCAGTGAAATTACTTAAACTTGCAAAAAACATCATAGTACCTCCTCTTACTAAACTTATTAATATGTGCATAGTACAGGGAATATTTCCGACTGTATTCAAAAGGTCCTTAATAACACCTATTCACAAGAGCGGGAGTCGAGACAATGTATCTAACTACAGACCCATTTCAGTACTGCCGGCATTATCAAAAATACTTGAAAGGGTTCTTAATTCTCGACTCATCAAATACCTGGAGCATCATAATTTACTGTCTCATCGCCAATTTGGTTTCAGACCAGGGAAAAGTACTGAAGATGCCGTCAGTGCTTTGATAGATCACGTGGCCTGTAAACTTGACACGGGAAAGAAATGCCTAGGCGTATTTCTAGACCTTGCAAAGGCATTTGATACTGTCTCGATTCCAGTACTTGTGAATAAATTAGAACATATTGGAATACGGGGAAATGAACTTGGGATTTTTAAAGATTTTCTATCTAACCGCATGCAACAAGTAAAAATTGGCAAATACATTAGTAAGGACGCCGAAGTTACATTTGGAGTGCCACAAGGCAGTATACTAGGGCCGAGTCTCTTTCTAATTTATATAAATGACCTGTGTCAACAATCGCTTACAAATGGAAACATCTTTACTTACGCCGATGACACAGCCATTATTTTTCATGGAGACACATGGGACGAAGCCTACAGTAATGCAGAGGTGGGACTTCAAAAGATTAATGAGTGGTTAAACGACAATCTCCTTACTCTGAATCTCTCAAAGACCACTTATTTACAGTTTTCTTTAAGTAACGTTCCTCAAATTCCTATGTTAGAACTCAAAGTTCATTCATGTAATACACAGGCAAGAACTGGATGTTCATGCACTATTATAGCTAAATCTAAAAATATTAAGTACTTAGGGGTTATTCTGGACGATAGGATGAGCTGGCAGTCACACTTAGACTTAACTGCGACACGTATTAGAAAACTCATTTGGGTTTTTAAAAAACTTCGTCACGTGGCTGATTGGAAACTATTGCGATCAGTTTATCGTTCGCTGGCACAGTCTCTTCTTGGTTACTGTAACGTGGTATGGGGTGGGGCAAGTAAAACACATATGATTAAACTAGAAAGGGCACAAAGATCTTTATTAAAAGTTATGACTTTTAGTCCGTATATGCATCCGACAACACTATTATATAAAAAATGTGAAGTACTTACTGTAAGACAATTGTATATACTACTTATAGTGTTAAAGCAACATAAAATCACACCTTATGATAATACTAAAACTTCTATAAAACGCACTGTGGCAAATGTCTGCAAACTGATCAAATGTAAATTAGCTACTGTAAGAAGACAGCAAAGATCCATGGCTATTTACTTATATAATAAAATAAACAAATCTATTAATTTGTATCCATTATCTTCACACCAATGTAAAACTAAACTGACAATGTGGTTATTGTCACTGGACTATAACGAAACAGAAGCTATTCTACCTTGAAACATGCACACACACTCACACTCACTCACACACACACACACACACACACACTCACACACACACATACACACACACACACACGTATATAGTATGCTTAAACGGGTAAATAGATTATAAGGCAACCTGTAACATTTTATGAATGGGAGAGGACACTGACTTCTGTAACACAGGTGTTAACCTAGCTCAGAAGTCAGGGACTTCAACTAATCGCTGTGTATCGTTTTTGGCCAATAAATGATTATTATTATTATTATTATTATTATAGTTGTGTGGACTTGACTATATTTGGGTAGTTTTACGGTACCTACTTGTATTTGTTCTATTTACTTAAGTATATATTTATCTTATAAGTATGTATATTATCGTCTACCCAGGACCCTTAACCCCATAACACCAGCTTTCTTGAGCTCAATCTGGGACTCGATCAATTTGGTCATGTACTTATCAAATAGTTTCCAATATAGTACATTATTAATTATTATAGACGCTGGGAAAGAAGCGTTTGCCGGATGTGTAGGTATAGACGGCCTACCGTATGGAGGCCGGGTAGTAATGCGAAGCCGGCAAGCCCTTTTCAGGGCTAGGACATGTATAGTGCTTTTCTCAGACATATGCATTGATATAGAAAGTACTCCACTAAAAAAAAAAACAACTGTTAAGCCTAATCTTCTCTAGGATTTGAGATTTATATGAAACTAGCTGTGCCCCGCGGTGTTACCCGCTCATCCCACGGGAACACTAAATTTATTCGGGATGAAAAGTATCCTATGTCCTTTACCGGGTCTCAACCTATCTCTATACCAAATTTCATCTAATTCGGTTCAGCGGTTTAAGCGTGAAGAGGTAACAGACAGACAGACACACTTTCGCATTTATAATATTAGTATGGAATAGTATGGATTCCTTGAGTTGTTCCGACCTACACATGATACTTCGAAGCCTGTTTTAACGCACGTTATGACGATATTTCATTGCACGTTTGAGAAAAACATTTTAAACACTCGTTTGAATTCCCGGTTTTATCGAAAATTAGTGCTTAGCTGAGTAGGTGCTCAGTATTCCACTTTTGTATAACGGATTCCGACCATTGCCATCCTGCCAAATCCGTTTACCACGCATTTAGAGGGATCTGGAAGTGTTAAAAATACAAAATACTTTTCGTGCAAACCTCAAACATCAAGGAAAAAAAAGGCAGAGGTAAACAACAGGCGGTCTTATCACTAATTAGCGTCTTCCAGACAACCTTCTTCCAAAGAACCTAAAGAGGTTATTTTTTCAAGTTAAAGCGTATGAAATCTCAATTTCATTAGCTAGTATATCAGAATTAAGGTTTGGCAGGTTTTTTAATATACCTATTATAGATTATTATGATTAAGGTTTTATACTTATCTTTTCTTACTATTTTATGAACTTTGTACACCTCAAACATCAAGAAAAAGAAAAAACAACATGAGATTACTATAAGAAACAGGGAAGTCTGTTCTTAACAATTAACCGTGGTGTCGACTTTAGATTTATTAAAAACTGCTTATTTTTTACAATCTCATACAATAACCGCAGGTACTTGCACTACTTACAGGAACAACTATATCAACAAATACCACATGTGATTACAGAATTTTGACCAGGTTTGATTCCGGGAATCATTCCATAAGAGATAAAAATTAATGTCATTTTTATTACTTTTAAAATCGTACTTTAAGTTTCTCTAACGGTATCCTTAACAAGTCCGAATTTGCGTTTGTCGGAGAGTATTTTTTTCCCGAAACCGTAATATTTTCAGGATTTTATCAACATCGTTTTAAGAAACCCATTATAGGTTAGGTTAGTTGTGTTTCATAATTATTCTGAAAAATTAACACGTTTGGGAAATACTGACCCGTTTGGATTGATCGTCCGATTTTTTACGTGGTGTTATTTGTACTTATCACAATTTCTATAATATATAAGTCACATCTAGCACATCTAACCCTTCAGACGCTGGGCCAGCTAAGCCAATATAAAACTTAAGCGTCTCATCTCTTCCACTCAGACATCCTGCACTACTTTCAAATGGAATAACGGAAACAATCCTATACAATCCTATTGTAGTACCCTTCTTGAGTGCAATGGAATAAAAAAAGAAGAGATGTGCTTTTCCCATGCTTTAAGAGGGCCCCAACGTGTTGGCTAGCTCTCTTTCTCACTGAGCGTAAGCGTGAGCGAGATGGAAGTGCGTGCTCGGAAGCGCGGAAATCATGTTTTTTGAGTTGTGTCATAAACGTGTGCATTTTATATTGAAAATAGTTTTACTGTTTTTGAGAACTTATAATTGTGCATCTATTAAGCTAAATAACCTCGTTAAAAACGGAAGGGTTTTGAAGATCCAACCGAAAATATCTCAAAAAAGGGTTATGTTTGAGAGATAAAAGTATCGAGAAAATTATTACCAATCGTGTTTTCACGTTCACAAGATTGAAGAAAAACTGTTTAAGTTTCTTATTTTCAAGGGACAGATTTTTAATCACTATGAATGATGAGATCTAGGATCATTCACAGACCTGAAGAATTTTGCATGGGTGGACTCTTAAAGCCATACATGGCCGCTGATGTAAAAGAAATTATTGGAGTGGAAATTACACAAAAAAAAATTGCTCAACTAGTATTACTACTTGAGAAATACCCAAATTGTGCTTAGTAGTAACCAAAATTCAGCTAATTTTACACGAAATATTTTGGTTACTAGTAGCCTTCAGTTTGTCAGTCCTCCGATTTATGTAACTAGCAGCTAACGTTTCGGCTACTGTTAAATTCTTTTTCAGTGCACGCACTTGTAAACGTAGTGTGCTTAAGTCTCCACAAGATGGACTGATGACGTGTTAAGGGTTGCTGAATGCAGATGGTGTTATTGGACCGGTCATAATGGCGTCCTTTGGTACTGTCTTTTGTTTGAGACCTATTTACGTCCAGCAGTAGACGTCTCTTTTGGATGATAATAACGACAAGACCTCCACTTTATTCGACCCAATTTTTTTATTTAAAATCAATTTTCCATGGACTGGAGTAATTATTTAAGGAAAAATCTTAACTACACGACGCAGAATTTGTATAGGCACACGTTGCTTGCCGAATAGTGTCGTTTCTTTTAAAAAATCGTACATCATCATACCGAGCGGACCGACGTAACGGAATTTTACTAATTTTGACACAGGAATAGCTCGATATGTTTGAAGATGTTTACAAAGATACTTTTTACCCAACTAAGATAAAGACAAAAGTTTTACGATGTTTGCTGCGAGGTGTGTTCTTGTGTAGTAAAGTTGCATAAAGAGACCAGAGGAAATGTGGTATTAATAGATGATATGATGTATTATTTGGTATCCAAATTTATATATATATTTTAAGTTTCCCTCCGAAATGATTAAAAAATTCCTACGCGTTTTTTATGGTTTGAGTAGACAATTTTATCGCTAATATTTGGATGAAATATTTTCAATTTATATTTTAAAAATTAATAGAATTAGTTAATTATGTGTTATTTCTTAAGTTGATCAAAAGATACCAAATCGCTAATTGTTTTTTTTTTAATAAGCATGGTGGATGAATGTCATAGTTAACCAAAAAGCAAATGTTGCTTTGTTTTTTTTTTAATAACTGATCGACATGATGCCATGTCACAAACTTAAGTGGAATAGAAATTAAAAAGGAGATTCCATTAACGACCTCTCGTCAAGCTGCATCGGAAACGTCATACCTACTTCGCAGCCTTTTATAAGGAACATTAACATCAATGTGACATCAATATTTCATGTCCTTCATTTAATATTGTTTAAAGTTTCTATAAAATGTGTAAAATCATGACGATCTCAATATGTTAACATATTTTCTATTTTGTAAACTATGTAAAACTATTGAGAAATAAAGAAATCTGAATCTGAATCTGAATCTCATGTTTGAGAAAAACTCTTTCCTTCCCGTAGTCGGTTAAAAAGTATCCTATCTAATAATGTAATATTGAACTTTATTCTACAAGTGCACCACAAGAGCACTTTTACATATCTGTGTCTACCGGCATTTCACAAGAGGAGACCACTGTTGAGAAGAAACACCGACAGAATCTCAACAATCAGTATTTTTTTCAGAAAACATACTTAACTATTACAGTCACATAAACTTAACCTAATTTCCTATTTTATCTTAAGAATTCGGGCGTATAGGTAGTCCTCGTAATATAAAAATCAAAACACATTTTTAATAAGAAGACAAAACTGTGCCTTTAAGATTAAGTGCGTGATGTGCCTATAGGTAAAGTCACATATATCTCACGTAACCATTCCAATAGTCATTAGAGAAGAAAGTTTCTTCAATAGTTATCACGTCCCGTTAATTAGGCACAGTTTTGAAGGGCGGCTTGTTACAAAGTGGACCGATGATCTGTTTAAGATCGTGAAAACTATTCGATTAGCGTAGCGAATGCTCGTTTGCAGTAGAAAGTTCTTGAAACATACATTTATCCAGAACCACTCCAGGACGAAGGTCCAAACTTTGTATAGAATAAATAATCAAGACAATTGAAGGCTAAGGGAAAAAACTGGCCAAGTTAATATTTTTTTCAAATGTTTTTTTTTCCTATTATACTGGTTCAATTTCCACACAAACATAGCTTAAAACCATCTCGACCGACAAGTTTTTCGATTAAAAATACACACTCAAGTTGAGCCATACGTTTGGGAGCTACGATGCCGCAGACAGATACACAAATACACATACACATGTTAAACTTATAGCCCCTATTTTTTCTTCGAGGGTTAAAAACAGAACGACTAAGCGGAAAAGTCACATGTGCTCAAATGCAATGATTGATGCCTGTAAAAGCCAATTGCCTTGAAAGACAAATTGCCTTGAAAGACAAATTGCGGTGAAAGTACGCTTTTGAATCCGTTGAATCCAGTTATCGGCGCTCTTGGGCAGGAAACGTTCATTACTCGATTTTATATTTCCTCCTTTGTCTTCTCGAACAAAGTGAATTCCTAACTACCTTCCCGGTGCCTTATTCTGCGAGGTATTAAATGATTTAACGATATTGCTTGTACGAACACTTTTGTAAGCCATCTATACTTAAATAAAATCTAAAATTTAACAGTTTCAAAGGAGAGTTGGTCATTTCAGATAAATCTTAATAACACGATGGAAGCTGACGTCTTTTTTGTATGGGTTTTAGTCAAACAGTGCCATCTGTTGGTAGAAATTTCTATGTGCGCTTATTACGCCGATATTTGGACATCCAAAGATAGTCATAGGAAAGTTTTTGCCCAACTCTGCTAAATAAAGAAAGGTTATGCCTACGAAATTTCAGGCACCTTCTAACGACCAATAATACTAAAAACGCGAGGAAGAAAAAGTTGATTGTGATACTTTTTGCTTCTTTTTAGTACTACTAGGTTTGCCGACACGTTTCGCGAAGTAGCACTTTATATACAGAACGATACCATTCATACAAAGATCAGAAAAGATCTCTTCCGCCAGGTTACGCATTTCAATTTTTCTTTGTGTTTTGATTTTAGTATCAAATGTACAATATAAAAATGGTGGTGTACCCACATTAAAAATAATGAGATACTACGTGTTTCATAAACTTTTAATCGTAGAATGTATCATTAGAACGAAAACAAAGATAAAGTCCCAGAACATACAGACAAAAAAAGGTAACTTTTCCTGCAAGGGAGGAAACAAAGGCCCTTGAATAAGTCGAGGGTGCTCTAAAGGGTTCAAGTCCTGTCCGTGTTTACCGCGCGTCTTCAGTTCTCGACGGCATTTTACAACTAGGCTTGCTATAATGCGAGATTGATTTTGACTGCCTTTTATTTCCATACAGCTCGTCACGACATTTAATCTTTTCGTATATCTACTTTAGTTATTTATTTATTTATTTATTGATACAAAATCCACAGCACAAATTACAATATATTTTTTAAACAGTTACATATTTGCTTAACATTGGCCAATTACGGATTTACATTGAAATGAAATGAAATGAAATATGAAATGAAATGAAATGAAATAATTTATTCAGTAAGTAGGCCACAAGGGCACTTTTACAAGTCAGATTGTGAGTCTACCGGCATTTCGCAAGAGGAGACCGCTGTTGAGAAGAAAGCCGAAAGAAACTCAACAGTAAGTCATTTTTTCGTGAATTATACTTAAAAACGAATACACTTATATTATAGCTAGGTAATTGATACATATATGTTAGAGGAGATGTACAAGTCTCCAAATCAATGTTTACACTAAAAATTATATAAAATAAAGTGATTTTTCAGAGATGTAGAAGGTCTCTAGGCGTCACGACACGCAATATAGATCGGTATAATTAATTAATGAAATAATTCAATTCCGTTGAGATGTATAAGGTCTCAAGGAGTCAAAATCAATAACTGATGCAACAAAATAATTAAGTACTTAATTTAGATTTCTTAGAGATGTACATGGTCTCTAGGCGTCACAACATGCAAAACAAAATAAATTAATTTAAATCCTTAGAAAAGTTAAGGACTGAATAAAAAATAATTAAACTAAGGCGGTCTTATCGCTTTTTAGCGATAAGACCGCCTGTTGTTACCTACTGATTTGTTTTTTGCAATTTCTTTGTGTAATCTTTATTTATATTTAGTGGTGCACAATAAAGAGTATTATTATTATTATTATTAAACTAAATTTCTTAGAGATCAATATGGTCTCTAGGCGTCACAATTTACAAAATAAAATAAATATATGATAATAGTTAAATTTCATTCCTCAGAGATGTATAAGGTCTCTGAGCGTCATTGTACAGTACACTAAGTTTATTAGAGATGTATACAGTCTCTAAGTCTCTAAGTAAAAAATAACTTCAGTCGAGTACAGGATGAAGTCTCTCACGTCAGTTCATTGAACACTGCATTATACAGACTTATCACTAGCAAATAAGAATTTATATACGCTATTTGGCATACTTTCTTTGTGAGAAGCGATAGTGCAAATCGCTTAAGTAGAGGTATAATTGCAATTTCTGTGATACATGTCTATGTTAAACGTTATATTTAGGCTTATAATTGACGTCCCTATGTAAGATGTGCGATATACTCGTGTCACCGCTACTGCCTGCTTTAACAATGTACTCTATTTCTCAGTGTTACTTAATGCAAATGTAGTGGAAAATATTTGGATTAGCTATGGTATAGGCGGTACTGCAGATACATCGCTTAATTAACTATGAATAAATGTCGAAAAAAATTACTTTCCTGCAACTGTGGAAACAGGCCCTTGAATCAGTTGAGGGTTCTCTATGTTTTTAGGGTTCCGTACCCAAAGGGTAAAACGGGACCCTATTACTGAGACTTCGCTATCCGTCCGTCCGTCCGTCCGTCCGTCACCAGACTGTATGTCAAGAACGGTGATAGCTAGACAGTTGAAATTTTCACAGATGATGTATTTCTATTGCCGCTATAACAACAAATACTAAAAATAAAATAAAATAAATATTTAAGGGGGGCTCCCATACAACAAACGGGTTGGTTGCGTTAACTTTGCACCTCATTTGTATGGGGCGCTATACATA
The DNA here is from genome assembly GCA_947623375.1 of Apotomis capreana. Taxonomy (NCBI): domain Eukaryota; kingdom Metazoa; phylum Arthropoda; class Insecta; order Lepidoptera; family Tortricidae; genus Apotomis; species Apotomis capreana. Next base: position 3,420,084 of record OX392514.1, read on the forward strand.
ACAGGTACAAACTTAACTTAACCACTTAAGGATGAAAAGTGTTTGTACGGAACCCTCGGTGCGCGAGTCCGACTCGCACTTGCCCAATTTTTTATATTGATGATATTCAAATAATTTCAATAGGTAAGAAGGATGTTTAAACAATGTCTTTAACATCCTTAGCTTAGGCTAGGGTATTTCTTATGATGGATCTTCGATATAGCCTAAAATAAAATATTATAGGTTTTCTCTTTTGATATTCGCAAAAGCCGCTTGTGTAGTGTATTTTGATAGTTGCTTAAAATTCCACGCAATGGGTCGTAGCACGAATGCGCTCGAGAAGAAAGAAGGCTGTTTTTTTCATCGCATGTAAACATTGTTTGATTAACTTGCGCTAGTAATTCTCCGACGTTTTGACTTCCTCGTCGCTGTCATGTTGTCGAATCAATTTGTACACGAGAAGTCATGGGTTTGTGTCAATAATGTAGCACTAAATAAATATAAACTCGTACCTACTTTATAGACAACAACTAAGTATAAAACTACTGAGATATAATGCATTATAAGCAGTATACGACACCTTGAATTGACGTGACTGAAATATTTTTTCCAAGCACTTATTTTTACATAAAGGCAATGGAAACCTTTCTTTACCGCACGTGTTTACAAAACCCAAAGTTCTCGCTTTTGTGGCCCGAGAATATCGGGTAAACATGCCGTGCTTACCTTTACCTGCTGGTAGCCTTGTGTAGAGTACTTAAAGCAGATCTTTCACTTTTACATCGACGGTTGAAAGGCTATTTAGTTTAAGCGACATGTTTCTATTTATATAACTAAGCTAAATATACCTAAAGAAACAAAATAAATAAATAAATAATTTTACCTGTCTGCCAGATGAAAGAAGAGAAATACATATTGAAGTAGCGCAAAATATGAAAATCTATGACAGCAGTAACTATATAAATACCATTTAATTGAGTACCAATATCGTAAATTATCTGTGTTTGCTTTATCTGCGGTTAGCTACGCACACTTCACAATAGGCTCAGAGTATCGAATTCTGATTTTTCCCCGTTCTTATAATTTTGCAACAGTTATTGTGAAACAAAACTACAAAGGATGGTTCTTTCTTGTATGGAGAAAAATAGATCTTGGTTCTACTCGTACACAGCAAATTGTTGTGTGTAATCAAGTAATAATTGATAGACTTTTGACAAAGTGTAATTATGAATTTATGAAACAAGTTATGTCTTATTATTTTTAATGTGGGTACGCCACCGTTTTTCTTATTGAACCATTGGTACAAAAATTCATCCCAAAAAGAATTTTACTTTGAACAATTGATACAAAAATCAAAGCACAAAAAAAAAATTAATTTTCTTTGAGCTTTTAATTTTTCTTCTTGAAAGTGTCATTATTTTAGGAACGATTTACTGGTCGCTTTAACTTGTAAGGAAAATTTCCAATATGATTACAAAATACATTCCGGAAAACACAATCAAGAATTTTACATTTAACCTTTTTATGTACCTTTTTAGGTTTACGACCCACACTATAATAGATACTCGTTGAAAGGTATTTAATACAGTAGCGACCCGTCCCGGCTTCGCACGGGTGCAATGCTGATACTAAATATACTATGCATGTATTATATATATAAACCTTCCTCTTGAATCACTCTACCTATTTATTAAAAAAACCGTATTAAAATCCGTTGCGTAGTTTTAAAGATCTAAGCATACAATATAGGGACAGACAGCAGGAGGCGACTTTGTTTTATACGAGTACTATGTAGTGGTACAATTTTCTATGGTTAATTGCTACCTTTAACAAAACGACCTCTGAATTTCCAACCTCCTAGCCTTTGTCCCATTTTTTTTGAGAATGAATTCTCAATCGGGGTCGGCTACCTAAATCCCAAGATGTGGCGTAGGCACTAGTTTTTACGAAAGCGACTGCCATCTGACCTTCCAACCCAGAGGGGAAACTAGGCCTTATTGGGCTTAGGTGGTTTCCTCACGATGTTTTCCTTCACCGAAAAGCGAGTGGTAAATATCAAATGACATTCCGTACATAAGTTCCGAAAAACTCATTGGTACGGGCCGGGTTCGAACCCGCGACCTCCGGATTGAAAGTCGCATGCCCTAACCACTAGGCTACCACCGCTTTAGTGGGTTTTGGGCGAAACATAAGCTTATGGATAAACTTGTTCAGAACTACATAATTGAATGGATCAGGAGACTTTGCGGAAATCCATATCAATTATTCAGATCTTTATTTTTGGACCACCAAGACTACCTACCTATCACAGGATTGCAGGAAGTGGCAATGGGCAGGCCATGTAGCCCGGAGAAAGGATGGCTATTGGGGCAGTAAATCCTAGTGTGGCGATCACGTATAAGAAAGCGCAGCGTGGGTCGGTAGTGGGGAATCAATAGATGCGGTCTGCACGGGATCGCACTTGGTGGCGAGTCATAGGGGAGGCCTACGTTCAGGAGTGGACGGCTGTGGCTGATAGATAGAAAGACTACCTTAGGAAACGTTGCCACGCGAGGTTAAGTGATTGTTTGTACCCCTTTTGTTTCGTAAGCTGTCCATTTTGTCCATTTTGTTTGTAGATGACAGGTATTTTAGCTCGAAAGTATTACGCTGTAGATTGTTTCGTTATGGAAAATAAACCTACATGAATAGTATGTCATTCGTTCATGTCAATACCTATATATGTATACAATTTTATTAATGCCATATCACTCAAAGGGCAATGGAGTGAGGTTTGCTAAAAGTTTCCTTGCGAGATCGAATCTCAAGAGAACGAAGGTTGTAGATATAGCTCAGACAGTCGCCAAACTTAAGTGGCGGTGGGCGAGGCACGTTGCTCGTAGAACTGATAGCCGTTGGAGCAAAAAGGTTCGTGAGTGGCGACCGCGGACCGGAAGACGCAGTGGGAAGGACCTCAACAAGGTGGACCGACGGCCTGGTTAGGATCACGCACAAGTTGGATGAGGGCGGCGCAAGACTTTAAGTTAGATCGTCGTGGAGAACTTTGGAGAAGGCCTTTGTACAGCAGTGGACGTCTATAGGCTGATATGTTGATGATGATGATGGTCATAATTACCACACATTCATATAATTTGATTTGATTGTTCACTAGCTAACAGCATACGATAAATCATTAACGGGACATTTCCCTTTGATATATTACTAATGTTACCGCTAAATCACTTTGGAATATGAGCTAACACGCGCTATTAGTCAAATGTTTGATCAAATGTTTGCCGAGTGATTATATCAGTCATTGGTCACTCACTCGCGATTTGCGATGACGGGTAACATCGTGTTATCGTGACTTGGAAATTTACGATTGCAAAATGAATATTCGCGAAATAGGTACTTCACTGCTAGGCAATTTAAGTTTTTTTTTTTTTTACATTGGAAATGTTGGTTTTGTTGGTTGAGTTGGTAGTGAGCATTAAAGAAATTGTGACATTTGCCTTTAGTTGCGTAGATAATAATATAAGAGGTACAGTCGAGTTCATTTATATCTACACACTTACGAGGAAAAAAAATATCTGAACACGATTTTATGCTCCTGACAATAGGGTCGTGTTCAGATATTTTTGTTTTCGTAAGTGTGTAGATGTAAATGAACTCGACGTACGTGGATGGGCCATGTCAAAATGTGTGTCTGCCGGGCACAATTTGAATTACCAAAATTTATCGGTAACATTTTGAGATTTTCTAAAGTTTGTTCAATTCAAAACTTTTCTCTGACGGATCGATCGTTTTGAGCTCGTTATTCAAGAAACGGAAACAAATAGATCTCGGGATTTTCGGGTTTCAATGGGCAGCCAAAAAATGTAGGCCTTAAGCGCGAGGTAAGAAAACAATGTTGACAAATTTTATCATGTTTATTTTTTCTAAATTATATTTTCACAATGCTTTTGATAGTTACGTGGCGCTTAGTGTGGTCTATAGATTTTTTTACTTGTTTTATTTAGCTTGCTTTTTCAAATCTAGAGGCCGAAGTCGGTATAAAAAGATAACGCACTAGTGTATACATAGCCTTAAATAAATACAAAAAAAAAACCATTTCAATTCGTATGTCGTCTATCTTAATGCCACAATACATAAGAAAGCCCAATCTCCCTTTTTTTTCAATTTGGCAAACCCCTTACGAAGGTAGATCCGAGGCGGCCTTAAAGTATGACCGTTGACGTGGTCAGCTCGCTAGCCCAGTCAACTGAGGTTAGTCTTGAAAGCAATTTTATTTGCAAAATTAAACGACTCTGTCTATAGTACTAGATGAAAGAAGTCCACGTCTGCAATTATACCTCCCCCAATGTCATCCAACGGTTGCGATCTTGATCAGATCCTTGGTCACTTAGAAATATCTGACTACTCGTATGAGTCTTCTGCATCCGTGTTCTGTGGCGGGTTGTTAAGACAATATTCGATCTAAGTATCTACATAAACGTTAACTAAAGGACCAAAATTGATTGACCCATATTTCCAATATTGGATCATTATCGACCGATAATGGATTTATGACTCCACGATGTTACACGAGAAATCTATCTCTCTGTTTAAAGAGCACTGACTTGAAAAGGATACGTTAGGCGCATATCAGAGAACGGCTAGATTAGATTTATTTATTTCATAATATATTATAAAATGTCACTATAAATTACGCCAAGACAATTTACATTCATTTAAACGATCGTCATAATTCCGTTAAAATGTGATTTAAATATTAGAATAGCTCCTTAAGGGATTGTCAAAATTAACAGCAACAAACAAACAAGCTAACAGTAGGTTTATATATGTGGGATTGGTACTGGTAGAGTATAAGGAGCTGGCTAGTAGATAATGAATTCAAGTTCGAATTGTATGAAATAAAGAATGTGTTTGATTTGACGTATGACAGAGAGTGTCAGAAGATTAAATGATTTAGCTGCGGACGGAAGTTTTATAAGAAAGTTGTAAATATGTAAATAAAGACGTTTAAGAACATCTTGTGCGTTTTCCCTGCCCCGTTCCTACATATATAAATAAAAAGTCAAAGCAGCAGTACTCTCGCTGTTCCGGTCAAGCAGAGGTCGTGAGTTCGATCCCCACTTGCTCTTCAGTGGATTGCGTAAAATTTTGGCTTATTATTTATCATTTGTGTTTATACAGCGTGGGTCTTTAATACGGGCATATAATGTATTCAGTTATAGTATCTGATCATAGGAATCGTACGGCATAATTATTTTGGTAAATAGTGTTTTTAATTAGGTGTAATAATTTTTTAACGTCAAACCAAGCAGCAATGTACGTAGTCCAACAAATGAATGCTGATATGGTATGTCATGATCATGACGCTTAGGTACGTTAATTATTAATGTGCTCAATTATTTCGTATGAAAAAAAAAATTTTTTCTATAGAAATCAATGTAAATAGGATCCCTGGGTCCGATACGAATCGTCATTTAAATATATGCCCGTATTAAGGCGAGGTACCACGAAGAAACGTGATTTTTAATGCCATTTTACTTAGAAACGGTAACGATTAAACACGTGAAAAAAATATATGTTGTTTTTAAGACCTTTCTGTAGGCACCTCGGGTACTCGTTACATAATTGGACAAACTTCGCTCGATAGAAAAAAATTCCAAACATACCCCTATTTTGTACCTTAAAACTCATTTCATTTCAATAATATGCTACTTTATGTATTTAAAATCACATCAAAATAAACGTCTGTAATGATGTAAAGCCTTTCGGGATTAACATTGTCAATATCGTAAAACATAATAAACTTTAACTCAAAATTAACGAAATCACGGCGTAATTTACTCGCGCCCCGCGGCCATCTCGCCGCTCAGTCCCGAGCGGAACGCGTTGGAGGTCGGACGCTTGCCAATTTTTGAAGCGCTCCGTAATATTACGATCGAGGATTGACTAAAAATGGGAAATAAAATAATGACATGAAAAGAAGTTGAGGTATTCCGCGCGGCATTCCGGAGGTTAAGTAAACAGAAAAGATACGTATATAAAATTTAAAATCGTATAAGTTTTTATTTATACATATACTTATGTGAAACATTACGAATCAAATATCCTGAGAAAATGTCCTTGACTTGAGTAGTATCATTGCTAAATATCCTTGATGTGGGTAGTACCAGCACCATTCAATGTAACCGGCTCTCACAAAATGTAACTGCCGTGTTACGGTGAAAGGCCATATGTTTATACGGATGTCATAGTAAGATACGTCCTTTTAACGTAGCATGGCAAAACAAACAGCAGACCAAAAATAAACATTGCCGTGTAACGATAAAAGGTCTTATCTTTATACGGATGTCATAGTAAGATACGTCCTTTTGCCGTAGCATGGCAGAACAACCATCCACGCGCCTACACAGTATAGAAAGAAAAATAGTACGTACCTACGGGTCTATCAATTTTTTTTTACAGGTACCTGATGATGATGATGGTGGTGGTGGTGGTGGTGGTGGTGGTGGTGGTGGTTATGGTGGTGGTGGTGATGGTGGTGGTGATGGTGATGGTGGTAGTGGTGGTGATGGTGGTGGTGGTGGCGATCGTGATAGTGGTGGTGGTGGTGATGGTGGTGGTGGTGGTGGTGATGGTGGTGGTGGTGGTGGTGATGGTGGCGGTGGTGATGAAAATGTTGATAATGATCGTGGTGATAGTAGTGATTTGTGGCCATAGTCATCATCACCATCACCATAGGCATTTTCATTACAATCATCATCATTCTTTATCATTCACAACCATGAGATCAAAATCCACACCACCATCATCACACCTAATAATTTTTATAACCATAGTAGTGATTTGTGGCCATAGTCATCATCACCATCACCATAGGCATTTTCATTACAATCATCATCATTCTTTATCATTCACAACCATGAGATCAAAATCCACACCACCATCATCACACCTAATAATTTTTATAACCATAGTAGTGATTTGTGGCCATAGTCATCATCACCATCACCATAGGCATTTTCATTACAATCATCATCATTCTTTATCATTCACAACCATGAGATCAAAATCCACACCACCATCATCACACCTAATAATTTTTATAACCATAGTAGTGATTTGTGGCCATAGTCATCATCACCATCACCATAGGCATTTTCATTACAATCATCATCATTCATCATCATTCATAACCATGAGATCAAAATCCACACCACGATCATCACACCTAATAGTTTATATAACCATCGTCATCATCATCATTCATCACCATCATCGTCGTCATCATTCATCACCATCATCATCACCACCACCATCACCACCGGTCACCACCATATTCATCATCATCATCGTCAACACTATCACCACCATCATCAATTCATCATCACCATCACCACAGTGTAAAAAGTAACAGTGGGCCGACGCTTTTGATGTTTGCGTAAATGCCGACACCGCTCAAGGTCACCGTACCTACCCAGGGTTGTCACAGGTTTACTTTATGTGTGCTAATTTTACATATGGCGTCCATTTTGGAAATAAATACGGTGACGTCGCTTTTTTTAAAGTCGACATGGGTGTCGTTTTCTAGGTTTTTGGGGGTGTACATTTCAAAAATAGCATCCATTTTGTAATTAAAGATGGTGCACGTCATTTTTTGAAGAAGTCGTCATGGATGTAGTTATTTGGGTTTTTGGGGATGTAGATTAAAAAATTGACATCCATTTTGGAATTAAAGATGGCGGACGTAATTTTTTGAAAGTGTCATGATTGTCGTTTTCTGGATTTTGGGAGGTGTAGATTTCAAAATTAAAAAATTATGAAAACTAGCGGAGATATATTTTTTTAGTCGTCATGGGTTTCTTTTTCCAGGTTTTTGGGGGTGCAGATTTCAAAAATAGAGTCCAGTTTAGAATTAAATATGGTTGATATCACTTCTATACACATCGACGCTTATTTCAATAATGGGCAAGTGCGAGTCCGACTCGCGCATGAAGGGTTCCGTACCTATATATATTATTTACATATATATAATCTATAACAAGTTTGTTGTATGGGAGCCCCCCTTAAATATTTATTTTATTTTATTTTTAGTATTTGTTGTTATAGCGGCAATAGAAATACATCATCTGTGAAAATTTCAACTGTCTAGCTATCACCGTTCTTGAGATACAGCCTGGTGACAGACGGACGGACGGACAGCGAAGTCTCAGTAATAGGGTCCCGTTTTTACCCTTTGGGTACGGAACCCTAAAAAGTGACTTCCGCCATCTTGGATTTCAAAATGAATGTCATTTTCGTAATCGGCACCGCGAGGAACCTCGGAGATGACACCAATATGGATTTTTAAGAAAAATTTATGTCCGCCATTTTCAAAATGGATGTCTTTCGTAATCAACACCCCGAGGACCTTCAAAAATTATTAAAAAATCAAAGACTACATTATTCATATAGAAACGGAAGAAAGAAACTATTTCTTGCTTTTTAAATAAAGTCTTAAACTACGTAACTCGTAATTACTTAAAATAAGCTAATAAACATGTCCGACATTTTGAATTAAACAATTCATGTCATATCATATATTTTTTACACAGAAACAAACAATTAGCGATGTTTTTGCGGTATTTCAATGTTTACTGGCAGGAGTAACGCTTTTACATCCGCCATTTTGTTTACGTTAGCATAACATGAGAAAATTTACAAATATCACTATAAAATAATATGAACAATATTAATATTTACCTTTCTATTGAGCGTGGAAACTAATGGAATAGCAATTCTTTATTTATGGAAGATGACGACATGCATTGTCGCAAAGCACATGTCGTATGCACCATTTTAATTAATAAATTGATTAATCATTGCAAGACAAGCGTCAGCCCTCAAAGTCATCTCCCTGAATTCTAAAAATGGCGCGTATGAAACTCAGGGAGTAACGCAAACCAATCCTCATATTTTCATAGTTTTTGTATAAAACTATGTAAATTCGATCGCAACTTATACTACTGTAAATTATATTACACTGTGGCCAACGCGCGTGACCTCCGCCGCAGAGTTCACGGAGCGAGTGGCGATCGTAGTTGTTGCGCGGGAGGGGCGCGGGGTAAAAATTCGCGTCGCGCGCTTGAAGAACCTCGCCTTAAATACCGACGCTATATATAAATATAATAAATGTGGTATCACCACATAAATAAAATTGGGCAAGTGCGAGTCCGACTCGCGCATATAGGGTTCCGTACCTCTATATATATTTATATATATATATATATATAATCTATAACAAGTTTGTTGTATGGGAGCCCCCCTTAAATATTTATTTTATTTTATTTTTAGTATTTGTTGTTATATTTAGGTAGCCGACCCCGATTGAGAATTCATTCTCTACAAAGGGACAAAGGCTAGGAGGATGAGTATTTGTTGTTATAGCGGCAATAGAAATACATCATCTGTGAAAATTTCAACTGTCTAGCTATCACCGTTCTTGAGATACAGCCTGGTGACAGAGGGACGGACGGACGGACGGACAGCGAAGTCTCAGTAATAGGGTCCCGTTTTTACCCTTTGGGTACGGAACCCTAAAAAACGATCAACATTGATTCTGTTCAATAACAGTAGGTTTCAATAAAAATTGTCCCTGTCGCTTGGGGTATCGTTTATTTTGCAAAAGAATAGGCAGAAAATGAAAAAAGGTGGGTACGCGGGTCGTTAACAGTGCTATTAGGCTAATGCCTGACATTAAAATGTAAACTGAATGGATGGGGTTGGAGACACGAGGCATATTCAGATGAGTATGAAATAAATCATGAAAATCACGTATTTTTAAGAGGCCCGATTCCTTTTGATTTTTTTTTCATATTATGACAAATATATTGATAATTTCAACGAACTTTTTGAAGTGAATAATTATTTTTCCCGAGTTCCAAGTAGTAATACAGCTATTTCATGCTTTCATTGCGTGCAGTCGGAAATAAGTTGAAAAAATGGATTTTCGGCGTGAATTTTGTCCATTTCGAGTAGTTTTTGAAACAAAAATTATCAATGAAAAATTCAAACTGTAAGTTTTAAATATATACCTACCAATACATCCTAATAGCTCTATTCTAGGTAATAACATCAATAATATGTTAAGAAACAGTCATGTTTGATCATGGAGAAAAATGTCTAAAACAATCAGCATTTGAAAGGAATACGGCCTCTAAAGTAATGGGATAGAGGTGACATTATATTCAAAGAACGTAGAAGAAATACGAATATCACACTATAAATACGAAAGTTTGTGAATGTGTTTATGTGACCTGACAAACGGCTGGACCAATGTTGATAAATTTTGGTATGAAGGCAGCTGACACCGTGAATTAACACATCGGTTACTTAAAAAAAAGATCTTTCTAAAAAAAAATTGATCCCGTGGGAAGAGCTTATTAAATGACCTTGAGAAAATCTTCAATTGTATCTAATATACGTACATAAGCATAGATTTCGAAACCACTTGCCAAAATTTATTGAAGACTTACGTATTAAAGACTGTCATAATACAAATCTAGATGTACTGGGCCTAAATCGTTTTTTATTGCGGACTAATTTATACGTTTCATAATTATTATTTCCTTGCGAGATTGAATTCGAAATGATGAGATACGCAAGAGACCAAGGTTGTAGATATAGCTCAGACAGTCGCCAAACTTAACACGTTCGCTGCGATATAAGGTCGAAAGACCCGATGCATGTGCTCTCACTCTGTGCGGAGGTGAGAAACGGTGAATTTCCTCTGTTGCGGCGGCTGTAATATGAGTATTTCTGCATGTACAAAAGAGACAAGTATAGGTTTGAATTTAGGACTTTAAGGGCAGCATAATAAAGCATTAACATTGTGCTAAGGCTTTTCGGCCCGATAACGCACTGGGTGATATTTTTTTCGATTCCTTGCGGATATCGGGTCGAAAGGCCTGACATAGATTACAAGGTCATTCCGCCCCCTCCCGCACTGGTTGCAGGTTATTGCATTGTTTACTTCCGATCAGTGTTGTGACGTTATTAGGAACGGACGTAATTACGATAGTGTTAATTCAAGACTTTAAAGTGTCTGTGTACGTTTTTATATGGTTTAAAACCGTTAATAATGCCTCGACCAAATAAATGATGTAAGCGATGTTAAAGCTGCGTGGGGCACTCACCAGCCGAGAAACAAATAAAAATGTAAAAAATAACCTTTCTGTGTGGAATGTAAGAAACGATTAATGCTTGTTATATTTCTATAAGGCCCATATCTATTTTTTATCAAACGATATTATAAATAATATGTCGATAAGTTGTTGCCCATCACTAATAACTCTCTATTTTTTCCTGTTATTCAGTGCGGTTTCGGGTTGAAAGACCTTACACCTTTACATATTTATTCCTCTAAAGTAAATAGCAGGAACCCGGGGCGAGGCAAACACTAAGATAACCAACTCTTCTACTACTGATATTGATAGGTAGTTATCGAACATTTTAAGTTTTCGCATAGTTACAGTCTTTAATATCCGTCAATACCTTACTAGGCCTATGAGCCCTACAACGCACTGCTGGATAGTTTAAGTAACAGGCCAATCGGCCTTTTAACGCACCATACGAAAAAACATCAGTTTCGGTCCCGCAGCGAACGTGTTAAGTGGCAGTGGGCGGGGCACATTGCTCGTAGAATCGATGGCCGTTGGGGCAGAAAGGTTCTTGAGTGGCGAACGCGGACCGGAAGACGCAGCGTTGGAAGGCCTCCAACAAGGTGGGCCAACTACCTGGTTAAGATGGCGGGTAGAAATTGGATGGGGGCGGCGCAAGATTGATCGTTGTGGAAAACTTTGGGGGAGGCCGTTGTCCAGCAGTGGACGTCTATCGGCTGATATGATGATGATGATGATGATAATTATGCCAATTTAACTTTTCTCCTATTTCCATATTCATACTCATTTTCACCACTTACACCCCCAGCCCTATGTGCAAAATTTATCGCTGACGAATTTAGGGTTACTCTTTTAATCATTACTCGACGGTTTTGTTTTTGATGATTAATGTGCTTTCCTAAAAATGTTGGTGTTTCACTCAGCGGGCTTGAGATAAACAAAGAAACAAATTAGGGTGTAGCAATCTTAATTCAACGAGCGAGTGAAGCGAGCGAATTCAGCTTGGACTAAAATTGTTTCGTATTGTCCGTTTGTGCGGTTGTTTTCGTGTGAAGGTCGCTTTCTCAAACGATTCTCAAAAAAAAAAAATGTGAGCGGATACGATAATTTGCCTATATAGATTTTTTTTAGTTTCAGTTTTCCGATTTTTTTCAAAATGGTGTAGATAGGTAGGTACGGTTTTTTCTATGAGGACCGTTTTTAATTCTTAACCTTATATTTATTTTTATTATTTTTTGTAATAGCGGCCATAGTAATACACACTTTGCAAAACTATTCGGTTGGAAAAATAAAAGTCCTGTGACAGACAACGGATACTTAGTAATAAATACGGTCCCGTTAGCTTTGGACACGGAACCCTAAAAAGAGGGTTTGAGTTTTCCCGAGCAAATTAAGTAGCTTCATAATATTTAAGTATAATGTTTGTAGAAGTCAGTAGGGGTAAACACTTCATTCACAAAATGTCTGTATTCATGACAATATGAGCATCCTGGCGGAATTCTGATTACATCTCAAATTAACCTATACCTATTATACCTAAGTATAATTGCAGTCAGAGAATATTACAAAGACCAGCTAAATGTACACGTAGAATAGAATGTAGGTAGGTATATAACGGGGGAATGCTTTGTCAAAGGGCGCAGCCAGGCGTGCCATGTTCTGGATGCATCTTGAGAATAGGCTGTGGCCAGAGAGAAGCGAGTTACAATAGTGTTAAGGTTAAAAGTGTTAACATAAAGACCCGACCAAAGCCTTCCTATACGTATACCTATACCTACAACACCAAGGGTGAGTTGCATTGCGCGCCGTGCAACAGAATCTTTAAAACCAAATTTGGTTTTGCAAGCCACATTCGGGCACATGATCGGCGCTCGTGAAGGTCATGGAGCTAATAGGTTCGCCATTGGCGGACACGTCAAGGAGGACTATAAGGCTCCTTATCCGTTCAAAATGTTTTAGACATTTTTTTCAATGATCGAACTTCTTCGAAGTTTCATCACATATTATATATTTATCGGTATATAAATGAAACGGTTATGCTTTAATGCCGAACAACTACCGTACAACCCTACCTGGCAACCCTGGCCTTGTAAACAATGTTAAGAAGAGCTCATCATAATTTAATTAAAAACATCAAGAATTAAGCATCTGTAACAAGTGAATCAATCATTGAGGTATTATTTATAATACGTCAATGGAATCAATAGTGAAATTGTAGGTTAAGAAACTTACTGTGTATTTGTGCCAATAAACATCCAATTACTCAACGTACAGCACGGATAACACTTGGTGAGACGTTCATTATTTACCGTTAAACTTTTAAATCACTGAGATAACTGTAATCACACGAAAACAAACAACCCTTTCGGACAAGATAACGACCTCACATAGTGTCTACGAATCAGCTGATTGGACACAATTCTGACAGCTCAGTGACATGCAACAATACCAACATAGAACACAAATGTTGCCGCTTAACGCTGCGTTCACAACAAAAAACGAATAATTAACAGGATTTTAGCGCCATCTCTCGATAAACAGCTGAACCCACAAGATAGCATACGAACTATATAACATACATTTGAAAGACGACAAATTAGCTGTATACATTTACAAATATATTTTCTGTTGCTGAGCCAATACAATAAAATACCAAACATGAATGACAATATTACTTTCCGCAAAATGGGCAGGCGAGCCATTTCCGTCGAAGATATATCCGCAACATTGTCAAATAGCTCAATAATAAATTCGACTCTGCTGGATGATACGAGAATTAGCTTACCCAATACGACAGGACTGAACACATCTATGGTTCTGAACTTAAAACAACAATTGGAAGAACTAACAACACAATTAACGAGCGCTCATCTGGAGATCGAAAATTTAAATACAGACGTCAAAGCTCTTAGGTTACAACTGGATGAAAAAACAAAACAGATTGAGATTTTACGAAAACTATCAGGAGAGACGACACCCAGGGATAAGAGACGCACGCCCGATGGTAGCACACTCACACCGACCTATAGAAACGTCAACACTCTCAACACAATTAGAATGACAACTCCGCGGACATCGCCTCTGCACACTTCACACAACAGCGGCTCTTCGCGGAACCCCAACTTAAATACTGCCTCAACATTGGGGGCACGGATTTCAAGCAATATTCCGTCGATAGGTAACGGAATATCGGCGAACCTCTCACAGATTACCCTTCCGCCTAAGGACAACCACCAAACCGCCGGCGATCCTCCTGAGCTCCTCGACCTAAACCTAAATATAAATGAAAATTGTATACATCATGGATACTCGATCAAAAAAAGGATTATAATATTGGCCGACCAGCGAGGTAAGAATGTAAGGCATATGCTACAAAAAAAGTTAGGTAATGATTTCGAGGTTTTCTGTTTCTGGAAACCTGGAGCAAGTCTGGGTAATATATTAAATTCCACGAAGGACTGTTACAATATTACTGCACATGATTATGTATTGGTACTCGGTGGTGTCAACGATAAAAGTCCCTTTGAGTTCAAAACGTGCCTCGGTGGTTGGCTAAACGGTATGACTCACACAAATGTATTGATATCTGAGATACCCTATAATAAGCATTTAAATGAATTTAAGTTACACAATGAGTTAAAACATGTATGTAGTATGTTTAATAATGTATCATATGTTCACATGGGATATGAGAGGTATATCCCGGAAAAAAAGCTTTTTTCCAATAACCTATGTACACTATTTAAGGAAAAAATTAACTGTATAGAAACCAATGCGACCCCGATACTCACCAAACAACGAGTAAACTGTAACAATACTGTAAGCGTAAGCACGCAAACCAACATCTCCCTTCCTCAAACCAATACCACAGAGTTTTCAACCCCAGAAAACTCTTGTAAGAATAGGCCAAATGATCTTTTTCGTGTATAATGAAATACTCATACTCCATCAAAACATAAACGGCTTAATTACTAAATCTGATATTTTAAGTGTACACTTACAAGAGACAAACAAACAGGTAGATGTTATCTGCGTGACTGAGCATAATATGAAGGTAGGCGATGAGCTAAATCTGAATATTCCGAATTATGTACTAGCAGCTAACTTTTCTAGAAACAATCGCAATGGTGGATCATGTATATTAATTCATAAAATGCATAAATTTGTAAAACTAAGCGATGTTGAATCTCTTAGTACTTTAGGAATTGTGTAATGCTGTGCTATAGAGCTTGTTCACCATGAAATAATAATTATTTGTGTATATCGTACTCCAAACATGCGAACAACTTCCCTCGAAATTTTCCTAAGCAAACTAAGTAGCATTTTTCATAAATTCTGCTATAGTAAAAAGAAAATCATAACTTGTGGCGACTTTAACATTGACCTTCTTAAAAAAACCAGTGCCTCGCTAAACTTCAAAAACCTACTACATAGTTATAATTTAAAGGTAGGAATAGAACAGCCTACGCGCCCAGCTAGCAACACTTGTATAGACAATATTCTTCACAATGTGCGTGGCGGAAATTTTTTAGTTATAGAATTAGCCCTCTCTGATCATACAGCGCAAACAATCCGATTTCCGGTCAAAAAAACCTGCGCATTGACGCACTGGTTCATAATGAGAAGAGACTACAGTAAAGAAAACATAGATAAATTTATTTACTACTTACAACACCTAAGCTTCAACAGTACCTATATGGCCAATAACCCAAACGACGCCTACAATTATTTTATTGAAGACTTTAAACTCTTCCACGACCTATGTTTTCCCATGAAGAAAATAAAAATAACTTTAGCAAAAAAATCTAAATGGATCAGCAGAGGTATCCGGGTCTGCTCTAAACGTAAGAGACAACTTTTATGGAAATATCGAACTTCTGCTGAAGTAAGAGACAGAAATGCATTTAAAATTTACTCGCAACGCTTGAAAAAGATCGTGAAATTAACTCAAAGAGCCCAAAATGACTATAGTATAAAAAACTCACTGAACAAAGTCAAAAGTACATGGCAAATCATAAATAATGTCAAGAATAATTTCCCAAAAGAAAATATATCGCAATTAAGTATCAATGGAAAAATCATAAATGATCCTCAACAAATTGCACATAAATTTAATAACTATTTTGTAGACGTTGTAGAGAATAAGGAAAAAGACAATATGCACTTTGACGGCGTAACCCAAACAAACAATAACTTTAGTACCGGTACCAATAAATATATAAGTAATAATGAAAAAACGTTATTTATGGCTCCAACAACTCCAGAAGACATTTATAAAATAATTAATTCATTAAAAAATACAAACAGTGTAGGCTACGACGGTATCAGCACTAAAATCCTTAAAAGTGTATCGCACATAATTGCACCAGTACTCAGCTATGTGACAAACATGTGCATAGAATGTGGCAGTTTTCCTGACAAATTGAAAATTTCCGTCATTAAACCAATTCACAAAAAAGATAGTAAAGACGAAATTAAAAACTATAGACCGATAGCGCTGATCCCTGTTATTTCTAAAATTCTGGAAAAAGTAATCTACAAAGGTCTTTATAATTTTTTTGAAATTAATCTCTTATTAGCAAAGCAGCAAAAAGGGTTCAGGAAAAGTAAATCTATTAATATGGCTATATTCGATTTGGTCAAAACAGTACTAGCTAATATGAATGAAAGACTGCCTGTATCTGCATTGTACATGGACATGACCAAGGCGTTTGACTTTGTTCACCATGAAACACTTCTGTATAAATTGGATAAATATGGAGTCAGGGGAAATATTTTAGAGCTAATCAGATCATATCTAAGTAATAGAAAACAGATAACCCAGATCACAAATATTAATCCTAAATCAAAGACAGAAACGACATCCTCATCAAACTTCAGGATAAATAAATTTGGCGTTCCTCAAGGGAGTATTCTAGGCCCCTTGCTATTTCTCATTTATATTAATGATCTCCCAAAAATCACTAAACACCCGATGGTTTTATTTGCCGATGATAGCACAATCATATTCACAGATACGCAAGCTGATACTTTAGAGATGGAAATAAATACAACCCTACGATCTGTTGGGAACTCCAACATTAATATTAGTTTAGTTTCATAAGTTGGTACTACTTATTTAATACCATTTTTCTATGTTTGTTGTCTATGACTATATAGACGCCCCTTTACTCTCTTTGTGCTAACCAAAATGGTCGCAATACACGTTTCCAAAAGTAAAAAGTGATTTTATTGCTATGCTACCGCGCTGCCGTCCATCACATACAAAACGAGAATTAGTGCATTGCCTAACAGCCTACACAACATATGGTCCTTCGAGAAGACGAGAGTGTTGAACGCTTGACCGGCGCGGCGAGATCGGAAACCGACCAACAACGTGAGTCTACATTTATTACTCACAACTCACTAAGAGCGAAAACTTGCATCAAATACCAGCGACGCAAAATCTTCGTCGCAGCGATCTACAATTTTACTCACAATATTTAAAATCACCGTGCTCGACTACGATCATCTAAGTTATCTTGGACGTCGAGTATAATTAACGATCAACGTGAGTCGATAATTTTTAATCTTCAATTCATGCAAGCAAGAAAAACATCGAAGCGGCGCGACATAACATATTCGCCACTATCGCAATAAATTAGATTACATTATATTACTAGTAATCAAGTCATCAGTCATCACAATCGTGCTAACAGAACTATTCAAGAATCCACGATTTGTGCAAAACTGCGATATTTGTACAACGTCTTGTGTTCGTCAAGGAGCAACGCATTTCATTTCATCAAGATATCTGGCTGCGAGTAATAATTTTGTGCCTCAATAATACCTACCTTCAAAGAAAATTTAAGTTCATCGATTCATCAATTCAACAAAACGACCTTCGAACGGCAGACTAGGACGGAAGATCGACTATCTGCGTCTCGCTTTCACTTGGGAGCTTGCGCCGGCGATGCGGCGTTAGTGCGGTGTGCGGCAAAAAGCGGAACTACAACTTCGGATGAAGAAGCGGTGCAACACTAATATTTTGCATCTGTATTTCTCTCTTCTCTGATCTATGGTTGATAGACGCTTAGAAGTAACGGGTTTTAATATTCTTAAGATTCTTTCTAATGCTGTGAGAATATTGTTGATTTCTAAGAATTGTAGTGATATAAGTGCGTGAACATGTCTGTAGATTTAAAACAATTGAAAGCCTCACGAGGCTACACCAAAGCTTCGATTACGCGATTATATACATTCGTGTCGAACCCCCAAGATGTTGAACTAAGCTTGGTTTCTACTTTACAAAGCAAACGAAGCCGACTCGTAGAATTGTATAGTGAATACGAGTCTTATAACAAGCAAATTCTAGCAAACGACGAAGCCGACACTGAGGATGTAGATGACATTGAGGCAAAGTACTTCCATATACTTACAATCCTCAATGAATCAATTAAAACAAAGTCGACGCCATCCTCAGACACGTGTGCGGGTGCCACATTTAAAACTAAGTTGCCTACCATTCAAATTGGTACTTTCACTGGAAAATACTGTGAGTATACACCGTTCATGAATTTATTTCGTGCGATTATCCATAACGACAACTCAATTGATAAGGTTCAAAAGTTGTACTATTTAAGGTCCTTTTTAGACAAAGAGCCACTCGATATTATAAAAAACCTCCCTTTAACTGCGAATAGTTATGAAGAAGCATTAAAGTTGTTAAACGATAGGTACAATCACACTTCAAAGATAGTAAATGAACACATAAATTCATTACTTGACATGAATACTCTTTTCAAGTCCAATCCAGCGAACCTTAGAAGCTTCGTTTCTAATGTTAAACAGTGTTTAGCTTCACTCAAAAACCTCAATGTAAATATTGAGTCCTGGGACCCAATTATATTAGCCATTTTGTATCGTAAATTAGATAGCTTCACTTCGCGGGCCTACCAACTGGAGCGGAATGATGCCTCGGAACCTACAGTGGCAGACTTTCTCATGTTCCTGGAGAGGAGGGCATTGGCGTTGGAGAATGCTGAGTTGGTGGCTCCAGGCAGGTTTCAAAAGGCGGTGGTGAATGTAACTACCTCAGGATCAGGACTCAACTGTACATACTGTAAGTCTACCAATCATAAATTATTTGAGTGTAACAAATTTAAAATATTAGCACCATGTGACAGGATAAAATTTTGTAAAGATAATAGTTTGTGTAACATCTGTCTGAACCCTCACAATGGCAAGTGTCGCTTTCATTTCCGGTGCAATATATGTAAGCAATCACATAATACCTTACTTCACCAGGAACCGGCACAACAAAACAATACACCAGCCAAGCAAACGGTGTCTTTAATTTCTACATTTAAAGGAGATAAGGTACTGTTGCCCACGGTAAAAGTGAAACTTCTCACAAGGACTGGTAGTATTGTCCATGTGAAGGCAATTCTAGATTCAGCTTCACAGGTGTCCCTAGTCACTAGCAAGGTCATAGATACCCTCGGATTAACACCGAACAGAGACATCACAAATATAGTTGGTGTCAGCAATAGCAGTAATGCAGCGAATTATTCAATACCATTGGAGATTTTCTCTCTTGCAACCCCATACAAAGTAACAACAAACTTTCATGGATTGGACTAAATTACATGCAAAATCCCTCAATATAAAATTGACACAACAATTCTGAATATTCCATCAGATGTCAATTTAGCCGATGCAGATTTTTACAAACCATCAGAAATCAACATGCTTCTTGGTGCGGATGTGTTTTTCCAGGCCCTGATTGTTTGAACTATGAACTCTAAGGTCTCGAAATTAAAGTCGGTTTAAATTAAAAGCCGCTTTAATGGTCTAAACTCTTCCAATCTAATTCTCTCAAAATCAAATACTCTTATTGTCTTAAGATTTCTACGTCGACATGTCGTTAGCTAGTTTGCGATGGCTAAAGAGCCATCTACCGGACAATAGAAATACTAAAATATTAAAATACATTAAATACAAATTGAACATACCGCCCACCAAGGACAGAATGTCCTTACTAACCGCCCACCATAGCAACATTGACCTTTCCGGTCCTGGTGAGGGAAAATCAGAGATGAACTACTTATAAACTTAACAATACACAAACTAAAAATCACAAATGACACAGGATAACAATTAATAAATCCGTTAAATATAAGTAAACATTAAAATCTAACAATCCTACTCATTAATAGGTAAAACACTAAGTTTTGAACTCGGTCGTTTCACAATTGAATTTTTACATTTCAACGACACAACTCTAGTCAGTCCATCCGAGCCAGGATGCTTGGTGAGGACTTTACCGAAAATCCATTTGCTAGGAGGTAAATCATCTTCTTTTATCAATACGATGTCATGAATACATCATCCACTACTAAATCCGAAAAATGTGACCGATGTGACAGTATTATGGGCGTTATAACGTTTTCGGGTTGATGTGACTTGGATATTCTACCATCTACTCGAAGTAATCCATTATCATCAATGAATGGAGTTAAACAAAGCAATCTTGATGATTTGGATTTGATCTGTCCGTAAGTTTGTATTTCTCTTATTTCTATTTGGTATTCTACAGCTTGTGTTAATTTGATGCATTTCACTAACGCTTCATCTATCTCCCATTTATTTAGAGATTTTACATTGTGACCTTTTTGAATAATAATATTTTTTGTATAAAATCTCCTGCAATATGCTACCACTCTGATAAGTTTTTGCAACGACGAATATTTATCGAGTATTGACATTCGTCGCGACTTTGGTTCCAGGTGAGTCCTAAAATCTTTACTATATTATCCTGTTTTAGTTCTAAAGTTTTATCTAATCTGCTATCTTCTGTTTTTCCCGTTTGACCTATAATCTTTAGCAATTCCTCTTCATTGCTGGACCATTTTTGTAGAATGAATCCACCTTCCTTCAAAAGTGCATTCATCTCATTATATAATCTTATACCGTCCTCTATAGTTTGACAACCAGTCATTAGGTCATCCATGTAAAACTCCCTTGCAACCTTCTCTGATGCTATTGGATACGCTTCCTTGTGATCAATTGCGACTTGATTCAGCGCCTTAACTGCTAAATATGGGGCTGAAGCTGTACCAAATGTAACTGTGAGCAGTTTGTAATCTTGCACTTTATCTTCTGGATGTGTTATCCACACTATGCGTTGAAAATCACAGTCCTGTTCTGCCACTTTTACCATTCGGTACATCTTCACAATGTCTGCTATTAGGCACACGAGATGTTTTCTCCAACTCATAATCAAGTGTCTCAAATCTGGTTGCAACCTAGGCCCAACCATCAAATTATCATTTAGCGAAATTCCATTTTCATTTTTACAGGATGCATCGAAGACTACCCTGACTTTAGTGGTAGTCCTATCTTCCCTAACGACTGCATGGTGTGATAAGTAGACTGAATCTACATTAAGTTCCTGCACTGGCACCAGCTCCATATGGCCTAACTGTAAGTATTCGTTTATCACTTCAGTATATCTTTCTTTTAGTTTTTCGTCTTTTGTGATCTTTCTTTCCAATGATTTAAGTCTTTTTATAGCAATTTCACGAGAGTTTCCATTTTTGCAGGTTGGCTCATCATCGCGGAACGGCAGTTTTACAACGTATCTGCCATCTTCATCTCTGCGTGTCGTCGCTGAGAAGATGTCTTCGCATCTCTGTTCTTCTTTTGTTAAAATTGCTTTACTTAATAAAGGTTCGTTTTCCAACTCCCAGAATCGTTTTATTATTTCATTCTCTTCTATTTGCGTATGAAACACGGATATTTTGTTTTCTACACCTGTGGGACCTATCGGCCCCGACAATATCCAACCCAATGAGGTACACTGAGCTACCGGGGACCCTACAGGTCCTCTCAACACACCGTCCTTTAATATTTGGCTATAGACTTCCGCTCCTAACAAAAATGTCTATTTAATTGGGGGAATCAAAGTTTGTGTCCGCTAGGCACAAGTTCTTTAATTGTACCCAGTCCGGGACCAAAACCTGTCGTTCTGGCATTAAAGACGTAATGTTTGTTAAAACAAAACATTTCAATTCCATTTTAAAATTCGGATCCGTTAGTGACTGTATTTTTAATGTCACTGATGCTTTTGACCTTATTGACCTCTGATCAGCGCCCACTCCCGAAATTGTAAGGTTGGCCGACGTTTTCTGCAGTCCTAACCCTTGAACTGTAGCCTCCGTCACAAAGAAGGCTTGTGAACCCTGATCTAACAAAGCTCTAACTGGCTGGTATTGACCTGTTCTCGATTCTACATTCACAATTGCTGTGGGTAACAAAACTTGGTTTCTTACCTGACCTTTTGAGAAACAAGTCACTACTGGTGTATCCTCATTTGAAGTATGACTAAACCCTAAATGAGCATTTACCCTAGTCACTTCATCACCCGTACTGTCTTCAACTGATTGACCTGAACTACCTGACG
The DNA here is from genome assembly GCA_947623375.1 of Apotomis capreana. Lineage (NCBI taxonomy): Eukaryota > Metazoa > Arthropoda > Insecta > Lepidoptera > Tortricidae > Apotomis > Apotomis capreana. The sequence goes on from OX392514.1 coordinate 3,442,656, forward strand.
TACCAGCGAAAACACCCTTTGGATGAAGTAACGAATGGTGTTTTTTGTTACAAATCCTGCAACTCGTGGCTTTTTGGCAAAATCTTACACCATGGTTGCTACCTAGACAATTGTAGCAAATTCTATTTTTCGTTACAAATTCGTGTCTTTTTTCATAATCCTGGTTAGCAAACTTTTTGCAAAAACATAATTTGTGTTCATCGCCACAAAATTCACAACTCATCTTAACAACATTAGTTGCGTGCAACGCTTTGGTGTGACCTATTTGATGACTAGTCGATGCCTTTGAAGTAATTGCTATTGACTTATTTACATACTTCGGCTCAATGAATTCAAAAGCTCTATATCTGTTAGTTAAGAACGTTTGAAATTCCTTGAACGTCGGCAACGAATCCGATGACACAGTAGTTGCAACATTTAATTCCCACTGCTTTCGTGATTCGGCATCCAGTTTAAGCGAGAGCAGGTGAATCACAATAATGTCCCAGGTCGAAACATCAATACCTATGTTTTTTAACGCGCTCAAACAATCGGATGAAGTATCCATTAATTCCTTTAAGCCAGTGGCGGATTCCGTCATAATATTGCGTTGACTAAGCAGCCGCTTTAAAATGCAATGTGAGATATATTTTTTGTTATTATAACGTTCCGCCAATTGATTCCAACACTGATTATAGTTTGCGTCCGTCACTGGTGTATACCGAATCAATTGCTCTGCTTCTCCGGTCAAGAAACCCTTAAGATATTGCAACCGTTGTACGTTATCTAATGCCTGATTATTGTGTATCATTGACACGAACAAATCTCTAAACGTGGGCCACTCTGCATATTGGCCTGAAAATGTGGGAATGCTAATCTTGGGTAACTTGACTAGATTTGACTTCGTGTTTACATTTTCTCTATTGACATTTGACTGATTTGCATTAATCTCAGTTTTGAACGTAGTTAAAATATGTTTTAACTCGCACTTATAATTCATAAATTGATCCTCTGTTTGCTCGTAAACATCGTCTGACATATATGACTGCGCATTTAACAATGTACAATCAATTGTTTGCAACAGCTCTTTATGTCCCTGCCTAAAATCAATCCACAGTTGTTCTAATGCTTCCAACTTACTTTCGACATAAAATTCCGTTATACGTTCTTTAGGAGACTTTTTGAAATTCACTCTTGCTTTATTTATACGAGTTGACAAGTCAAGTTGAAATGATATTAAAGATTCCATGTTTGCAACAACCAAACATAAGTTAACAAACCACACAAACAATCGAAAGTAACCGCCAGGCATTAATTTTAAAACCGACAATTAGGAAGCAAACACAATTAAAGTTAACACATAAATTACTCTACTATTAGGTTAACAATTAATTACCATTACTTAAAAAAATCACAAGTCCGAAATTACTCAAAAACACTTAGAAAATTTCATGGCAAAAATCGTGAAAAAATTACAAGTGTTTGAACTTATTGGGACTTAGACGAAATCCGGCATGGATTCCCCGCTCCTCCGTTTTTTCCACTAAATATTCTAAGTCCTAAATCTAATGAATTAAAATTTTACAAGTTATTTTTTAGTCCAATATTTTACTAAGTTAATGTTAAGAAACAATATTCAACAAATATGCTAAGTCCAGAACTGCTTCACCATAAGGTCCAAATTTCTTCAAATTATTAATGCTGCACTTAGTTCTCTTGATTTTCCAGAGTTAAATAAATTATTTGCACTAAAGCTCAAATTTGCATAAAATAATTTTTAATGTACTCACGTTTCGCACTTGACCACTTCACTCACACACACCAGCACACTTTCGTGTGACGTAGAAACTTCCAACTCTCCGCTGTACTCCTGGTAGCCGTCCTCCAGCTATAACGCCTGCAACGTTATCGCTACTCGCCACGAGATGGCGCTGCAATCGCTGCTGCCAAAAAATCCTTCGCCGCCCTCTGGACCAGCAATCCGCTGTCACTATGGGCGCGAAGCGGAGAATAGTTCTACGTTGAATTACACCCGTTTTTTTACTGCCTCAAAAACATCCGATTCGAATGGACCAATGTTTGAACTATGAACTCTAAGGTCTCGAAATTAAAGTCGGTTTAAATTAAAAGCCGCTTTAATGGTCTAAACTCTTCCAATCTAATTCTCTCAAAATCAAATACTCTTATTGTCTTAAGATTTCTACGTCGACATGTCGTTAGCTAGTTTGCGATGGCTAAAGAGCCATCTACCGGACAATAGAAATACTAAAATATTAAAATACATTAAATACAAATTGAACACTGATTCCGGAGCCACAAGCTGCTCTCCAGCAACCGGCTTCGCAGCCTGCTAATCACTCAACAACACAGCCACACTTCATAACTACAAGGTTCGGGCATGTCATCGCTGGGGCTCTGCCTCGCCTTGCATGCCCTGATACAAGTAAGGTCTCATTATTATGTCTCGAATGTGACTCAGGTCTCAATGAAAATTTGAAACAATTTTGGAAAGCTGAAAGTATACCTGAAACTTATTCAGAAAAAATGTCAGAGCATGATTTGTGTGAAACAGTTTTTCAAAGCACGACTGTACATGAAAACAATAAGTTTCAGGTTGACTTGCCTTTAAAGTTACCTTTAGATAGATAATAAATAATGCACTTGGAAATTCATTTGAATATGCATATTATAGGTTTCTTAACCTGGAAAAGAAATTGCACAAAAACATAAACTTGCTCGCAGATTATGATAAGTTCATCAATGAATACTTGAACTTAGGGCATGGACATTACATAGATTTTAATTCATTGGACTTTGAGACACAGCCGATATATTTTATGCCGCACCATGCTGTCATTAATGAGAACAGCAAAAGTTCTCGTACCAGAGTTGTTTTTGATGCTTCTCAGTGTACCGACAAACGTTTGTCGCTAAATGATATTTTGCTAAATGGGCCAATGGTGCAAAAAGAGCTGTTTGATATAATGCTTTTATTCCGCTTAGGACAATATACGTTCTCTACTGATATACGTCACATGTTTCGCTGTGTTAACATTAACCCAAAACATGCTTGCTTGCAAAACATTTTATGGAGAAATAATCCTGAGGAACCCATTAAATGCATCCAATTAGATACCGTCACGTACGGTCAAAAAAGCAGTAGCTTCCTAGCTACACGATGTCTCTTCGAACTTGCGAATAAATATGAAACCGAGTTCCCTCTAGCTTCTTATATTATAAGAAACTGTACTTATGTTGACGATGCCTGCTACTCGCACTCAGATTTAAATGAAATATTGGAGGCGAAGCAGCAATTATGCGATTTATTAAGCAAAGGTTCTTTTTATACACATAAATGGGCCTCGAACAATCAGCTCATCTTAGATGGAATTCCATCAGAAAAACAGCATTTTGATGATCTTGAATTACAAAAGAATAATTTATACCTAAAAACACTTGGCTTGACACTTAATGTAAGAGAGGATTGCTTTGTCTTTTCTTGCCCAGAACCGTTTAACAAGGAGTATCCCACCAAAAGAGATATACTGAGTTATATTTCCAAATTTTTTGATCCCGTAGGATATTTAAATCCGATTATTGTGAGAGCGAAGGCTTTCATGCAAAAAATCTGGTCTGAAAAAATTGGTTGGTCTGAGGTTCCCTCAGAGCCATTACGTTTAGAGTGGTTATCATTTGCAAAACAAATATCTCAAATGAAACCTTTTACTATAAATAGAAACATACCTATCCCACCTGATGCTATTGCACTTCAACTGATTGGTTTTGCTGATGCTTCAAGCTCCACTGCTTATGGGTGCTGTGTTTATCTTCGAGTGGTCAACAAGTCTGGTAATGCTACGCTTTCCTTACTTTGCTCTTAGTCTCGAATCAACCCCCTCGATAAAGATGCACTTAGCACACCGCGATTGGAACTGAATGCCATGCTTTTACTAGCCAAGCTGATGAACCGTGTTTATGAAACTCTAAAGTTAAAGATAGACATTCAAGATGTCATTTTATTTTCCGATTCACAAATTGCATTGGCATGGGCTAACACTGAACCGATGAAGCTGCAAGCTTATGTCGCAAATAGGGTAAAGTTGATTCGAGATCTAACCTCTAGATGGCGGTGGCTTTATGTGAGCAGCGAGGATAATCCGTCCGATTGTATAAGCAGAGGCGCAGATCCTGAAGAGCTACGTCACATGACTTTGTACTGGCAGGGCGCTGAATTTCTGCAAAATGGTAACTATCAATTTGTTAATAATTCCGCCTCACCGTCATTTGATGACCTGCCTGAAACGAAGAAGCAGCTTCCTAATACCAAGGTATCTCTCGTAACGCAAAAAGAAAACTTATTTTATGAGTTTTGCGACAGATTTTCAGACCTCAATAAAATGATACGTGTAATGGCTTATATAAACAGGTTTTTTTATAACATAAAAAATAAAAATTCGAGAAAAATAGATTTCTTGTCGTCAAACGAATTGCAAAAGGCTTTATTTCAAATTCTACGACATGAACAGAGTATTCATTTCAAAAATGAAATAAATGATTTAAACTCTAATAAAGAAAACGTTAAAGGTACACTCAACCCTTTACATCCCTTTCTTGATGGTCAAGGTATTCTGAGAGTTGGTGGCAGGATAAAAAACTCAAATGTGTCATTCTCACAAAAGCACCCCATAATATTACCCAGAGAATCTCGTATAACCAATCTTATTGTAAAGCATGAACATCTTAGATTGCTCCATGCTCCACCTAAACTGTTATTGTCAGGTTTGAATGAAAAATACTGGATTGTTAATGGCCTCAGCTATGTGAAAAATATTGTTAATAAATGTTTGCCTTGTTTCAGACAGAAAGCTGAATGTGCCAAACAATTGATGGGTAATTTGCCACCTGAAAGGGTCAACGCTTGTAGAGTGTTTCAAAAGATAGGGATCGATTTCGCTGGCCCTGTAGCTGTTAAAAACTCGCGTGTGAGAAGAGCTCTACAAACAAAAGGCTATATATGTGTATTTGTATGCTTTGTAACCAAGGCCATACATCTAGAGCTCTCCTCTGACTTAACCACTGATGCATTTCTTGCTTGTTTTAAACGCTTCATAGCGCGAAGAGGCTTGCCAACTGACGTATTTACCGATAACGGCGGATCCTTTAAGGGGGCAAATAACAAATTAATTGAGCTGTACAAATTAAATACTTCGCAAGAACATCAAAAACTGGTGCAAGGTTATGCAGCACAGCAAAACATTGCCTTTCATTTTGTGCCGAGTTACTCTCCAGTATTTGCTGGACTTGCTGAAGCTGCTGTAAAAAGCACAAAGTATCACTTGAAGCGTATCATACAAAATTATGTATTGACTTATGAACTGCTGAATACTGTGTTGTGTCAAATCGAAGCTGTATTAAATTCCAGACCGCTGTTACCTGTGACAGCGAATGATATCAATGATTTCAGCTACCTAACACCCGGTCATTTTTTGATTGGTACTTCAATGACATCCTTTCCAGAAGCAGACTTGGCTGACACACCAACGAATAAAGTAAATTTTTGGGAAATGTGTAACAAGATAAAAAGTCACTTTTGGAAGGTATGGCATAAGTATTACTTGAATGTTTTACAATGTCGTCCTAAATGGCGCAATAGTAAGTCTAACGTTGAAGTGGGCGCTCTGGTGATTATGAAGGAGCCTAACGCCCCGCCCATGTCATGGCCTATGGCCAGGATAGTCAAAGTATACCCTGGTAATGATAACAAGGTCAGGGTTGTTGACCTTATGACCCCCAATAAAAAGGTGTATAAGAGGTCATTAAGTGGGTTTGCTGTGCTACCTATTGAATAAACTGTTGTTATAGAATATAAGTTATAGATAGTTAGTTATAATAAAACGTGTCTCAGTTGTCATACAGCATTATCATATATAGATAAGTAAAAAAAAACAATATGTTAATGTATATTGCTTAGTAATATGACAAATATCATGTAATAAATAGGCTAATAGCTGCCACACTTTTACTACTAACATGATGTTGCTTTTTGTTTGATTATTAGATTATTCAACGAAATATTTTCTGTATTCTGGTTTTCCTTAACTAAAGTAGATCTTAAGTATCCTTTTAAAGGCTTGAGGGTTCAATTAAAACTAATCTTTGTTAAGAATATATCATTTATTCAAAATTTAATGCTATTTAATGTAATGACGTTTTGATAATTTACTTACCTTGTAATGTAGTACCATTGTGCTGAAAAACAAGGCTTGTCCTTTTCAATTCGTTTCTAGTTTATTTAATTGTTTAACAGAGAATGAGTATAAATACCAACGTTTAAATTACATACGTTCAATTATTGCATTTGTAATGTTATTCAAAAATAATAATAATAAGATTTGTACAAACTCAATACTACATACAATATTCACTAACTAATTAGTTTGAAATAGCTGTAAAAAAAAAATGAATGAGTCTTTTTTAATCTTAACTTCATTGTTGGACATTATGTTACCATTATGCTGGCTGCTACTGAAGCATTTAAGTTTTCTATCCTGTAGACAGTAAGTTTATGATGGCATCCTCTGCTGTGGCCCCAGCATGTTGGGAACTCCAACATTAATATTAGTTTAGTTTCATAAGTTGGTACTACTTATTTAATACCATTTTTCTATGTTTGTTGTCTATGACTATATAGACGCCCCTTCACTCTCTTTGTGCTAACCAAAATGGTCGCAATACACGTTTCCAAAAGTAAAAAGTGATTTTATTGCTATGCTACCGCGCTGCCGTCCATCACATACAAAACGAGAATTAGTGCATTGCCTAACAGCCTACACAACACGATCAACCATCGACTGGCTCGAAAAAAACAATCTTAGGGCTAATTTGTCCAAAACTCATATAATGAATTTTAAACAGAGGAGTAAAAATCAACAACCCCGTAAAATTATATACAAGGATCTCAATATAACGGAGGTTGATAATACAAGGTTTTTAGGTTTAGTCGTAGATGAAAAATTAACTTGGAAATGTCAAGTCGATAATGTTTGCCAAAAACTGAGTCGTTACTCCTACGCATTGTATATGCTTCGTAAAGTCGTAAACCAATCAGCAGTGCTGACTGCATACCACGCATACGTCTCTTCGACACTAAGGTATGGTGTGATTTTCTGGGGTAACTCCACCGACCGTGAAAGTGTATTTCGAGCACAGAAAAAGTGTCTTAGGGCGGTATGTGGGCTGCGGCCTACAGAATCATGTAAAACTAAATTTATAGAGTTAAAAATCCTTACTTTTCCATCCCTAGACATATTTGAAGTTGCTTTATTCGTTAAATCGAATCCAGACCAATTTAAATGTTTTCGTAGTCAAAGATTACAAAATAAGCTATTTGCTGCGCCGTCTAAAACGGCACTTCTATCAAAAAGTGTAGTCGGAATGGCCCCGAAAATATATAACGAAATTCCAAGCACCATAAGGGACATGGAAAATATATTAGAGTTTAAAGTAAATTTTAGAAAGTTTTTAATAGAAAAAGCATTCTATTCAATTAATGAGTATTTAGATAATTGTATTCATAACTAGCCGTAAGATTATATAATAATATTGCATGTGTAATTTATATTCAATAACAATAGTAACTTAATAACATTGAATAATGATAATAATTTTGTAATCATAAATATTTACCTAGTAATTAAGAATAATAATATTTGTATGCTTAACGGCGAAACATAGATGTACGAATCCTGTAATATTGTATGTCACCTATTACCCACCTATGTTTGACAAATAAACATTTTGAATTTTAATTTGAATTTGAACTTTTCGTCGAATGTTTAATAAATATTTTTTATTTAAAAAACTACTCTAATTTGACACAATTCACACAGACTTAACTTATTTTCGACTGCACGTAATGAAAGAATGAAATAGCTATGTTACTTTCTAGAACTCAGGGATAAGGTATTATTCACTCCAAAAAGCTGGTTTGAAATTATCAATATATTTGTCATATTCTGAAAAAAAAGTTTTTAAAAGGGAATAAGGCCTCTTTGTTGAACAACTAGATGGCACCACTATCGGCTGTCATTTGCAATACGCTGAATTGTAGAGGATGAACTTTCGTACATTGCCTTTACTTTAGTACTCTTTATTATACTGTGCTTTCGTATAACATTTCGTACAACCGGAGGCAGGCCATAAAGAGAGGACCTCTTGACTATGCGCGGTGTCTTGTCAACGAGTACTGCTTTCTATATCGATTCTGGTAAGAACCGCTTAAAAAAATATTGAAATTTCACTATAAGACTGTTTAATCGAACGACTATCTAAAGAATTATTGCAGAGCCAACATCTCCTGTAACAGTAATTAATCCCACTTAAATAAATCTGTCTATCTTTAAATAGACTGCACTCAAAAAAGAAACAATACAATACAATACCACAATACTTTATTGCACACCAATAAAAGTTTACAAAAGGAAATAAGATAAATACAATAACTCATATTAGTTACTGTAAATATAATTTTCTCAAACATGCAATGAAATATTGTCTTTGCGTTCCTTATAATAGGCTCGGAAGTATCGGTTTTTGGGCGCAACAACTCGAGAGGACTGTAAAGGGATTTCATACTGCTTTTCAGGCCTAGGCCTGCAAAGTAACTTTTTTTTTGTTTCAACAACAAGGTCATTCACACAGCTGGCTGGTTTGACAAAAAGCAGGTTTTGTTTTTAAAGGTTGGTTGTTAGACACTTGTGGAAAGAAAAATTCAAGATGGCGACTTTTTTTTTTTCAAAATTTCAAATTGGTGCTAGGCGTCTAAAACTCGGTATCGGGGGGCTCTCGGCGCTCAAAAATATGAATCTGAAATCTTGTCCGAAAATTCGGTCAAATTCGGAAAATATCGAAAAAAAAAAACGATTTGTATGGAGAAAATTTCAAATTGGTCCTAGGAGGCTGAAATTCGGTATCCGGGGGTTTTTGGGGCTCCTGAGTCAGAATCTGAAATCAGATTTTTAAAATTCGGTCAAATTCGGATTCGGGGGCTCTCGGGGCTCAAAAATATGAATCTGAAATCTTGTCCGAAAATTCGGTCAAATTCGGAAAATGTCGAAAAAATACGATTTGTATGGAGAACATTTCAAATTGGTCCTAGGAGGCTGAAATTCGGTATCCGGGGGTTTTTGGGGCTCCTGAGTCAGAATCTGAAATCGGTTTTTTTAAATTCGGTCAAATTCGATATCGGGGGGCTCTCGGGGCTCAAAAATATGAATCTGAAATCTTGTCTGAAAATTCGGTCAAATTCGGAAAATTACGAAAAAAAAACGATTTGTATGGAGAAAATTTCAAATTGGTCCTAGGAGGCTGAAATTCGGTATCCGGGGGTTTTTGGGGCTCCTGAGTCAGAATCTGAAATCGGATTTTTTAAATTCGGTCAAATTCGGTATCGGGGGGCTCTCGGGGCTCAAAAATATGAATCTGAAATCTTGTCCGAAAATTCGGTCAAATTCGGAAAATATCGAAAAAAAAAAAACGATTTGTATGGAGAAAATTTCAAATTGGTCCTAGGCGGCTGAAATTCGGTATCCGGGGGTTTTTGGGGCTCCTGAGTCAGAATATGAAATCTGATTTTTAAAATTCGGTCAAATTCGGAAAATATCGGACAAACAATATTAAGTGTTATTCTTTGAAGTATATTTTTTTATTTCATTGTATGTTTGAGAAAAGCACTATACATGCCTCGTCGTGAAAACGGATTCCCGGCCTCGTATCACTATCCGGCCTCGCTCGCACGCTCGCTCGGCCGTATATACCTACTTGGCCGGAAATCCTAATTTTCCCGGCCTCTGATGTAATGTACTATACTGCTATCGCAATGACCAGCTAAATGTACACGTAAAATGTATGACCTGAATTTGTGAAAGAGCACAGCCAGACTTTGCATGTTCTCGATGCATCTTAGGTATAGTGTTTCTGAACCGGTATAACTACAGGAATTAAAAATTCCAAATTCATGCATCTTTCCTATTTTGGTGTGCAATTAAGCTTCTTTATATTGTACTGTAATTTATACGTTTTGTATTTGTATCAACAATTTATAACATGCGAAATCTCTTTTAAAATGCAAGTACAATAACCGCTGCTCTTATGCCGTAGCGTTGTCTTACATTTAACTACATAAATGCTGGATGATATTTTAACTATTCAAGTTTTAATTTGCGTTTCTGTTGCGAGTGATGAAGCTTTCAAAATATTAGTCTGAGTCATTTGTTCTGTTATTTAGTTTAATAATTTAGCCGCGTCTGACTGATCACTGCAATTCAGAGAAAACTAGCTCTGGATTTACGCTACTCTTTATTTAGGAGATTGTCTTCGTAAATCTATTAAAATTGTATCGTGGCAAGATAAAAATTAGACGACGATCTGGGGGCCTATGATTGCGTTTATCACGTGATAAGTAAGTGACAAAGCATCTGTCACTCACACTCTCATTTTGTCAGAACGTGACGGATGCTTTGTCACTTATTTATCGCGTGCTAACAGCAACCATCATAGGCCCGCTTTGGTCTGGTGGTGGTGGTCACGGGGACTCGCTGAATCCTGGGTCCTAATTCGAGAATGCCGTTTGAGAGATTACAAAACGTCAAAACTCTATTAGATAACAGTGATATCGCCTTTGAACTGTCATTAAAATGCCATGAGCTTCAAATGACATATCTCATCTCAATTTTGGAAATACGAAGGCGATAATGATTGTCAAAAATGCTATTCATGCATATGAATTTCAGTTTTGAACGAAACGTAACTGACTAATTTCACGCACTACACGATCAAGTTAAAGTATGCGCCTGTTATTTATGCCGCCACATACAAAGGAAACGCAAATTAAGCGCAACCGGATTGACGAAGTTGCGATGTTTTAGGGATATCGCCACTTGTCAAGTAGGGACACGTCAAAAGTGACGGATGGCGATGAAATAGAGAGATCTCCATCATCTCTCTAAAATTGGTCGAATTACCCCCCTGATCGCATCTATCTGCGCCACGAGGAAGTCTATTGAGCAGGTCTGTGTCCAAGAAGCTATGTCTATTACGTCCCCATACGAAAGATTTTTGACGCGAACCTTAACCGATGCTTAAAATACGCTGCATCTAAATCAAGCAGTAGCGTCTCCGTATTTTGAGCAGCGGTGTGGAGGGCATGCGATAAAAACGGTACGGATACGATGCGTCACTGCGATTCCGTACCGACTCCGTATTTAAAGCGGCGGTGTGGTCGCACCTTAATATGTATATCTCTGACGGACGGGTATGGTGTAATTCCGTTTAATCCGGACTAGGGCAAGGCTTAGATGTAGTTTCTAAGGTAAGATTATGTCACAGTCAACGCTCAATATGCTAATATATGCCATTTAAGAAACGACGTAAGAACCCTACTAATGGGAAGAGAACATTATCCTTTATTGACTAACAACTCTGCTATCAGTCATTACCATGAGTTTACAGTGACAGCACTCGGTAGCGACTGCGTAAGCGATTTGTATGGAGAATTGTAGTTCTACAAACTAACCACTAGGGGGCGCTGTGTTGTTCACCATACAAATGGTTTACGCTGTAGCTAGAGAGTACGGTCAAGTCAATTCATGGTAAGGGTACAGATGTAGTATGAATAATTTCAACGATGTGAATTTACATTCAAACTAGACTTTGTGACTTTCACCCATTTGTGTGGGTAGTTTCTATTATTTATTTTGTGTAATCTTACTTAGCTACTTAAAGTCAGAACTTAAATGCAATGCACGACTTCTCGTTAAAAAAAAGAAACAAAGGAATATAATCCAATTGCATAAAACCACGGGCTAGACAAAAGCAAAGCGAAGCCCCTACTTAAAAAATAGTTATTTGTTATGTAAGGCTGCAAAGTTGTTATTTGGCGCGAGTGTTGAAATTGAAAGCTGAGCGAGCGAAGGAATCTAAGATTGAACCATGAGCGAAGCGAATGGTTCAAAGATAGATTCCTGAGCGTAGCGAGGCTTTCAAGACACGAGAAGCTAAATAATTTTGCAGCCATGCGGAACACACAACTTTTCACCTCACTACAGCGAGGAAAAAGGAAGTTCAAGAAAAACAATTAAAACATAAAAATAATCATATTTAATTTTGCCTTCTATTTAACACATCAAATTTAAAACATTAACACTCAAATCCAAACCAAATAAATACGAGAGAAGCACACATAAAAATATGGCCGTAATTTGTATCATCGTCGTGTACCTATATTTTATCGTTGAGTTTTTCTTAAGCACTGTTATATTATATTTGTATTTGAAACTACTTGACATATTCGTTGTGAATGTGGGAGAATGGCATTATGGGAAGGATTAGTTGTCCACTCGGAAGTATTTTCCATAACACTTGCGTTGGAAGTTATTGGACGATGGGATCCGCATAAGATTATTTCGGTTTTATCTTCTTTAAAAACGCCAATAGTTTCGGTAAATTACTTATCGTCTCCAAATATTTATAACAAATCCTTTTTCGTTTTAATGCAGGCTTTTAGCATTGAATAAATACTCCAAAAAAGAAAAATCAATGAGCCGCAAATAAGATCAAAAATTTCAAATGACATCAATGAATGGGCGGTAAACTCGAAGCGCGTGGAGCATTATAAGTCAGTGGAAGAAGGATGGAGCCAACTGAGAGACAAGGTGGTTACTGTTAACAAGGACCACTTAAAACCTGACAAATGGATGCCTAAACAAGTGTGGATGACTGAAAAGATTTTTCGCCTAATGGAAGAACGGAGGAAATACAAAAGCACAGATAGTACCAAATATAACACCATGGATAAGATAATAAGGAGGGAAGTACGCTACGCCCGAGAAAAATGGTATAAAGATAAATGTGACTATGTGGAGAAACTCCATGCCAAACATGATGCCTTCAATCTACATAAGGAGATTAAATCAATGGTTGGACACAAGACCTTGACACATCAGCTGCTAGATGACAGTAACCACCCAATACTAGACCTAGAAAAGAAAAAGAATACCTGGGAAGAGTACATTAAGTCAATGTTTGCTGATGACTCCAGAAGTGAAGGACTTATGATTCGTTCAGAGGATGGGCCCCCGATACTGAACACTGAGGTCAGAAAGGCGCTGCGTATTGCAAAGACAGGGAAAGCAGCCGGACCTGACGACATTTATATTGAGGTACTCAAGCTCATCGAGGATGACCATTTGGAGAGTCTTACGGATTTCTTCAACCTTATATACAGCTCGGGACAGTTTCCAGCCGATTGGTTGAAATCAGCTTTCGTCACACTACCTAAGAAGAAGAATGCCAAAAAATGTGAAGAATTCAGAACGATTAGCCTTATGAGCCAAGTGTTAAAACTGTTTCTTAACATTATTCATGCACGAATAAGAGTCCGATATGATGAACAGCTAGGGGACAGTCAATTCGGATTTCGAGCTGGAGTAGGAACAAGAGAGGCTTTGTTTGCTTTACAAGTGCTGGTCCAAAAATGCAAAGATATGCAACAAGACGTTTTCCTTTGTTTCATCGATTACGAAAAAGCGTTTGATCGAGTGCTGCACGATCGTCTTATAGCAATCTTGAACGATATTGGGTTGGATGGCAAAGATGTACGTATCATTCAGAATCTGTACTGGAACCAGACAGCGACCGTCCGTGTAGATGGGGAAGAAACAGACGAAGTGGAGATCAGAAGAGGCGTTCGGCAAGGATGTGTACTCTCACCGACACTCTTCAACCTATACTCGGAGACAATCATCGCTGAAGCACTGGAAGAGCTTGACTGTGGCATCAAGATAAACGGGCGTATCGTCAACAATCTTCGATATGCAGATGACACAGTCCTGATAGCCCCCACAGAGGCTGAATTGCAACAAATCGTTAACCGTGTCAATGAATACAGTGTGAAGGCTGGTCTACGTATGAATGTTTCCAAGACGAAAATCATGGTAGTCACAAAGAAACAGGTTATAAACCCCTTGATTTCTGTAGAAGGTAAGGTACTGGAACGGGTGCGTAAATATAAATACTTGGGCACATGGGTGGATGAAAACTGGGACAGTGACCTCGAAATAAAAACCCGTATTGAAATCGCCCGTAGTGCCTTTAATAACATGAAAAAGGTACTTTGCAGTCGCAGCCTCAAAATATCTTTGCGCACTCGTCTCCTGCAATGCTATATATGGCCCATAATTCTATATGGATGTGAAGCCTGGACCCTTAAAAAGCAACTCCGAAAACGTATAGAAGCATTTGAAATGTGGGCATATAGACGCATGTTGGCCATAAGCTGGACGGACCGAGTGACCAATGTTGAAGTTCTGCGTCAAGTTGGGAGGACAAGAGAATTAATGCAGACCATCAAAAGAAGAAAGGTTGCATATCTTGGTCATGTGCTTAGGCACTCAAGATACGAACTTCTGCAATTGATAATCATGGGCAAAGTGGCTGGAAGACGAGCTGTCGGGCGCAGGAAGAAATCATGGCTGCGAAACATCCGGGAATGGACCGGAGTTACCAGTGCAGCGGAGCTTTTTAACCTCGCCAAAGACCGAGAGAAATATGCGGAGCTGACTGCCAACCTTCACTAGTTGGAGAGGCACTATAAGAAGAAGAAATACTCCAAATTGGGCTTAACTTTCTTGTTTTCCATATTTCTATAAAGTAACACAACAGTCTGTATTCTCCACAGAACCAATTTACGTTGTTTACGTGAATTGTGAAAACTTCCAACTTTTTAATTATTTATTTTTTTCTCGGGTGCGTTCAGAAATTACACTCTTATGTTCCAACTTTTATAACAAGTAAATATTAAAATTTGTGATGTATTTAATATATTTACTAGTCAAAATATGTAAATGAAACTGTAATATTTACCTACTATATTAATATATATAAACATATTCAACGTAAAATAAAGTGTAGAAAAAATAAAAACTTAAAAATCTGTAACCACAAACCAGGTTTCTGGACGTGATATTGTAGGTGTATTTTTTTTTTAAAGAAGGATTCAAACGTACATATGATTTTAGCCGGCCAGACCAGATCGCCCTTTATTAGCGTGCGTTGATTGGTTATTCGAAGATTTATCGACTGATGAAATCAGTCACGCGTTGAAGGAGTCTTAAATATAAAAAAGTTACATGCACCACAGAGAATCAAAAACGTCGTGTTCGAAATTCAAATGACTTTTGCACGCTAGCGGATAAAATAGACTTTTGCACGCAGATTTCGCCCTATAAACGGAGGTTTTCCGAGCGAGTGAGGTGAAAAAAACATTATCTTAGAATGGAAACAAGAAAGCGAGGCTGATGAATCTTTAAGTTAGCTGAATATGAATATATGGTGACCGAAAAGGCTAAGGGGCGTGGCCCCTCGCATTTTAAAACACAAGATCATAAAACGGAAACAAGAAAACAAACCTTTCGTTTTTATTCGTTTTTAGGGTTTCGTACCCAAAGGGTAGAAACGGGACCCTATTACTAAGCTTCCGTTGTCTGTCGGTATGCCTGTTCGTCTACTGTCACTAGGCTGTGATCTCAAGAATGAACATAGAAAGATCACTAGACGGTTGAATTTTTCACAGATGATGTATTTTTGTTGCAACAGAATTAAACAAATATTTAGGTAAGTGGGGCTCCCATACAACAAACGTGATCGGTGCGTTAACTTTGCACCTCATTTGTATCAGGCATCGTACCAGCTGCGAACTTAACTTAACCCGGCCAGTTAAGAAGGGATAAGTGTTTACACGGATACCCTCGGCGCGCGAGTCAGACTCGCACTTGGCCGGTTTTTTTCTTTTAGGTCGTAGCCACGAACGCGCGCCTCATTTGCCCGACTACGGAGAAGCAAAAAAGTTGATGTAGGACTTTTTCTTTGGGATGGATGATGTGATAATATTTTTTTAAATGTCGGGTACTACCTACATTGTGTGTCAGCTACTTAAAAGATTTACAACAAGTAGATTTTGGTCTTTCCTCTTAAATTATGTTGTGTCTTACACATTGAGTTAATTAGCATCTACTTAATTCCCAGTTACTTGGTAATTAATAACTTTATTAACGGTATAAACCTTTGACGACGCTTCAAGACGGAAACTCGCAAATTTTCACTTAAACATAAACCTCCCGAAGTTAAGCTTTGAATATTATCAGTTAACTTGGCGTAGAAGTTAATGATATCTTAATGTTGTGATTAAAATTGCAATTTAACTTTTTAATTGCAGCTTGTCTTTGATAAGACATAACCGTTTTTAGGGTTCCGTACCTCAATCGAAAAAAAAACCGTTTGAAAACGGAACCCTTATAGGATCACTTTGTATTGTCTGTCCGTCTGTCTGTCTGTCAAGACCCTTTATCTCGAGAACGCGTGGAGGTATCGAGTTTAAATTAACACTTTATACTCAGTTCTACGGTCCCTTGAAGCGGTGAAACAAATACAACTTCTACGTTAACGTGAAAAGAAGATACTGCTGTTTATGTCGCAAAAAACTTACATTTCGACAATCTCAAGGGAATCAAAATGATAGGGTACTTCCCGATGACCTAGAACTAAGAAATTTGGCAAGTAAAACGTCATATACTATAATACTTATAAAAATTTGAAAACTATACGTAATAAAATCATAAAAACTATAGTCCTTTTCAAACATCATATTTGGAGAACTCGGTTGCGTTAAGTTTGCACCTTGTTTGTATGCGGCGCCATACATTTCAGGTGGAAGCTTAACTCAACCAGGCCAATTAAGATGGGATAAGTGAAAGTTTGTACGGAACCCTCGGTGCGCGAGTCAGACTCGCACTTGGCCGGTTTTTTTTTAAGTGACTGGTTTGGTGAAGCGTTCTAAGTTGGTGTAGTAATATACTCGTACCAGGTAGCCACTGGAATTTGGGGCCAGGGAAAGTAAGAATGGATTATTGTAAAAACTGAAAGAAGAAATAGGTATTGAATAGACTACAGGCACAGAAGACATTTTTCTGTGAAGAAGAAAATTTTCTTACCGTTACTAACCGGACACTTTTTTAACGCGATCAAGTCGTGGAAGAGATCGCTCTTTAGCGATAACGCCTATTGTCTACTATTTTATAATTAAGGTTTCAATCGTAAACAAATTGTTGTTGGGATCTTGGGATGCAATAAAGAATTGTTGTATTGTAAGTCCCGTTTTTTTATAAAATATGTCAGAACTAAATCGTTACGTCTGACTGATGCGTGCGCGCTGTTACGATTAGATACTAACGCACGCAGGACAAAAGTGGAAGGTGCAGCTGGTACACTGGTACACGCAAGCGTGTAGGCCACGAGAATATTTATGTTTATAATGTTGAAAAGAAAATGTTTAAACGTTACTGCATAGTTTATTTTACCCCAACGGCCGAGAAAGTCCGATAAGTGCTCATTTAAATAGGACACAGACTTAAAACTAACATAACAGTCCCTCGAAAAGACGTATAAATACACTGAATCATACGCCTCCGAAATGTTATTCACGTCACCCTCGTCGCAAGTTTATAAAATTGTATGTATAGAGAGTAGCATTGTATGGGAGTGAAACGTGGACCGTGATACAAAAAGATAGGGAGAGGTTGGACGCGTTTGAGAGAGAAAAAAATGAAAAATAAATAGGAAAGGAGAGAAAAGGACACTACTAACACTGAAAGCAAAAAGAAGAGAACATATGATACGGCATCTGCTAAGAATTTTTTTCCTCAAAAAAAAATAGAAGGAAATATTGAGGGAAAGCGAGGTAGAGGAAGGCCAAGATGAGATTACTTTGAGCTAATAAAAGAAAAGGTTAGAGTCATGTCCAAGAAAAAAAAACGGGCGGCGATTGCTACACCAACGAGAGCTCTTAAATTGAAGAAATTAAATATGAAATAATTTATTCAGTAAGTAGGCCACAAGGGCACTTTTACAAGTCAGATTGTGAATCTACCGGCATTTCGCAAGAGGGGACCGCTGTTGAGAAGAAAGCAGAAAGAAACTCAACAGTAAGTAATGTTTTCGTAAATAATACTTAAAACAAAGGAGAAGAAGAGACGCAAGTGGGATTTTCTGCCCGGGGGAGAAAATCACACTTCCTAGACAAGGCAAGACGTTAACCTTTAAAGACTGTATGGGCGGTAATTCGTTTAGCCCCAGATCGCATATTTATGGCCCTCACTTTCGGTTCGGGCCACAAATACCTGCGATCTGGTACATTCACGAATTTTCTGCCCTAGGTACTAATATAATTTCAGAAAAACATTATCTTGATATACAATGGATTTACATATAGTTATTTAACGTAATATACCGTTTCATTAAACGGTTTTTTGATATATAATTTTGGTTAACTTTAATCATAAATAAATATTATAAAATACATAAAATAACCGAAATCTACGATAACCATGCCTGCATAAAAAATAAGCTGTCAAATGTCAAACTCGTCAAAAAGTCATTAACATTCATTTTGTTTAGTTAGACACCAGACTAAAGTAATCTGTCCATTGTGTCATAGTAACTACTTTTTAGAATGAGTAAATTTTCATATATAAACCAGGGATCAGATACCGGTATTCGGGTCCATACAAAATACCGGTATTCGATTTCGGTATTTCGCTTATTATTACATATTTCTATATTTTAGTGAGCTAATTTCAAAGCTCTAAGATTGTACCTAAATTCAATTTAGTAACATTTGAAATAAAACCTGAAATTAGAAAAACATTTGAATTTGAATGAATACCGGTAACGATTCCTGAAATGAACTATAAATAATTAGTAAGCTCAGGAAAAAAATATTGTACAAAGGCGAATGTATCCCTATAAGGGATCTCTTCCAGTTAACCTTTGAGCAACTGAGTGAGTACGAGAAGAAGATAGACAAACTAACACCGTGTACAATATCCCTACTTGTCAACACTGCTAGCAGATGTAGTATGAATAATTTCAACGGCCTGAATTTACATTAAAATTAGATTTTGTATATGGCACCCATTGTGTGAGTATTTTCTAGTGTTCGGTGTTTATTATATTTTATGGACTCTTACTTACCTATTTAAAGTCTTAAATGAGTAAGTAAGATTATAAGAGTAAGTATTATAAGTCTTATATACGAGGTATTAAAAATAATAATAACTATAAGTAACTAAATAATGGGAGCAACCCAATGAAGGCTTCGCGGGGCTTCTATTTCCACTCTAAAGGAAGCAGGGTAAATTACAACTAAGGATATACATAATTACATTTCATGCGTCATTAAAGTATAAAACATCTCTTTTCTCTTTTTAATCAAACGACTGAGGGCTGTTTTAAACTTCTCAAGGACCTTATAAAACACGTTTGAACGCCAATTTATTTTTATCAAGTGAACTCCTGAAGCGTGACAAATTGTTCCTAACAACATTACAACACCATAGCTACACAAAACGTCATATCTTACTTCGCGAACCATGGCGCTTACGTCCTTCTTTGAGCCGCTTTACTCGCATAAGTCTTACGTTACTGGGAAAATGATGGGACTTAAGACGTTCTGTGATCGAAGAAGGCCGTGATTCTTAAGGAAAATAAAGTTTATTATTCGCAGCAGAGTTTATTGCGAAAATGTTAGGCTTTCAAACGATCACTGGATTTTTTTTTGTACAATACGTTGTTCTGACTCATATTTTTCGGAAGTATTTTCTAGTATATTTCTTGAACAATGAAATATTTTTTCTTATTTAAAAGCCATTAACCTAGTGCCGACTTTATTAGACAGTAACAGCCATTTGGGAATTAAATATCAATAATACGTAGTAAAAACCCTAAAATTTTATTGAAAACCGGTTTTCATAAATAGATAGAGAAGACATAATAATTATAGTAATAATATCCTGAACACAAATGGCAGATCTTGACCTTAACCGGCCGTCTTCCTTTAAAACTATGGAAAATTACTGAAGATTATTTGTATATTTATATGTCGGGATAGGGTCGGGATGGCCGGGTGCGGTGCGTGGCACATTAGTTGAGCTATCCGACATAGTTGTGGACGAGGAGCTAGTTCGAGCGAGATGAAACACTTCAGATACAATTAACTCGATTTATTCCTTATACAATGAAGCACAAAATAACAGTTCCTGGCACAGAGGTCTGTAAGCTAGGTTATCGAAGTCTCGAACCGAATAGTCTTTATTAAATTAACACTGTATTGTTGAGTTATAACGTTTCACTGATTCTAACTTGGTATAGCACAACGAAACGGGACAGTTCCAAGGCAGTAGTGCACTCGACGGTCACCCAAGGTGAAGTGTCGGTGGTCGTTCGCTGAGAGTGAACCGCCAAGACTCTGTCTAGCGCGCCAAAACAGGTTCAATGGGGCGCTACTGTCGCCTTCCAATGGCGCGCCAGTTTCGTTGAACGTCCATACTCATGACTGTTTCCGACACGGCCATACTGACGCCTCACACGTCCCCGTGTGCGTAATCTGAAAAAGAAATAAAAATCTCTGCAGTAAAACGTCTTTGCCTCGGCCAATCCTGACCTTAAGGGGTTTCACGTAAACTAATGTTCAGGTCAAACCTATTATTATTAATTTAATCAACCATCGAGCAACAACAAACAAAGTATCATAAAATTCTCAATCTTATTCTATGATCGCATACACCATTCCAGTCATTATATCATCGCCTCTAACCGGCGGATACCCATCAACAATCATCGCCTCTATCCGGCGGATACTCTCAAAATACAACTACCTTCGGGTGATACACAATCAAATGAAAATAGAACAATCTTGCATCACAAGTACCATAATAAAAATAATAAAAAAAATCATTGCTCAACAGTTTCACTAGTGTTCGAATCATCCATATCATCATCAATGTCTTGTCTCAAATTTAACAACTATGCCTTTGTCAAATCGGGAAATCTAGGTACTTTCTTTTCAATATTCTGAACAACGCATTCTTTCAATACCTACTACATTGTCAAAATTTCTAATAGGCTCGCTTCAGTAAGTCTATTTACTGCACAGTACTAACAATTTTAGCTAGACTGATACATGTCATACATAGTCACTGAATTATCCAACTGTTTGCCATGAAATTTATTGGAAATCAACTCTTCTATAAGCGATCACTCGGCAACTGAATCACAATAAAATGAGAACTCCTCACCAGATTGCCTCATATAGTTTGGTGACGTCACACGTCAACCCTCTTCCCGGTGGATAAAGGCGCCCTGCCGCTTGCCTTCGCGCAGTTCTTTGCGTGATGTCTTGTACCGCGGCAGCTGAAGCAGACGACTCATGGCTTCGCTGTTAGCTGCTGAGGTCACGTATCTTTTCCTGAAACAAAAACTCCAAGCACAGTATCACAAAGCTCGGTCATTCTAACCTTAAATTTAACAAAAAAAGGAAATTTAAATCAATCTAACAAAGTTACACTAAATTATCATACGTTAATGAGAACATCTAATCCACGGCGTAGATACAAGAAAATATTTCAATTAAATCATTATTTGCACTTAAATAACAAGCTTTATACTTTGTATGATAATTTTTGGATTACCAAGGCTTTACCGATTATGAAACATTAATGATAAAAATCAAACTTTAATCTCAAATTCTTTTGTCCTTATATTTCCTAATCCTATTAGTGTCTCTAGTTTAAATATTTTAGGCTATAGCATAGAGTAAGGAATTGCTATAGTGATCACCACAGTTAAGAGTAACATTAGGATCGTTTAAACAAATCTCAAGCTCACCAGTTCTTACGAAAGTTATAGACGCTAAACTATACACCAGCTAAAGTACACAAAGTAAGAAACTATTCAAGACGTCAACAAATTCAATTCTACGGAACGATTGGAAAATCATGAAAAGAGGGTAGATAATTATTACTGCAGCCGCCCCTACGACTAGGTACAGTGTATGATTGATGCACCCTCATAGCGCATTTTTTATATTCTAAACTTTAATAATGGTAGGTAATCTGTAACAAAATTTCGCGTCGGGTCATTACATCACTACGCAAACAATCGTTACAAAAACGTGTAATGAACTTTCTTTGAAATGATTATTAATTTCTAGCACGCAATATTCAACTTTTACCTGGAGGGTTGCTTTTACCAGTACCCGGTAATACTTTTTTGACAAATACCCACTAAACTAAATAAGTGTAACTCAAGTCTACCCCAGAATCTAGCTACACTTTTATTTGTGAACAAAATATCGGAATCGTAGTGAAAAGTTAACGACTGACCTGATGTGTTTTTAAAATGTGTCGGTGAGGCCATAGTGCCTACGTCCACGCGTCGCTTGTAGTTGACCGTCGCTTCTGGGTCACTTCCACTGGTGCAACAACTGACGATGTGTCCCGCTGTTCTTGAAGCAAGCAATGAACTTCGATGTAGTTTGTTGTTGACTGCCGGCGTTTGTCGCCGAGGTGGTAAGTAGTAGCCCCGATGATTTCTCTTTTATACGAAGTAATCAATCGATTTGTCATGTCCGTTTCTCTCGCAATGAAAGCAATTTAAACAGTGCAATCTTCATTTGTTTTCATACGGTTTTGTAGGTCTCCGTGACGGTGTTAGCTCGAGTTTCAATAACGCAAACGCTTGTAGCTCCTGTTCCTTGATTTAGTGATGTCAAGTTCGTTGTATTTCAAAAAGTAGCCACAAACTTTTTTTCTTTCGTTTTATTCGCTTCGTGTTCAATCATTCTTCGTGTTCGCTCATGGGCCGTAGATACCATCCCAACTTCTGATGTCGGGATAGGGTGTCGGATGGCCGGGTGCGGTGCGTGGCACATTAGTTGAGCTATCCGACATAGTTGTGGACGAGGAGGTAGTTCGAGCGAGATGAAACACTTCAGATACAATTAACTCGATTTATTCCTTATACAATGAAGCACAAAATAAAACACACACACACACACACACGCACGCACGCACGCACGCACGCACGCACGCACGCACGCACGCACGCACGCACGCACGCACGCACGCACGCACGCACGCACGCACGCACGCACGCACGCACGCACATGATTATTTTTGTTAAGTAATTTAGTGCATTATTTGGAAGAGCGGAGTCTCCTGACACAGTAAAGCGAGAGCGCGCTAGGAGTAGCTATGATAAGGGCGGTGCTTACCGCCGCCCCCCCGGACCGTTCCCCGCGCTAGAGTAATTCGCTGCAGTTTCGCAACAATTTTTTGTAATTTATTTTAAGGTTTTCGTAGTTACGCTCTCATTTTAAAACTACGAGATCAATTTTGATAAATCTTTTTTCTTATCAAACTGCATAGTTTAATCGACACCGGAAATAGGTTTTGACTTCAATCTAAACTATATTTTGGTCGTAGTATGCCGCCAAACTGAACAACTTTCTGGGGTCTAAAAATGCAAAACTTGTACTCGCTCTACTTTCTTTCTATTAACATTTCAAGAGTCATAAACTAGTTTTAGCCCTAGATATATCTTATCTCATTATATTTAGAGAATTTCATGATAATGTGACATGTTATATTAAAATAAGGACGTAACTACGTTTGTATGAAGAATCGAGCTTGCTGCGGACTCTTAAATATGTGACGATCCAAATCAAAAGGGACCTTATGGCGGCATTTAGTTTCCGAGATAATCGATGTTTTGTGAAATGTGTCAGAAAATCGTATTTTTTTTTTATGGCTCTAATAAAAAGAACGTTATTTATACTATCTTTTCAATTAACTCACTTTTATATACGTCAATATATTATGGGTTTTAAATCCCTGTTAAGTTTAGTAGAAAAGGGACCTTATGGCGGGATGACTTAATTACACAATAAAATCATTTTGTTAAGATCCTTATTCATCAGAATCAGAATTAACAACTGGTAGGTAATTACGTACAGTCAATAAATAAGTATATCATTATTCCTTTTGCATTTCCGCATGGGAATAATGCAGAGGAAATAACTTTGCTGTTTGCAGACTGTACCATACGTAACAATGTAGATTGCATATTATGCATTTCAAAATATATATTTTGTGTTAACAAATATTATTATTACTTAAATACAAGAATAGAACCGATTTGCGACTGTCAGCAATTTCAAAGTGAATTGCTGGGTAGCCGCGTTCTTTTATCTTGCCACCGCCCGCTGTAGATCTCGTCCCATCGTTAATAGTAACAACAACCGGTCAAGTGCGAGTCGGACTCGCGCACCGAGGGTTCCGTACAAATACTTTTCATCCTTAAGTGGTTAAGTTAAGTTTGCACCTGGTATGTATAGCGCCCCATACAAATGAGGTGCAAAGTTAACGCAACCAATCCGTTTGTTGTATGGGAACCCCCCTTAAATATTTATTTTATTTTATTTTTAGTATTTTTTGTTATAGCGGCAATAAAAATACATCATCTGTGAAAATTTCAACTGTCTAGCTATCACTGTTCTTGAGATACAGCCTGGTGACAGACGGACGGACGGACGCACAGCGAAGTCTCAGTAATAGGGTCCCGTTTTTACCCTTTGGGTACGGAACCCTAAAAATGAGTTCGCTGCTTTGTGTGCATCACATAAGAAAGATATATTAAAGAAAATAGTCCTTTAAAATATAACAAACGAGCCTTATAGTCACTTTTGCTAAAGGCCGCCATAAGGGCCCTTTTATTAAATCTCTTCTTCTCACTAAAGTTTTTTAACGTTGATTTGAAATCTAACCGCTTAACAATTATATTTTTGCTCTTTAATATCGCTGTTAAATTAGTTGCAATTAAAATTACTGCGAAATTGCACTAAAATATTGATATTTCATGTTTTGATTACATAATTGAGTTTAGTGACCTCCATAAGGTCCCTTTTCTCTGAAGTATGGCGAAAATGATACCGTCTCTACGTAACTAAAAATTGTTAAAACTTTTAGATTTAAGGCAAATTATGTTTGTAAAGCTGATAATTATGTTGATATATGTAAACTTTACGACGTTATTATGAATACGTGTTAGAATTTTGCTTCAAGAGTCTATTTTTCATAAAATAATTGATATGAAGAAAAAAAATTAAAAAAAATGTTGCAATCTAGATATTTTAGTTTTATTTATATGTGACATTTCCCCAATAAATGTAGTCTACTAGAAAGTCAATAATAGCAAAAAATATCGTAGAATCTGGGAGTTAAGGTGTTTTCAATCCATTATCGATAATTTGCACCTTGTTGTGTTTGGGCGTCACTAGCTCCTAAAGTAGGAAAGCTCTTGTACATATTATGTGATTTTCCGGTAGATTACATCATAGTCAATTGTAATATACCATCAGCTCCATAACTTCGCATTATAAGTTAGGTTTTTGGGACTCCAAACTTTAACTGTAATTTTCTCGAAACTGAAGATATCGATGGATCAACTTTAAAAAATTATAATAAAATAAATAAAAAAGCTAGGAGGTTGATTCGTGAAATATAGCTAGGTATATGCTTCTAGATTTCATTTCTGTAGATAACTCATTCCCGCCATAAGGTCCCTTTCCATGTGGACTACCACATATGTTAATGGAAGAAGAATCGGATGAGGATAATGACAAGAAATTAAAAATTTAAAATATTTATTTAAAACAATCTTTTTTTAACGAGAATGTACTCTTAATGATTTTTTTATTACCACAAAGCCACCTACTATCAAATAAATCTACTATTTTTTTCAGTGTAAAAAGAAAATCAAGACATAAACGGCAGCGGTAACGAACAACAAAACGCCTATCGATCGCGTGAAGCGGTTTTTCTGTTAATTAATTTATAATCTGACGAAAGCAAGACGGTTCATTTTTACACCAACAAATTTCAATTCATGTCCCGCACCGCACATCCTCTCCAATTCCTACTATTTCCACCGACCGAAGATGCGCTGGGAGGGGATTGAAAAAATGCAATACAAATTAAAATTCCCGCCCCGTCTCGTCTCTCCACACCTCGCCACGCCGCTTCCCGCTCCGCCGGTGGAAAAATCAGATTTAATCTCTACCCTATAATAAAAGCAATAAGGTTCATTTTTACGCAAACAAATATTTCAATTCAAGCCCCACGCATCCACGCGTCGCCTTACTATTTCCACCGAAGATGCGCGTGGCGGGGATTGAAAATTTGCCGTACTAATTTCAATTCTCGCCCATCCACGCGCCGCCACGCCTCGCCGGTGGAAAACCACCTTAAGTCATACTGACGGCTGTCGAAATGCCTGCTACTTTTCCAGCGTTTTTTGGAAAATAATGTCAAGTTAGTCAGAACATACTTTGCTACCTCGAATATAAATAGGGAGGGGAGTGTCAGTATCCGGAAGTCAATGAACAGTTGACGGGCAGGTGTATCCGGTAGGACTTTTGAACTATAAACGGTTGATCATTTTTATTACATGTAGTTCGTAGAACTCTGCAGCTTAATTACTACGTTAGATAGATAGAACTTTATTGCTTTCATATAGTGTACAGATGTCTTAATTCTAAAGAGTATCTATACCTAACATGACACCCTGTAAGGGCATTGCAATCTTCATGCAATGTTTTGCAGAATCAGCTTAATATTTAATAAAAACTATGTTACACAAAATCAAGATAAAAATACACATACAATTTTTTTTTTTAAACTTAATACCTTACTATTAATGAAATACAACGTGAAACTTTACCACTTTATATAAACAATGTAGTAGTATTTACTTAACTAAAAAGAAAAACTTAACAATAAAACAATAAAACTATATTTACATATTCATATTTACACGAAACAAATACCAGGTATATTATTTATAATATTTATTTTCTTCCAGGTATTCCTGAACATTATAAAAGCTGTGTTCAATAAGATATTACTTGCAGGTATCGCTATTTTATTTTTGTGGCGTAGGTTTAATGTACAAGTTGTGTAACGTTCGTCCGCTTTAGTGTATAAAGATGGGTGTCTTCGGATAAACTTACAGGCTTCTAATATGTACAGGGATGGCAAGGTTAAAATGTTCAATTTTTTAAAATATTGTCTGCAGCTATCATATTTTTTTATATTTGAGAGAATTCTGATGCATCTTTTTTGCAGTAAAAATAGGTCTGACCAGTCTGTACTATTACCCCATAAAATGATCCCGTATTGAATCCAGGTTTGTGTAAAAGCGTAATAGGCACTTATTGCAGTTTTTAAATCTGTGGTCTTTCTGATGTTTCTAAGGGCATAAGCAAATCGAGATAGTTTTGTACAAATATTTTCAATATGTGTCTTCCAATTAATCTTTTCGTCAATATGTATGCCTAATAGCCGACAATTATTGGTTTGTTGAATTGGATTATTTAAATATTTATACTTAATATCTAACGGCTGTCTTTGATGGGGTCTGAACTGAATTAAGTTAGTTTTATTTAGGTTTAGTTTTAGATTATGATCTGCAAGCCAATTTAGCAAAGTAGCAAGTAAAGCGTCTAATTTGAGCCTCAGTTCTTCGCTATTCTGACTCGGAATTACTATAGATATGTCGTCTGCATATAGGAAGCACTTAGTATTTTCTGTATTTAGTATGTTTGGCAAATCATTAATATAAATGAGAAATAAAATACATCCTAGAACACTACCCTGTGGTATTGAGCACGTGGGTTGTTTTCTCTGTGAATGTACTTTAGTTACTGTGTTGGTATTTTTATCGTAGTAGTCTATTTCAACAAATTGTACTCTGTTTCCTAAATAGGATTTAAACCAATCGTGTGCGAGACCGCGTATTCCTACACCATATAGTTTATTTAAAAGGAGATTATGCTGAACCCTGTCATAAGCTTTACTCATATCGAGTAATAGCCCAAATGCATATTGTTTCTTATCAATAATTTGAATCACTTCTTGAATAAACGTGTGGACCGTTAATGTAGTATTTCTGTGCTTTCTGAACCCATATTGACAGTCGTTGAAGATGTCGTATTTATTGCAAAATGCGTATAACCGCTGGGCCATGAGTGTTTCCAAGATTTTTGCGAAGGTTGACAACATCGCAATGGGTCGATATTGGTCAGGATCTGATTTATCTCCTTGTTTTGGAACTGGTTTAATAACAGCAATTTTTAATAGATCTGGGAATTTCCCTGTAGAAAACGATTGATTAATTAATAAGGTAAGTGGTAGAGTCAGTTCATCAGCACATTTCTTTACTAGGTATGGTGGTATTTCATCAGCCCCGCTGCTATGTTTATTTTTTAAATCTCTTATGCAATTATTAACCTCCGTGGGGGTGGCAGGAGATAAGAACATGGTATTATTAATTGGGGCTAGGACTGGACGTCCAATTGGCTGAATATTGGAAGTATTAATCCCTACTGACGCGAAATGATTATTAAACTCATTTGCTACAACAAGCGGTTCGTCGGTAGGTTTATTGTCTATCTTAAGAATAATATTTTTCTTTGAATTTAGGTTTAACTTCGGTTTTTTGGTTTGTTCTTTTATAATTTGCCATATGGTTTTAATTTTATTATTTGAGACGTTTATTCTTTTGATGCAATGTAGTTTTTTTGATATTGTGACACTTCTTTTTAAAATTTTGGTATACGTGTTCAAGTATTTTGATAAAATGGGGTCTTTCGCATATGCATTAAGATTTTTCAGTTCCCGTTTGTGATGGCAAGATTTTTTGATTCCTGATGTTAGCCATTGTCTTTTTGGTTTTGCTTTGGATTTTAATTGTTTTTTAGGGATGTACATGTTTAATAATAGTTTCATTGTGTTATGGAAACACTCAAAATTTTCATTCACAGCTTTTTCAGGTGAAAAGATGGAGTTCCAGTTTATATTTTGAAGTGCTGATTTAAATAGATTGATATTTTTTTCAGTGAACGAACGTTTCATGAGTAAGTATTCATCATGTTTATACCTAGTCCACTCATTTGCATTTGGTACTTTGACTGTAACACCTTTATGATCTGAAAAGCCTAGTTCGTGTACATCTACTTTTAAGTTATCTGCTTCAAAATTGGTAAAAATTACATCTAAACACTTTTTTGAAGTTTTAGAGATTCTAGTAGGTTTTTTCACGTGTTGTTTAAAGTTGAAACTAAGCATTAGATTTATCAAGGCTTTTGACAATGTAGTTTTTTTAAGAATGTCTATATTTAAATCACCCCCAATTATTACATTTTTATTTGCATTTCTAAATTTTTAAAAAATATATCTGGGCTTCTGTCACTATTTGGCCAATAAATAATAACAATGATTAAATTCGACTGACATATTTCAATTGCACATGTTTCGAATACGTATTCTATTGATAGATTCTTAATATTTAATAGTTCAATATATTCTAAATCTGCTCGCAAGAAGATGCATACACCTCCCGCTTCATAATTAGACCTACAAAAACAACTCGACCTGTTGTAGCCTTCTAGGTGCAACAAATCTATTTTAGATTCAGTTATCCATGTCTCAGATATGCAAATTACATGTAAGTTAGGCTTTTCATCAACTAAGGCGTCTACTAGATGTATCTTATTTTTAATACTACACATATTTTGGTATAACATTTCTAGGTGGCATGGGTTAGGAACGAAAATTATTTACGGCTTGTAGAGGTGATTTAGTTACGTGGTCCGGATGTTGCGCGTAGGAAGCTCTGCTCTGTTTGTTGTATTGAGTCGTTGGAGTCGCCAGATTTGCAGATGTATTAGAATGTGGATTGTCAAATGTATTAGCTGTGGCTCGTCGAGGGATAATCTGCTCTGTAATATCTCGCCCATTAATGATAAGTCGGTTATTACGTATTACTGCTTTTTTTCCACATTCTCTGGCCTCGCGAAGTTTTTGTCGTAGTAATTTCCTTTGTTTCAGGCTGTCGATATCTAAGAAGGCAGATACATATAGTCCCGTATTCCTAAGGTATCCAGCGTTGTCTATTATTTGTTTCGTAACTCGTTTACTCAGTAGTTCAATAACCAATGGTCTTCTATATTCAGTTCGTCCTATCCTGTACATATCTTCTATAAATCCGTTGAGATCAATTCCGTAGAGATCATAAAAGAGGTTAAGCACTCTATTGAGCAGCTCTGTTTCCGTCTCCCACTCTATTTCTGCCAGACCATAAAGAACTATTTTCTTGTAATTATCACTGTCGACTTTACGGAATTGTTCTGGACTACTGTGAATTTTAGTGTTAGGATTTGGTAGCGATTTTGTTACGTCGGCATAAGTACAGTGGTGTTTAAGACTCTCTTCCAATGACGAAGTTTGCTTTCTTAGCGCTGATAATTCTGTTTCTATGTTACTTATTTTGTCGTTTGTATTTTTTATATGTTCGCTGTTATTTTTCGCTGTTTTTTGGACAGTAGTTACGATATAAGTGTTTTTGTCTGCATTCTGTTTGATTAGAACTACTTCAGTCTCTAGGGCCGTGTATTTCAGAGACAAGTCTGATACGCTTGTTTGAATTTTATCTATAAGGTCTGAGAACTTCTTTTCTTGACACTTTAGCTGGTTCGTTATTTGTGATCGAAAACTTCGCAATTCAGAGAGGATCAATTCCGTGGTATTTTGATTTTCTGAGGTTTCTCTGTCATGGCTGGACTTGTCGGGAGTGGTAACAATATAAATAAATAAATAAATAAATAAAAAATGATTTATTGCCACCAGAACAACAAAAATACATAACATAATTTTAAGTACCACATTGTCGAAGACACTGATAACTGTACCTACATTTGTAAACGAATATAAACCTTATTTCAATGTGGTGATATGTATGGGAGTACAGTTGATTGTCCTCGTTTGTACCATCTCGCTCGGCAAGTGGCAAAAGGCTCAGGCTCAGCGTATGCTGTGAGCTGGGTAGGCTGCACAGCGCTGTTTTTCAGCCTGCACCTTATGCTCGGTTACAGTACCTTAGCTGATCACGGGGGACACATTCACTTTGTTTAATTTTAGCCTAATTACATTGATTTTAAAACAAAAAACCTATTTAGAATATAAACAATAACACAAGGATTTTATCATTAGTTTTGAAATTAAATATTATATATTAGGTAACGCTCTAGTACAATATTTAATACACTTCGGTAACGTTATGAGATGAGTATCCTGTGGGGAAAAAAAAGGGCAACACTCAGCATATCAATATCCAGTAGTGTGTGTCCTATATCCTGAATTGTCGATGATGATGTAAAAGATGTAAAAGAATCTTCTAACTTGTTCTCTTCTACTTGGGGGGGTTCATTATCTAATTCAAAAGCGGCAGCACCTCTAACTGGCGTGTTGGTATTATCCTTTTTTAGCGTATTGCATTTGCAGTATTGACATCTCCAGTTGTACTTTTTCTCACTATCGAAAGCATAAAAACTGTCATACCGCTTCTTTGTTAAACCGGCGCACGGTAGGTCATAACTTTGCTTACACTTCGAGCATGTCAGATATTGATATTTGGGTAGTATTTGCAGACATCCTGCGCAAGTATGTACTTTCGGTTGATCCAATTCAAGCTTTTTTTGTGGCATTTTGTTGCCTGGAGTATTGTGCCTAAGTGATGTCTTCTAAACTATCTCCTAGATGGCGCCAGCTTCTATGCGGCAGAGTTTTGATGGAGAGTTAACTCAGCGTGGACGCTATCTATTCTGTGGTAGCGCGCTCTCATTGGTCAGCTCTGTTTGCTCTCATTGGTGGAACACTTTGTTTACATTTCGTATAGCGATTTGAATTCGAATATTTTAACAGGCGAATAATTGTATGCTAACTTAATTTTTGAGTCTTTATTGCACGTAGGGTTTTAGTTATTTCGGGAAGTAAGCACTTATATTATATCAACAGTTTTGCACTAGTTTTTTACAGAATAAATGTTCGATTACTTTAAAAACTTCACTTTCATAGTCACAGTGGTACTAAATTGTAAATATGAACACAGTGTCCGTAATTATGGATAACTTTTGAAGATAACATTTATTGGTCAGCTTTTCACTATTTATTGTTTGGAATTATATGTTAATTCACTGGT
This sequence comes from Apotomis capreana, assembly GCA_947623375.1. NCBI lineage: Eukaryota > Metazoa > Arthropoda > Insecta > Lepidoptera > Tortricidae > Apotomis > Apotomis capreana. Next base: position 3,474,618 of record OX392514.1, read on the forward strand.
ATATTCACTTTAAATATTTTAAACACATTATTTTACGGAATCAGTACTTGGCACGGCTAGTGTTGCCATAGCTTTTTACCATGCGTCGTTCGGTCCGGATTAGGTTTTATTATGGCTACAAATGCCGAAATAACATACATCACATTTCTATAAGCATAATACGTGATAATTGTCCCTAATATCTCTCATTTAGGCACATAACTATCGGCTTTTATTTATCGGGGTACAAATGATAATGGCATACATTTGGTGGGCGGCCAACAGGCCCTAGGGTAGGGTCACACTTTCCGCGAGAAGATAATTTATTATCTAGAGTTTAGAGTAAAACTATTTATTTCTCAATATAGCAATCCATCGACCATCTTTCGCAAATACCGATAACACATATACTGAACAAGAGAAAGACGAGAACCCGAAAGCACTTTACTACATTGCTGTTGCAAGACAGACATCGTGCGATAACATAGCCTACAGCGATCTGCGATCGCGCGGCGCGAAGTGGCTTTTATTCATATAGATACAATTAATACTGACATATTAGAAACGCCATAGTCTCGGAAATAAGCTCTCTAATAGGTATTAGGCAGGTGCCTAGAGTTTTGAGGTTCCCAAAAAGGATAAAAAGACTTCGCCGCCGCTTGAGCCACGTTCACACACTGCGGCAAGACAATAAGTTGCGCCATCTCCAAAATTACTTTCCGAGGCGCGTTTTTATTGTAGTCTGTAGTCTGTCACCTCGTGACTGCCGTCGTAGTCAATCATTAAGGTGACAGTATCACCCTTACTCGTATTTTTCAAATTTTAGGGTTCCATACCCAAAGGGTAAAAAACGGGACCCTATTACTAAGCCTCCGCTGTCCGTCTGTCACCAGGCTGTATCTCATGAACCGTGATAGCAAGACAATTTTCACAGATGATGTATTTCTGTTGCTGCTATAGCAACAAATTCTGTTCATGATAAAATAATAATAATTAAGGGGGTTCCCAGACAAAAATAGGGGTTTTTCCATGATATTTCGTTCGACGGGCATATTCACATGAACCGTTTTTTTCATTTTTCAATGGTTGTATCGAAATTTATCTTTGCATATTGCGTATTTTGAAGCAGATCTGATGATGGAGAACACGAGATAAACCCAAAGTTTTTGAGCTCATGTGATTGATCTTGATTAACAATTAACGTTTGTGTAAGAAAGTACAATCGGCAATATTGTACTCGTATTCCAAAATAAAAGCCGGAATTAATTAATCTTGCAATTTATTCAAGAACACATGCACACGTTAACAATGTCTGTCAGAGAGGGAGAGAGCGACAGCTATAGAGTAGGACAGCAAATCAATAACGTTCCGAATCTCACACTCTTCCGCCCAATACACTTTAACATTAAACTCCATCTGCTATTATTTTGTTTTAAAGATAACAAAACTTCAACAGACTTAAAGTATTGTATCCTAGTAGAAATTAGTTAACTAAATGTCTTACTTGACAAACTAAACTTAATTTGACGAATTAAACTTAATTCTAATTTATCTTAAACATTATTCATCTTCAATATCTGAACAGGATAACATTTGGTTCACATGACGTTTCCACCTTAACCCGTCTACATCTATTATATATGTAACATCTGGTATAGATTCCTCTATAATTAATCCCTGAATCCATGGTTTACCTTCCTTTCTATAATCTTTTACCAAAACCGTTTGTCCTATAGTAAATTTAACTTGTCTCTTCCCTTGATCTCTTTTTTCTACTTTCTCATGCACTATTTCTGATAGAGGTGGTGGTCGTAAAAAACTGAAACGATTCCTAATTTCCCTACCCAACATCAGTCTAGCAGGAGATACTCCTGTAGTACGCTGTGGGGTACTTCTGTAATCAAATAAAAACATATTTACTGATTCTGATAAACTATATCCACTTTCTTTTATTTTTGTGATTGCTGATTTAAATGTTTCTACGAATCTTTCAGCCGCACCATTGGTAGCGGGGTGATATGGAGGAGTACGAGGGGCACACCGAAATGATCGGGAATAGAGTACTTTAAAGTGAGTTACATTAAATCCTTTTTTGTCACATGCATACTGGCGACTTACAATCACGATGCCGTTTTTACAATTTAAAAAAAGAACGATATATTTTTTTAATTCCATTTTTAAATTGACAACTCGATGAACAAAATGGAGCTGACGCGTGAAAATTTTCGTGCAATTATTTACCATAACTTTCGTCGTGGCTTATCTCCAGATGAATGTCGCAATGAGCTTGTTACTATATACGACATTGAAGCACCTAGTCAGACGACAATATATCGGTGGTATGCTGAGTTTCGACGGGGTCGTGCCTCTCTTGGCACCGTACCTTCATCAGGTCGGCCGAAAACGGCGGTTTCGCCTGAAAACATCGCGGCTGTGGAAAAACTACTAAAAGAAGATAGACATGTGACATACGAGCAGATTCGGGCAACCATAGGCATTGGAATGACTGCAATTCACACTATTTTGCATGGTGAATTGGGTGTCAGAAAATTGATTTCCCGATGGGTACCCCATAATTTGTCTGAAGAGCAAAAGGCGGCTCGTGTTGATTGGTGCCGATCTATTCTGAAATGCTACAATGGAGGAAAGTCAAAAGCCGTTTATAATATGGTCTCGGGTGACGAATCCTGGATTTATTCTTATGAGCCTGAAAGAAAGCACCAGTCGGCAGTATGGGTCTTCGATGACGAGGTCAAACCAACGAAAGTTGTGCGTTCTCGAAGCGTGTCGAAGAAGATGGTGGCTTCGTTCGTCTCAAAAAAGGGGCATGTTGCCACAATTCCTCTAGAAGAACAAAGAACCGTTACCGCTGATTGGTATATCACAGTTTGTTTGCCGGAGGTGCTGGCCGAACTTCGCCAAGGGAACCCGAGACGCCGCGTCATCTTACACCACGACAATGCGAGCTCCCACACCGCCCACAAAACAACTAAATTTTTGAACGACGAAAACGTTGAGTTGATGTCCCATCCTCCATACAGCCCTGACCTGAGTCCAAATGATTTTTTTACGTTCCCTAGAATTAAAGATTTATTGCGTGGTCAGCGGTTTGAGAACCCAGAAGCCGCTGTGGAAGCCTATAAATCGGCCATTTTGGCAATGCCTACTTCAAACTGGAATTATTTTTTTAATGACTGGTTTAAAAGAATGCAAAAGTGCATTGAATGTAACGGAGAATACTTCGAAAAACAATAAAATATAATTTATGTATATAGTGCACATAGTTTTTTAAATTCCCGATCATTTCGGTTTGCCCCTCGTAAATGTATGTTTAATTTGACAATTTCTACAAAATTCTTCAAATTCTTGACTTGTAAAAGAACGACCATTGTCGGTGACTAAATGAAGTGGATAACCAAATCGCATAAATATGTTTTTAAAACAATCTATTGTTCTTGTACTAGTGATGTTGGCCATTTCATATACTTCTGGCCACTTTGAATAACTATCAACCACCACCATGAACATTTTATTATAAAATGGACCTAGGAAGTCTGCATGCACTCTATGCCAAGCTGAAGGTGGTAACGGCCATGGTTTCTGTGTTTTATTAGGTGATTTACTGTTTTCTAAACACACCAAACAAGTTTTAGATATCTTATCTATTTCTACATCTAAACTAGGCCACCAGAAATAAGATCTACCTATTTCCTTCATACGAACAATTCCGAAGTGTGTTTTGTGTAACTCAGTTAAAACTGCTTCCCTTAAAGATTCTGGAACCAATACACGATAGCCCCAAAACAAACAACCTTTATCCAATGATAATTCATTTCTACGGTTATAAAAAGGTTGAACACTTTTATCAATTTCTTTTTTATCTGGCCAACCATCAGTCATACCACGTATAATTTTTGTTAGTATCGGATCTTTTTTTGTTTCTTTTTGAATTTTTTGCCAATTCAAAGATTCCATTTCTGAATTGTTCGTATAAATTACACTTACATCTCCACTCACACATAAAGAGTGAATTTTTAAGGAACATTTTTCTTGCGATGGATCATTAGCAGTTCTTGATAAGAAATCTGCTGGATTACAAGACGTTTTTATATGACGTACTTTGTAATTAAAAGCGGATAAGAATATAGCATAGTGCTGTAGTCTTTTCGCAGCCATTTTGGGAATACTTTTTGTTGGGCCGAATATTCGCACCAACGCTGCATTGTCTGTCTCTAATTCGAAAAATCTTCCATAAATATAATTATAAAACTTAGTTATTCCGAAAACTACTGCCAAAGCTTCCTTATCTATAGTAGCATACCTTTTTTCAACGTCATTCAACTTTTTACTAGCATACGCAACAGGCCGGACCACACCATTTTTATCTCGGTTTGATAAAATTGCTCCCAAGCCCGTGTCAGATGAATCACAGGTTAGGATCAACGGTAAGTTTTGATCATAGTGTGCCAAACCAGTCGCTGATGCCAGTTTCTGTTTAATTGTTTGAAATGATTTTTCACATTTCTCATCCCATTTAAATTTTTTTTTTTTAGTACATTCATACAAGGGTGCAAGTATAGTTGCCATATTTTTAAGAAATCTAGAATAATAATTAATTTTTCCCAAAAATGATTTCAGCATAGAAAGATTATTTGGTGATTTTGCATTCAATAAAGGTTCAATATTTGATTGAATTATGCTGATACCCTTTTTGTTCACACGAAAACCAAACACATCTAAACTAGTAGTAAATAGCTTACATTTCTCAGGTTTCAACTTAAATTCACACTCTGCTAATTTTGTTAAGACCTTCTGTAATGTTTGATAGGTATCAAGAATGTTATTTCCTTTAATATAAATATTGTCAATGTAAACAACTGTGTTTGGAATATCATTTAACTTTTTTGACATTAATCTCTGAAAGGATCCAGGACCAGAACTCACACCGTACGGTAAGTACTTATACCGAAAAGTACCAGCCTCGGTTACAATGGTAGTGCAATCTCGACTACTTACATCAAGCGGTGCCTGCAGATAGGCTTCTTTTAAGTCCAGTTCGCAGTAATATTCACCATTCTTTAGAGTATTCAAAATATCGTTCACATGAGGTAAAGGGTAGTGATCTATTTGTAAACAAGGATTAACCGTTAATTTGTAATCTCCACAAAGCCTAACTGAGGAATCCGGTTTTAATATTGGCACCACAGGTGTACCCCATTCACTATGTTCCACTGGTTCAATTCTATCATTATCTAATAATCTTGTAATTTCTTTGTTTACCTTTTCTCGAAGTGAATATGGAACCCGTCGCACCGGCAGACTCTTCGGTTTGGCATCTGGTTTTAATTTTAATGTTATACTTTCACCTTTAAAATTCCCCCAACCTGGACTGAATACCGTTGCGAACTGGTTTTTTATGAGTTGCTGTGCATCTGAAACATTTTGTACCTGATTAGTTCCAATAGCCAAAACACTACGTATAATGGGTGGCCACAATTGCAATGCATCTAACCAATCCCTACCTATCAGTCTTGGAGAACCATTCTTAACAATATAAATTGGTAATATTTTTGTTAAATTATTATATTTCACTGTAACATCATACACAACACCTAAGGGTAATGATACAGTTTGATCAAAACTCTTAAACAATGTACAACATTCCTGTACTTCAAATGATTCGAGATATTTATTTTTATCTTGAATTGACATTACTGTGACCTCTGAACCTGTATCTAGCTGAAAATCTAAATCATGATTGTTAACATTTATTTTTAAGAAATGTGGCGGTATCCTACTTACACTATTACAGGAATATGCTTCATTTTGCTCATACAAATCTTTTATGGAAGTCTCCACACTATCAGATTGTTCTGAAGATTCCACATCTAATACATTAACTTGGCGTGTTTTCTTTGGACACATTTTGAAAATATGTCCCTGTTGTCCACATTCCGAACAAAACTTCCTTTTTAAATAACAATCAGATTTATAATGATCTGTCTTCCCACAACAATAACATTTCATACTCTTTTGTTTGTCAGCATTATAATTTTTCTTCTTTGGTTTAAATTTCTTTTGTGTATAGAAGACCTCAGTAACTTCGTGTGTATTATTTGTATGTAACAAGGCCGCTTCCACAGTCCGTGCAAGTTCAACGCACTTCTCCAAGGTTAAATCCACTTGACTTTTCATTAACTCAAATTTAATTATCTTTGATGATACTCCATCCATGAACTTTTCTTTTATTTGGTCGTCACAATCCTTAAAATTGCATTTACCAGCCATTTTCCTCAGCACCAGTAAATAATCTTGAACCTTTTCATTTGGTAGTTGGTTTCTCTTTCGAAATTCCACTCTTTCTAACGCAGTTGACAGAGGTTTATCATATTTATCTTTTAATTTATAGCTCAACTCGTCATAGGTTAGCTTACTTGGTTTTTTCGGAGAACACAAGTAAGTAAGTGTTTCAAAAACTTTTGGTGTTAATTTTGTTAAAAGTAACGGAACTTTCTTGGCATCATCGATGTCGTTAACTGTAAAATAGCACTCCAATTGTTGTTCAAATATGTCCCACTTTTCTCCATCAAATGATTTGATATCGCCGCACATCGACATGCTTGTTTTTTTAACTTTTATCACTGGAGATTCCTCAGGTAATATTGGAATTTGTTTTTGTTGTCTTTCTTTATAAAATGAACTAAGAATCTTCCTTAATTCCTCTAAAGTTGCACTTTCCGTGAAGGTTATGTTTTCATCTTTCAATATAGATTTAACTTCTTCTTTTGTACAGTTATATATGTAAGTCCTTTTTCCCTGCTTTACTAATGCAACTTTTTCACTCATGAAGACAAAACACCAACAATATAACAGTATTTATTCACTATTTATGTAAATCTTGTTCGAATTTACATGTGATGCGATTTGTTAATCTTCCGTAATGTCACTCTAATCTATGGTAATGTCACCCTGACATATCACACGATGGCAATTCACATAGCGAAACGGAACGCAGCATAACATGGCGCTTCTCTGGAATGCATTTGCTTTTACCAAAACTGTTACTAACTTCACTATGGTTGCGCGGCACCACTTTATATTTTTTCAGTTTTTGCCGTAATTACGTGTCACTTTTGTTCGTAAATTAATCTGCTCACTCCGTTAATTTAGGCTCTTCCTCGTCGCCAATATTGTATTCCAAAATAAAAGCCGGAATTAATTAATCTTGCAATTTATTCAAGAACACATGCACACGTTAACAATGTCTGTCAGAGAGGGAGAGAGCGACAGCTATAGAGTAGGACAGCAAATCAATAACGTTCCGAATCTCACGGGCAATAAAGCGTGTCTCAATAAAAAAAACATTTTATTCCCGCTTAAACTATGACCCCACCCTCGCCGTAACTACTAAATTTGCGACAGCGCCAGCGTTGTATTTTTACGCGGCACTTTGTTTGATCGTTCTCGCGTTTGGACCCGAATATTAGGGTCTGAGTTTCGATGGACTCAGCGTCTCGAAAAGAATATCCACGAAAAATACTGTTAGTAAAAAAAGAAGGAAAGTACGTAAAGATAAGGAGGATAATAATTAATTTAACAATGAACACGCCTTCGATGTGTTTTTAATGGATAGTTAGGATTTAATATTATTTCAGAAATAACACTTCACATTTTACAAACAACTTTTTAAATATCAGTATTTGTACTCATCCATGAAATTCAAATTCGGAGTTCGATGTGCAACAAACTTAAGTAATCAAAAGTGACGGTTTTTTAAACAACTAATGTTAAATTGCTACTTGCAACCTGATGAAAAAATAACTAAAAACTCTTTAGAGCTAGCAATTTTTCTAAAAGAAGGAAATACTTAACCCGTTTAACTCATAGTCTCATGATGTACCTACTATTAAAATTGCGTCTCACTAAATAAACAAATAAAAATAAAATAAATAATTATCGGAGAACCACAAACGGGCTAGTCCCACAGAAAGCTCTAGTAGGCTTGTGTTATGGGCAAGACGACGATAAACATGCTTATAAATAATAAATAAATAACATCCATGACCCAGGCATAAATATTCAACCTCATCACACAAATTTTTGCCCTTGCCGGGATTCGAACCGAGAACCACCGGCTCATTCCACTTAAAACTGCGTGCGTCAAATTCCACTCTTTACTCTATTCTCTGTATTCCAGAATCTTCTCTAGAATACAGAGAATAGTACAATAATAACGAAGGAGAAGAGAAAAAAGTTTGATTTTGTCTCAATTGCTGTGGTATACCTACACAGAGATACTTAGACATTAATATAAATGTTCTAAGTTGAAATTACTTGCTTCTTATGAATAATATAATTGCAAACACAAACAGCAAGAATGAAAATGATATCTGAATCAGAAAATGTTTATTTATAGAATGTGTCTGTACAGTGCAGACAAAGCTCTTAAATTATTCACAGGCCAACTTTAAAAAAATTATGTTTTCGTCCTGCAAATCTCGTGCTGTAATACTCGTGAAAATTAAATTAATATTTTCATTATTTTGGTTTATAAGTTACTAGCTGCGCCGCACAGTGTTACCCGGTCATTCCACGGGAACACTGATTTTTTTCGGGATAAAAAGCAACCTATGTGTTAATTCAGGGGGTGTCAGCTGCGTCTATACCGAATTTTATCAAAATTGGTCCAGCGAAAAGAATTTACAAACATACAAACACACAACACACACAAAAAACGTTTGCCTTTACAATGCAAATAAATGATTTATGATTTATGAATGTTAGTGTGATGATGGGATCATCAAATTATATTGAAATAGGTTGTGTCTTCTGTTATTGACGTTTTATTTTATTTGTTATTTGTGTGTTGAACTGTTATATTCGGTATACTTTAGTTTTTATAAATAATGACACAAAGGTAAATTAAGAAAGAAAAATTGAATGCGATCTACTACAATCGAAGCGGGGTTTGAACCCGCGACCTCTGCGTTTCCGATATCGTATCGATAAAAAGATTCCATAAAAATATTATACTTTAGTTGTTTATTTTAATAATGCGCTACTTTTCATGCTATCCCACTTCTGACAATGCCTCATAGGCCAGCGGGGCACAACGCAAAAAATATACAAAAATACAAGTACGCTGAAATATAACCGACCACAAAGGGTTTTCGTTCCTCGCTGCGGGCTATAGGAATGAATTAGTTTTTTTACACTGTTCTCAGAATGTGTGTTAATATTTAATACGTACAGTCGAGCCAATGTATCCTACCGACTACGCTAGGGTTTCTCTACCAATTGTGAATTTTTAATTCTTACTAGCTACGCCCCGCGGCGTTACCCGGTCATCCCACGGGAACATCAAATTTTTTCGGGATAACCTTTATATAAAAATTTCTCAAAATTGGTCCAGCCATTTAAGCGTGAGGAATTAACAAAAACACTCACAAACGTTTGCCTTTATATTATTAGTGTGATAATATACTTAAAAAGTTTTCAAAATTTTATTTTCTTGTTGTTCAGCCTTTCTAAAAAAAAATCTTGTAAGTAACAATCGTCTTTTTAAGCTACCTATGTAATTTTTGATGTATAATAATAAAATACTTTTATTGAAAGAATATCAAGTTAGTTTAATCCTTGTGTGACAAGAAAAAAAACTGTTTTTGCTGAAATTAATCAATTAATCTATATTGTACCTATATACAATGAAAAACCTAAATATTTCCAGTTCGAATAGTCACCACTCTTGAAATCTTTGCTACTTACACAAAGAATTCACCTATACCTACGTTGTTAGTATGTCTATCTATCTTTGAGTATCAAATAAACAAAACATTCTTGCAAACTAAAACCGTCAGAAAAAAGCTACTAACACTTGTGTTTCAATCCTCCACGCGATCCCACAAAGGTGTCTAATGAACTAAAGCACATACTCTCTGTATTTACCAGAAAGCGTAAGTAACTTAAACATCGCGGCACTTACGACTTTCTTCTCGCGACGTCAACTCGATACAACGTAAAAAGCGGACTAGGGTTGACACTCAACGTTCCTGATCAAAGACTCAGTTCGATTGCCCGCAATGGTTTGACACGGGCCCTGACAACCCTAATGGAACGGGATAATTTCATTAGTGTTAGTGTGTGCTTTCAGTGTGTGTATGTGTAGTTGATATTGGTGTGAGTGTAGGTGTGTACAGGAAGCATCGAAATCAATTTGCGAGTTAAGCGTCCAGTTGTTAATTGACTTTGACAGTAGTGAAGCGGTGAAAAATGTTCGCGACAACAATGTTAATTGGAATTTGAGCGACTGTGTGAGTGTTTTGGGAAACAAAGTTGGGAGGATATTTTAAAAATAGTACATTACTGCAGATGCTGGGAAAGCAGGGCTTGCCGGGTGAGTAGGTATAGACGGATAGTGATACGAAGCTGGCAAGCCCCTTTCACGGCTAAGGCTTGTAATATAGTGCTTTTCCTCAAACTTATGCAATAATAAAAAAAAGAACAAAATGTTTATGAACACAGACGCCATGTTTAAACAAAAATTGCTTCCCGGCCTAGGCCTTCAATTTTGTATGAAATTCCTTAACAGTTCTCTCAAGCTGTTCCGCCCGTATGATATGTCGTCATAAAGTGCGTTTTTTAGGTTTAATTAAAAAGTTGCGCCATTTTAGAGAAAATAAATAACCCTCTAATTTTCAATGCGTGTAAAAGTAATCTACTTTATGGCAATGCCCGTGTCGAAAATAATTAACAACTACACATTGGTAATTCACTAGTTCATGCTTTACGTTTTCACTTACATTTAAATCACATTACATTGAAGGAAAGAAGTAAGGTACATAATTTTGAGCTGGATCTTATGCTACTTGCAAATTATCTTGGGACTGGGAGTGTTAATTATGGAGGGATTTCGGTAATTATGAAGGGTGGGCTACTACATTAGGCAACCTTTTGTCCCTAGCGATTTTTTAGTATAATATAAGATGCTATTTGCTTTTGGGATTGCATTTTAATGACCCTGTTCTTGGTCTCTGTCGGTTATTTTACTATATTTTTTATACTATACATTTTATCATTGAAAAACTTATAGCGTTTATATATTGATTCTTATATGGACAAAGGCTTACCAGTCGAATAATCAGATTTTCATCCCATATTTATTTCGTGAAATAAATAAAACCTTACCTAACGTTTTTAGTTATGACAGAAAAATGTAATGTAATGTCACTACAATGTAAGCAGGACTTGAACCTGTGACCCTACGTTTCCAGCGTAGTGCTCTTCCAACTGAGATATCGTGTGAGGTGAGGTGAGGTGTAATTGATGTAACGATGTGATAGCGCAGTTGGGATGGGAGAGCACCACACTGGAAATGTAGGGTCGCAGGTTCGAGTCCTGCTTATAATATATTGCAGTGGTTCACATTACACCTTACCTTACCTTACCTTTGTATCAGTATTTATAAAAATATTGACCCACCTATAAAAGAGCAAAATAGAGATTAAAAGGTTGAAAATGCGTATATCTTACTTTATCTGACTCTGTTCACGCAAAATAGAACTTTCTTAAATCTCACATTTCGCAAAGGAAGTCACGAGTAGATTCTTGATACCTATCTATATTTACAATCAAATACAATAAGCATTGTACGCTATTTGCTTGAAATCGTATCAGTTGTGATTCCGAGAAATTAGATATGCCAGTTTAAGTCACAAGCAATAGCGGTACGGTAATATTCCATAGTTTACCAAGCGAGGGAAGTGTGTCCGATTCAGCTTGGCCAGATATTTTTTCGTATGTTTGTATTTTCTTTGAGGAATGCGGCCTGTAGGCGTGAACAGCCGGAAAATTGAGCAAACTGACATCCGGACAAACGGAAGCTTTTTAGCCAAGCCAAAACCGAGACGATTCGCTCGCTACGCTCACTCGCTAAATAAATAGAAGGTAAGGCAGGTAGACACAAAATAAAACACTAAAACCAAAGGTTGTCGTGTTGAGTTCTATTTTCAAATAAGAGTACGTTTGATAATTCTTTGGGGGGGCAAATGTCTGATACATAACATTATTTTTCTCAAAAATGGTCAGGAATGTTGACTTTATTTATAAAAAATCAGGACGTGAAGTGCATAGTTTTTGCTCAGTCAAAAATAAAAAATAAATGGTTGCCTGTAAAGTCGGTTTTACGGGCGAAGGAAGATTTTACGTGACGACGTCTTTTTCTCGGTAGAATATTTATTTGTATCATATCCATTCACAATTTCCCTAACAACATTTTAAGTGTTACTTTCTGAACGCACCCATCACATGTGTCATTAATGTCATTATAGTGTCATTATTTTACATGTTTTAAATCTAAATATGCGATAATCAGACTATTATGCATGTATGTTGTCGATTCCAAACCCTTATTTAGTCTAGATCTACATGTAATTATTCTAAAAATACCGAACCGACGGAACAAACATCATATGTTTGACAGGTAAGTACGAACAGTTTGTATTTGTATGGGAATATAAAATTATCGTTTTTATTATTTTCCACTCATTTATTCAATATTTTCTCACCGTTTAAACCTTCCCTTGACTTCCACGAATATTTCAATACTAAAATTAGCCAAATCGGTTCAGCCGTTCTCGAGTTTTAGCGGGACAACCGGCCCTCGTAACAGACGTGAGCGGGCGTTACACATTTTCATGAGTGACTCCGAGCCGCAACCTAATTTAAGACGTTGTCACGTCAAAAAAATACGTTGCCGGCTCGGGTTTGCTCGACAATAATGCTGTATGAATTTCCTTTTTATGTTGAGGTACAAACATTGTAATAAGTTAAAATGGTCATATGAAAAGAAGGCATCCCAGTCCACAATTTCTGTCCTATGACGTAAATCATGACGTCATTTTTTGGTGATTTTTTTCAATTTTACGTCTTATGGAAATAAATGACGTCAAAAATGACGTCAAAAGTTTTCGTATGTCGGCATACGCCTAAAAGTGACGTCGCTGATCACGTCATAAATTATTGTGTTCCGTCATAGGTCTGATAATGACGTTGCAAATCACGTCGTGATTCGCGTGTTACGTCAGTGGTTTATAAACGACGTCAAAAATCACGTCGAAAGTTTTCGTATGTCGGCATACGCCTAAAAGTGACGTCGCTGATCACGTCGTAAATAATTGTGTTCCGTCATAGGTCTGACAATGACGTTGCAAATCACGTCGTGATTTGTCGTGTTCCGTCATAGGTCTGACAATGACGTTGCAAATCACGTCGTGATTTGTCGTGTTTCGTCAGTGGTTTAAAAGCGACGTCGTAAATCACGTCGAAAGTTTTCGTATGTCGGCATACGCCTAAAAATGACGTCGCTGATCACATCGTAAATTATTGTGTTCCGTCATAGGTCTGATAATGACGTTGTAAATCACGTCGTGATTCGCGTGTTTCGTCAGTGGTTTAAAGACGACGTCAAAAATCAAGTCGAAAGTTTTCGTATGTCGGCATACGCCTAAAAGTGACGTCGCTGATCACGTCGTAAATTATTGTGTCCCGTCATAGGTCTGACAATGACATTGCAAATCACGTCGTGATTTGTCGTGTTCCGTCATAGGCCTGATAATGACTTTGCAAATCACGTCGTGATTTGTCGTGTTTCGTCAGTGGTTTAAAAACGACGTTGTAAATCACGTCGAAAGTTTTCGTATGTCGGCATACGCCTAAAAGTGACGTCGCTGATCACGTCATAAATTAATGTGTTTCGTCATTGGTCTGATAATGACTTTGCAAATCACGTCGTGATTTGTCGTGTTTCGTCAGTGGTTTAAAGACGACGTCAAAAATCACGTCGAAAGAATTCGTCTGTCGGCATACGCCTAAAAGTGACGTCGCTGATCACGTCATAAATTAATGTGTTCCGTCATAGGTCTGACAATGACATTGCAATTCACGTCGTGATTTGTCGTGATTCGTCAGTGGTTTAAAGACGACGTCAAAAATCACGTCGAAAGTTTTCGTTTGTCGGCATACGCTTAAAAGTGACGTCGCTGATCACGTCATAAATTATTGTGTTCCGTCATAGGTCTGACAACGACATTGCAAATCACGTCGTGAATTGTCGTGTTCCATCATAGGTCTGATAATGACTTTGCAAATCACGTCGTGATTTGTCGTGTTTTGACAGTGGTTTAAAAACGAATTTGTAAATCCCGTCGAAAGTTGTCGTATGTCGGCATACGACTAAAAGTGACGTCACTGATTACGTCATAAATTATTGTGTTTCGTCATTGGTCTGATAATGACGTTGCAAATCACGTCGTGTTTCGCGTGTTTAGTCAGTGGTTTAAAGACGACGTCAAAAATCAAGTCGAAATTTTTCGTAGGTCGGCATACGCCTGAAAGTGACGTCGCTGATCACGTCATAAATTATTGTGTTCCGTCATAGGTCTGATAATGACTTTACAAATCACGTCGTGATTTGTCGTGTTTCGTCAGTGGTTTAAAAACGACGTCAAAAATCACGTCGAAAGTTTTCGTCTGTCGGCATACGCTTAAAAGTGACGTCGCTGATCACGTCATAAATTATTGTGTTCCGTCATAGGTCTGACAATGACATTGCAAATCACGTCGTGATTTGTCGTGTTCCGTCATAGGTCTGATAATGACTTTGCAAATCACGTCGTGATGTGTCGTGTTTTGACAGTGGTTTAAAAACGACGTTGTAAATCCCGTCGAAAGTTGTCGTATGTCGGCATACGACTAAAAGTGACGTCACTGATTACGTCATAAATTATTGTGTTTCGTCATTGGTCTGATAATGACGTTGCAAATCACGTCGTGATTCGCGTGTTTAGTCAGTGGTTTAAAGACGACGTCAAAAATCACGTCGAAACTTTTCGTATCTCGGCATACGCCTAAAAGTGACGTCGCTGATCTCGTCGTAAATTATTGTGTTCCGTCATAGGTCTGACAATGACATTGCAAATCACGTCGTGATTTGTCGTGTTCCGTCATAGGTCTGATAATGACTTTGCAAATCACGTCGTGATTTGTCATGTTTCGTCAGTGGTTTAAAAACAACGTCAAAAATCACGTCGAAAGTTTTCGTATGTCGGCATACGCCTAAAAGTGACTCGCTGATCACGTCATAAATTATTGTGTTCCGTCATAGGTCTGATAATGACTTTGCAAATCACGTCGTGATTTGTCGTGTTTCGTCAGTGGTTTAAAAACGACGTCAAAAATCACGTCGAAAGTTTTCGTATGTCGGCATACGCCTAAAAGTGACTCGCTGATCACGTCATAAATGATTGTGTTCCGTCATAGGTCTGATAATGACTTTGCAATACACGTCGTGATTTGTCGTGTTTCGTCAGTGGTTTAAAGACGACGTCAAAAATCACGTCGAAAGTTTTCGTATGTCGGCATACGCCGAAAAGTGACATTCAGCCATTTTGGGCTCTGAGACATGGAAAAATTTCGGAGGCGTGAAATGTATGTCAATATAATACCTCATTTTTATTAATGTGTCCTATAAAACATGTTAAAATAAGCATGTTTTGTTATTGAAACTTTCTGGCTCAGAATAATATTTACAGAGATATTGAGGTTTTTAAGGTAATATGCTTGCTGAAAATAATTATATGGTAGGTACATGGATCGAAAACCGAAAACTGCAGGTTAGGTTGTACTATTATCTATTCTGTGGGTTAGGTTAGGTTTGTTTTTTGACCATGTATAGCGGAGCGTCAAAATGCTTGCTTACATGGATCCTCGTAAATAGTCTACTATAGGTTACATACATCAAAATATGTTATGCATTTGAACCCGGTCTCGGTAAAAATATCGATCTGAGAGAAAAAGTTTAAAGAATAAAATATGCTTAATTTAGCGTAATCTACAAGATTCAATCTAATTTAAGCCCAAACCAACGAAAAAAAATTTCCAAGTCCTAAAACTGACCACCGACCATCATTCTTTTACAATCCTTTGAAAAATTTGTTTTTAGAAGTATAAACAAACTTTGCCCTTCCCTTAATTCAACCAATGAAAGTGCGGCGTTATTAACGCACGCGACCAATTTTTCCCGTTCCGACCAATCACTCGTCATCCAGCCACATTGTAGTCGTTTCCGGGGTCACTTAAGTGTTTTGTAATTTGCGTTAAACTATAACCCCTACTTCAAGTGAATAAAAATTAGTATGAAAAACTGAGAACAAATATTTTATTATTATTTTATCGCTCATTTTAGCAAACAGAAGCTGAATATAAAATGCACAACAACCGTTTTTATTTTCGCGCCAAAGAGCGCGCGTCGCATATAGGGATGTCCCACACGTTTACTTGATGGGGTAGCTGTCGGTCGATGTTCGATAGTAAAATGGAAATTTTAACCACCAAACTCGTACACATTTGTAACTAAAACGAAAGATCGCTGCCAATAGTGTTAAGTTTTTCGTTGAAAATGTAATAAACACAGTAAAATATTATAGTGATATTACGCTAATATCTCCCACTTTTACCTTCTAATTCCTAAAAAAACGTGTGTGTTAGTTTGACCAAATGTCAGTCTGTCCGTATGAAATAAATAAAAACCAGCCAAGTGCGAGTATGACTCGCGCACCGAGGGTTCCATAAAAACGCATATCCCATCTTAACAGGCCGGGTTAAGTTAAGTTTGCACCTGGCAAATTTCTTGGTTATAGGCCAAAACGGAAAGTACCCTATACATTTTGATTCCCTTGTGTCACATATCCGTTTTTTTGCGGCATAAATGGCCGTATCTTTTTTTCGTTAACTAGAAGTTAGATTTTTCGGCAGCTTCAAACCCAAAAAAAAATCAACGAGGGAACGCTGCCAGCCTTTTGGGCACCATGGCGCGGGGGCCTATTTAGGGCCTGGCAACCTTCAAATGTGCATGCAATATCTTTTGCACTTGGCTCATTCCAATGCTTAGTAAGGAATGAATTTGCTGACAAGTAATTTTTTTGTCAGTTTCGATCAATTGTCGTACGACTTCAATATTAGTTTTGGTAATCGCAGTTGCTGGCCGAGACCGTCATGTACATCGTCATGGAGGTGATCACGACCACGTTTAAATTCATTAAACCACGAATACACAGAGCTACGACATGGGGCTTCATCACCAAATACTAGTTGAAGCCTTTGACAGCACTCTTGTTGACTTGAGCCACAACGAAAATCGTAATAAATCATAACCGAAAATTTTCACGCTTTAAATTCATTTTTGTAGCAACGGACAAATTTCAAAACGGCGCCTCATTGAAAAAACAAATGACAGCCTTGCAATTTAAAAAGTTACTAGTTCCCAGAGAGTTATTTTTAAAAATTTCATGATTATTTCATTTGTACTTGTTTTATAAGTGGCCAGTTCCAGAAACTTTCAGTATGCCCCACGTAATTCTAAGTTACGCCACAGATTAGCAGAACCCAAAAATGGCGGACAGCGTTTTTAACTGTTCATAAAATTTCTAATTTTCAATTAATAAAATTTAGCTTACTAGCTTTCACAAAAATACAAGACATTATTTTAGAGCTAGTAAGATCATTATTAACTATTTCAAATATATTTCAAAACTGGGTCTACTAGCCTATTGCGTTAGCGCACTCGGTGAGCGGGGCGGAGGCGCGCGGGCGGCGCTGCGCGTCTCGCCGCACACCTCTCCGCCTTGATTCGGCCGGAACGTCGGAAACTATCGCCTCAAATTTTTTGAACAAAACAAGAATCGACAAATAAAAAGCTGAAAAGCCAAAAATAACCCGTTCATGTACGGATTACATTTGAATCACCTTTTGATGCCGGTGCCAAACCACTTAATTATAACTTTGAAAACAGATGCCGCCCATGAAGCCTTTAATGATTACTGTATATTTTATATTCACGAGTATTTTGTTTACATATTTGGTATTTACGAGTATTTCTGTTCGATAAAGAGTTTACGTGAGGTTTGGCACCGACTTCAAAATGTAATCTGTACATTAACGGGATATTCAAATGTAATCCGAAAATGTGATTCAAATGTAATCTAATACACATGAATGCAGACAAACATATGGGTCAAACTGAGATCCTCTTTTTTAAGTTGATTTACGTTAATCTTCTCCTAAGTAAAACAAATTCTTTTCTGAAAACCGCATCAAAATCGGTTCAGCCAAACGCGAGATAATCGCGGACAAACATAAATACTTATATACATAGATATATACATACATTCCTCCTTTTTTAACTTACAAGACAAAAACGCACACCACACCACATGAACTGCGGAAAATCAAATCAAATCACTCTGCTGCGCTGCGACTACCGCGACGCGAGTCAAATGCGAGTGACATATAAACAAAATCGTACGTAAAATCGCAACACAGAACGACTCGTTCTATCTCTGTCAAACTCAAATTAAACGGTTAATTTTGTTAAACAGAAACGGAATTTGCTAAATAACGGTATTATGTGAATAACGTTATAAATACGGGTATTCTTGACTTTATCAATAAATTACCGAAAGCGCCGTACATGTCCCTATAACATTTGAAGAGTTCCCTCGATTTCTCCAAGATCCCATCATCAGATCCCGACTTAGTGCCAACGGGACCAACTCGGAGTTATACCCTTTCGATTAAAAAAAATAAAATTGAAAATCGGTTCACGGTTAAAATTAGTTAGAATTGAGAACCTCCTCCTTTTTTGAAGTCGGTTAAAAAGTAAGACCCTATACAGATTGATAGGTATATAACTTTGGAATTTATGCAATTTGTTTTTATTCATTTTGTTTAAGTAACATCATTATTTATATACATTAAAATGACGATATTCGTTTTATGAAAAATGAAAATTCACTAATTGTTTTTATGACAATCATTACACACCCATTTAACCGACTTCAAAAAAGGAGGAGGTTCTAAATGTGTCGGTTTTTTTATTTTTTTTTAATTTTAGAAATAAATTATTTAAATTTAAAACCTAATCCTATAGTTTGTCAAGTTTCGTTTCTTTGTGTTGTGTTAGGTGGACATTATATAAAATACCTACTCAGTGTCATGTTTATCTGTCCTGGAATTATTATAAATTTTAAGAGATAAATACAATACTTATTTGATGCGCTGGAAATATTTGTTACGAGCGTTAATGTATCGATATCGAATTAGTTATCGTTGGCGGCTGGCGCATCCCTCACGCGTACCTACGCTACGCAAGTCTATACTTGTTCTGTTCAGTTCACTTCACTGTTTCGGTTAGAAATGTTAGAATTAGCAGGGTATCGCATTAATTGAAATTGAAATTAAAAATGAATTTACCTTTCGCTTGACCCGTTTGATATCACGTATGGAAGACAGGTGACTAAATTAATGTATTATAATGTATTGGTCTTTGAATTGACTCATTTGTTAACGGGCAATCAAATCTTAAGTACCGAGTGAGCAAGTCTTTGTCTTGTTGTGTTGTAAAATTTGTTTGTAAACCTTTAGGTTGTGTGTGTGTGTCCTGCTTGTGCATTATTCGAGAAGGTGGCGAAGAACAGAACATCGTTATTGTGAGCAGCACAATGGTTGCCACCTAAAAAAACAGACGAATTTTGGCCAAGATTCAAGCAAACCGATCCGATAATCAACATGGCAGTTAATAACCCTGAAGAGAAAATTTTATGAAACAGGTAAGTAAGCTCATTTGTGTGTGTGCAAATTAATCTTCTTTCTTTCATTCAGTCATTAAGAGCTTCGATCTTGTTGGTGGAGTTATCGCCACTCTTCCTGTTCGTTTTTAGTCTCTTTAATTTAAGGTTAATTATTTACTATTTAAATTGTTTTAGTGGTGCGTAAACCGAGTCTGTGAGCCGATGCCCGGGCAGGGGACCATTGAGAACAAGCCAGAAGAACCGCCGGCGCGGCCTCGCTGGGAGGAGTGGGGCGCGTGGACCGGCTGCAACGCCGACTGCGGCTACGGGTTACGTACGCGGTCCCGACGCTGCTGGTACAAAGGGTAACTATTTATCTTTATACTACTGCTAGCGAAGGTAGACGAAACAGAACTAGCTTTTGTAAATATGTTTATCGATTCTGTGACTTCGGGATTATATTCTTTCGATTTCCAACATTACGGATAACAACCATTTGACCATAGTTATGCAGAAAGCGACCAGTGTAGATTTTTTGTCAAAGTGACTTAAGTCTTACTTAATCAATGAATGAGTTTGGTCACTTATTGCATTATGAAAAAAAATCTTTGGTCGCTTTCTGCATAACTATGGTCATTTATTCATTTAGACTTTTCTTCTTCATTCTAGACTTTGTGTTTTAATCTTATGACATTTGAATTTAATAGATACTGTGCTATTTACCCATTTTAATAAAATATTATTACAAATTATTTTTAATGCTCTTTTTGTTTCAGGAACTGTAAAGAAACACTTCAAGTCCTTCTGTGGAAATTCTTCAGCCAGCTCGGTGAATCAAATTATGAGAAAGGAAAGCGTCCCTTTGAACAATACAGGTATATATAAAAATCAATCTATACTGCCTATGTTTATGATTCAAAATATATAAAGTCATATCAAATGTATCAGGCGTTGGTCATTGGGACTTTTTATGCCGTATATTTCTATGTACAACGTAAATATGTTTATCGATTCTGTGACTTCGGGATTATATTCTTTCGATTTCCAACATTATAGATAACGAACATTTGACCATAGTTATGCAGAAAGCGACCAGTGTAGATTTTTTGTCAAAGTGACTTAAGTCTTACTTAACCAACGAATGAGTTTGGTCACTTTTTGCATTATGAAAAAAATCTTTGGTCGCTTTCTGCATAACTATGGTCATTTATTCATTTAGACTTTTCTTCTTCATTCTAGACTTTGTGTTTTAATCTTATGACATTTGAATTTAATAGATACTGTGCTATTTACCCATTTTAATAAAATATTATTACAAATTATTTTTAATGCTCTTTTTGTTTCAGGAACTGTAAAGAAACACTTCAAATTACCTGCTGATACATCAATTGAAAAGGATATGAAAGTGACACTTCGATGAAAACTGAATAGTTCTTCTAACAAAGACAATTAATAATTATATGGGTTTCTTACATGTTATTTTACCATTAGCTCACGTGTTTTGATTTAGTAAGCGATTTTAGATTTAGTCTTTACTTTAGTAAGTTGTTCATATTTAATTAGTGTTTTACTGTATAGTAGAGTAACTTCCGTGGGACTTGGTTCCATCTGGTATGTACTTGTTCGGTATGTAGTTTCACTTACTTATTAGCAGCTGTTAGGTTAGGCCTGTAGAATAAAAATGGCTGTGACATACGGACGGACAGACAGACAGACATGACGAATCTATAAGGGTTCCGTTTTTTACCATTTGGCTACGGAACCCTAATTAATAACCCCTCTGGTTAAATTTGATACCCAGTACTGTATTCACTTGCAGGTGGATACATTAATAGCTAACATACCTGGGGGATAGTGATAACGAAGATAGATATGATAAGAAGACTATTTTTTTACATTAAGACTCCTGTCTTTTGCTAATTAGCTGTATTTTGTTAGGTTAGGCCTGTTGAATAATTTAATTACTAACCCATCTGGCTAAGTTTGATAGTTTTTATTATTATTGAATTGTGATATGTATTATATTGATTGTTGCCTATCTCTTTCTCTGTTGGTTTTTGCATTTTCATGTATATTATTGTATAGTTATACTCCTTTGTATTGTACATGTTGCTTGGTTTGTCTACCATTTACATTTGTGTTTAGCACACATTTGCTCAAAGGTTAACTGGAAGAGATCCCTTAAAGGGATAAGTTCGCCTTTGTACATGTTTATTCTTTTGTAATGTGTTTTTCTTGTTTTTATGTACAATAAAGTGTTTACATACATACATACATAATGTAGTAGATTTTTGTTGTAGATTATATTTTGTGTTTTCTGTGAGATTTTATAAATAAATTTTTAAATTAATAAATATGTTTATTGCATACACTTGTTTTGTTTCAGATAGATTCTTTCTTCGTACACAGACGTCAACGGGATGGCATGACGTTGACAAACGTGTACCCTATGACGTCGACACATGTCTACCCGATGACGTCTTAGTAGTGGCGTCACGCGACGTCTATTACCGACGTCGTAATGACGTCATGCGACGTGAAATGATGACGTCATGTGACGTCCATTAAAGACGTCATCCCAATGACGTCGCGTGACGTTATTAAAGACGTCATACTAACGTCATCCCAACGACCTCATGCGACGTGATCTAATGACGTCGCGTGACGTCTATTAAAGACGTCATACTAACGTCATCCCAACGACCTCATGCGACGTGATCTAATGACGTCGCGTGACGTCTATTAAAGACGTCATACTAACGTCATCCCAACGACGTCATGCGACGTTAACTAATGACGTCGCGTGACGTCTATTTAAGACGTCATACTAACGTCATCCCAACCACGTCATGCGACGTGAACTAATGACGTCGCGTGACGTCTATTAAAGACGTTATGCCAACGTCATCCCAATGACGTCATGCGACGTGAACTAATGACGTCGTGTGCCGTCCATTAAAGACGTTATACCAACGTCATCCCAATAACGTCATGCGACGTGACATACGACGTCGTGTGACGTTTGTAAACTTGTACAAATAACGTCATGCGATGACGTCATTTATGACGATAAATTTGTGACATCGTCACGTGAAACATGACGTCTGGTCTTACGTCTTAAACGACGTCTTTCTACGACGTCTTTAATCACGTCAACATATGTATCAAAATGACGTCAATAGGTGACGTCATTTATGACGATAAATTTGTGACATCGTCACGTGAAACATGACGTCAGGTCTTACGTCATAAACGACGTCTTTCTACGACGTCTTTAATCACGTCAAAATATGGATTAAAATGACGTCAAGTGGTGACGTCATTAATGACGATAAATTTGTGACATCGTCACGTGAAACATGACGTTGGCAATCACGTGATGCGACGTCTAAAATGCCCAATAATTCACGTCAATAATGACGTGACCTTGTTGTTTGGGATAGGTCTTAAACAGCCACAACGGAAGGTCAGTAGCTCCAACTTATCGCCACTTTTTAGTTGTATCAAATAGCTTATAGCGTTTTCGGTAGAAAAATAGACTTTTACTTTTTTATTAAAAAAAAATAAAAATGCGATAGTGCAAGCATTCAGTTTTGACATATATACAGCGTGTATATTTAATATAACCGCAAACTTTACGGGGTTTTACTATAGGCACTTATTAATATATTGATCCGTAAATTTATAAAAAAATCTAACTTTTTTTATCCCATATAAAATAATTTAGCACACAATGTATTTTGTTTGTTGACACTTAACATCGTGATGTCTCGACTGTCACTAGTAATAAATTTTAATAAGTGTACAGTACGATTCAAATCAGTTAACGATTCGGCTTTTACTCCTCTCTCGCACGCTCTTATCAAAATCGCATAAGTACGAGCAAGATAGATATACAATCCGAATCGTTAACTGATTTTAATCGTATTGTACGCCATACATTGCAACTCAGAAAATTTTCAAAAATTAATTACGATACGGCAGTTAACGCTAAATTATTATAATGTATATTATAAATTTATTATAAACATTTATTTCGAGCAACACAGACTCGTATAGGTATTCGATACAAAAATAGAAAATAACACATTATAACATATTAAATTACTTTCAAAACACATTACAAATTACAGCTTAAGAAAAAGAACACAATTATTATTCATTATAGGTCAATATGTCAACGCAAAAGACATATTTTACTTAACCTACTCCAGTCTTTACATGTCTGTCGCAACAGTGGCGGATATATGGACAGTTCAATCTGTTCGCAATGATCGCTAGGACGGTGTTGGAGCTGGTTCGCACAGTATTGAAACTCTTTAATCAGTTCGCAATCATCGCTAGGACGGTGTTGGAGCTGGTTCGCACCGTATTGAAACTCTTTAATCTGTCCGCAATCATCGCTAGGACGGTGTTGGAGCTGGTTCGCACAGTATTGAAACTCTTTAATCTGTCCGCAATCATCGCTAGGACGGTGTTGGAGCTGGTTCGCACAGTATTGAAACTCTTTAATCTGTCCGCAATCATCGCTAGGACGGTGTTGGAGCTGGTTCGCACAGTATTGAAACTCTTTAATCTGTCCGCAATCATCGCTAGGACGGTGTTCGAGCTGGTTCGCACAGTATTGAAACTCTTTAATCTGTCCGCAATCATCGCTAGGACGGTGTTGGAGCTGGTTCGCACCGTATTGAAACTCTTTAATCTGTCCGCAATCATCGCTAGGACGGTGTTGGAGCTGGTTCGCACAGTATTGAAACTCTTTAATCTGTCCGCAATCATCGCTAGGACGGTGTTGGAGCTGGTTCGCACAGTATTGAAACTCTTTAATCTGTCCGCAATCATCGCTAGGACGGTGTTGGAGCTGGTTCGCACAGTATTGAAACTCTTTAATCAGTTCGCAATCATCGCTAGGACGGTGTTGGAGCTGGTTCGCACCGTATTGAAACTCTTTAATCTGTCCGCAATCATCGCTAGGACGGTGTTGGAGCTGGTTCGCACAGTATTGAAACTCTTTAATCTGTCCGCAATCATCGCTAGGACGGTGTTGGAGCTGGTTCGCACAGTATTGAAACTCTTTAATCAGTTCGCAATCATCGCTAGGACGGTGTTGGAGCTGGTTCGCACCGTATTGAAACTCTTTAATCTGTCCGCAATCATCGCTAGGACGGTGTTGGAGCTGGTTCGCACAGTATTGAAACTCTTTAATCTGTCCGCAATCATCGCTAGGACGGTGTTGGAGCTGGTTCGCACAGTATTGAAACTCTTTAATCAGTTCGCAATCATCGCTAGGACGGTGTTGGAGCTGGTTCGCACCGTATTGAAACTCTTTAATCTGTCCGCAATCATCGCTAGGACGGTGTTGGAGCTGGTTCGCACAGTATTGAAACTCTTTAATCTGTCTGCAATCATCACTAGGACGGTGTTGGAGCTGGTTCGCACAGTATTGAAACTCTTTAATCTGTCTGCAATCATCGCTAGGACGGTGTTGGAGCTGGTTCGCACAGTATTGAAACTCTTTAATCTGTCTGCAATCATCACTAGGACGGTGTTGGAGCTGGTTCGCACAGTATTGAAACTCTTTAATATGTCCGCAATCATTGCTGGGACGGTGTTGGAGCTGGTTTGCACAGTATTCTAACTCTTTCATGAGTTTAACTTTTCTATGACTTGTAGCCAATACATTACGTATCGAAGACACAAATTGAAGAAGCCCGTACTGCGGCGAACCACTAGCTGAATTACGCATTCACGAACATATTTGCGTTCCGTTTAAATAAATAGGATCGGCCGTAAGATGATGTCAATAAATATTTGAGTAGACATATTGAATTCATAGGTTTCTGCTAAACTAAATTAGTTATTGGGTACGCAGTTGGTACGTAGTTAAATTCCACATTTCTAGAGATACTTATAATTATATTACCTATGTACTTTTCTGATATAATATAGAATAATCTGTATGAGGCTCTGTGAACAGAAAATCGAAAAACTGAGTCGACACAAAAATATATAAATGTCGAACCTACTCACTAGAGAAATGGGGCCTGCAAGCGAGAACAACCGAACATCTGGACATACGAAAGCAATTTAGGATAAATTGATACGGAGATACTTCGCTTGAAAAGTATCTGTACTTAACCATCATTGGATGCTGAATTATGTCAATAAAATACAGTAGAATTCATACTTTGCTTTCTTTGTTTACAGGTAAGTTGAGCGAATCAAGTATACCTACTTACCTACAGGCTAAAAGCTCAGGTAAGTACCATATACCTAATTAGTACACATTAATTCCAGATGAGTAAATTTAAATCATTTAACCGAACTAAATTCATTAAAAACGGCTGTTCAATTATTTTTTTTAATTCAGCCTGATTGCTTAAACTGCCGTTTCGCAGTCTTGCATTACACATTCATTCCTCCTAATGAATGGAATATCCCCACCGCGGCTCTCCCGTGTTTAGTATAAAAATCCCAATTAAAATTTGCACTAAGCACTAATTGGAATAACTAACGAGACCCGACCCTAATTCACACCACGTCACAGCTGTCATAACTAAAACAGTATTTCATAAACCAAGTGATCAAATATCAAAGAAGATCAAAGCACAAAAAAAATGTACATGTAACCTTGCGGAAGAGTATTTCATATTAATATTTAGTTCGAAACACAAGTATCTTTCGAAATGTTTTTGAATGTGGGGAAAAATAAACAACATTGTTTAAATTTAATAGATACAAAGATTTTTATCTATTTAATTTAATTATTACTTAGTCTCTTAAACAGGGAGGCGTGGTCGACTTATTTCGTTATTGGTACGGAAACCAGACCAACCAAGTGAGGTGGGCAGACGCTCACTCGGACGTGTACAGGTTGAAGTGTGGGGTACGACAACCTTGTCTCTCAGTTCTCAGTTCACCCAGATTATTTAACCTTTACATGGACGAGTTGATCGCTAGGCTCCGCAACACAGGTATTGGCTGCTCAATAGGAGGAACAGTAGTCAATAATATTAGTTATGCAGACGATATGGTGTTGCTGAGCCCAGCGATTAGCGCTCTTGTAAAAATGTTAAATGTTTGTGAGGAGTATGCGGTGAGCCACGGCCTCAGGTACAACACAAAAAAGAGCGAGCTCTTAGTGTTTAAAACGGGAAACAGGACCCCCACTACAGTTCCTGCTGTGTATCTGTGCGGGGCTCCTCTTAGAGAACAGAGTATCTCGTTTCAAGTACCTGGGGCATTGGATTACCGATAACCTTCTAGACGATACCGATATGGAGAGGGAACGCAGGGCATTGGCAGTAAGAGTCAATATGCTGACACGCAGGTTTGCACGATGTAATAAAGACGTGAAAACAACTCTTTTTAAGGCATTCTGCCAAACGTTTTACACGTGCAGCCTGTGGATAAGTTATACCAAAAAGACGCTCAATGCCCTGCGCGTCCAATATAATAACAGTTTCAGAATGCTGATGGGATTGCCTCGTTTCTGCAGTGCGTCAGGCATGTTCGCGGAGGCGCGAACTGATAGTTTTAGTGCGATCATTCGCAAGCGCACCGCTTCCCTGATGCGCCGTGTGCGTGACAGTCCTAACAGCCTTCTCAAATTGATTTGGGAGAACCCTGCTTGTGCTTACTGGAATCACTGGAACCTGTTGCACATGGGCTCTCGAGGCATTGTGTATAACATTTTTTAAGCACTGTTGCCATTTAGTTTAGTTTAATTTTATTTTGTTTAATTCTAACATCTTTAATTAATTTTCTTTTGTTCAATTCTAACTTATATTCTGTTTAATTCTAACATATTATGGACCATTGTCTGAATTAAATGATTTTGACTTTTGACTTTGACTTTAAACGTTTCAATTCAAATGATATCCTTACATTCCTCGCTTCGCTCGTCGTTGTACCCATGTAGGTAACCGTGACTCTGTGACAGTGTTTCTTTTTTGTTTGAGCAATTCGAATATATAGCAAAACCTATTATATCCCATGAATATTAAACTGGATAATACGAGTATTTAGAAACAACAATAAATATGCGTTCTGTATAAGGCTAGGAGTCTAATTGTATATAATTAGAATTGCCTAGTGATAAATAATTGCCACAAGTGCTAATTAAAAAACAAGTCAAGTGCGAGTCGGACTCGCGCACCGAGGGTTCCGTACAAACACTTTCCATCCTAAAGTGGTTAAGTTAAGTTTGCACCTGGTATGTATAGCGCTCCATACAAATGAGGTGCAAAGTTAACGCAACCAATCCCATTTGTTGTATTCCCATACCCCCCTTAAATATTTATTTTATTTTATTTTCAGTATTTGTTGTTATAGCGGCAATAGAAATACATCATCTGTGAAAATTTCGACTGTCTAGCTATCACCGTTCTTGAGATACAGCCTGGTGACAGACGGACGGACGGACGGACGGACAGCGAAGTCTCAGTAATAGGGTCCCGTTTTTACCCTTTGGGTACGGAACCCTAAAAAGTACATTGCAGTGGATCACATTTCATTTTTCGTTTATAATTTAACCTGTGTCCTGTGTGTGTGTCAATAAAATATGGTAAGTATGTCCACATTATAAACCAAATCGATAAAAAGATTCTATTAACAATATTGCCTAGTGATTTCAAACCGTGTACTGTGCCAGGGCGCAAATTTATTTTACACCCAGAGGTGTTTTCTCGCGCGCTAAATTCGCTGCGACTTGTGTAACTGACACTCGCGCTTTTGTTCCTGGAGACGGGTTATTTGCCCCGAATAGCGAATAAATTTCCACTTTGTTGTAGTGTCAGGTCGGCTTTTATTAATTCTGTTTCAACTGGAGATTTGATTAAGTAGAAAATTAGATTTATTCTCAAATGAAAGTTTGAAATAGAAAGGATTATATTTCTTTAACTTCTTTTGGTGTTTAAATAAAACAATTTAAACGGATTATATCGCGACTATTAATTGTTTAAGCCTCCCTGACGTTTCGGTACCTTTACAGATACCGTTGTCAAAAAGGTTGACTGAGAAAAACACAATTTCTTTTGGTGTTTTGATTTATTTTATTATAACTACTCAGTTGCTTTTAATCAAAATCGTAAGTGAAATTGATATTGTTTTGGTTATCAGTAAATCTAGCCTAAGTGAACCGATGATCTGGTCAGGAATCCATTGAATGAAGACGGCGCATGATTGGTTGTTGTGGAGAACTTTAACCACTGACACCAAGTCGAAGGACCGAGGGGCAGATTACTTCTTTCCATTCATATAATATTGATACATTTATGATAAAAAAATATATCTTATTATTCTTATTACTTACCTATTAGTCAGCTTATGAAGCCCTTTCATTTAATACTCCACACGTAGTAACTTTCATTAAATACCATGCATAAATTGTTAACGGCCTGCACTAAAAATGACGACTTCTCAAAATGTTCTTAGGTTTCAGAAGGATCATCCTGCCATAAAAGAACTCTCGAACGTCAAATGTTGTATATTACAGTTTTAAAACACAGTCCACTTTGACTTTACTGTATAAATAACACTCTAAAGACTCATCACTTCACAGCGAAACTTATGTCGGTTAATAAAATACAGCAAACTTGTCTTTTACGTCACGCTGATATGAAATTATACTTTCGCATGCAGCGAGATAGGCGGGAAAGTTGGACTTTCCTGGACGAAGTTAAAACGCAAGTTGCCTTGGGACTTACCCACACCGAACTCATTTAAGTTTATGCAACACTGTTAGTTTTATTAAAATTATAAATTATGCTCGCTGTATCAGAAATGAATGCTGTTTTGATATTGAACTAGAAATGTTGTAAACTGTCTGTTATGTGGGTTCAACAGTTTATATAAAAAAAATCTTTACAATATGAAATTAAAAAGAGGTACTTACACGATGAGATAAATACTAAATAAACTAAATACTAAAATAAACATAAAAGTATTATAAAAATACCGGCATTTTATCGTTAGCTCGGCCACCTACAAAGAATGGAAGAGGATCGCGCGGTAAAAAGAGCATACTTGGGGCAGCCAACCGGTCGTCCAGGTACCGCTGGGGAAACGTGGTGGAGGTGGATCTGCGTAAACTTCAAGCCGAAAACTGGCAAGAAACTGCGTAGGATCGGGAGAAGTGGCTCTCGTTTCGGAGGCTAAGATCCTGCTTGGGTCACTGAGCCAAAATCAGTAATTAGAGTAGTTAAATAGTTAGTTAGTTATAAAAATAACACTTCTTCGAGCAGATCTGCCTGTGGCATGGTTCCCATTACACTTGCAGCGTTACCTCTCTGAACGGCAAGTTCGATCCTTCGCGAGAGGTAAGTGCCAGCTTACTCCCACCTGAAAGGCCAACAACGCACTTGTGACTCCTCTGGTGTTGCACGTGTCTATGGGCGACAGTAATATGTTGATTTTTACTTTTTGAACTCTTAGAGACTGTATACATCTCTAAGAAACAGCTTAGTGTAGTATGACACTCAGAGACTTTATACATCTCTGAGGAAATTTAATATTTTTAAAATATTTTATTGCATGCTATGACGCCTAGAGACCATATACATCTCTAAGAAATTTAGGTTTAATAA
This sequence comes from Apotomis capreana, assembly GCA_947623375.1. Classification (NCBI taxonomy): domain Eukaryota; kingdom Metazoa; phylum Arthropoda; class Insecta; order Lepidoptera; family Tortricidae; genus Apotomis; species Apotomis capreana. The sequence goes on from OX392514.1 coordinate 3,504,805, forward strand.
TTATTTTCTATTGTAAATTATTCACGTTGACGCCTAGAGACCTTATACATCTCTGTGGAATTAAATTAATTAAGTTATTTTATTTTATTGCATGTTGTGACATCCAGAGACTTTATACATCTCTGGGTACCTACCTATATTTAATATTTTAAATTTATCGTTAAAATTGTATTTTAATGTTCCTACTTAACATTGATTTGGAGTATCTTACATCTCCACCAGTCTCCATCTGTAACAGTGTAATTAGTTATAACACTACAAATGTATCATGTAATTGTTTTAAGCATTATTTACGAAAAAAATTACTTACTGTTGAGTTTCTTTCGGCTTTCTTCTCAACAGCGGTCTCCTCTTGCGAAATGCCGGTAGATTCACAATTTGACTTGTAAAAGTGCCCCTGTGGCCTACTTACTGAATAAATTATTTCATTATTTCATTTCATTTCATTTCAATCGCTTTCCATCAGGCGATCCGTTTGCTTGTTTTCGCCGCAAAAAAGCTTTTGGGTGCCCCGTGGCGTCGACCAACCGCGACGACAAGGCCTTTCTGAAGCTTTTCATGTCGACTGACCAAGGTCCTTAAGCCTCCACTGCGAGCGCCTCAAACACGTGATCCTTTGAAAGGCATGAATATTTATTGTAATATAGTCTGAGCTACTCTCAGAGGGTGATAGAGCGCGCTATGCTCACGGGGATCCTGAAATTACCGATAAAAAAGTGCCGTGATTATACGTTACACAGTATATTCATTTAGATACTCCACACGCGTTCCACACTCAAGTTCACATTAATACGATTTCAACCCCCATATCCCCGTCATTTTGATAAAAATATCTAAATGTATCTACTCACTCCTGTAGCCCGGAAATAATCCTAGTGCTGGTTATATTCCCAAACAAATTCCGACTCACTGGTACGAGTAGTGAGGTTTAAACAGCCTTGATACATCATGTCTAAAAAAATAATGCTCACAAATGTTCACGAGAGTAATCAATGTAGGCGAAAACAACCAGAAATCTGGACGAAATAATTATCGGCCAAGCTGAAACTGAGACGCTTCGCTCGCTCAATTAAGCTCTTCCCGAAGTTGCATATATTAAAATTCAGCGTATTTTTACGCAGACCAAATAACTATACCTAGAACTAATTAAGTTACAAACGATAGTTTCCGTGTAAAAAATAAAGTCCTAAAATAAATAGAGTTAGAAAGGACCTTCACAGTAGAAAACGACCGTTAGTCTCAAACATATTGAAATTAATCGCGGTGGCGGCCTACCGAACACTATTTTCGGTGTGTCGACTGATCGGCTCTCCTGATGATGAATCGCGTACCGATTCGAAACATGACGAGCGATATTCGACTTCTACGACGTGATTAAACCGGTTGATGTATTTGAATAGACCACAGTCTTGTCTGCTGCTTTCTGTACAGACGACGTCACGAAACAAAACTTGGTAATATTATCCTCAGTAACCGGAAAGTAATACCTCCTTCCAGGCAATTCATTACAAGGAAAGGCAGTCACAATTAGTCTGGGTAACAAATGGCTGCATTTTAGTTTGTGACCATTCGGGCCTTTAGAGTTCCTTAGTCGGTAAAAGGAACCCTTATAAGATTTATTTCTTATCTATCAATAACTTATAAGAACGGTTTTTTTTAGTATCGAGATGAAATATTTAAAAAGTATGCAATGTTTTCATTTTTTTTTTTATTAAGGGTGAAAAAAAATGTTTTAGGTGACAAACAAGCATGCTGCCCGTCTGAGCAGTTACTGCCGCCTATGGACGCTTGTAACGACAGGAGCGTCACACGCGCGTTGCAGAACCTTTAACTACCTACCCAAGTAGCACAATTGGGTCTAAATAGCTCGTATATCATATCTAATTAGATGCTTAAGTGAAATTTACCACCATGACTAAGTGCTATATAGGTGGCAAGAACCCTTATGCCACCAGTATAGAACCAAAAGGAGAAAAATTGCAGCCTATTTTTGGTGCTAAATAGAATCCATAAGAGATCTCACAATAACCTTAAGTGCAAATTAGAACTATGGGTGAAAGTTATGCGTCCATAAGAGATCTCACAATAACCTTAAGTGGCAATTAGAACTAAGGGTAAAAGTTATGCGCAGTGAACGAATGAAAACATTTCAGTTCGGTCAATGAGTGATAAATGAGTCGCCAAAATTATCTTTGAGTGGCGAGGCAACTGTCAAATTGAAGTAATACGTGATCTGCCATATTCATTTTGGATTTATATGTCTGTTTGATGAGTGATTAAAACTTTACGTTATACAAGCATCGAAATAAGCACGAAATTCTTGCGAATTTTTTTTTACTGTGAAACTATAGGATGTTTTCTTTGTAAATTTCGACGCGCCCTTCATTTGATCAGGAATATTAAAAAAGAGAGTGCTAAATTAAATAAGGAATAGATACTGATAAGAAATAAAACTGTTAAAACCTGACCTAATGATTGTAGGTTACGTACAATGTTAAAGTAACATCGTCACAACTATCAAAAGTCTGTGATTATGCGTCAGTGTGATAAAATTCTGGTTAAAATAATCAATTTTCATAGGCTTCCATTTGTAAACATGGCGAAACAAAAACCGTCCAAGAGCATGTCGGGCCACGCTCAGTGTAGGGTTCCGTAGTTGGCCATCCTTCACAATAGACAATAAAATCGAATTTAAATTACGAGAAAGATTTCAAGCTCTATAAAAGGTCGTAAACGCCAAAGTAACTGTAATTACTTATTACCTTCTAGAAGTTATCAATTATACGCACCAGATTGAGCGAAATGTTTTAATGCAGTATGGCACTTAACTAATATGTGTAACGTTCGAAGTATAAGAACACCGCGGGGCACTTACGTCATTTAAAAGAAAATTATGAATTTTTGCGATAACTCAAAAACGGCTCGACCGATTTTATTCAATATAGTTTTCATTGAAAGTACTAATAGGGCCTTATTTTCATGAATTTTTCCATAATTTTTTGACCCGTGGTTGAGAAGTTAGAGGGGGGGGACACTATTTTTTGGATTTACCGAGCGAATATTTACAAAACTGCTGACTTTATCAAAAAATGATCTTTGAAGGCCCCTATTGTTTTTAAAAGACCTATTCAACGACACCCCACACGCTAGTGTTAGAACGAAAAAAAAAATCACCCCCACTTTAGGTGTATGGGAGGTACCCGAAAAAAAGTTATTTTTTTAGTTTTTATTTTACCGTTATGTCGGCGTGATACATACGAGTACACATACCAAACTTCAGCTTTCTAGCACTTATGATCACGGAGCTAAGCCGCGGACGGACAGACGGACAGACGGACATGGCGAAACTATAAGGGTTCCTAGTTGACTACGGAACCCTAAAAAAGATCCTACAGTGTTTATTTTCACTTATTTGTTCCTTATTTGGAACTATCAAGTCTAATAATCACTTATTTGTATCTTGCGAGTGGCAAAGCAGTGAATGATATTACCAATAGTAATTATTTGCTCTTTTGTAGACTATTAAACAAGCAAGACTATTAAATATATTTTGACAAGGCGCAAATAGGAACAATAATAGAACTTTTAGTTCGTTAGTGGTTCGAAATAAGTGAAAATAACTGCTTTTGGTTCCAAGAACCTCCTACTGACACCTATTTATGCGTTGGAGTGGCAATAAGGTACTTCTTAGGCCTTAAAGTTGCAATATTTTTTGGTTCCAAAAGAGCCGTAAAATTATCCCTTTAGCCACTATTGGTGATATAATTCGCTATTGTACTAGTCATTTGGAACTTTTAGTTCCAAATAAGGGTATGTTCCCACTTATATGTAAAAGTTGCTTATAAGTGATTGTAAGGCCTTATATAGCACTATTGCTTCTTATTGAGTGACAATTTGAACCTGCATGCAACTTTAAGTAGCAAAATCGACTTTATCCCACCATAAGTAATAAAGTAGAAACAAAAAACGTTCCTATGCAACTACAAGTGATAGGATGAACTCATATACAGTTTTGAGTGGTGTTTAAAGCTATAAGTTGTATCAAACACTGTTAAACCACTCATTTAGAACTTAAAGCTATAAGATAAGCTGCAAAATTCACTAATGTGCTGCTTGGGTATTTACTCCCCTCTTGAAGAATCTCATAGTGTAGCCCCCTTTTGGTACATACTAGAAAAACAATAGACTTCATGTTGAAATGCGTTAGCTCTAAATGCAAGCCAGAAGATTACATAAATGAAAAACGTTCAAATATATTTATTCATGATCATGGATCGAGAAAATATTCGTATAGAATGAGACAACTTCTTGGATTAAAATAATGCTTTTTATGTGTTACCTCGGAGTATTTCGAGTGGAGATAATTAAATTAACTGATACCGAATCGCCTGAATATTCGAATCGCGACTTCTGAGATTTTTCCGATATCAGACAGACATTATATTGAATTAGGCCCCTGGTATTTAAGAATAACCTAATTTTCTTAAGTTTAACTGAAAACATGTGAAAATCGCACTTTTCCTGTTGTAAAATATGTAATACATACGAAACGAGTTTTCTGACATCGTAGAAGTCGAATATCGCTTGACATGTTTCGAATCGGTTCGCGATTTATCATCAGGAGAGCCGATCAGTCGCGGCGGCGGCCAACCGTGCACTGCGTTTCGCAGGTAGGTATTTTAATATTTCTTACTCACGGCACAGAATAAAGCTCACGGTAGTTTTCTGTGTTAAATTTTCCAATATTATATATATTTTATTTTTTAAGCGTACTGCTAGCATAAAATAGATGTTTATTATAGAAGCGAAAAATTCGATACTTTGGCTAGCGGCTTTGATGGCATAATTGGTAATGTACCCGTCCGGCCCGGAAAGCCAACGGCGATTTTTTTTTCGCCTCTTTTAAACAGTTAATTTTGTGTTTAAATAAAACATTTTCACGCGTATATTAATTATTTCGGTAGTTTTAAATCTGTAACCGTCGCGGAAATCGAAGAAAATAGTATTGAATTTTGTGGTTTAAGAATTTATTACATAAATTATTTACAAAATTCACTTATATGAGGTAAATTATATATAATTTTATTTTACCCTTAACAAACTTCGACACATCTTTTCCTATAGACAAAGAAGTAGCGAAACCGTCATAAAGAAACTAGTTCCATTCTTATTTCCACAAAATCAGATCCTGTTTCTTACATTAGCGAGATAAGAGCTTCAAGTTTCAATGGATATTCAAGGCGGTTAAAACTGGTTGCGATATTTCAGACTAGTTGGAACTGGTTGGAACTAGTTTGAGATCTGAAGTGTCATTGTACTTGGAGATTGTTTCTGATACGAGTACTGTTCTTGCCGAGATGATGTAACTGGGATGTTTTCGTTAGTAAACTTTAAGAGGCAGTTAAGTTTGTTGTTTAGTTATCTAATACTGTCTCATGCGTAAAATATTATACCAACTTTTAATTACCGTTTTACTAACTTAAATGAAAACAATCATTGGATTTTTGGCATCAAGTGGCTCGCCTGCTTATAAACCTATATATTTACGATATTTACTAAAGGCTGATGCTGAGGAGGTATCCTCCTATTTTTTTGTGCGAGCGACTGAGCGAGCAAAGTGCTCCATTTCAGCTCAGACAAAAATGCTTTCGTGTGTCTCTTTTAGCCGTTTTAAAACTGAATCGCGAGGCTTACATCACAGAGCTACTAGTTTTATTTCAATTCAAAAAGAAATGGTCCGAAACATATTTTACGCAAGAATTATTGAATTCATTAATTAAATTCGTTATTTTGGAATGCAAACGCCATTCAGAGACAAACTAATTCGTCATTTTTAGCCATTTCTGTCCATGCAATCATTCACAGGATACATTTAATATTAGAATTTCGAAAATGCAAAATAATTTTATTCCAATTTCATGAGTTGAATTTCATATATTCAAGATGGATGTTAGGGAAAGCTTATGACTGAACTACTACCTCAAATTACATACTAACCAAACCTGCCAAGTAAATTTCGGCAAAGTAAATGTTTGCTCAAAAGACCAGCCCGTGTTTCCTCGCTGTTTTCAATTTCTGTATGTTAGTCCTTGTTGCACGTCAAAAATTAAGGCAACATGTATTTTTCTAATTTCAATATGTTATTGTACAGTACTTTAACAGTTTCAAAAATTGTAATATGTATTTTTCTTTTACAAACAATGAAACAAATAATAGCCGATATTAAGCATTTTAAACACCCCCGAAATAAGTAGGCGCCTAGTCATCATGAGACCCTCATTCAATGAGTGATATAGAAAATGCTAATAAAATGTAATATAAATACAAAATTTATAATTCTTGGTTTTAATATTGGTTGAGACCTTGCCACTTGCTCCAATTAAAACATAGCTAAGAACCATCGTGATGATTTAAAAAAGCGCACTCAAATCGGTACATCCGTTAAAGAGCTACGAGGCCACATACAGACACACAGACATAAGTTAAACTTATAACATCCCACTTTTTTCGTCGGGGCTTAGACATACTGAGCTAAACCATTGATACAAAAAATTGCCAAAACTATTGATTTAAAGATAATTTTTAACAAAAAAAAGAACCGACTTCAGTAAAACTAAAAAACCAGAAATAACCCGTTCAAGTACAGATTACATTTGACTCACCCTTCGAAGTCGATCCCAAACCACTCAGTTCTTATATTTATAGTTATATTATAGTTTACGCGAGGTTTGGCACCGACTTCGAAGGGTGAGTCAAATGTAATCTGTACTTGAACGGGTTATTTTTGGTTTTTTAGTTTTACTGAAGTCGGTTCTTTTTTTTGTTAAATTTTTTTTTTTTTTGCTTTTTAGTGATTCATATAAAAGTTTTAGTGGCCAAATCCTATTTACTTAATGTAAATGCTTGACTTTATCAATAAATTACCGAAAGCGCCGTACATGTCCCTATAACATTTGAAGAGTTCCCTCGATTTCTCCAAGATTCCATCATCAGATCCCGACTTAGTGCCAACGGGACCAACTCGGAGTTATACGCTTTCGATTAAAAAAAAAAATTTGAAAATCGGTTCACGGTTCTCGGAGATATCGAGTAACATACACACAAAAAAAATAAAAATTAGTTCGAATTGAGAACCTCCTCCTTTTTTGAAGTCGGTTAAAAATTAAAAAAATGAGTTACCTAGTGGAAGAGACCGGGATTCGAACCCGGTACCTCTGGATTGCCGGTCCAGCGCGTTAACCACTTCCCTACCCTAACTCCTAAGCAACCTAACGATTTTTTCCTTATTCTTTGTGTGTCAATCTTGACATTGTTTATTTGACTTAGCATTGACATTTGTATAAGAGGTTTAATATAAAAATTGTGCCCACCCACATTAAAAAAAAAGACTACAAATTTCATAAATTTATAATACTGACCTAGCACAGCACTAGAAAACTAAACAAAAGTTGTAAAATATAAGCGGCAATTATATTTTATAGACACCAGTTATTTATTATCAACTTTATGGTACCTATATTATAAAGCGATGATATCTAGAAGCTCTAAACTTGGTACAAATAAATAGAGGAACTTCAAAACTAAAACAACAACAATAAATACTCTCCGAGTACAAGTTTTTGCGGTTATGCACATAATTAAAAGAAACCAAATAAAACTATAGTCGGCGGTTTACAATACTATATTTTCCTGGCGGCTTTTCACGCAGACGGATAAAGTGTGCCCATTTATTTCAATTCCTGATTAGCCATCTCATGAATAACCTCAGCCTAAGTCCTATGCTAATATCTACTCGTAGGCTAAATTACTTAAAAGTCTTACGGAAATCTAGCTTCAACCCTTTGGCCCGAAAAGCCGTAATGACATGGTTACCAATTCAGCTCCAACCATTTATTATTTATATTTTTCGACTTAATATAAAAAAATGAAGTTTGTTCGCTTCTGCATTCGCTGACCACGTTAGAACCGGGTGGGTGCTGAATATTCATCCTCCATTATAATAATAGACGGCAGCCAATCCTGTTATCGTTATATTATTAAACGTTTTGAAAATAATCTAATGAAGTGGCAAAGAAAAACAACTTGGTGGTAAATAGCTTTGACTTTTGTCTCGTTTTAAAACTTAAATTTGAAACTCTCGTGTGTTTTAATCCACGGCTTTTAATAACCCTGCGCCAAATGCTAGTTCCTGTTTGGGACTATGGTAGATTGTAGAGAATGCCTTATGACATTAAGTCATAAGGCCGCCCTTCACCTGGCCCATCACCTATGATGGAGAGCTACACGTCCCGCCTAACGACCTGGCGATAGAACCGGTCGCGTCGAAGACCTGACGCTCGAACTGCTTTTCGCCCTCTGGACGCGCCGTCGCCGTTTCGTCCACATTCGCGCTCCAGGGACGTGGGGTATTCCGGAAGCTGCTCGGCGACATTCTTGTACACTGACCTTTTAGCTAGGCCGAACTCATTTGCCTGAGATCGTTAGGACTATTTATCTACGTTAAATACTAAACTAAAACTTAAACTAAATTCTATAGAATCTTAAAACTAAACTTAAATTAACTTAACTAAATTCTATTTAATAAGAATCTTAAAACTGAACATAAATTAACTTAACTAAATACTAAATAATATAATTAATTGGACTCAACTTATCTTAATCATTAGATCTAAATCCTGCCTTGCTTTTAGTTTTCATAAAGTCGAAAATAGCGAGTAGAATAATATTTAGGTAAGAAAATATTTAGTTGAATAAAGTTGTAATTGTTATTTTTTAAATCTTGTTTTTTTTGTTCCGTATTAGGTCCTTAAGCTAAAGAGACTTTTATTTATACTAGTTTATTGTACTATAAAGTTTAACTTAATAAATAAAGTTATAGTTATAGTTAAGCCAAAAGCGAATACTCACAACACAAAGTTAAGTTAAAGGACTGAAAAACGACACTTACAACGACGGTAGAAAGCCTATTTGGTTTAACCGACATTTTTTTTTTACTTTACATGAGAGCGAGCTCATTCGACGGAGACAAATCTGCCGATTCCAATGATATATATTATGTAACTCAACCAAATAGCCTTTCAACAGTCGACAATTTTGAAGTCTCGTTTCTTAGCATTTATTATGAGTATATACTATTTGCGTTAATGTAGTGTTTATGATATATAATAACTGTAAGATTAGGAACTCCAACTTAATGCCTTCTCTATTATGCTTGATATGCTTGTCTGCGTCGTATAATTATCTTCTAAAGTTTCCCTTTGAAGCCGGCGCGTTGTTTTAACTTGTTGGGCAACACGAGTTTAGGTGTGTAGTTTAGGAGTGTAATATGTTTTCACAAACAGGAAAGTAAGTATGAAATTCCATTATCGTCCGCTGTTCTTAGATTTGGTCACTAACATTATACTGACCAAGGAAAATTTACATACAGCCCACCACCTAGATTCTGCGAAATAAAAAATATAAAAAACTAACTCAAGAATCCTCTCGCTTGCCGGTAACGCATTATTATGTGTTTGCTCGCTTTATTTAAAACAAGGCAATATCATTATTTTACACCGTTATCATATATTATTATATTCTATTCTCCTTGATTTGTGGCAACTGCATACCGTTATCATACCGCTATACCAAAACCAAAAGTTCCTACTGTCAGTTAAATCTGGCGAGATCCTCTTTACTGTCTGTTACTGCTTTGTACAGTGAAACGCTAACTTACCTCAAACGTTACCTCATAAAAGGCAAGCTTGTTCAAAGGCAACTTCGAAGCATGGTTTCCCATCTGCAAAGTTTCGCCAGATTTTAATTTGTCCGAAAGTAATTTTACCTGAAACCCGTAATATTCTCAGGGTTTCATAAACATCGTTTTAAAGAACCCATTAGGTCAAGTTAGGTTTGTTTTATGATTCTGAAAAAATTACAGTTTTGAATTAGAATATTTTCGGACGAATGAAATGAGATGGGAAACAAAAATTTGTGTTTGAGATTGGTTTGGTTACCTGTTTAAAGACCAAGTCTGTAAAGTTTAGTCATTACGTTATTTAGGTCCGTAATTGTAGCAGGAAGACATTTCCGTTACTTTTAGTCATTTCTGTACATACAGGCACTTCCGTGTATGTCCATGTCCGTACCATTGATGTATTTTTTTCTCATTTTTAATCAAAACATTAATTAACTAAATTACTCTTAACTTATTACTAATCAACACTGTGTTTCATTCAAGGTGGCCTATTTTTGAGAGCCTAAATACATTATCTTTCGACTATATTATAGTGAACCAAATTAAACTTTAAAAGTAAAAATTAAAAAGTTGAGCCCTACCTCAGCAACGTGCATAAATAAGAAAATACCTTTATCACAATGTGAACCCAAAACGATCCAACTTGATACAGGATCCAATTGCGTTTACGTCATTTGACTAGAAGGATAGTGTGGCTGCGGCTTAATGCATCTGAGATGTTACACGCCCCCTGTGTTAAGGAGAAGTATAGGTTATTGCAGGCTGAGTTTTCGGCTTACAATGCGCCTATTTTGCGTCAGTTAAGGAGAAGTAACGATGTTCATAATTATTTATGCACTATAGCTCAGCGAGTACTGCCTGATCGGCGCGGTATTACAGAACCAGTGAGCGTAGTTCTATACAAATCAATACAAGGCAACAAATCCGTTCGATGCGGACGCTGCGGTCCGGGGTCAGTGTACACGCAGCTTAAGAGAAAATAAACTGCTCACATGTGATAACATTTGTTACATAAGAACGACGTAAAAAAAGGCCGTAAAGATTCGCCCAGCCGTCATAGGCCCGAAGAAAAGCTGAAAATTGTATGCATGTAATCAGACCCAACGTTATTTAATAAACAAAATCAATGTTTGAATACATAAACGGGTTTATTCACGTCGTAGAAGTCGAGTATCGCTCGACCTGTTTCGAATCGGTACGCGATTCATCATCAGTCGCGGCGAGTTGGCCGTCGAAACATGTCGAAACGATATTCGACTTCTACGACGTGAGTAACCCGTTTATGTATTTGAATACGTCTGAGACTCACGATGGTTTTCTATGTAAATAAATGTTACTTTACGTGTTCGGTAAATAGAACCAAAAACGCCTTAACATAATACGAGCTTTTCTGTTCCTGTTATTTTCGGGGCGGGGTAAATTGGCTGATTTACTATTTAATGATGCTCATGTTCGCGTAATCCAGGTTCTAGTTGCAGGGATTTAGCTTGTTAGAGCGGCCGATGTTTTTGAGGAAAATGAGCTAGTTTCTGATAATTGGCTGGAGACGGCACTAAATCGTCAGGAGTGGCGAAATCTCTTATCGGAGGCCAAGACTCACTTTGGGTCACTGAGCCATCGGAGTAAGTAAGTAAGTATCCATAGATACCCCACACGTATGTGTTTGATGAAAAAAAAAATTTTGCGTTTCAGTTCTAAGTATGGGGAGCCCCTAATATTTATTATTATTTTTTTATTTTTGCATCAAAATCTTAATGCGGTTCACAGACAATAGTCAATAGTCATTTATTCAATAAACAATATAAATTGTGTTTGAAATAGTGGTATTAAAATTAATTTACATCTTAACAATACAACAATAAATTAATAATTTGGCACTGTACGTACATGAAAATCAAACTACATCACAAAGAAGAGTATTAAATTAAAAATTATGTCACAAAATAGGTATATCACAAAAGGAAAAATACAAATTATTTCGCAAATTAGATATATAAGTGTAATATAATCATTTCCGATATCAATTAATAAATTAAATTTCAAATTAATAATTAATTAAAATAAATCATAAAAAAAAATTACCATCGTTCATTAAATAATATCATAATTGTTAACCGAATTCATCAATCGAGTAGAAACATTTCATTTAACACAGAATACATCTACCTACCAAGTTTCAACAGTATAGCTCTGATAGTTTCGGAAAAAAATGGCTGTGACTTACGGACGGACAGACAGACGGACAGACGGACAGACAGACAGACATGACGAATCTATAAGGGTTCCGTTTTTTGCCATTTCGCTACGGAACCCTAAAAACGGGACCCTATTACTGAGACTTCGCTGTCCGTCCGTCCGTCCGTCTGTCACCAGGCTGTATCTCAAGAACGGTGATAGCTAGACAGTTGAAATTTTCACAGATGATGTATTTCTATTGCCGCTATAACAACAAATACTAAAAATAAAATAAAATAAATATTTAAGTGGGGCTCCCATACAACAAACGCGATTGGTTGCGTTAACTTTGCACCTCATTTGTATGGAGCGCTATACATACCAGGTGCAACCACTTAAGGATGGAAAGTGTTTGTACGGAACCATCGGTGCGCGAGTCCGACTCGCACTTATTTAATTAGACACCAGACTAAAGTAACCTTTCCGATGTGTCAGTTTGGAGTTACTACATTTTAGAAAGAGTAAATTTTAATAAAAAAATGAATACTTAATAAAATAATTAGTAATCTTAGGTAAAATATAAAAAAAGTGATAACGTCCTCTTTCTAGGCGGAATACAGAAAAGTAACAAAATTGTAGTCTTAAAAATATGAAATCTTGTGAATTTTGAACGCGAAAATCTTTTTTTCAAAATCGATACTTATATGACGGTTGAAAATGAAGAAGAAATCTACCATTCGAAAAACGTTAGCGTGGTAACCCAATAACAGACGTGAAGTTTGAGTTTCACACAGTAACGAGTATGTGTAGGTCGTTGAAATAGCCAATTCTAAATAATATGTATTCTCTGTTGGCCTTTGCAACTCCTAGAGTGTATTAAAAGTTGCATTAACCCTAAACATCGCAAAATAAAAAAGAACACGAGGTTTAAACCTCGGTGCTGTTAAAAATTAACAAAAAAAAACCGTTTACATAAAAAACAAAAAACCAAAAATATGGTAAAAAAATAAATAAACTTACATCGTGAAATTAATGGTTAAGTTGGCTTTTTTCTTAAAACTTAGTAATAGCTGCTATACCTCACGTAACACAGATATACTTAACGTATACTGGGTGAGTGAGTGTATTTGATTACCTAAATATTTTGTTATCCTCGATGCAATGTTAGCTACTACAAAACCACACGACACAGCTGACTGATTTAAAACTACAGTTTGCACGTTTAATGGCTCACATAAATTTAGTTTAAGCTCAAGCATGGCAAACATCCAAACAGCACTCGTAGCGAGGGTAATACTAGCAAATGTATAATAGGCTGGGTGCAATTTTAGGAAGAACATAATATTGTTAAAATTATCGTGAGACATCTATAATAATAAATATAAAAACGTATTTCGAACTTATATGGAACTCTTCATCAGGGACAGCTATCCGTGCTGCTACGCGACTCACGGCCCACTTCCCCACACGGCCCTCTTTTGGGAAGATTTTTTTTTCGATAGTCATTGTTGTATTTACAAACTGCAGGTCATTCATTTTTCCTTGCCATGGTTTGTCCATTTTATATTTCATGTGTATATTTTGGAAGTGAAACTTCTAATGCGACTTCCAACAAGGTTGCGTTAAACGTTCAAAGCAACAATCCCACGGACAATGCGACGGATTTAAGGTTATGTCAAGGTACGTCTCTTGTGAATATCAATTCTGTGGCTCTAGTGAAAAGGGGTTAAACTCGAAAAACACTACTTTACAGGAGACGCAAAAAACCGTTGCGGCTTAAAATTATTCAGACTTTTGATCACTGTACTTCAACCACTATACTTACAAATAAACTTTAAATGCAGTTTTAATATAAAAAAAATTCTCTTTCACGGGGTAATTTTCTTCCTTCTCCAAAGTTAACGGTTAAAAAAAAATGTGACTTATATCCGTGCCAAAACGTGTTCTTAAGGACATAACTTACTTTATACCCCTTTTCACCCATAACACTTACACTACCCGGGAATATAAATGAACTTATACCAATTTTCACCACTATTTTAGAAAGTGTAAATGGACTTGCTGTTCGGTTTATTTAAAGTTATCTCCTTTTATAAAGGAAAAATACATGAACACCCTAAATAAGAAATACCTAACTAAACGAAACCTATCATTTAAGAGCTTTATTTCAGAGATTATCCTAAGAAAACAAACTTTTACCCTTTTGCACTCAATTAATTTAGGTGTACTGTAATATAAACACACTTTTACCAATGGTTTTTTAGAAGTTATATCATTTTTTGCGGTGCAGTGATAATAAAAAATCTTCATTTTTATTTATTCTTTATTACCAAAATAACAGAAAAAGTCAACATTAGCATATAAAATTATTCTCATCAAAAAAACTTTTGGATTTTCATCAAAAAGAATAAAATATTAAGTAATCAACTGTCTTAAGCGATACAAGATGATAAGTACCTAAAACGAGATAAGTACGAAATTTACTTTTTCCAGTTAGCTTACAATTACGAATAACTTTTAGTATGAGACCTTCCTTATAAGTACTAAAATTTTATCGCAATCGTGAATATTTAGACACGGAAAATAACATGTATCACGTTTTGAGGGCCAGCTTGTAAAATTTCAATTCTTGTATAAAATCAATTCTTGCCTGTGCTCTGTTGGCGCCAAAGGATGGGAATCTACCACATCTTCAGAACATAACAATTTTTCGTAAAAGATCTTACACTCGGGTTTATCAAATTTAACAAAAAACTGTTTTTTTACCGATATCCATATTGGCCCGCTGTAAATCTTTCATAATATATACAGGAAATAATGAAATATGTTCCTCGACGGCTTTCAATCCACTTTTACTTATTTTTGTGGTACTCAGCATTATCCATCACGCTGAATCTAGGACAAGTTCTTTACTGATTTTAAGTTTTTCAGTTACTCCTGGAACAAACTTTGATGTTTCGTCAAATGGTTATCGCATTACCAGCCTCTGCAAATGCGATAACACTCTCTTCTTTACTTTTGAATAATTGGCAAACTGTCTATTCTTTGTTGTTTGCGTCTACTTTTGTGTTTTTAAACTCTAATTCAATTAAATTAGCAATTAACTGAACCATTTTGTTATATATTCTCCTAAAGCCCTATTAACTCTCAAATATATTTTTTTAAGTTCTTCTTGCATATTTATTGCGCATTTCATTTTAAAATTTCCTAGCATCTAAACTCTCTCCTTTATTTTTTTGTTTTCATACAATTTGTTTCATATTTACCAAAATGTCTCCTCTTTTTCCTTTCCTCCCTATGTTTATTTTCTCAGTTTTTTTAGGTTGTCGTTTTCGTCCTTGACCGACTCTGTCCCAAAACGAAAGTTGCTCTGCTTCTTCTGCCGTTCCGGTTTCTTCCGTTTCTTGTAAATTTTCTGAGTCAGAATCAGTGAACGCTACGTTCTGCCTATTTCAGGAGTGCTAATAGAGTCGACACGATTATTGTCACCTTTCTCCTCAACAAGTTTGAGCATTCGATCGATTCGAGATCGGCCTGCTATTCAGTGTAACAAACTAAAACATATTTTTAATCCTAGGGCCACCTTCCGGGCACCAGACCAGTCCCATGGTACCGTATTATTATATTGTCATATTTAAGTAGGGAGTAGGTACATGGGCAAAATCTCAGCTCAATCAGTTGCAGATATTCTGCTTCAAAATTGAATTGCAATATCCCGAACAAACACACTAACATACATTACAAGTTAAACAACTTAAAAAAATGCCTACATCACTACTGTAGGTCAGTCTAACTGGAGAGCCAAATTTTATAATGGGATGATTTATTAGATTCAAGTGTAGGTACTTAAAATAAACGACAGCGAAGAGACTTTATAATACAAACTTCTTGATACAAGTAATCGTCGTGGTGTAAAATGATACATCTCACTGGTATAAGTCTATATACACCCATAAATGCTAAATATTTATTCGTGAATATGGATTAATTTCGATTTATTTTTATAAATTATGGGTAAATTGCTGGTGCAAATCGGTACAAGTAAACATTGATCATTAAATACCAGATTTCATAAGAGATACAATTCGACTTATACCATTAATGTTTAATATTAAGTAGTGAATACAGATTAAAGTCGATTTATATTCTTTAAGGTTTGTAATCTTGTTTTGTAAAAAGGTATAAGTAAACATTGATCCTTTAACACAGGATGCGTCAAAAGAGACAAATGAACTTAAATCGTTCTCCACATGCAAAACACCAAATTGTTAAATGTTATCTTTAGTTGCACCATATTTCACGATATAATTCACCAGATATACCGTTTGGCACAATCCTAGCTTTGTCATTTTAAAAGATAACTTAGCGCCGATTACACCAAAAGATGCGCAATTTTTTTTTGTGAATTTTGGTGTATATAACGCAAAAAGGCCATAAGTGCACTTTAACCCCTTTTCACTAGAGCCACAGAATTGATTGTTAGGTTTTCTCTTTTGAAATTACAATTTCTACCCCTTCCTATTTTCATTTCGACATTACGAAGTTTCACTTCTTCCGCGCGGAGGGACTCCATGCACTATTTTTTTTATCTGGTCGACAAATTGCAAAGGGTAACCCAAAAAGTATATCCAAAAATCTGCAGCCATAAAAACGGTAGCAGTAGACAAATTGAAAACGGCATAACCCAAAAAAATATATATTACAAAATCTGCACCCATAAAAGTGGTAGGGGTAGACAAATTGAAAAAAGGCTTAACCCAAAAAATATGTAACAAATCTGCACCTATATAAACGGTAGTGAAAGACAAATTGAAAAGGGCTTAACCCAAAATAAAAGTATATATAAAAATCTGCGCCCATAAAAGAGATAGCAGTTAGACAAATTGAAAAAGGCTTAAGCCAAAGAAATACATTCAGAAATCTGCACCCATACGGTAGCAGTAAACAAATTGCAACCAAAAAATATATTCCAAAATCTGCACCCATAAAATCGGTAGCGGTAGACAAATTGAAAATGGGTTAATCCAAAAAATATATTAAAAAATCTGCACCCATAAAAGCGGGTACGAATGAAACCGTCGACCCATTTTCCGGCGATCTAATCAATTAGGCCGGGAGCCGCGGCCCGAACTGTTACGTCGTTAAGCGTTTACGTTCTCACTTATTAAGCGGCTTATTGTGCTACGTATGGGAGAGGAAGGGATTTTTATTGATCTGCGGCAATTTCACGCTTATTTTGACTGATTGGATATGGCTTAGTTAGTCCAGTCAAATTCTTGTCGGTATTGGTGTATGTTATAAGATAGGTATCCCTCCAAAGTACATTTTATTTTTGACATGGTAGGTAGGTACGTCTTACAGACCTACTGACATAATATTACTATTATTCTAGATTTGTATTGACAATCACTTTTCTATGGAGAGTTCATGATTACAACAGAAATCTGAATAGCGCGATGTAGGATTGTCTTTTGTTTTTTATGGGCGCGCGGCGCTGTCCCAGCCTGGGGCCTTCTGTTAGTCATCATTTCCTTGTCCTCTTATCAGAAACAGCTGGACAATTTCGGTGATAGCTGGACATTCAGAGCTGGTTAGAGGTTACTTTTGACCCCACTACAGTAACAAAACCTACTAATAAAAAAAAAACAATAATTATGAGCATAATGCGATTCTCGATCGCAACACCTGCGATTTACTGGCGGTTCCTAAAGCGCGTACGTTATCGTACAGGAAATCACCCCTTGTTCACGCTTTACGATACCTGAACGAGCTCCTCGCATCAGCATTCAGCACCTGACTGTGATGTTTTTGCATGTAGCTGGATGATAATATGTGATGAATGTATGAGGTTCTGTGAGGTGATGGATGACCGCCTTTCTTTACTTAATTATTTGTAATGTTAATGTTTTATCTGTTGTACTATACTATACGTAGTGTCTTGTTTTGTTTGTTATATATTATGAATTACACATTGCCTTAGTGTCAAACTGTAATACTGTGTGATTATTTTAATAATAAATAAATAAAGCACCCTGAAAACAATATCAACTGCAGTAAACAATTCTGCTCACTGTTGCCACTTTATTTCCTATGCCACCTTTGTGATTTTAATAATGCAGCATGCAAACCAAAATGGAAAAGTTACGAAGTTTCAAAACAGTTTTATTAATAAACATGAACAGTTGTGGACCAACTAAACAACTAATAAAAATGTAGTGCAAACAACCGTTTATTCCATGGAGTTCTGCCAAATAATTGCAATGAATTGTTAAACAAATTATGAATTTTTTTATTTATTTTTTTTATTTATTTATTATTAAAATAATCACACAGTATTACAGTTTGACACTAATTAAACTACATCCACTTATAATAAATATTAGGGCAGTTTCTTTAGTGGCTACCGCGTATTGGAAGAGGCAGTATGGTGCCCTCAACAACACAACAGTCCATACAGATCCATTAGGTTAAGTTAAGTTCATTTTATGAGAATCCCATAACTATTTCTAAAAATAAAACTATCGAAAATTTCCAAACTTGTCACGATGGGCCTCATAAGACTCAAAGTTACTCAAAGGGCAATGGAGCGAGCTATGCTCGGAGTTTCCTGGAGTTCTCGAATCCGGAATGATGAGATACGCAAGAGAATCAAGGTTATAGATATAGCTCAGACAGTAGCCAAACTTAAGTGGCAGTGGGCGGGGCACATTGCTCGTAGAACTGATGGCCGTTGGAGCAGAAAGGTGTTTGAATAGCCCGGTGGACTGGAAGACGCAGTGGGAAGGCGCTCAACAAGGTGGACCGACGACCTGACTAGGACCGCGGGCAGCAATTGGATGAGGACGGCACACGGCCAATCATTGTGGAGAACTTAGCCTTTAGTTTGTCCAGCAGTGGACTTTTATCGGCTGATCAACTTATTTGTGTTGTTTACTCTGTCCCCGTTGTCCAAGTGACACATCTGTACAGTGAGTACATCTTCATACTGTTTCAATAGAAAAATGCTTAGATTGTCCGAGAACAAATTTTGCGTAAAAAACAAGATGCACTTAAACGTTGATTCACCCAAGTACATTAAATACGACTTTTGATTTTATGGCAGTTCCTAAATTCCGAATTTTCGAACTTGACAAATCTCGAATGTCTGGCCCTAACTTTATACAGTGTATCAGACGACGATAAATTACTTGGAGGTAATCTGTAGCTGGGATTAAACTCACCTGCCTCATAGTGATTTGTGAGACCCATTTCTAAGACCATACAAGGCAATAATATACGAGCATCTGACAAGGTTGACTAACCACACATGGCTCAGATTACATAAAATATGACTAGATTTTTATAACAAGAGGACAAAGAAGATAAGATAAGAAGACAAACATGGCGCCGCACACACAAAAAACAAAAGACGGTCGGTCCTGCATCGTGCTAATGAGATTTGTCTTCAAATTATGACTCCTCTCCATAGAAAACTTATCTTCAGTACAAATCTATAATACAATACCTAGTATAGATTAAAGCAAGACGTTTAAGCATGATGAAGTCGTTAAGACATAATTATTTATTTTGCACACAATATATACGTACAAGAAGCAGAAAATCCCAAAAAGAAATCTTCGGATATAAAAAAACTATATCCACACATGTTTTACGACTTTTAAATAGAGAAGTTTTTTTCAACACAAAGCTGTATATATTTAACCGAAATCGTTACTTTGATGATGCTAAATCATACGTTTACACAGATGTTTTAATTTATTTGTTAATGGTGTTTATTGCTTTTTTTTGTAGTTAATTTTTGTGGCTTAAAGTTGTTTTGCATCACCTACTCAATTCTAACTTTTGTCGATCTACTCCGCTACCTAAAGGTTGTCTGGAAAAGATCGCTATTTAGCGATAAGACCGCCTGTTTTTACTGTATATCTCTCATGTTTTGTATCCCTGTGTATTTGAGGTGTGCAATAGAGTGGATTTGTATGTTTAACTGTCTTTTGTATATTATTATCCACTTCGAAAAGGGGAGTCCAAATTGCAATGATGAATGCTATTACCTTAAAGTTTAACACTGCGTCAGAAGATGATTATTAAAAAAATAATATCCTGGTCTATATTTTTGACATTTTGAAAATATTATACAACAAACAATACAAATCATAACATTGGTAAAATTTTACAATAAAATATGATGTGTTTAGGTTGGTATTTCAGAAGCGTTTCGTTATTATGGGGGCGTCACTTATCGCGTCACTTTTCTCTTCACGGTGACAAAAAGTCCCCTCCACGTCACGTACGCGTGACACAGCGGACAAGTCAAAAGATGTAGCGGGTCTAAAGTAGATTATTTTATTGATTAAATATACACGGCGGCCCAATTCCCTAACAAAATCCTTGGGCTCCGAGCTCCAAGGTCCACCAGTCTCCACTGCAATTAGACACAAAATCGTACGTTGGCTCCAAGATATTTTACTTACGATTAGTGTGTTTCTCTCTTATCGTACACTCCGTAGCCAATTAAAGTAGTAAATTAAAATTGTCGTATCAAAATGGAACTTTATATGTATAGTATGTTTATTCACATGACAAGGCAATAATTTGGTATCTTTGAGTTGATCTGATGATGGACACGTTGTAAGGCATACCTATACGTGTACATATTCATATTTTACACGCATAGGTATAAAACATTAATTACAAAGTAAAAGTAAAAATATCCGTCATACGAGCTGCCTCCATGAGGGTGAGAGGCGCCAGAAGACATTGCATTGTGAAGACAGAGCAGAATTTTTTTACTAAGCAAGATTTTTCCATCAATCTTCCCCTCCGCCCCACCTTTTTTCCCCGCTGCCGTCGTCACCCATATTTGTATATTTTCTATATTTTATTTCAATAAAGTGTTTTTCATTACACGTCATTTTATTGTACACATTGATAAAGTAAACTCCGTTTTGTTATACGAGTAATCATCATCATCATCATCATCATATCAGCCATAGGACGTCCACTGCTGGACACAGGTCTCCCCATAGACTTCCTCATGGGCCGGATAGCAGCGACCCGCATCCAGCGAGTCCCCGCAACTCTAACCAGGTCGTCCGACCACCTTATAGGTAGCCCTACACTGCACTTGCCGGTACGTGGTCTCCACTCGAGAACCTTTCTGCCCCAACGCCCATCGGTTCTTCGAGCTACGTGCCCCGCCCATTGCCACTTTAGCCTGCTTAACCGGTTTTCTACGTCGATGACCTTGGTTCGGCTAGGAATCTCCTCATCTCTGATGCGATCTCGTAGAGAAATCCCGAGCATAGCTCTTTCCATATCTCGCTGAGTGACTCTGAGCTTCCTTAAAAGGCCCATAGTTAGAGACCACGTCTCGGCTCCGTTCCATTGAAGACTTTCGTCTTCAAGCGCTGAGGTATTTTGGACGAGAAGACACTTCGCAGATTACCGAATGCTGCCCATCCGAGTTGAATCCGCCGATTGATCTCTTTCTCGAAGTTGGACCTGCCTAGCTGAATTGTTTGTTCCACATAAACATATACGACTAAGTAATAATGTAGAATATTTTTAATGACATAAATCCTGTCGCTTGGAAACTTTATCTTTTACTAATGATTTCCTTTTTATTTTTGCGGCCGTCTCCTTGCAATAAGTAAGTCTTAGTGGCGGATGACAAAGCACTTTCCTGGGATCGCCCGATGGCTTAGTTTTTACAATCTTTTTATAGCTTCAGTTCATATAGAGGTAGATATTTTTTGTTGTTAGCTCTTGATCACTTTTCAGCTTTTCATACACGGTGGTCGATGAATATTTCCAAAGTTCTTAATAGTGTATTCCCGACCAAATTTATAGTCAAAATTGTTACATACAGTTTTTTTTTTTTTTAATCTATTAATTAAGGAGCTTTGATCATTTTTATGAACATGCCAGCTCCAGCAGGCCTAATACACAAAATCATTCATCTAAATACAGTTGGTTCGACGAATCCAACAGGTTAGTTTCTCAGATATTTTTTTTATGTAAATAATTGTGTGCTTACTTATTGTATTACATTAAAATACAACCGTGCTACGTTACCTCTTTGTTCTCAAGTCTCTGTGATTGATGAATCCCAAAATGACAGATGACACTCAAGAAACAGAACTGTACTCAAAAAAAAAACACAGGCTTTAATTTCTTTTTAATAAAAAAAAAATACAGTAAAAACTCTAGTTTATTTTCGACTTCACATAAATTGATGTAATAATTTTGATTAATGTTTTTCGCAGCAAAAATAATACAGATGATTTAAGCTTTACTTCAGGAAAGCAATTCATTATAACATTTTGATCCACTTAATTATTAAACAATGTTACTGTTGGTGTAATTATAATTACAGTCAAGAAACACGTTTCATTAAAATTACTTGCACAATATGCTGAAGGTATGGTACATTTTAACAAGGAGTTTATCTCTACCTAAATTAATCGTGTTGTAAAATTGTATCAATTTTCAATTGTTATATTTCACGACTTCGAACAATAGACAAACAAAACCCTGCTACGTAAGTTTCCTGTAACAAATAAATCTTGAGTCTCATTCTTTGTAATCCAACTCCTGAATTTCTATTAAGAGGGGGGACTTATCCTTAAGTACCGCAACTTCAACAACTATCGGTATTTCCAAATATTATTAGCTTTTTAGATTGAAAGGAGTTTATTAGAAGGTAAGATTTTTAAGATGATGAGATGAAAATGTTTATGTTTTGCTGATCGAGTTATGAAATTGGGATTTTTGCCTGTAGATTCGCAGACATGAAAGGTACGCGGATGGGCTATATAATATATCAATATGTGTGGCTGCTTTGGGCTTCAAAGCGCATTAGAGTTCCAAAATCAGTCGGTAACTTTTTAAGATTTTCTAAAATTTGTCAAAATTAAAAAAAAAAAATCTGACTTGGATCGAGAATTTCCCACTAAATTTTGTTTTGAGCTCGCTATTCAAGAAACTGAAAAGCTCGCTCGCTCAATAAATGAAGACGTTTAACTTTAGCGAGCTACTGAAACGAGCAAAATGAGTCCCAGAATCACATAAAAACAAATCACGTTTCATTTCTCACATCAAATATTTCCTCGATACTTCAGCGAATAATTAAAAACATAAAGCAATATTTTTGAGAGCCCACCACTCAAATTTACATCTTGACACTCGTCACTAAAGTTTCGAATTCTGATCCTTTCCTGGAAGTTTGGGAAACATCTCGGGTTTCACATAAAATTATTTTATAGCCATTTTACAAATTCACAGCGAAAACCGCCGTATTTTCGTCGTTAACCGTCCTGGTGCACTGTGGTCCCGAGGACGAGTGCACTGAGGAAGTGGGACATTACTCGTTTCGCCCCAAAATGTTATTTCTTTTTAATATTGCAAAAACAGTAGAAGTGGGGCAATCAAAACGATAAAAGTGGTACCTATATTTTATTTAATACTTAGGAGATGCTCGCAACGTCGTCCGCGAATCTTTTTATTTACTGTAGACGGATAAAAGTATCCTATAACCATCTTTGGATGTCCAGTTGGGACGGGTTCAACTCAGGTGGGCAGCGTTCGGGAAATCGCGAAGTGTCTTCTCGTTCAAAATAGCTCAGTGGTTGAAGACAAATGTCTGCCGTTTGAAGTACTTATGTACTTACAGTGTTAAAAATTAAATGTACTGTTTAGAAAATTACTTGTTTCACGGATAGCCCAACAGGGTGTTTTTCATCCCACGCCATATTGCGGATTTTTAGTGGTACTAATTAATTTTACTAGCAACGTCAAATTTTAGGTAACTGACGTTGAAAGTCAGCAAAACAAAGAGGAAACAGGACTAAACATTCCGAAAATTTCAATTAGTTTTTGCATAAATAATAAAGCCAAGACTACTCACAGTGATGAAAAAGTTTTTTTCAAAAGGATTACAGTATTTATTTCGCAAGAAGAATGAAGGATTGAGCAGCATTCTGATAAACAATGTTTTGAATTTTATTCATGACAAATCTATGACAAATGGCTATTGAAGTTTAATAATTCAGATAAATGACTGTATGCACATTATTGCCATATGAAACCTGTTTGTAGCGCCACTATCCCTGGGCCAGACCGATGCTTTTTAAGCTATAATACAGGGTGTAACCGACAGCGTACCGAAAACGAAAACCGTAGTTTTAGACCATAATCACGAACTGAAAACGAGTGTTCATTTTCTCGGAAAACTCAAGGATAAGATTTTACAAAATAAATATTTATACTCGACGCGCAATGTATTGCGTCCAATTCTCTCGGGTGCAGACGCGCGGGGAGGGGAGCACGTGGCGAGCATCAACCGGTTCATGCGCACTCCACTCACGCGTCAGCGCAAGACATACCGTTACGCCAATGCGCATCGAATGACATGAATGAATGCAACCACAAAAACAACGCAACCACAGATAACAACTAGTGTACTACCTAACACCAATAACAACTGACCGATAAATTAAAACAGTCTAACAAGATTATTTTCATTCAAGCAAGTAAAGCAAATAAAATGTGCGGGTAGGTAAACATTAATCATGCGTCCGACCGCAGCGGCCTGCGCAAGCGCACTGGCCTGGCGGATCAATAACCGGCCAGTACCGTTCTGCCGTCAAATGGCAAAACGCTGCAACTTGAGTTACAGCGTTTTAAGTTTCCTTGTACAAAACGATTCCTTTTGGACTCTTCTATCATACCTTGTTTTCAGAATGTTTATATCTCATTTAATTAGGGCTGTAGAAAAGTGGTTAAACGCGGTAACTATACGCTAGTCCAAGCAAAACATGATAACTCTAGTTACTGTGTTATTTAAACAAGACGTGACAAGACCGTTTAGCTATGCAGTAAAGGCAGAACGCTGTAAATGGAACTTGCAGCATTTTAGGAAAACCTCCGGTCATAACCGCGCGATTGCTAACAACACGCCAAACCGCGGTAAGTAGCAATCAATCGACATAGTTATATTGAATATAGGTAGCTACAATGAATGAGATGCCAAGTGTTTTTGCCATAGCTCAGTATACCCACTTAGTTTTATTCTGTTGTTATTTTCAATTTACCTATATATGTAAACAATTTGGTTGAGGTTACCAGTAGTTCTTTTATTACTCATACTTAAATTCAATTAAATACTGTGTTTTTTCGCATTTCCATTCATTGATGTCATACGGAATAATTATTTGGGGTAATTCTACTAGTCCTCATTCTCCAAAAGCGTGCACTCAGATACGAGCTTTGTTTTAAGTAGATATTTGTTACTTAGTGAGTTTTGGTTGTTAACAGACGATTTCCCGTTGACCTATAACTATGAAAATTGGCAAGTAAGTACCGTCTTATACTACAAGTAAATATAAAGAAAACATAGAGTACGTAAAACTGTTTTCTAATGGTAAAGTTAACTTTGTCGCTGAGTGCAGTTTATCTGTTCGTTAGAGTGTGGTTACCGTACTTTCATAGTACGCACAGA
The DNA here is from genome assembly GCA_947623375.1 of Apotomis capreana. NCBI lineage: Eukaryota > Metazoa > Arthropoda > Insecta > Lepidoptera > Tortricidae > Apotomis > Apotomis capreana. The sequence goes on from OX392514.1 coordinate 3,530,214, forward strand.
ACCATAGGTGCGATAGTCCGACTTTTATTCAGTTGACCGTCAAACTTTTTCACTATCACTCATAATACAAAATGACTTACATGCTAAACATTATTAAATTATGGCTGGGGAATAATATGGCATAACGATGCAACTAAGACGTTACAGTGTTTTGCCACGTCATTCAGTATTCTTGTTACTTCAGGGTTGTACTGGCAAAACGCGTTTGCATTATTATTAAATTTATTGTCATAAAAATATTATATTTTCTTCTTCGGCTGTACAAAGTATATCATAATGTCTGATCTATATAAATTTCAACCATTTAAGATCATACATAATAGGTAAATCCAAGGCCGATAAATGTTCAAGACTTTAAACTCACTTTTCTAGAAACTAGGTTTTATGACTTGCAGCGTTCTGCCATTTGACGGCAGCGTTATCTGTCCCACTCCACGCGCTCCGTGTTGAACCGTAAAGCCTACATAATACTGTTTGTGATACATTGTGTGTTTTGCGGAAAATGCTATTTTCATGCGATTTTTCATGAAAAATTGTTACCGGTAGAGTTCAATTAACGGAAAAATAAAGAAAAAATTAAAACTCGCGAGAAAAAATTGGATTTTTCTCAAAGAAATTTCCACGATTTTCCAGCCCAAAATAATGATCTGAAGCAATGGTTTCAATTTTCGGTACACCGTCAGTTACACCCTGTATATAGACAAATCACAGGAACGTTTATAAAAAAAATGATATCTTACATTCCCCCCAAACCCAACCTAATTTTGAGAGTAGGTATAATAAGGCTCTTACTTTCGTTGATTCTGCATCACAGTGCGGCACAAGCGAAGACGGAGTAAGCAACTTCCCACATATTTTCTAAGTAACGAGCAAGCCGAATTTCGCCGAATTCCGACGACGTTCTTGAAAACACGTTGGTTACGGAAAATATGAAAATGATGCTATATTTTTCTGGAATTTTAAACTTGTTTGTCGGTAACAAATTAGCTTTGCTTGCGAAAGGTATAACGAAAACAAGTGGGGATTTTTATGGTAGGCTTTGCACTGTTTTTTTAGAACTAGCAATTCAAATACATAAATGGGTTTACTCACGTCCTAGAATCGGAATGCGGGCCGCAGTGTTCGGTTGGTCGCCGCCGCGACTGATCGGCTCTCCTGATAATGAATCGCGTACCGATTCGAAACATGTTGTTTATGTATTATACTTACTTGAGATTAATTTATAAATAATGCCCAAATAATTATTACCTTTTTTTTCCAAAAAAAAAATATGTTTTAGCACCGAAGGACAAAATATAAATATGTTGTCTTTTGGTGCTAAAACATACTTTACTGGAAATTATAGTCCTTATTTTTGTTGTTTTATGTAATATTTAATAAATTTAAACAGAACTCGACTCATAGTCCTTTTTAGGGTTCCGTAGTCAACTAGAAGTAGGAACCCTTATAGTTTCGCCATGTCCGTCTGTCCGTCCGCGGCTTAGCTCCGTGATCATTGGTACTAGAAAGCTGAAATTTGGTATGAGTATGTGTATGTATCACGCCGCACAGACAGACAGACGGACGGACAACAAAGTGGTCCTATAGGGGTTCCGTTTTTTCCGATTGAGGTACGGAACCCTAAAAATATAAATGGAACTTTAGAAAAAGGTAATACATTTTCTTACGATCAACATACTTCTCAATAATATGAAAGTCTTCTATTATGCAAACCTTTTACACGTTCTTCTAAAAATATTCAATCGAAAAGCGAATTACACAGCAAGATTGAACATCGATGAAATGCTATCGTTTTACATAAGTATTTACGTTGCGATAAACAAATTTCTTTGAACGATGCGAGCGATAAATGCTTTGAATTTCAATTTAGAAATCATCGTGTGTTGTTCGAATTGGTTTATAACCAACGTCGCAAAATAAAATACCTACTAAAGAAGCTTGTTACTTTTGATCCTCAAAAAATGCAATATAGAATAAACTGGGGTTACTTTAGGAAAATGTGGGCTACTTTGATTAGATTTAAAATAGTTATAAAAACGCAAATATTCGTAGGTAGTCCTATTGAGCAAATGAAGAAACAGGTTAGGCCCTTTTTAAAGGTAGGTTATTCGATTGCCACAGATGGTCAAAAAAATAAGGTCATGGCGTAAAAACACTTTTTCAAAGTAGCCCCTGCATTTTAAAGTAACCCCATTTTACGGTTCTACAATTTTAATAGTTTAATGGCAAAATTTATATACAGACGAAACGGGTTCAATCACGTGGTAGATGTCGAATATCGCTCGCAATGTTTCGAATCGGTACACGATTCATCACCAGCCCGTCTAGCACAATTAGGCTGGGCGACTCTTATCGCTCGACATAGCATCACCTGTCACTCTCTCACGGTACTGCGAAGAAAGAGATAGGTAAAAAGTCGCGACTACTTTCCTTTTTCATTTTAGCCGTGAACGTGCGACCACATTCCCTGCATGTCAGCATCCCTCCGACATAATTGTATTGAATGGCCGCTGGTGGTCGGGCCTTGAGCTCGGCGCGCTTAGAATCGAGCTCATTACATCGTCCCGTTTCAAATTCACGCACCTGCGTGTTCACAGTGTGCCTCCATTGTGATCGGCCTTCTGCTAGAGTCTCCCATTTAGACGGGTCGATGTTAGCCCTCTTCATGTGACGCTTCAGCACATCTTTATACCGCAGGATTTGGCCACCCTGCTTTCGCTTGCCATTCTCCAATTCGCAGTAAAAGATGCGCTTATGTATATAATAGAAAAAGAGAAAAGGTTGGTGAGTTGGCAACCCTGTACCGATATGAAAGCCAGTACTAGACCGATGGCCTCTGTGTGCGACTCACGTGACTCGGTAGGTCGTGCGTGTTAAGTCGCAATTTTGGATGTTTTGCATCTATTATCTATATATACTCTCCAAGCCGTGTTCGGCTACAGGGACGACTTTCCTACAAATTATGAGAGCGACGCTGGGGAGCTCTGGTGGCTGACATAGCCGATTTTAGCCGTGAACGTCCGACCACATTCCCTGCATGTCAGCACCCCGCCGACATAATTGTATTGAATGGCCGCTGGTGGTCGGGCCTTGAGCTCGGCGCGCTTAGAATCGAGCTCATTACGTCACAGTTATGCTAGAGGTACAGCTCTAGCAGCCGCGCGGAGAGAGCGTTAGCGCGCAGTCTTCGACTGGCCGCCGCCGTGACTGATGCTCCTGAGGATAAATCGCGTACCGATTCGAAACATGTCGAGCGACATTCGACTTCTACGACGTCAGCAAACCTGTTTCTAATGTATTTTAATATGTATGAGACTCACGGGAGCTTTCTATATCAAATTTAAAGGCAATTTTGTATAATATTAATTTGAGGCAAAACAGTCTACAATCGATTTCACGGACAAAAGCAATTCAACCTTTAGACAAGCAATTAATTCCGGATCGGGCCATAATTAAACTAAGGCATTGCCGGGAGGAAATTATTGTATTTCATAATACTGTCTACATATAAAAGGATGTAAGCGCCAAGGCTTCACAGCCACGTTACGTCGTTTTCTCTAAGCAAGAACCTGTACGTCAAGCTACTGACGGGGTAACATGGAGGAAATTGAAATATTATTCGGGCATCCTTTAAGTTTAATTAAACTAGGTTTTAGGAATAGTTTGGATACTGTTCGCGAGTAAATTGTTTTAGTTTTTAGAAATTTGATAATATTATATACAGTGTACAGTTGGCTCAAATTGCAGGGCTTGGCTTGGTATTTATAATTTTTAGGATTCCTTACCAAAAGGGTTAAAGCAGGACCCTATTACTAAGACTCCACTGTCCGTCTGTCTGTTTGTCACATGACTGTATCTCATGGACCGTGATGATGATGATGCAGATGATGTATTTTTGTTGCCGCTATAACAAAAAATACTAAAAACAATAAAATCAATATTTAAGTAGGATTTTTTGCAGTTTTTCGGTCCGCCTAAAGCAAAGGGGGCGCAAAGTAAGGACAGAAAATTTTTGATCCAAAGTGAAAATTGTATAGGAATCATAAAATACTTAAGAAAATTTTATTCAAAACGCTAAAATAAGCATGTTTTATAGAAAAAACTTTTTCTCTAAAATCAAAAATGGCCGAGATATTCGCCCTCAAAGATGGTTTTCAAGGGAGCTGGGACAGAAAAATTTCGATGGATGTTGGTGTTACTATAACACCTATTTATTATTGTTTTATCGTAAAGATTACGCTAAAATAAGCATGTTTTATAGAAAAAACGTTTTATCTAAAATCAAAAATGGCTGAGCTAATTGACTTCAAAGTTGGCAAATTTCTACCCAAGTAACACAGACATGCTGAATAAAGTTTGAGTAATAGCAATTTGCAGCTATAAGCTCCATAACGAGTGAGTAAAGGCCTCTGAAATAGCTAAATTCTGAATAATATTCTCTGTTGGCCTTTATAACACTTTAAGCTTAATAAAAGCTGTATTACGTTTGATTTTTATCTTAAAGCTGAGTAATGACTTCTGTATGGCATATAACACAGATGTTATTAAGCTTAAAGCATTTCAGATTACTTTAATTTGAAAAAGAGTGCTAGGGACAGCATTAATCTGTATAATAATGTAAGTAGCTGAATAATAGTAGATATCTATTCTAATATACAAACTTTACTCAGCTTATTGCTTATGAAACCAATAAACGCTGTAAAATAGTATCTTCGGCAGCTTTATCCTGAATAACCGTTTTCATTAAGTCTTCAAGCTGTATAAGGTTCCACATTTTATCAATTATTCAGCTACTGTATAAAAGTGTTATCGGGGTTTTTATACAGCTTATTTCGGTATAATGGAAACGGAGTCATAGTTTATAGCTAACTTACACAGATAGAAGCTGAAAATGCAGCAATTACTTGTAAAACTACAATTTTTAACTAAGTTATACAGGGTTAGCCTGGGTAATCATGAATGGGTAGCCATAATTTGAGTCAAGTCCGAACAGAACCAGTCGACAAAGGAGAGTTCCGTACCTTCATCGACAACAGTTCCAGTTGAAGAGAGTTCCGTATTTCCAAATAGTGTCGATATAGATTTTGTACGGAATTCAGAAGACGATGCTTCCGCATCTAGTGAGGACGACGAATCAGATGTGAATTTTAAAATTTAACTTTTTGTTGTAAAATTAAAGAATGGGCTCTTAGTAAAAATATCACACAAGGATAACGGAATCTTACCAACAGATCCTAGAACTTTACTAGAAACTCCCCGAAATATAATTTTAAAAACAATTGAAGGTGGGGATTACTGGCATAACGGTCTCACTGCCCCATTAAAAAAATAATATTAAGTGCTTTCGAAGAAGCGCCAGATACTATGTATATTTAAATTTGAATGGTTTACCAATATTTAAAAGTACAAAAAAAGAATTTTGGCCAATACTGTGCAATTTATATGGCAAACCGGAGATAGAACCTTTTATTGTACGAATTTATTATGGAACTGGAAAACCTAAAAAACTTAAATGAATATTTAGCAGATTTATTACTGAAATGGAATTTATTCCTAAGAATGGAATTCAAATATCCAAATAAGGTATAAACACGAACAATAAATACGGGAACGAAATAGTGGACATTGATTGTGGCGCCGCTGGGGAGCATACTCTGTAGCGGCGCCACTGACAATTCATAGATAGAAATTACATTAGCTATTATTTTCTTATGGAAATAAGAAGGTACATTTATTATGGGTCAAAAATAAAATATACAAATAACAAATTTATGGAATTAAAACTAAAAATTAAACTAAGATTAAAATATATTTATAAAACTAACACCTTTCGGTAGGGTGCCCATGACGCAGGCAGCATTCCCACGCTGTATGGCAATTGATATACTAGTGTACTTTATTTATTGTGTACAATTTCCATAAGAAAATAAAAGCTAATGTAATTTATATCTATGAATTCTCAGTGGTGCCGCTGCAGAGTATTATGCTCCCCAGCGGCGCCACAATCAATGTCCATTATTTCGTTCCCTGGTACAGGTACAGCCAAAAACATCATACGTACATGGTGTACCTTCAATGTACAGTCCGACCAAAAAGAGTAGAAATTAAAAAGTGGCAATAATGTAGTGTCCTCCCTTTCTAATCAATATAAGAAAACAGGGACGACACTACAGTATTGCCACTACATTGTAGTTACTACATTGAGCGAAGTTCAAGGTATGCAAACAAAGCGAATTCTGATGAAAGCTATTGATGATATTCAGGGCCTGCAACAACTAGTTCGTACTTGTCTTTAAAATAGTATTTAACTTCGCGGACGCGGATAATCGGGCCTTGACCCAAGAGGGGCTATGTACGCTTCAAGTTCAATTCTTCATAAGCCATTCACTCATTCGTTAGTTCACTGCACAATACGCTATCAATACTATACATTGAACAACCAAAATTAATAAATAACGAACAACGGAACTATTGAAGGCATGCGGCCATCTTGAGTCACGAACCGAAAGCCCTCTGTTTAGTTTGTAATTGTAACTGTAACTGTCATCAGACTCGCTCATGACATAGTGCATGACACTGACACTAACAAATATTATATTAAAGGGGTGCGTTCGGAAACAGAAGTTCAAGTACACGCGTGGGATTAGTACCGTCCTAAAACTCAAAACAATTAACAGGATTTATTTTTAGTTTTCTTTCCTTCTCTAAATTTTATTACGTCACCTATAATAATTCAAAATACACCACTTATAGTCCGACAAGAAAGTGTAGAAATTAAAAAGTGGCAATACTGTAGTGTCGTCCCATTTTTCTTAGATTTATAAGAAAGGGACGACACTACGGTAATTCCACTTTTTAATGTCTACTTTTTTATATCGTACTGTGTAGCATCTCTTAAAATACGAATATACGTATATGCACCAAAAACATAATATTTATATTATGTACCTATTTGAATAAAAAAAAAGTGGACTTTATAGAAATGATATTAGTGCTTCCTGAGAAATGGGGTTTCTATCACATTTTATTTTGAACCCTAATTAGCAGCATAATATATCACATTTACTAACTTATTCAAGTGTTATTCAGATATTTGTACTGCCAGATCACTATTTCTCAAATTAAATCGGAATAATTAGAAATGCGTGACTTTCTATTCAGATTTATGCTGTAAAACAGCTGCGTGGCGGCTATTTATACAGCTTATGATCAATCGCCATTAAAACTTATTTTTAAGTAAACTACTCTGGATTATTATGTATACAAATGCCTTATTTTAGCAATTCATTACAGTTAAAATACAATTTATAATTTATTTAATGACTTTTGAAAGATAAACATTAGCTTTTTTATCCTAAGTATTTTTTGTCACTTCCAAAAGTTTTTGTTTATGTATTATTTACTACCACTAAACCTGATTATCTGAGCGGCGCGTGAAAAATGTTAATATAACTCATATGCTATTCACGATAAAACTACCTGCGCAGTCATATTTACGGTATCACGGTTATAAATATCTAAGAAAATATTTACACCGCTGATTATCTCACAAGTTATGATCTTCAATGCAACTATAAACTGTGAAGTCGAACAAAAAAACACAACTGAACAAGATAAAAAATTACTTTTTCTCTACTTTGCAGCCAAACTTTGAATATTGTTTGAAAAGTATTACGAAAATAACTTAATTCTGAATTACTTCTGAGTAACAATATCCATATGCATTTGTCTGAATAAAGATTGAATAACAGGTGAATAAAAGAGATGTCAGCTTTTATTCAGATGTTACTCAGCTATGTGGGCCATTATTAAGCTATTACCCAGACTTTACATCGCTGTTATACAGCATTAAGCATTTAAAAGTGTGCCCAAATTGCTTGAATTACAGCTGGGTAGACGTATACCCAGACTTTACCCAGACAGTAGTTTCAGCTTATAGTTTCCAAATCGCTATTACTCAAACTTTATTCAGCATGTCTGTGTTACTTGGGTAGCACTTGTAAAATTTTCGACGAATGACTTTAAATCGGAGCGCAGAACACGTCCGCACACTACGGTGCCCGATCGCGTGGTGTGCCCGCGCGGTTTAATGCCCAACAGCTAAACCCCCCACCACGTCCCGAACCGAGGTGATGTAAGCGCTTGAATATCAATGATTTTTTAATATTACTTTCTTCGGAACTTTGATATTAGCGCTTTTCTTGATGTTCGTTCTTCTTGGTTTTGTGTTTAGTTTTAATAATTTCGTAGTTTTGGTAAATTTTCTTTTGGTTTTGGGTTCAATTCGGGGGTTTAAATATTTTTGGTAGTTTTTTTGTCGGGGTTTTAGGTTTGTTTTGGTTGACGTTTGTAATTATTAATTTTATGGGGTTTAATATTTTGTAATATTGGTCTTTGTTCGTTGTTGGTTTTGGGTTCTATTTGGTATTTTAAATTGTTTTTAGTAGTTTCTTTGTCGGGGTTTTTTGTCAATTTTGTTGACATTTGATTGACTTTTTTGTGAGTCATCATGGACGTTTTAATAATTTCGTAGTTTTGGTAAATTTTTTTTTGGTTTTGGGTTCAATTCGGGGGTTTAAATATTTTTGGTAGTTTTTTTGTCGGGGTTTTAGGTTTGTTTTGGTTGACGTTTGTAATTATTAATTTTATGGGGTTTAATATTTTGTAATATTGGTCTTTGTTCGTTGTTGGTTTTAGGTTCTATTTGGTATTTTAAATTGTTTTTAGTAGTTTCTTTGTCGGGGTTTTTTGTCAATTTTGTTGACATTTGATTGACTTTTTTGTGAGTCATCATGGACCCTCTAAAGTTGATTCTGGCGCGGAATTTCTCATTATGGAATTTCGCGTCAGCAATCAACACTGAGGAGGCAGCAATTTACGCAGCCAAAAAATGGCTGCTAATACCCGAAGACGTGCCAAAATGTCCTGAATGCGCCAGTCGGATGTACGCCGAAAATAAACCCACCTATAAACTGGGTTTTCGTTGGCGCTGCTCGAAACGAGGCTGCAGGAAAATTTTGTCGCCCCTAAAAAAAACTTTTTTCGAGTGTAGCCAGGTGTCAATCCTGGCTACGTTACGATTAACACTGCATTTTTTGAGGGGCGACAAAGTGACACAGTCGGCCATCGACGTTGGTGTGAGTGTTGTGACAGCGATACAGGTCTTCCACTTTTTACGCGAAGTGTGTGAAGTAGCCGAAGCCCACGACAGACAAAAAATAGGCGGCGCCGATGACGTGGTGGAGGTGGACGAAAGCCACCTCTATACCAGGAAATACCATCGGGGACGCCTTTTGCGTAGCCAGACGTGGGCTTTCGGCTGCATAAGCCGCCTAACTAAACAAGTCCACGTCCAGTTAATTCCGAATAAAACGCGACAGACGCTGGACCCGATCATCGGATCGGCAGTCGCAGAGGACTCCTACATAATGTCAGATATGCATCGGGCATATGCAGGAGTCCACTTGCGACTAGGAATGCGTGGCCACGCGACAGTAAATCACAGCGTGGAATACGTTAACGGCACGGTCGACATTCCCGCTGCTGCTGCTCTTGGGGAGGTCATCCCAAACTCCCCATTAGTACGTGTGAAAATTCACACTAACACAATTGAGCGGCAGTGGCTGGAACTAAAAAGGCATTGTCGAGCGTGCCGAAACGATCGCCGACTGAAATGGTACATGGGAGAGTACATGTACCGCAGAAATGTACTCCGCCCATTGGCTACGGAAGCTGCCAGGTTTCGTCGACTTATCCGGGATATACACAGAGTATATCCTGGATTAGGTAAAAAAGCTATTAAGCTTATTGATTGCCGTTGTCGCAAATGCCAACAAAATGTATAAAACCTAACCTAACCTAACCTAACCTAGTGACTTTCCCTATCTCCTCATGTCTTTTTTATATTGTGTCAGACACTGCCTTAGCTCCGGCGCTACGGGAAGTGCAGCCCTTCCGCCCTTGCGTGACAAAGCACGGTCGCCCGTACTCCGCTTCGCAGCTTCGGCTTGTTGGTCGCCTTCGGCGACCAGCCTCAGCCGCTCCGCTCCGCACGGCTCCCGAGATTTGTCACGGCGGGCGAGGGCTGCTCTCCCTCCGCGCCTCCGGCTTTTTATATACACTCTAGGGGTAGGGCAGACAAGACCACGTGGAATCGGGGTTGACAGCTTCGGTTCTGTGGCAAGTCTGTGTCTGTGTGATAATGCAATGCTTATTTTAGCGTAGCGTTTTTTAGCTAGATTCGGACTTTCGCAGCTTAATATTGAATACATAATATTCCATCATTGAAAAAAATTACATTTTACAATCCGTCATGTATCTTGGTAATTATCAAGTTTAGAGAAAAGTTGCCCCAACAAAACATGCTTATTTCAGCGTATTTATTACGATAAAACAATAATAAATAGGTGTTAATGATACCAACATCCATTGAAAATTTTCCAAGTCCTAGCTCCCTTGAAACTCTGAGGGCGAATATCTCGGCCGTTTTTGATTTTAGAGAAAAAGTTTTTTCTATAAAACATGCTTATTTTAGCGTAATCTTTACGATAAAACAATAATAAATAGGTGTTATAATAACACCAACATCCATCGAAATTTTTCTGTCCCAGCTCCCTTGAAAACCATCAATCTTTGAGGGCGAATATCTCGGCCGTTTTTGATTTTAGAGAAAAATTGTTTCTATAAAACATGCTTATTTTAGCGTAATATTTACGATAAAGCAATAATAAATAGGTGTTATAATAACACCAACATCCATCGAAATTTTTCTGTCCCAGCTCCCTTGAAAACCATCAATCTTTGAGGGCGAATATCTCGGCCATTTTTGATTTTAGAGAAAAGTTGTTCCTATAAAACATGCTTATATTAGCGTAATCTTTACGATTAAACAATAATAAATAGGTGTTATAATGACACCAACATCCATCGAAATTTTTCTGTCCCAGCTCCCTTGAAAACCATCAATCTTTGAGGGCGAATATCTCGGCCATTTTTGATTTTAGAAAAAAGTTGTCCTATAAAACATGCTTATATTAGCGTAATCTTTACGATAAAACAATAATAAATAGGTGTTATAATGAGACCAACATCCATCGAAATTTTTCTGTCCCAGCTCCCTTGAAAACCATCAATCTTTGAGGGCGAATATCTCGGCCATTTTTGATTTTAGAGAAAAGTTGTTCCTATAAAACATGCTTATATTAGCGTAATCTTTACGATAAAACAATAATAAATAGGTGTTATAATGACACCAACTCCATCAAAAAGTCCTGCGCCCCCTTTGCTTTAGTCCAACCATCTTTTGGTGCAAACTTAACTTAACCCGGCCAGTTAAAATGGGATAAGTGTTGTATGTATGTATGTAAACACTTTATTGTACATAAAAACAAGAAAAACACATTACAAAAGAATAAGCATGTACAAAGCCGAACTTATAACCTTTAAGGGATCTGTGTGGCAAATGTAAGTGTTTGTTCGGAACCCTCGGTGCGGGAGTCAGACTCACACTTGACTTTTTCTTTTTTTCAATCCAGATTAAAATGTATTCGGGTCTAAGTAACTATTTTTGAAAATAGTGATGACCCTACTAATATTATACCTCACTCGCTGCGCGCTCGTAGCGAAATTGGCAACATTTCAAATTTTCAAATATTAACACTATTAAAAATAAAAAAGTGAAGGCAGCGTCGTCTAAGCATCAGCACTCAAACGACGTCACCTAGTGGAAAAATTACAGTCGCAAACTACGAAAAAAACAGTGGTAATATTTCCATACTTTTAAAATAAGGGACTTTTCAAATGGATTTTTCAATCATAAATTGGGATATTTTCGAAAATTTAAAAAACTGGTAATATTATTTTTCTTATCCTGTATTTGATTTATCAGAAAAAATAAATGTCAATTTTTGCGCGCCTGCCTCGCTTTTAGCTCGCCCGCAAATAGCCAGTGTGCGAAGGCTTTAAGAGGCCTTATTCCTATTAAAATGCTGATTGTTTTACACATTTTTCTCTATGATCAAACATGTTTATTAACATAAATTATTGATGTTACTACCTAGAACAGGGTTATTGGGATTTATTGGTATATATTTGAAACCTACCGTTTGAATTTTTCATTGATAATTTTTGTTTCAAAAACTACTCGAAATTGACAAAATTCACGCGGATAATTAATTTTTTCAACTTATTTTCGACTGCACACAATGAAAGCATGGAATAGCTATGTTACTACCTAGAACTCGGGGAAAAGTATTATTCACTTGAAAAAGATGGTTGAAATTATCAATATATTTGTCACAATATGAAAAAAATAAATTTTAAAAGGAATAAGGCCTCTACGTTAAGTCACATTAAAATGCAGATGCCATTCGAACAGCGAAGTGCGTAAGCGGCATATTTATTTTTATTCAACAGTGGGCTATAAAATAAAATATATATTTTTTAATTTACCAAGCGCAAAGCATAAAGGCCTGTCAACACGCGTGGCCACATGGTATTTGCATACATTTGCAACTGGGGAAAAAGCGGAAAATGTTGTTAACTGTACGTATGTGCACAGAGCGTGGTACATAATAATTTTGTCTGTGGCAGGGTTTTTTGTTCAGGGTCCTACTTAAAAATCAGAAACTATAAGAGATAGGTAAATCTGTTCTTAGGTAACCATGGGGTCGATTTCAGATTTAATAAAAACTGGCATATTTTTAGGGTTCCGTAGCCAAATGGCAAAAAATTGGGTAAGTGCGAGCCCGACTCGCGCATGAAGGGTTCCGTACCTATACATATATATAATCTATAACAAGTTTGTTGTATGGGAGCCCCCCTTAAATATTTATTTTATTTTATTTTTAGTATTTGTTGTTATAGCGGCAATAGAAATACATCATCTGTGAAAATTTCAACTGTCTAGCTATCACCGTTGTTGAGATACAGCCTGGTGACAGACGGACGGACGGACAGCGAAGGCTCAGTAATAGGGTCCCGTTTTTACCCTTTGGGTACGGAACCCTAAAAACGGAACCCTTATAGATTCGTCATATCTGTCTGCCCGTCTGTCTGTCCGTCTGTCTGTCCGTCTGTCCGTCCGTATGTCACAGCCATTTTTTTCCGAAACTATAAGAGCTATACTGTTGAAACTTAGTAGGTAGATGTATTCTGTGAACCGCATTAAGATTTTGATGCAAAAATAAAAAAAAAAAAAAAATATTGGGGGCTCCCCATACTTAGAACTGAAACTCAAAAATTTTTTTTCATCAAACACGTACACGTATGGATAGGTCTTCAACAATGATATCGAGGTTTCTAAAATATTTTTTTTCTAAACCGAATAGTTTGCGTGACAGACGCTTCCAAAGTGGAAAAAAGTTGGTCCCCCCCCTCTAACTTCTAAAATAAGAAAATGAAAAATCTAAAAAAACATATGATGTACATTACTATAAAAAATACCAACGAAAATTGTTTTGAACGAGATCTAGTAAGTAGTTTTTTTTAATACCTAACTTTGCACCTAATTTATATGGGGCGCTATACATACCAGGTGCAAACTTAACTTAACCACTTAGGGATGGAAAGTGTTTGTACGGAACCCTCGGTGCGCGAGTCCGACTAAAATATTTGGACCATGCCAAAAAATCATATTTAATTACTTTTCTAGCAGCCTACGATGATATAACGCTTTCTTTTACGATTTTAGATATATTCGAGTTAGCTCAGCTGCATATCTCCATTATTTTGAGATTTTTTTTTTTTTATATACATACACAATACTAATTTAGCGTTTTGTTCCACACTGAGACGGCCTGTGCCTGTATGCATTAGTATAATATTTTGGCCCTGTAGCCCCAAATATATTTTTTTTAATATAATATTCTACATTAAATAATAAAAAAAATGAGATTGTCCCTATCATTGAAGTATAAAAAAAAACTGTGAAAAATAAGAAATCAATTTTTAACCCTTTGTAAACTATTTGGACGCTTGAGTTTCTTTTTTTTAATGAATTACTATTAGTTATATGCAACCTACAAGTTGTAAAGAAATCAAATCATTAGTTTAGCTAAAAAAACGGTTTTTTAATTTTTCTATTTTTAATTAAACCAAAAGAATTCTAGGCTTGAAAATTGGTACAATAATATCTTATAATAAGACAAATAAATGCTTCTAAGAAACCTTTACATTTCAGCCAGGGGCAATTTCACTATAGGATTGCGGCTAGACCAGTGAACGCATATAAACATACAAGTCTCATTGGAGCTCAAAAATGACCCCACGTGAATTGTACCTAGAACTAATATCTATGACCTAGAACGATTCATTTGTACCAAGGCCAAATTGACAGTTTTAATACGATGGCGTCTGTCGATGGCAGAACATGTCAGGTTGTATAAAATTAAAATATCTGCATTTCATTCAAAATGCCTTCATGTGCAGTGAAATGGTGTCGAAACCACTCAAGTAATAATAATAGAAAACACAGCATCCATTGATTCATGTAAGTAACGTTCTTTGAATTATTAAAATATAAAATATTTTTAGAAGACATTTGTATGGGGATGGTATTATGCCTTACCTTTTAAGGTATTTATACTTTACGTACAGGTATTAAGATTTACACCTATAATCTGCAAAAATAAAAAAAATATATAATAACAATATACCCGATGGTCTTTACCTACTAAAGGCGTTGTACCGCTTCTAGTGTTCCATTAATGGGCATTTTGATGAAAGTGCTCAAAATGGGTTTAAATGAGTTTATGTCAAAGTTATCGATTTGGCCTCTAAAAAATACGTGTGTACATTTATGTTTTTTCGTACCGTAAAAGGTACAATTTCCCTTTCAGTGTTAGGCACATATTCTGTTAACTGCGGTATCTACAGTATATTTTAAAGAGTAACGACATATTCAGAATTTAACATCTCTTATTATTTTACATTTTACATTTAATTTAGTTTTCCGAAGGACCGCGAGCAAAAATTAAAGTGGACAAATGCAGTTTCTCTAGAACCCGGAGAACCGCAGTGGTTTCCTACAGTATCATCGCGGATCTGTAGCGTTCATTTTAATGATGATGATTATTATCAAACCAATGCCGGATTCATCTAACTAAAACGTAAATAAACTTAAAGATCACTATTTGTCTCTACCGTAGCCTAACCCTTTTATAATTCTATGCTGTCGTTTTTCATTAAGTATAAGTCTAATGTTAGCTGTGATATTCTTTTCATTCTTCCTTTTTGTATGTATGTACGTTTATGTATGTTTATATATATATAGATGTGTATGACCTGTCTTTAATATTTTGTATGTCGTTTATTTGTTATTTCTCAAATTACTTAAAGTTCTTACTTATCTCACCACCTACTATTTTCTGTTTAATTTTGTTTTCTCCGCTACCCAAAAGTTATCTAGAAGAGATCGCTCTTTAGCGATACGACCGCCTATTGTCTATCATTATTTAATTTATGATTTCTCATGTAATATTTTTCTTGTTGGTGTGCAATATAAAGGACTATTGTATTGTATTGTAAAACGCAATGTTAAACGCAAAGGTACCAATTTGTACGATATGTACGTACTTTATTGTCTTGTCGTTTAAATTTATTTAGTCTTAAAAAAATTAAAAATATTTATATAAAATATTTAATCAAAATTTACTTTGATTTGAGATTTTGCGACAGTAATGTTGCATTCAATAGTGATTTAAAAAAAAAAAATTACGCTCTTTTCACGTTTTAGTAGTAAATCACAAAAGTGTCACTATTTTAAAAACGTTCTCAAGTGTTCGAATAAATAATTAAGAGCTAGAGTAATATATTGTCTAAGCTGGTTACCTTTCGATTACTGCATCCACATTAGCTTTGACAACTACCCTTTTACGTGCGCCGCGCATGGACTTTGAAACTTACAAGTCTATTTTAGCCAATGAAAACTTTAACTAACCAATCACAACTATGTCTTAGAGGAGGGATGACTTCGTATAGGCTAATATCTAAAACGGTTGGCAGGACAAGTTCTTGTGGAGGGGATAGTTGTCAGTCAAATATTGGGACCGTTTTTGAAAGCCAATTTTGTACTGAGAGCGATGTCTATATATTTTCCGGTCACTGGGCTAGACCCTTTGGTGATTATTATTCATTGAAATACCTATAGATAAAGCTCATTTGAATCTCAACCGAAGACAAACAAATCCGAACTATTACATCATCAGGTTCGAACCTTACCCGTGTTTTTCTCGACATGGTAAATACTCAGCGACAAACAGTTTTATTGGGTGACAAAACGGATTCGGAGTGACAAACTGCCAAGATAAATATTTAATAGGGAAACATGGGGTCACTCAACTTGAGGAAAATGTAACGGTTATTATTTATGGGGCTATTGTTTTGTTGAGTTGAGGTTCAGTTACTTATAGATTAAGGATTACGCCTCTCTTTCTTGATTTATATAGAACTAGCGACCCGCCCCGACTTCGCATGGGTGCAATGCTATATTATATGCATATATTATAGATATAAACCTTCCTCTTGAATCACTCTATCTAGTAAAAAAACATATCAAAATCCGTTGTGTAGTTTTAAAGATCTAAGTATACCTACATAGGAACAGACAGAAGGAAGCGACTTTGTTTTATACTATGTAGTGATAGTGATAACTGATAAAGTTTTTGACGACGCGTTTGGCTCGGTTTGTAGACACCTGCCTACTGAGTCGGCGGTCCCGGGTTCGAATCCCGGTCGGGGCAAATATTTGTTCTTGGGTCATGGATGTTATCTATATATGTATTTATATATTATGTATATCGTCGTCTAGTACCCATAGTACAAGCTTTGCTTAGTTTGGGACTAGGTCTATTTGTGATTTATTTACTTAAAAAAAAAAAGTATGTTATATAAACGCTTTATTGTACCCAACAACTAGTTATAAATACATTCATAACGTATAAAACATGAACAAAGGCGAACTTATCCCTATTAGGGATCTCTTCCAGTTAACCTTTGAGCAATTGAAGGAAGAGCTATTCGAAGAAAATAGGCAAACTATACACTGCGTACAAACGAAAGTTTTACTATGACAACACGAGATAGACTTTCGCATATTTATCATCACCATCATTATATCAGCCGAAAGGATCGTCCACTGCTAGACCATGGCCTCTCCAAAAATTCTCCATAATAACAATCAAAAAAATCCATCCATTCCTCATTGTTAAAACACGTTGGCAACAAATCTGCCCTCATCAGGATTCAAACGGGGCTACGTAGTTGTTTTCGTTTTTTTATTCCACTAGCTAAAAGGTGGAAAATATATAAATCCAATATCAACGGCCGGGTCTACACCTACCGCCCTGCAAGTTTAGTTGAAGCACAGACTGACTGCAGGAGGTTATATTGATTTAAACTTACAAGATTTTCATACATTATTATAACAAAACCGCCCTGCAAGTTTAAGTTGAAGCACAAACGGACAGCAGGAGGTTATATAGATTTAAACTTACATTTTCACACATTATTATAACAAAACGGGACTTAATTGCGTTAAAAATGGACATTATGCTCTCGTAGACTGGTGTCCTTTCGAGATCATGGATGTAATATCACGTCTGAATCGTTGCAGTAATTATATAAACACCTTTTTGATCCGGTTGCTGGAGGTCCAGCAGTCCAACTGAATGGAACTTCGCATAACCCGACCAACAGGGCACCGAGACTCCTCTTGCTGCCTTTTAGGTTCACTTCGCTCATATTCCTATTTTGTCACGGTCCACTCTCAAGTTGTCAACCGCCTACTTTAAAATCTGCATTTTTTAGGGTTCTTTACCCAAAAGGTAAAAAACGGGACCCTATTACTAAGACTCCACTGTCCGTCTGTATGTCACCAGGCTGTATCTCATGAACCGTGACAGCTAGACAAAATTTTTACAGATTATGTATTTCTGTTGCTGCTATAACAGCAAATTCTAAAAACAGAAAATACCTAAGTAATATCTAAGTGGGGCTCCCATACAACAAACGTGATCGGTTGCGTTAACTTTGCACCTCATTTGTATCTGGCGCCATACATACCAGGTGCAAACTTATGGCTAGTTAAGATGGGATAAGTGTTTGTACGGAACCCTAGCTTCACAAAACTCGCACTTGCCGGCCGGTTTTTTAGTTGGTTAAATTTCATTTTACTATTCCCTTCCTATCGCACGATAAACGCGCCACGTTGGTAGGTGTGGACCCTGCCAACGTTGCACGAGCGGGC
The DNA here is from genome assembly GCA_947623375.1 of Apotomis capreana. NCBI lineage: Eukaryota > Metazoa > Arthropoda > Insecta > Lepidoptera > Tortricidae > Apotomis > Apotomis capreana. The sequence continues at coordinate 3,548,458 of OX392514.1, forward strand.
GTGTGCACCGGATTTTTTATTGGTCAAGAGATTCGTCCAAATTGCCGAACATTTTTATTATTATCGAATTCTTTTTCAAAACGTTTTTGCCATAAATTTTTGCGTCAGAACGCTTGATCACACATGTAGATTCAATCAATGCGTTAAAAATAACTTTGTTATTTTAGGCTCGTGAACGAAAACGGCGTATTGTATTTTTTATGATATAGGAAACAACGGAGCAGATGGGTCGTCTGATGGTACGTGATTACCATACCTGTGCTAACTCGGGGCACTGATACTAAAATGATGTAGCAAAATATTTTATCGACAAAAAATATATCGATGTTACCGTCAACATCCAAATGTTAATCAACATAAATATATTATATTTTTTCTTCTAATTTTAAAATAAAAATAGTAAACCAATTGAAACGTGTATTTGTTGGTTTATTTTAAAATTGTTTAGTAAATATCTATATTTTTTCCATAGGTATTCGTCGGTATTAAAGGTTGCCGTCTTTATCAGACATGATATCGAACATTCTTGTAGTAATCGAGAATTTTCATCTGTGAATTATAATATTTCGACATCTTTTTTATCGATATCAAATCCCTACAACGTGGCCCGAGTTAGCACAGGTATGGTGATTACCAAATCCCGTGGTTTTTGGTGCCTATTTTGACCTGTGCATGATTTGACGCCTATTGTCGGCCTAGTGTTAAATCATCCGTGCACCGGAAACCCCGGGGTATGGTGATTACCGTCGACCATGATCCAATATTCCTAAATTCAAAATTAAATAACTCCCTATCCAACCAAACACAGCTAAGATAAAAACCATCTCGACAGTTAAGTTTTCCGATAAAAACTGCATTCAAATCTTAGTTTGGAAACTACGATGACAAACACACAGAAACACATATGACACACAGAATATATACATGTAAAACTTATAAAAACCTTTTTTTTGTCGGGGGTTAAAGACAAAGGCTACTATGGCTACCGAAACTTGCTTACGTCATTGACTAGTTGCTTTTTATTTCCTTATTTACCGTTGTGTTTGTGTCTTCCATCCACCAATTGTTATCACCGCAAACTATCTCAACTTAAATTATCTCAACTCAATGACTTTCATTAAATATTACTTAATCATAATCACTTATGTATATGTGCACAATCAAAGCTGATGTGTAAAAACAGTAACAAAATACGTTAGGTTGCTAAAAAAACATTTATAAATGTAATTAGGATAAGAAGTTATTATGAATCTCTTGCAGAAAGTGCAAATAAAATAAATTTTACACTACTGAGTTTTTTGGACAAGTCTTATTAACGTAGGTTCATTTAAACCTTTATTAGATTAAATGAAGCAGGAGCAAATTATCCTTGAACTTGCCGCATCAACAAAATAATCCTTGAACCCTCTTAGCCTTCATAAAACATGAAATTAACAATAGCGCCATCTGTTCGCAGGCCCGGTCAAAACTGCCTAAGAAACGCCGCCGCGTGCTACCTGTAGAACAGCCACGGAGAAAACGCGACGTCACTGCTTCCAACCGTCGAGTCAACGCAGTCAAACATCCCGTAGCCCTGAAAGACTTGTCCCCTGGCGGCAACAAGTTCGGTGAGTTTCGCACTTTCCTCGACAGATGGCGTTAATCGTCGTAAGCATGCAACGAGTTACCGAGATATTTGAACAGGTGGCGTTAGTCGAAGCAAGCTAGTAAGTTGAAAGGTTATGCTTGCGGGAAAATAGAGGGCGCTCGCTGCCAGGTAATCAACTGAAAGCATTATTCATGAATTCAATGCTCGCGAACCGTATAATTTGTAAGCAGCGATCGCATTTTCTTTTATTTGCCGGGAAGATGTAGGTACCTAAAATTGCGTAACTGTGGGGAATTTTTACGGTTTCGAAGAACGTGACTACAAGTTATTTGCCAGTTGCGTAAAACAAAAACAGGGCAGGCCGGGATAGATTTCACTTATTTTTTAGTAGCAATAGAGATAGATAATGGTGCTCGATCGTCCTCAAGTGGGCAACAGGGTGGAAACCGGGTTATAATGGTATTTTATTACGATCTGTTTAAGTAAATTCTAGATTAGTCGGATGTTGCTTCACTAGTCTGTTTAGTTTTCATACTTGAATCTAGGTCAAAGTAGCAGTGTTTATTTTCTAGTTGTTTTAGTTGCTTCTCTGTTTATTTCGGAATAATTTATTTAAGAGGAATCGATTAATCGAGGGATTAAGTAGTCAACAGGTATAATCACGGACTGTTGAGTTTCTTTCAGCGTTACATCTCTCTCTTGTAAAATGCCGGTAGACTCAAACATAAAACTGCCATTATCGTATTAAGAATAAGATCCTTTTCTAAATACTAAATGAAAACAGCAAGGTATAGGGTGATCTTCGGCGCTATTTGTAAACCTATTATCTACATAGGTATAATTTGAACATTTTCCACCCAGGATGGTGCATATGTGCCAAAAAGACAAATGACTAACTCTGCTCGCTATATATACCTCCTATAAAAATGTTCACAAGTCATTTCCTAAAGAAATCTTCTAAGTCTAAGAGTTCGTTTTCACTGATGTTACTGGACGTAGCGTAGCGAAATGGACCATGTGTTGACCAATCAATATGTGTTCACTTACGCCTCCATTATTTAGTCTACTATGATTGGTCCACACTGTCCGGTTTGTCCTGTTTGCACTCTAATAGTTAAGTTTATCTTGACTTTGTCCACAGGTGTCAACGGGATGAACATGATAAGTCTGGCGCTGCAAGGCCCGCCGAATATCCTCACGCGCCCAGGCACTGCGCCCACGCAGCCTCTGCAAGCTAGAGCTCCAATCGGTAAACCATCCGTCCTGATCATTCAGCCACCCACTCCTGACAAGAGACAAAGCTGTCCAACTATTGTGCTGCTATAATTCTGCTCTGGCGGACCCCTTGGGTCTCATGAGAGTTACGATACGAAATTCACACAACTAATTAAAAAAATGGTCCCTGCACATCTAGCATAACTGTGACATAATATATAATAATAATAATAAAAGCTTTAAAATGAATAAAGGAGATAATAATAATAACGGTGTACCCCTTACATTTCATTAAATTGTAGAAAGAGCCTCTGCACGTTGGCTTCGGCTCCGTGCACGCCTCCCAAATGTCCGGGACACCATGCATTGTCCCGTGAATGGGAGCGACATACAAATAATAATAAACCATTTATTTTGGATAAGATCCATAGTTGTTAGTTACAAACTTATATGCTAGTGTTAGTAGATACAATAGATAATTTTAATAAATTTATTTAAATACAGTGTGGATTATAATAGCCCTGCTGAACTTATTAGTTATTGAAATCATCAAGTCCCTCAATAACATAAATTGGATACGAACAAAAACCTTCCATTTGGCTCGTTGATTTACAATCCAGCCTTAAAAAGATTTTCTATTGAACTACTGAAATTTATAACATGAGGGCTCTTATTGATGCTTTATATGTGGTTATTCAGCATAATACCTAAGCATTTTAGATGCGTCAGCATTACCTGAAGTACCATAGTGTAAAGTGATGGTTTGATCTGAATTAATTATCATTGAATATGCATATTTGACATCAGATCATTCGTAATCAAGTAACTCTACGAAGTCCCTTAAAATGTACTTCTACACAATTAGATGCGGGGTTAAGAATTACTACTTAGTTTAGTAGAGGCTCTTCAGTTGGAATCACTTTTTATGAGAATGACCCTGGCACATCCTTTAATACCTACCTTAAGCATTATATTATTGTAACTGTCTTTATCTTCACATAATCTTACTGCCTTCCTGCGTGCGAACAATAAGTCTCCCATTTCCTTACACACAATTATGCTCATAATAGTCTGTTTTACTCGTTAAAATATCCATACCTATGATTACGATTATGTGAAGTAAACAATAAATGCATTTATTTCGGACAACAGAATCCATATTTTGTTAGTATTACAGACACTTAAATAACTGTGTTAGTAGAAGTGAAAATTCAAAATACTCAACAAAGTTTCTATTGCAGTTGAGAGCCCAATCGTGAACACGCAAGCTGGCGCCATTTCCCTCGCATCACTGCAACCACCCCTGATGACGGCCCCACCCCTGCAACCGAGACCCGCCACCACTGGAGCCCTAGACCTCATGCTACCATTGCAACCAAAACTACTACCAGGGTACAACCTACAATCATCATTTCTGACCAGTACTATGTCCACAGTCCGACCACCCGACCTACCGGACAAAGTGGAACTAAAAGAGACTAGCCCTGATAGTTCCTCTAGAGATATCGATGAATGTAAAAACTTAGATAGTACCCAGGATAGTGTAAGTAAAGTAGAATGTGAAAATCATAATTTAGATAATGATAACGATGTTAGTGAGGTGACAGACAATTCTTACAGCAAAGATGAAATTAATTCCAACGTAATTGACGCCAAAACCATTGAAACTAGTCTAGTCAGCAGTTCAAATGATAATAGTCCTAATAACAATTCTTATTAAAACAATTAAAGTTTATAGATAAATGTGAATTGTAAATTAATTATGAAACCCCAAAACTCTTTAATGTCTCCCATTAATATGTAAGTTTCTCGATTTAATTCACTTAATAAAATTGTAAAGTTAAAGTTGCTGGAGATTTATCGTGACCAATCGTATTTCAAGTGTTGGTATAAAAAATTGTATTACCAATTTATTTGCTGATACAATGAAGCAACTTTCGAAATGACGTTGGCTCACTGTAATAAGGTTTTATTGTAATACTGTTAACGAATTGAAAGTTAAACATTGTCTCTAACCTCTAACGTAAAACTGTGACATAGAACCCTGTAATATTGAATCAACGGCCAACTGTTATATGTGGATTGTCCATTTGTATCTGCAAATAAATATTCTGTCAAATTGTGGAAATTATTCGTTGTATAGATACCATTTTCACGTTCCAGTTGTAATTGTGATACTAAAATGAATACTAGAATCTATTCGACTATACTACTGAACGAACCATTGTCTTTTGGTGATATGTACGTATTCGACTTTTTGTATATTTTGTAAATGAAAGACGACACAGTGATTAATTATTAAGCAAAGTTTCGACTTTAACGCTTGCCAAAAATCTATCTCCATTGTGATCATTTGGCCAACTTTATTATAAAAAGAATCTTTACAAATTGTATACTTATGGATTAGCTTGGAGGGTAATTTGTGGCAATGATTTACTGTTATTATACGTAGTGTTTTTGTACATTAGTGGTTGTTATCAAATTTAATATTTATATTTTCATTACTTTCGATTGACGAAATGGCTTTTTATGGATGTAAATAGAATGGAATATTGGTAAACAACTTAACGGATTCATGTTAAATAACTTGTACGGAGTAAGTAAATTGTATTATCAGAAATAGGGATTGCAATTCGGTCCACCGGATCTGGTATTCCGGTATGTTTCCGGACGGATCCGGCATTTAGGGTTTTCTTAAAAATTGGTATTTTACAAAATAATGTTTTATATGCGTACTATTTTTGGGTGTACACAATCCGGAGGTAATTAAGTTATGACGGATTTGGTGGACCAGATGAAATAATACCGGATTTGGTGGCCCGGATTGCCTCCGGATCGTGTACACCCAAAAGTAGCATAATCAGTAACTATTCTGTAAAATATGTTTTTTTTCCGTGCAGCTACAAAATGAAACCGCATAGCCGTATCCGTTTATCCCTAATATTATCGGATCCCTAATCAGAAAGGATACCTGAGTTTGTTTACTGCCGTTGACACTTCAAGACAATTGTTCATCATCATCATCAGCCAAAAGACGTCCACTGCTGGACATAGGTCACTCCCCCAGAGAACGCCACCATGACCGGTCCTGCGCCTCCCGCATCCAGCGGACTCCAGCGACCTTCACCAGGTCATCAGTCCACCTTGTGGGAGGCCTACACACGCTGCGTCGTCCGGTCCGTGGTCGCCACTCAAGAACTCGATGGCCCCAGCGGCCGTCGGTTTTACGAGCGATGTGCCCTGCCCATTGCCACTTAAGTTTTGCTATCCTTCGGGCTATGTCGGTTACTCTGGTTCTTCTACGGATCTCTTCATTTCTGATTCGATCTCGCAAGGAAACTCCGAGCATAGCCCTCTCCATTGCTCTCTGAGTGACTTTGAGCCTTCTTATAAGGCTCATCGTGAGCGACCACGTTTCAGTTCCGTATGTCATCACTGGCAACACACATTGTTCAAAGACTTTTGTCTTGAGACACTGCGGGATATTGGACGAAAAGATAGTACGTAGCCTCCCAAACGCTGCCCAGCCAAGTCGGATTCGACGATTGACCTCTTGACACAATTGTTATTAATTTCAAAATGTACAAAGAAATTCTGCATGTTATTGTTAACAGGTTCATGGGCAAAGGACCATTTTGAAAATTGAATGCTACGATACAGACAAAACTCATACAAAAAATAGCCAAAAGCGACACAAGGCATTTGTCTTTATAGCAAAACTATGAGAAATGTACGACTGTAGACAGAATGGCAGTTTTACGAATTAATGTCAACGTCTACAGACGTGGTTCCGTATCACTAGGGTCCTGCTTCACTTGTCTTGAAATTCTGTCCGTAAAAGTGTTAAATTGTAGGTACAAAGAAATTGCGTGTGTTGTAAATTGTACACATTCAACCACGGTGCAAGTAACGATGGTGTTGCTTAAGCGTAACGAAAATAATGTATGTAATACTCTTACTAAAGTTTTCGTGAGACATCACCACAATATTGAAAATATTTCTATCGTCAAGTACATATTTCGCAAATGATACTCAATAAAATCGGGTATCAAGAACGACACAACATGTTTCGAACTCGTATGAAGTTCTTTTTCTGGAACCTCGACGCGGTCACCGCCATAGCGAACACCGTACAGTCAATAGAACCCAAGACTCTCATTCGTGTGTGCTTGGAGATATCGACAAATCAGTGATCGTTTCAGGTATATCGCCTTCAACTGTCAATAAAGCACAATTCGAACTGCATAAAGTGACATTGCACATTACTACCCGGTCAAGTTAAGTTTGCGTCTGATATCTATGGTGTCGCATACAAATGAGGCACAAACTTAAAGTGACCGGGTTGGCGAAGCGGGGATATACTAGGTATATCTCTAGGTAGATAGATGTCTTAGAAATATTTATGGAATTAGGGCTTAGTTCGAAATATGTTAGGTTTCTGACATAAACGTAAAGGAAGCCGTCACTTTCAGTATCACTATTAGTAATGTCAATATCTCACGAAAGTTTTAAGTATAAAGCCCATCACACACAGAGCGATGATATATTTGATTTATCCAAATATCATAAACCCTCCATGATGCGTTCAAGATCCGCACATTATGACCACCATAAAAATAGACTGTTTTGTTAGGACAAATTTCTAATCTGTAAAAATGTTATTATTGCTAAATAATAACATCGATTTCGATAATATTATTTTATTCAAATTTCGAACATCTCCGAAAAACAAAGAAATTTGATTTGACCTCTATTCTAATATCAGTCGAGATGACGTTTAGTTCGAAATGAATTGTCAATTTGCAATCAAATTTGACAAATGTCGCTCGTAAGTAAGATATCAAACGATATGATATTTGGGGCCGACTCTAGTTTGTCTCTGAATTAAAAAAAACGCCATTACCGGTTAAAATTTGTTTTATTGCATAAAATTGTTCGATTTGTTGAATTTAAACCACAAAATGAGGCAATCAAGATGATTATAGTTATTTCGGCGACGCCTCCTGATATCTGATATGATATATGAAATTTGTTCCAACAAAACAGTCTATTTTTATTTATGATATGTGGGTAGTTAAAGTAGTGTATGTAACTGTACATAATTAGGCATTAAAACACTCGTGTGTGTGTGTGTAATAAGTAATAACCTTCATTATGTACAGTCACATAAACTACTATTAATATACCAATCGATATCTTATCGCAAGTTATCTTACAATATATTTTGCCTACGATTTCACAGAGTCCCCCACACGGAGCGATAATATTACATTACAGTTCGGTATCTTAAGATACCTTAAGATACCTTAACATACCTTAAGGTATATTAGGCTACGAGCATAACCGCGGCAGAAATATATATTTTGGTATATTTTTCGTGTGACCTCAGTGATACTATAAGGTATCTGTATAATATTGTTATCGCTCCGTGTGTGACGGGCTTAAGACATTGGGAGAAGAGTTAAATTAAATAATACCTATACGACTATAAAAAGGGTGATCAACTCTAAAATTAAGACAGTTTTTTTTATTCTAGATATGACTTGAACTAAACTATTGATAAAAATAAAAATTTGAATGAGTTACCTGGCGGGAGTGACCGCGGGAATCGAACCCGGTACCTCTGGATTGCCGGTCCAGCGCGCTAACATTTCCGCGACATAGAGGTCGCTAAGGAGTAGCCTTTCGAATAAACAATGCAAGGATCGACACACAAAGCATAAGGAAAAATTCAAGAGGTTGCTTGGGAGTTGGGGTGGCGGAAAGGTTAACGTGAAAGAAACATTGAAATCAGTTAATTTAAATTTTTCTTTCAGCTTTGATCTTTGTATCAATGGCTTAATATAAAAATTGTGGTGTGTAACCACATAAAAAAAAATAGTAATTACATGTTTCATACATTTATGACTTGAACTGTTTAAGGGCTGATTAGCTCTCACTACCAGTGATTCGGACTATGCGTGCGTTTGCGTTATTTATTTATTTACTGAATCACATAAAATGTAACATGACAAATGTTTTACAAATGAAGCGAAAATTGAAAAAAATAATGGTTCGGACAGGATTCGAACCTGCGTTTCCAACGACTTTCCGGGCCAACACAGGCGTCCTCCCAATTGGACCACCGAACCAGATGTCAGAGCCATTGAATTTTTCAACCAGTTGCTTCGACATGCCTTAGGGTGGCATCATAGCGCCATCTACCGTAAAGATTTAGACTTTATCGTCGGCACCATCGTCTCAAATTTGTTGAGAATCGATAGTAACGATGTGCTACACCCGAATTGCTTATTTTTATTAAAGCAGTAACGTCTGCTAACGTAAAATAAATGTTTTACAAATGAAGCGAAAATTTAGTTACAAACAAAACACAAAAACAACATTTAGTTTACGTTAGCAGACGTTACTGCTTTAATAAAAATATGTAACATGACAGTTCATACACCAAAGCGTTACACGGATAATTTAGCTTAATATTTAACTAAAACCTAACTAACTTACAACTACAAGATAAGTTATGCTAAAGCAAGGGTTCGTAAATGTAAGTGTCACACGAATGTGCCAAAGTGTTGTAATTATGTAAGTAGACGTAGGGTAGACGGGTCCATGGACCCGGAAAATGGCTGTTCAAAACGCGGCGTTCACACATGAGCTATAGTGTGATATACGGACGTGAACACGAAAGTTTGATACCGTAATGCCGATTTCACACAGGGCAGAACAGTCGGTAGCACAGTACAGCACAGGGCTACTGTTTGAACGCACAGTTACTGTCAAGACAGTACTGTACTGTTCTGTGCGTTCATCAAAGTGAGCCTTAAAATGGAGCCAGAAAAGCTCGATTTTGCAACTGCGGCATAGTCCCTATTATGTTTGCGTGAAACTAAACCTGTTTTGTATGTATTTAAATACGAGTATGTCTGAGACTTACGGTACTTATCTATGTGAAATAGAAGTATTGATCATTGAAATTTGGACGTCATTTGACGACGCTGGCGTAGCAATTTTCCGCGGAGACATAACGACTGTGGTATTCAAAATGTAATTACGAAACAGACATTGTGCTCGTGTCGCGTTTCTACGTCGTATTGTAGCTCCGGTGTAGACGGACCTTTATCTCGAAAATTCCTAAATATAGAATAACTAATGTACGAGGATGTTCCTGTGCTGTTAGTAATTGGTGTTTACTAACGATCGTAATTTTCATAGGATCTAGTATATTTTTCTAATGTTACATTTTTATTGTTTCTAATTGTCAGATTGGATTTATTTTAAAATGTAAATAATACACTTTTTATTCGTTTATGGAAAAGTGCTATCGTATTCGTTTGTGATCAGTAATATGCAGTTTACTTTACTATGAGTTAGTGTGACCGCACTCGCCAGCGACAGCGTAAACGATTTGTATGGAGAATCAGCGCCCCTAACGTTTACTTTGTAGAACTACAATTCACATACATTCGCTAGCGAGTACAGTCAATGTAAACTCATGGTAAAGGTACAGATAAGGTTTATAGTAATATGATGAACTGACAGATTTTACTTGGCATCTTAAATAATAACTTGGCATTTGTCGCCCAGGGGACAGATGCTAGGTTATGTTAGGTTGGACTTCTAATATTTTTTAATAGTCTGCAACGCTAGCGCAACTGTGACACTCGATTCTCTCGCGCAAGAAATGTTACCTATCTCTTTCAGTACAGTACTCTGTGAGCGTGATGCTAAACGACAACTGTGCCTGTCATAGAGTTGTAGTCGTCGACCCATCCGCAAAAAAAAAACAATCTCAACGTCATTCATTTTTTTTAATTAGACACCATATTAAAGTAACCTTTACATTGTGTCATAGTTTTGTAGTTACTACATTGTAGAATGAGTAAATTTTGACAAATTCATTGTCAAATAGTAATCTCAGGAAAAATAAAAAGACAGTGATTTCGTCTTCTTTCTAAGCGGAATACAAAAAAGTAATAAAATAGTAGTCTTAAAAATATGAAATGTTGTCAATTCTTGTTTCTTTTGTAATTTTTTTTTTTCGTTTTACCGATTGAATTATCGTATTAAACAGTTCTCGGGAAACTGTTGGCGTCTAGAATTCCAGATCATATTCGAAGTCTTGACTAAATCCAATCTGACGTAAAGTTAATATTAATCGGAACCCCCATTATAAGATTGACCACGTTTTTATCTTGCATGAAAATGTTTCAAATAAACCAGTACCAACAATATCATTTTGTATTTTTTCAACATTTCTACCTACTCTTATGTCTATTTTTCATTGGGTGATTATTTTCCAGGAAGCTAGTATGAACTGGCAGATTTTTCTTGGCATCTAAAATAATACCTCGGCATTGGTCGCCCAGGGGAAAAGATGCCAAGTTATTAATTTGACTGCCGGTTATTATTTTTGTTTGTTAGGTTAGGTTAGACTTTTATATTTTTTTTAGCTGCCTGGTATTTAAATAAGTACTTAACTTATATCTTCAAGTTATTTCATATATCAAGCATGTATCATTTATGTATTGATAAAGGTGTGCTTAAAATACATTTAAAAAGTGCCTTCATCTTCTGAAATGAAAAGGCAGAAAAACATAACTACAAAATGTCATTTTATCATTCCGTATTGAAAAAAAAAAGACTATGGACACACCCCAGAGAATATTGTGTGGTAATAACACATGTCTAGACCAATTTTAATAAATTAGGTAGGTATAATGGTACCTGACGCCCTGAATAAACACATAGGCTACTTTTTATCAAGTAGACATGCTGGTATACGCCCCCTTTTAATTATGTTTTGGCCCTTACCGCATAAGCATCAGCTTTGTTGTGTTAATACGCCCGTAAATATTTGGCTCACTCTTCGATTGGGCCCGAAATTTAATCATCCCTTTGAAGCGCTCACTAATCTCGTTTCGGCGTTTTAATTAATAGTTTATAGCTACGCTTATTAAAAGGAATGGTTCCACTTACCCTTTGTACGCCGCACAGTGTGGTATTTTACTGATCTGGGCGGCCAATATTATTTTTGATGTTATATTGGTAGTTACTGTAATATTAAGCTAATATTGAATTTTTTATCTATACGGTAAGAAAATTATGGTGAAATTTAAAAAAAATAAGGATTTTGCAACATTAGCTCAAAGTAGGTATAATAATATATATGCAAAGTATATACAAAAGTAACAAAAATCTGTCAGAAATCGTGTCACTTTGATCAGACGAAGACGGCTCTGTCAATATTTCATCAGACACCATTTCATCTGTATGAGGCTCCATGCTGGGCATTTTTTTTTAAGAAATCATCTTCTTTATTGTGTGCTGCAGCCCATCTAGATCTCATTTCAGACTTGAACCGACTAAAAATATGCTTGATTTTTCTTATTTGTTCATCATTAAAGTTTTCCCTACCAAGCAAATCATTTTCGATAAAGTCCAGTTTACTTTTAAAATTTGGCATTTCGTTTGCTGCATCAACTCGAATAACTTATAAATAACTAGATCGAGTTATTAATTTAACATAAGATGGCCCTAGAAACAATAAAAAGTCAAAATTACCAAAAAATAACGTATTCATAAAATCATACATTTTGACCATATAACGTTTGGATGCCTAATTTTCCATTTTCCGGAGTGTTTCCGTGGAAAATTAAAGCTGAATCGTAAACTAGAATAAATGAGGTATGTGCTACATGTCCTATTTCTGCCGGGACACCTCGGGAACTACAACTAAATGTTTCCGATAAGTCAAAATACAAGCAAAACGAGAACGTCAAAAGGGTGAACTTTTGAATGACTACCATAACGTCATAACATAATCAATCCTATTAAAAACATATACAAACGAAACATTCTTACCTGCCATCATAACATTTAAGGTAACTTATTATATATTCTACGGCAAAAACATACAAATTCACTATTAAAAGTCACCCCGATTTGATGTGCCGTTTGAGAAAATAAGTGCACTTCAAATACTTAATATTGCAACCTGCTATACAAGCATAGTTTAGCGATAAGGTCAAATACATTGACAGATTATAGTGCGTGAATAAGTAGACTTTCTGAACCTACCTCATTATTCTACCCACAGTCAGTTTTTAAAAATTGACTTTTGGCCGCCCAGATCAGTGATATACCATTCTGTGCGCCGTGTCCCGTATCTGTTTACCCTTTGAGTATAAGGCCTAATGAAAATGCCATACACGGGCATGTCATACAATTGAACTATTTTGGACGGATACGGGACACGGCATAGGACGAGTTAAGGTGTGTCGGCAGCTTCGGCATACTATGGATTAAGGTTGGTTTTATTTGAACTGAACATGGGTTCAACCTCCAGCAAACTGAGGAATTATGTGAAAACTAATGAAGATCGACTAATATCGAGCATATTTGAAAGTGTTTGCAATCTTATGCAGCAATTACACCTTCCTAAATTAGTTACTGACGAGAGGAATGCAGCAATACGAAGGAGTGAGATGGAAATATCTTCATACGTGTCTCACATATCTGCATCTCTCTCATCAGTGACTAATTTAAAAAAGTGTAGCCACATTAACGTGGTTCAACACTGGCCATGCGTTGCATTCTTACAAATTCAATGTTTTGTTGCTGACAAAAGTTGTCGCCTTTTTATTACCATTTAGGTTATTTGCTCAGTTGCGTAAAAAAACACAAAAAAAAATGTACTACATCACCTTTTTATCAAGATGTTCTCTACAGTATTATGAAAATACCGGCACATCGGGCTTATAATGTAAACAAAGGGGTTTATCCGATATCGGGCCGATACGACATTCCGCAATTAGAATTTAATATCCGGTACGCCCTAATTATTAATTACGTGTAAAATAGGAGGACGTGTTTGGTACGAGCACATAATACTACACTAAAAAAGGTTCTCTTTTCATCTTTTCTAAAGCTGCGTTAAAACTATGATTTATTTGTTGTTTGTGTAAATTGTGATGCAATTAGTCAATGGGCATAGTAACATCATAAACGTGTGTGTGTTGCTACAGCTGGTTAGGAACGCGTGCCGATTTTAAACGAGTTAAGGTAAAGATAGAGCCGTAAGATGTACTTGCTACTAACGGCATCTTACTTTAGTTAGCCAACTAACTATATATGTGCCATGTAACTGGTTATAAAATGGCGTTAGTATATATCTGTACTTTCTTATATTTCGATATGGTAAGTGCGCTTATTCCGTTGGCGGACTTATCCCGACTGTCCTTATGGTGCCTAAAAATATGCGTAGGTATAAGTTAAAATCAGTATGTAACTGAAGGTATTCAAAACCGACTACCGAGAATACCGGTACAGCGGGCTTATAATGTAAACAACGCTAAGGGGCTTATCCGATACCGGGCCGATTCGACATTCCGCAATCAGAATCTAATATCCTGTGCGCCCCAATTCTATTAATTACGTGCAAATTAGGAAGAAGCGTGTTTGTTACGAGACCGCCATGAACAAAATCGTAAGCACAGTGCACTACTTAAATTAATTAACTAGACATCAAAGGCGACTAACATTTTTTTACGGTAGAAACTATCAACTTTTTACGGTAGAAGGAATGCATTACGAGACTTTGCGTTATTGTGTGTTCAATATTTTAATGAGATGTCTCTTACACGATGAGAGAGCGAGATAAATATATATAAGTGCCAGCCGCACGTGGTCATGCTAATTTGAAAGCAAAACTAAAATCTTCGTTGGAATTAAATGGGGACGCCCGGCGAGCAACTTTCTTAGAGGACTCATTAGTAGTTTCATTTCAGCCCGGGAGGTAAGGATGCGGCCATGTAGTAGCAGAAAAAATATCGTGTGCATTGCCGAAGTGCGGGTTTGACATATTATAAAGAAGCCCTAAGCTTCTGTAAATCAATCAATAATCAAATGTTTACTTGAACCAAAGAATTTAAAAATTGAATGGTTCAAGCAGGGTGAAAACTTGCGTCTCCAACGGCTTTCCGGGCCAACACGGGCGTCCTACCTATTGGACCACTGAACCTGATGCCAGATCCATTGAGATTTTCAACCTGTTGCTTCTGCATGCCTTAGGGTGGTAGACGTTACTGCTTTAATAAAAATAACTAAATCTACTTTTATTTCTGACGTTCATAATATTAAATGTCCGCTCCCTAAAGGTTGTCTGGAAGAGACCGCTCTTTAGCGATAAGACCGCCTGTTGTCTATCTTTATTGAAATTTAAAGTTTTTTTCTGTTTGTATTTCTTTCGTGTTGAGTTGTGAAATAAACCTTGATCTCTCTATCGTGTACTAATTACTGTGCTTTACCACCGATGAGTGAGACGACACCGGGTGAGATGATAATAGCAATAGAGAAGATCAATGAAAACTACCGCGAGTTCTTGAGTACTCGGTTGGCCGCCACGACTGATCGGCTCTCCTGATGATGAATCGCGTACTGATTCGAAACATGTCGAGCGATATTCGACTTCTACGTCGTGAGTAAGCCCGTTAATGTAATTTATTAAGATGCATGGAGTTGGAATACCTCATTATTTTAGTTATACCTCTCCAGAAACACTAAATGAACTCAAAAAGCATATCCTCACAATAAATGCTAAAGCCTCCCTACTTCAAAAAACGAGAGTCCAAAAACATATTCATTTTATACCACTTTTCAGCAAAACTAATGCTTTATATAAACGACTGACTTTTAGAATTAAGGAAAGTGTTCGTTGGTTTTGGACGCCTTTCAACTCACGTATGTCCACGACTTTACAAAGATTTGCATGCATTGCTTTGCGTTGGCTGAGGTTTTACACATTTTATACAAGATGCTAGAAGCTTCAGTTACATTATCTTGAAATTGCTCCGACAATCATCAGCTTGTGTGAGAAGTATTTTCAAACTACGGAGCCCACAGAAATAAACATTATACATCATATCTTCTGATAAATTTGTAATGGTAATCGCTTGGTTAGACTAGTCATCTCATCCATCAGTGAATCCTCTGCTCAACAGACTTATTTTAAAATAAACAAGGCCCTATTCACAATCACCATCATCATCATCATCATCATTATCATATCACCTGATAGACGTCCGCTGCTGAACAAAGACCTTTCCCAAAGTTCTCCACAGCGATCGGTCTTGCGCCGCTCTCATCCAATTTCTACCCACGATCTTAACCAGGCAAGATATTATGTTCATATTTTCTATCAGTGCCATCTTTGAGGTCGGTGGTAAGCATTATGACCAAGGTCCGGAATTTTTCATAGCAAATGTCAAACTTTGATAGGGTTCGACCAAAGTGTTTTATCGACTATCGATGCATAATTTTCACAACATCGTTAAAGTAATGAAATCAGGCTTTTGGATATATACACTGGCGTTCAGCTAATTAGCGACATCATTATTTTATTCCATACAAATGCATATAAAATATGACTTTAGAAATTCTATGAACAACGTTTGCCAATTTTATTATTAACAAAGAGACGCCCGCAACTTCGTCCTCGTATTTTTTTATTTACTGAGACGGATAAAAAGTATTCTATAACCATCTTTGGATGCCATCCCTGTACCAAAATTGGTTAAAATATGTCCAGCCGTTTCGGCGTGATCCGAGACAAAGAAAATTATGACCAACAGATGGCGCCAGGCAGGCATGGCGTCGCGCGCCCATACAAAACAAATGACGACCGTGCATCACGAAAATGAAAAATGAAATCGTGACCCCTTTCCGTAGAAAATATCATTTCAATACAAATCTAGAATTTTATAATAGTATAGATAACATGGTGTACACGTGTTTAAACAAGTTTTAGTATAGTGCAAATAAAATTTCTGTAAAACATATTTTTTAGAAAATAGACATATGTGTATTCCGTTTCTAATTTATTAAAGTATGGAGTTGTAAGTTGTTAAAAGTGTTAATTTGAACATGTCTAGTTTCTAGAGAACATGTTTTATAGAAACTTTATTTTCCCTATAGTAAACCTTGTTTAAACACCCATACTTATACTTATTAATAACATAATAATAAAAATAGTCAACCGCATCTTACATTTTGACGTGACAACGTCTTATAAATTGGTTTGCCGGGTGACACTTCAAGAAACTGCGTTACGCTCCGCTCACGTTATGCGCTCACAATGAGAGCGAGTGAGAGGGAGAGAGTGAGAGAGATAGGCATACACACCGGTTCATGTCTTGCGCTTCTATTTCGCTTAGGCGCCTGCATACAAGTTTACACGTTGCCAGTTAATTGTAAAACTATTGTGTAGTGTGTATAAATAAATGTTTTAAATTGTTACTATTATTTCATCCTTCTTCCTACTATACGAATGAATATTCACATTAAAATTATTTTACCACTCAAAGTCGTTGTCACGTAAAACTTTCGCCCGTATACCGACTTTACAGGCAACCAATTTTTTTTCATCAAAAGATATTTTATACGCAGTTGTATGAAATAAAATAATGATGTCCCTAATTGGCTGAACGCCACTGTATATATCCAAAAGTCTGATTTTAATTACTTTAACAATGTTTCGTTAAGTGAAAACTATTTATCGATAGTCGATAAAACACTTTGGTCGAACCCTATCAATGTTTGATTTTTGCTATGAAGAATTCCGGACCTTGATTATGACCCAATTTTTATACTTATTGCAAGGCATTGATAGGTTATACCTCTTGTGACGATATCTTAAAACCTTCTCTTTCTTTCTATTGAAGAATTTCTGCAGTGAGTACCTACCGAAATCAGAGCACACCAAACGCAACTAAAGCGACTAGGTATACATGGTAAATTCTTTCAATTATTTCGCTTTTATGCAGCCAAGTGCATTTACGAAACTAGCAAAAACATAAATTAACACAAAAAGGAATCAAACCTGCGATAGCCAGTTCGAGGGAAAAGGAAAACGCTTTTCCAATTAACACCCTTTGTCGTATTTCAATAGGTAAGTACTTAAGTTTTCGAGACATTTCATTAAGGTGCATTATTTGCTCTAACTTTATAATGAACTCCGAAGGCATGTTTAAAAACTATCTTTCTATTTGAATTTAGTTTGGTACTTATTTTAAAGTTTCATTTGTATTTGTCGGCGTTCCTCAAAAAAAAAATGGAATTTTTACTAGGTTTATTATGCAACAATTTTGAATATCCTCAGCCAACAGTTTTTACAAATAAAATAAATCAATATCGGTCAACTTCACACAAATCGGTCTTATATTATGCTTATATTATGGGTATCACACGATGATTGTTTGTAGGTAAGTGTGAAGATTGTCAGGATCAGCAGACGGGTCTCTCCAATGAATGTTTTCTCTTTTGATTTTTAACAAATGCTGGTTTATTTTGCGAGCAAGTAATGAAATTGCAGTATTGTTGTATTACTGAGGTGAATTTTTATACTCGCGGCCAGAATAAGAAGCTCCACCGCTTCGCATAATTGGAAGTAGATGGCGCCAAACGCGCCAACAATGAATACACATACCTACTTATATAGATAAATATATACTTAAATACATAGAACAACCATGACCCAAGCACAAATATTCGAGTTCATCACACAAATATTCGCCGGCTCAGTGAGCAGGTGCGCTAAAAACTGTACCAAGCGCATGCAAACAGTTGTTGTCACTGTCGGACATAGGCCTTCTCTCATTCGTGCCACCATTCCCGGTCCTCAGCTTTTCGCATCCATCCGCTTCCCGCGAATCTTAGGTCATCGGCATCTGGAGGGGGGCCGACCCATAGGGCGAGACGTGTGTGGACTTCACTTCAGAACTTGTCTTGAAGCTTATAAAACGACAATAACTAATTATAATCTCGAATCCTATTAGTACTTAATAGTCCCTGTCTGTTGATACAATTTGCGATGCTAGGACCAAATTGTGTCATCATTTGAGTCTTTTCCATCTTAACTACTCTTTATTCGTGTAATCGCCAAACAGCATAAATATTATTGATTCGGTGATATTTTTAGTTTCATTTCGATTAAGTGCTACGATAAAACATGCCAATATCAGTAGAATCTACCCCTGCTTGAAATATAACACGTATCAAACTCCAAGATGGCGGACCACATGGAAGATAACCTTGTCTCTGATCCAAAGTTCATCATGCGCTCCTGTTTATTCTGCGGCATGTACAATCGGCGCTCCGTACGTCCTCGCTTGCGAGGACTCGCCAAGGCCTACTGTCTAATGCTGGCCATTATTACCATATACGTCTACTACTTACAGGCTTCTTGGGACATAGTATGGCAACTAAACTGGGTACCCCAAGTTGCCCAATACTTACTCGCTCTCATCACCTCACTATGGACAGAAGACGAATACATCTACAAGTTCTTTATTCAAAATAGGATGACCGATGTCACGCTAGACTCTCCGATAGTTTTCAATCGTTTGCAGAAACGAATTACGATGGGATATGTAATGACATCATTGCTTTACTTCATGTATTTGGTTCTAGCTGTTGTGATTAGTTCTGAATCCATTTTATTGTCCATTTGGATAAGATATATTTCAACAATGACTTTAGCATTTTTCGTAACGAATTCTCATGCAACGAAGCTGCTTGTTATGGCACTATTCAACAGCAGAATACTTGTATTGAGGAGGAAGCTGGAAAGATACGGTTTCAGGACTATAGGTCGCGCGCCACCGCAACCTTACTACCAGATCTATGACGAAATCTGGCAAGGAGTCTATGGAACAGACAATCCTCTTAAATTACTAGTGAGTAATTTTATTTTATGTAATGAACTAAAAAAGCCTCATATCTTTATTTTATTAAGACATGAACTGTATCAGGGCTGGTTAGCCCTCACTAGGTACCTACTAGTAACTTAAATAGTCGACTTTTTGTGGGAGTTTAACCCGGTAATGGGATTATCTCCGCGCCACAAGAGTAATTTTGGGGAATAGCCTCATATCGTCGGACCCATCTGGCAGGTAGTTTTAAAAGAATACTGGTCCAAGGATTACCATTTAATATAATATCTTCGTTATGACTAAGCCACTATAACGCGGAAAATCAACTTAAATAGTAATAAATATACGCACTAGGCGTAACTAAGCGACGCGACTAAATATCTTTTTTATAGAATTGTATGTCGCGCCTCGTAGTTCCGCTGCGGCGTAGTGCATTCCAGCTTATGCAATTTCATAAAGATAATATTTGCGTCGCTTCGTTGCTGCCGCGTCGTTATGCCCGGTGCGTATGCACCTTCACGTTTCGGGTGCGGCAGGGACACGAAACAAGCACATAATGATATTCCAACCAGCATTTCAGGTGCCTCACCGGGAAAGCAATCTTATTTTTTTTCAATGACAATTTATGACAAAGCATTTTAGCGTTCAGTTTTTTTTTAAAAAGCATAAGCTTTATGACATTCTGCCACTACGCCCAAAAATACAGTCTTACTTCGGTGGTCAAATGTAAATTTTCAAATTGTGATTTGATTTAATTTTCGATGTTATTCATATTATATATCATTGCATATTCTAGAAAAGTACTATATGTATACATACCTCAGCGTGAAAAAGAATTGCCAGCCTACAGTAGCAGTCTACACACTCGATAGGAAATCTCCATTTTACCGGCCTGTGTAGTAATGTACTATTTAAATGAATATCTAATTGTTTCAGTTACTCTTTGACTTAATAAACTAGCTGCCAGTTCATATCTCTCTTTACTTACTACATTTTCAAATTTTCATGGCAGGTAAGACACGTTTAGTTTTACATCAACTGTTTCTGTCGATGATTTATAATTTCATGATTTGTAATGCAGTTTGTCATTTTCAGTATTTTTAATTTGTATAATATTGTATATTTTAGGAGTTAACAATGGCCCGAATCTTCGTATCAATAATTTCAACCTCTGTGACATTGTTTCTTCGATAAGTTTTCTCTTTCGGCCACGTGGCATTGCTCGAGTCTAGGTCTAGTGTGATTCACTGCGACGCCATGGCCGTCTTTACAGCCACGCAACTCGTAAAAACCCCAAGTAAGTTGTTAAATCCATTCAGCACATTATCGAAGAGTGTCCTCTTCCTCCCTACAGTGGAGGCCCTGCCGAAGTGCTGATCAACTTGAGCTGTATTCGACGTATAACCCTGCCATACCATTAAATAAATAAATAAGAAGGATTGGTAGGTACGAAGCTGTAGTAGTAGCGGACACATTACGGTTTTCGAGTCGCAACGACAAACTGAATGAAGCAACGATATTGGAGATCGATCTTAGGAAGAAGTGGATGAAGATTTGGAAATCCTTAACGGAAGCCATTATTCAACCGTGGACATAATTTGCCTGAGTTCATGGTTCATATCTGATATTTAGTTATTTAGCTTTATTTATTCAATTTATAGTTATAAGATTCATTTTTCGATGAGTGTTGCCTTGCAGGTAAAATACTCCTTAAGGTTTTTCCATGCTTCTCTGAAGATGTTCATCCAGCTCTTTCCTGTTGTTTCGACAATGTCTTCCGCCCATCTATTCTTTTGTCTTCCTACCTCACCTTTTGCTTCTGCAAACCCAGCCATTTTGCTATTTGACGTAACCATCTTTTGTCCTTGTACCTTCATGTCCTCTACTAACACTAGACTGGTCAAAAGAGACGAATTTACCCAATTTATAACCGAGATGGCGTGTCCATTTACATTGCAGGTGCGGAAGAGCGGCAACGCATGTACGCGCTGCTGCGCGCGCTAGAGCAGCGCGGGGCGCGCTACCGCGAGCTGCGCGCGCTGCCACTAGACGCGAAACTGGTGTTGCGCGTGCTTGCGTTGTGCTCCTCGCAAGTCATGTCAAGATATTTTGTACAAGTATACTGATTTATAGTGCGACCAACATTTCTGTGAAGTGCAGGGTGTGTCGCCACAATCTTCACACACAGAACACTCATGGAGCAGCAGCACTCGAACGCACTGACACTGACAATGGTATGAAATTTCAGCATGACAGTCGTAGTTCCTAATTTCGCCATTTCACAGATAAGTTGATCGCACTATGTCTCCAATTCTAAGGCAAATGTCATTCTTAGCCATGCCCGAAATTATTTATATTTTTTATTTTTATTTTATTTATTATTATTTACATAGCTGTCCTTACAGGCTAACCTAATTCAACAGCATGGAATATTTAACAAAGATACACTAATCACAACAACACTACACATTATCCGTATTACACAAAACATACAGTGCGGCCCTTGTGAATTCGTTCAAAGAACAAAAGAAAAGGTCTACAACAGTAGCAACTCGATTAAGAGTGCGAAGAGCTCTGGTAAAGGGTGCCTGGCGCAGCAATGGCGTTCTGGCTTGCGGCTCGGCGAGCAGGCTGGGTCGCCGCCGTCGCCACACGTACCTCTGCGGGACGTACAAACCAACCTGCGCCAGGACTCCCGGATTAAACAATTTGCCCCGTAATAACTTAAAGATATACGAAGCCAATCCCAATTCCCTTCGGACTTCCAGTTTATTGATTTAAACTTTTTAAATAGCAGATAATAAAGTTTTCAACCAGTGCGTCCTACCCGTAATGACATACGGTGCCGAGGGTAGTCCCCTACTTGACCTAATAACGCAAGTGCTAATATTATTACACCTATCATCGTTAGCTCTAATTTTCATTAGCCCTAATGTCATTTCACCTAATTTTTATACCCTAATTAGTTGTTAGACCTAATAATCCAATACTCTAATAATGATTTGTACTAATTGTCAACAATACTAATATGAAATAATTACCACACCTAATGATTATTAGACCTAATCATTACTGACACTAAATGTCAAGAGTACTAAAGATTATTAAACCTATTTTTACGTTAAAACAGAAAATACGGATTTGGACAAATATTGAATTGGCTGAACCCCGAAAACTGTAGGTTAGGTTAGGTTTCTATTGTGACAATGTATAGCGGAGCGAACGAAGCGAGGGAAGCGTCAAAAAATTCCCATGTACATCCTGAGTCTATGGCAATTCCGACTCCACGTGGTCTTGCATGTCCTACCCTAGTGTTATTCCAAAACCGGAGGCTCGGAGGGAGAGCAGCCCTCGCCTTAGGTTTACAGATAAATAGGTTTAATAAAATTTAGGTTTTAGCATTATTAGGTATTATATTATTAGTAGTCTAAAAAAATCGGCTAAGTGCAAATTAGGGCTAGTGAGAATTCGGCATGAAGTAATTAGGTATTATGAAAATTCGGAATCCTGAAATTAGGGCTATTCATTAATTAGGATGAATGAAAATTCGGGTTAGTGATTTTAGGGTTACCAAAATTAGGGCCTATGAAATTAGCATGACAGTTTTTCGGGCTAACGGAGATGAACCATAGTTTCAATAATTTTTACCTAAAAGTCGACACAAAATAGTTGCTCTCTTGGTGCAAAATTGTGTTTTTATTATGGTTCTAGTGCAGTTGATATAGCTTTACCGAAACTGTTTACGACTATAATTATATTTTTCTCAAACATGCAATGAAATATTGTCTTTGCGTTCCTTATAATAGGCTCGGAAGTATCGGTTTTTGGGCGCAACAACTCGAGAGGACTGTAAAGGGATTTCATACTGCTTTTCAGGCCTAGGCCTGCAAAGTAACTTTTTTTTGGTTTCAACAACAAGGTCATTCACACAGCTGGCTGGTTTGACAAAAAGCAGGTTTTGTTTTTAAAGGTTGGTTGTTAGACACTTTGTGGAAAAAAAAATTCAAGATGGCGACTTTTTTTTTTCAACATTTCAAATTGGTGCTAGGCGGCTAAAACTCGGTATCGGGGGGCTCTCGGGGCTCAAAAATATGAATCTGAAATCTTGTCCGAAAATTCGGTCAAATTCGGAAAATGTCGAAAAAAAACGATTTCTATGGAGAAAATTTCAAATTGGTCAGGAGGCTGAAATTCGGTATCCGGGGGTTTTTGGGGCTCCTGAGTCAGAATCTGAAATCGGTTTTTTTAAATTCGGTCAAATTCGGTATCGGGGGGCTCTCGGGGCTCAAAAATATGAATCTGAAATCTTGTCCGAATATTCGGTCAAATTCGGAAAATATCGAAAAAAAAAACGATTTGTATGGAGAAAATTTCAAATTGGTCCTAGGTGGCTGAAATTCGGTATCCGGGGGTTTTTGGGGCTCCTGAGTCAGAATCTGAAATCGGATATTTAAAATTCGGTCAAATTCGGATTCGGGGGCTCTCGGGGCTCAAAAATATGAATCTGAAATCTTGTCCGAAAATTCGGTCAAATTCGGAAAATGTCGAAAAAAAACGATTTGTATGGAGAAAATTTCAAATTGGTCCTAGGAGGCTGAAATTCGGTATCCGGGGGTTTTTGGGGCTCCTGAGTCAGAATCTGAAATCGGATTTTTTAAATTCGGTCAAATTCGGTATCGGGGGGCTCTCGGGGCTCAAAAATATGAATCTGAAATCTTGTCCGAAAATTCGGTCAAATTCGGAAAATGTCGAAAAAAAAAACGATTTGTATGGAGAAAATTTCAAATTGGTCCTAGGAGGCTGAAATTCGGTATCCGGGGGTTTTTGGGGCTCCTGAGTCAGAATCTGAAATCGGATTTTTAAAATTCGGTCAAATTCGGAAAATATCGGACAAACAATATTAAGTGTTATTCTTTGAAGTATATTTTTTATTTCATTGTATGTTTGAGAAAAGCACTATACATGCCTCGTCGTGAAAACGGATTCCCGGCCTCGTATCACTATCCGGCCTCGCTCGCACGCTCGCTCGGCCGTATATACCTACTTGGCCGGAAATCCTCATTTTCCCGGCCTCTGATGTAATGTACTATTTAACAATTCGGACATCTCTCGCAAAAACTTTTTTGCTGTTACTGCTACTCTCGATTCCAATCTCGGAGTTGTCATTTGTTTCAGTGGAGCCACCTCTGCTTTGGCTGTTGGTATTGTGAAATTAAAACACGCGGTCTTGTAATCTCAACAAAATTTATCGTAGGTAGTCCTTATACCTACTTCTTCATACTATGGATAAACTACTTTCGCTGCGACTGTACGGCGACGCACTGTGGACGCCCTCTGCCCCATCCAAGGGACATAATATTTGTAGGACTTTAAGTCAAGCCATGAAAAACTTCTGCAAAGTACTTAAATGT
Organism: Apotomis capreana; assembly: GCA_947623375.1. Lineage (NCBI taxonomy): Eukaryota > Metazoa > Arthropoda > Insecta > Lepidoptera > Tortricidae > Apotomis > Apotomis capreana. Next base: position 3,573,375 of record OX392514.1, read on the forward strand.
AACGTTGACATCCGAAGCTATTAGAAATATTGTGGTTTTCTAGGATCACAGTCATGGTATGCTGCTACCACCTAAAAAGTGATTCAATCTAACAAAAAATAAAACGAGAATTATGTTTAAAAGTAAGCTTACTTTAGCTAACTATAGTATTATCTTCGGAATGCTATACATTTCCAACGACACTAAAAAAGAGGTTAAAAAATGATGTGCACGTTTTTTATCTCTATGATATTGTACCTATACTTAAATTATCTCTCTACATTAAAAACTCTTTATCTGCGTGACTATCTACCGACCAAACATTATGTTATTGGTTCGAGGATATTTAGAACTCATTTCTGATTGAGTGCTCTGATAAAAAAGTTCCACTGTCATCGTTAGTATGTTCTTTTGTCTTTAGAGAAGAACACGTATCCATACAGCAAAATGGTGGAAATCAGGGAAGACAACTGCGTGTGTGATTTGACACTTATCATGTGTTTCCGTCTTCTGTGTGGACTGTACAGCCGACGGGCTGTTCCTCCACGGTGGCGAGGACTTGCTAAAGTCTACTGTCTGACCATGGGTGTTACTACGATATACGTAACCTACTTCTTACAGGGTACTTTCGATACTCTAGGGTTACTACACTGTGCACCCGAAATTGGGCAATACCTTCTTGCCATCATCATTTCTCTGTGGACAGAAAACGAATACATATACGATTTTTTTACTCGTAATTAAATGACCGATGTCACGTTACTCTTCGTTGGTTTTCAAAAAATTTCAGAAGCAAATAAGAAACGCATATAAGATTACTTCGTTACTTTACGTCATGCATTTTGGGCTCGGTGCTGCGATTATTTACAATTTCGATATCGAGTACTTCAATAACTTTCTTTTAAGATATATTTCAACAAGTGTTTTTGAGTTGTTTGTAGCACAATCTTATGCACCAAAACTACTCGTCATGGGGCTATTCAATACTCGCATGTTGGTGCTTAGAAGGAGACTAGAGAGATACGGGTTTAGGACTATAGCGCACGCGACGCCACAACCTTACTGCCAGATATATGACGAAATCTGGCAAGGGCTATATGCAGTAGACAATTCTCTAAAAATAATGGTGAGCTGAAAATATTACCTATATTATATTATATTACTAACCGCAATTAAGATATTTACCTTATATCTTACGACCGTTTGGCAGGTGATTTGATGGAATGAGCTCAATCATCAGTAAAGTTTCTAACATTTTTGGTTAGAACAACATCACGCAATTCACGTATCACTTCAATTTACTAACTTTCATTTAAATATCGGCCATTTTTTGTTCTCTGAATGATTATTTTGGTTATTATCTTACTCATCAACGAAGTGAAATATTTAACATTTCATCTTCTACTTTTCTAATATATATTTTGCATTATTATAGATAAAAAGTTACACTTTGTTAAACTAAATAAATTATTTAATTTTATTGTAATTTGTTCCAGTTATTCTTTGATTTAATCTTCAACAGCAGCAAGTTAATGGTGTTTATCACTTTCTACACTTACTAATTTTCATGGAAGGTTAGACCTTTTGAATCTAACATAGACTTACTTTTTTATGAATGTCATGAATTTAAAAAGTTTGGCATTATTTTATGATACAATATATTTTTCCTGTGGGTAAATTACCATCACATTGCTATATAGATACAACAATCAACACTGACATAAAGCTTCAATTTGCGCTCACGCACGGTCCACACTAGTAGTCGAAAGTCGGCAAGTCGTCGAAAAATCGACGAGACCGGCAATTCAAATTCAAATTCAAATTATTATTTATTTCGGATCAGTGATCCATAGATTGTTAGTAAAAGACAAAAAACAAATTAAGGTTAGTAACAGTCATACATACATTGAACATAATAATAATTATTAATAATCATTTCTACATGCACCATTTGTCAACATCTGTCGCTGCCACATGTAGGCTGTTCCAGTGCTTGAACAATGGTGCATCTAACTTACCAGCCCAATCCAAAGATACTGGGCGTGGAACACGTGCGAGCAAAATTTAGTGTCTTCGCGTGTTGATCTTTGTATCTACTCTCTCTCTCTTTGATCTACATAGCATATATGTATGTAATTTTTTTAGGAATATGACATGGCGCAAGCTACCGCAGCAATGCTTTACGTTGCTATGAAGTTGTCAATTCGATTGATTTTATTATTCGGCCACGTGGCATTACTCGAGTCGGCCGCAGTTCACTGCGAATCCATGGCCATCTTCACAGCCACACAGCTCATTAAAACCCCGAGTAAGTTATTAAATTTTATGACAGATAAGCCTATTGTTCGAAAATTTGCTTGACTAAAGTGGCAGTAGCCGGGCACAACACAATGACGGTTGTTTGGTCAGAAGATTCGAACCAAAAAAATTGGGCAAGTAAATATTTATTTTATTTTATTTTCAATATTTGTTGTTATAGTGGCAATAGAAATACATCATCTGTGAAAATTTTAACTGTCTAGCTATCACCGTTCTTGAGATACAGCCTGGTGACAGACGGACGGACGGACGGACGGATGGACGGACGGACGGACAGCGAAGTCTCAGTAATAGGGTCCCGTTTTTACCCTTTGGGTACAGAACCCTAATAAATGAAACAGCGCAAGGGAAGCAACATTACAGATCTTGTGAGAAACCGTTGGATTTGGATTCTTAAGGAAGAAAAGATAATCATCAGGGAGGCTCAAATAATTAATATACGCGATATAATCCCGTTTAAATTGTTTTATTTAAATTTGTGACAGTCGCGGAAACCGATGAGAATATTAAGAAAAGAGAATTCTTAAAAAAAGCGTTTATGATAGTTATTCGGTTGAGTTGATGATTGATTATGATTAATACTGCGTGCTTCGAAAGGCGTGACCTAGGCCTTCAACCTTTTACAACTACATGTACAACGCAGACGGACAGCTATACTGTACCCTTGACCGTGAGTTTACAGTGACTGTATTCGCTAGCGACTGCGTAAACGATTTCTATTGAGAATTGTAGTTTTACAAAGTAACCCCTAGGGCGATGTACTAATCTCCATACAAATCCTTTACGCTGCTGTCGCTAGCGATTACCGTCACGTTAAGTCACGGTAAGGACACTGTCCCTCTTGTGATCGTGAACAGACTGGGATTCACGAGCCACACGCGCGCGCACACGCTAAAGACACTCGACAGGGTGTCACCGTTGACGGATACGTCAAGGAGGACATCAATCAATACCTGACATATAGTTTCAATTTTCATTGTAGACGCGGAAGAGCGCCGGCGCATGTACGCGCTGCTGCGCGCGCTCGAGCAGCGCGGGGCGCGCTACCGCGTGCTGCGCGCGCTGCCGCTCGACGCGCGCCTCGTGCTGAGCGTGCTTGGATTCTGCTCCGCGCATGTGATAATTTTCATTAACACAATTAAGGGCAAATAAAACTTTAGTAACACATCAGTTTGTATCGCAGTTCGCATGTAGTTTGTTTTTTGTGGTTTACTCGTTTTAAGGACGGTCTGATGTAGGCCAAAATATTATAGCTTTGGCAATTGTATTACATGTTTAGATTCTGTTGTGAACTCCAATATTAAGATAACTTTAATTCTTAGCAATTCTAAGGAAAAAGTTACTGCTTGCAAAGTTCCCAATTTTGTTATTATGTTTGTGTGTACTGTATTTTAAAGAATCCAACTTTGTATTGTATTAGCTGTGCTAACACACTGGCGAAGGCAGGCCAATTTTTGGTCTATTTTTTTGTGCTTATGTAATGTTGAGTCACCGAGTTTATATAATTAGGTTAGTGTATTTTCATAAATTCTCACTTAAGGGTTAACACAACCAGGCTGTATTTACTTGATACTTAATACTTATTTGTAAATAAAATAAACACAAAACGCAACATATTGTGAGCGCGCGAAAAGACGAATGACATCTATAACTAATGTTGCCAGGTGCTGTGTTTTTATGTTTGTTTTTAGGCTTTAAAATTCGCGATATAAAGAGCAAGCAAGACGAGTACTACATAGTAATTATACCTCGGACTAAGTACGAATATAATGTAGTTCTATTGCAGATCTCAATTGAAAATGATGAAATAACATCCTGTGTGAGAAATTGGATGTCGTTCTGTGAATTACAATGGTGAAAAAGAACAAAACCGATGACACCATGGCATCATTTTTGCTGGCTCTTCAAAGAACCTAACCTTCAGTCTCTTCAAGAACTCTAGGAACCTTAACCCCGGGAAAACTTTTGAAGAAAACGCATTCGACATCTGAATCAGTGGTAGAAAATTTCTTTGAAATCGGATGGTATTCCGCAAACATTTAGGACCTAAAGGATTAAAGAACTACGGGAAGAAAAGAAGTCGTGCGTCGAGGTATTTAAATAAACACTTTTTAAACACGACTTTGTCTCGTTTTGGTAGGTATATTATAATAACACCTTTTGACTTTTTATATAAATATAAAATTTTCCGTGTGTAGGTATTGCATGATTATTGTTTAGATTTGCTTGAACATGAACATGAACATAGGCACCACACCCAGCCAGGTCGTAGCCTGACCCGGACAAGCCGGATACACCAGGGGGCACAGATTTATAAGGAGTGACACGGTTACCTATCTGAAACACTAAAAACGTTAGTCCGAATTTCATTTCGACAAAAACTATTCGACAAATATCATTTTAACTTTTTTCATTTGTCCGAAAATTCAATTCGATAATTTACGACTGGGCATTAATTGTTTAGGATTTTTATTCACTCGACTAATGACACGTTTCCTTAAATCTCATTTGTCCGTAATATCAGTTTTCCGATGTAACGTTTCGGTTTATTAACTACTCGACTTTTTTTGTATGACTTTGATTTCATTTGACCGATGTAACGATTCGATTTATTAACTACTCGACTTTTTTTGTATGACTTTGATTTCATTTGTCCGATGTAACGATTCGGTTTATTAACTACTCGACTGTTCTCAAGTGGACTTTTTAATTTTAGTCATATTATTGTATCCTTTTTCAACAATTTGTCAAATTCTAATCCAAAAGTTCTAAACTAACCTAACCCAACCAGGTCGGTTTTGGCGGTTTGTCAGCTGCTGCCGCAGCACAGTAGCTTCGCTCGCTCGGCTCGCGGGCTGTTGTGGTCGCAGTTCTAACCTAACCTAACCCAACCAGGTCGGTTTTGGCGGTTTGTCGGCTGCTGCCGCAGCACAGTAGCTTCGCTCGCTCGGCTCGCGGGCTGTTGTGGTCGCAGTTCTAACCTAACCTAACCCAACCAGGTCGGTTTTGGTGGTTTGTCGGCTGCTGCTGCAGCACGGTAGCTTCGCTCGGTCGCCTCGCGCGCTGTTGTGGTCACAGTTCTAACCTAACCTAACCCAACCAGGTCGGTTTTGGCGGTTTGTCGGCTGCTGCCGCAGCACGGTAGCTTCACTCGCTCGGCTCGCGCGCTGTTGTGGTCACAGTTCTAACCTAACCTAACCCAACCAGGTCGGTTTTGGTGGTTTGTCGGCTGCTGCTGCAGCACGGTAGCTTCGCTCGCTCGCCTCGCGCGCTGTTGTGGTCACAGTTCTAACCTAACCTAACCCAACCAGGTCGGTTTTGGCGGTTTGTCGGCTGCTGCCGCAGTACGGTAGCTTCGCTCGCTCGGCTCGCGCGCTGTTGTGGTCACAGTTCTAACCTAACCTAACCCAACTAGGTCGGTTTTGGCGGTTTGTCGGCTGCTGCCGCAGCACGGTAGCTTCGCTCGCTCGGCTCGCGTGCTGTTGTGTTCACAGTTCTAACCTAACCCAACCCAACCAGGTCGGTTTTGGCGGTTTGTCGGCTGCTGCCGCAGCACGGTAGCTTCGCTCGCTCAGCTCGCGGGCTGTTGTGGTCACAGTTCTAACCTAACCTAACCCAACCAGGTCGGTTTTGGCGGTTTGTCGGCTGCTGCCGCAGCACGGTAGCTTCACTCGCTCGGCTCGTGCGCTGTTGTGGTCACAGTTCTAACCTAACCTAACCCAACCAGGTCGGTTTTGGCGGTTTGTCGGCTGCTGCCGCAGCACGGTAGCTTCGCTCGCTCGGCTCGCGCGCTGTTGTGGTCACAGTTTTAACCTAACCTAACCCAACCAGGTCGGTTTTGGCGGTTTGTCGGCTGCTGCCTCAGCACGGTAGCTTCGCTCGCTCGGCTCGCGCGCTGTTGTGGTCACAGTTCTAACCTAACCTAACCCAACCAGGTCGGTTTTGGCGGTTTGTCGGCTGCTGCCGCAGCACGGTAGCTTCGCTCGTTCGGCTCGCGGGCCGTTGTTGTGGTCGCAGTTCTTATGTAGTGCCGAAAATATCATTGGGTAAATGAAAAAATGGGTATTAAACAAAAGACGTCTCAATTCAGATGGCAAGTGAATGGGGCGGGAAAAGTTAAAAGGTGAACTGAAAATTTGGCTAAATGAAAAAATGGGTATTAAACAAAAGACGTCGCAATTCAGATGGCAAGTGAATGGGGCGGGAAAAGTTAAAAGGTGAACTGAAAATTTGTTCAAATGTATGCAGTGCCAAAAGTATCATAGGGTAAATGAAAAATTGGCTACGAAAAAAAAATACGTAACAACTCATAGGGCAAGTGAATGTGACGGGAAAAGTTTTTCGGACAAACGATACTTTTACTAAATGTAAAATGGTGAAAAGAAAAATGTACGAATCCTGTCATCGGAGAAACGATAATAATTCGAATAGTTTTCGGGCAAATGAAATTCGGTCAATGGTTTTTAGTGTTTGAGATAGGTTACCAGTGACACGCTCTGGGATGGGATAGGAAGGGCCGACTAGCCGCAACCGGTCGACCACAATCAGCCGATTATGCAACCTTGAGCCAATATTGGAAGTTAGGTGAGGTGGGGTAGAGCATCGGGGATGAGCGTTGGTGAGTTGTCGCGTGCTCTCGTTGGCGTCTTTGCTTGTCGTGTGTTCACCGGATAGCCGTCGGGGTATCACGTTTCCTGTTCGTTGGTCTGACCTTCATCCTCCGATTGGCTGTCGGTTTCTTGTAATTGGTAGATTTTTTGGGCTGCCGTGATGTATTTGTTCTTGTCTGATGCAAGTTCTGCCCACTCGGAGGGGTTCTTGTCGTAGTATTGCATATCCTGATACAACGAGTTTATCCATGTAAAGCTGGGTCGGCTAACTTTGAGTTTTTGCGCTTTGTGCTGGTACGCGGAATGTGCAGCAAGTGGGGTCTAGGGCGTCGTCGCAGGATGTGTCCGTAATAGCATATCCGAAGGCATTTTATCCTTTTGGTTATTGTTTTTCCCTCCAGTAGGTCGTGTATTTTGATTGGTCCCGGCTTTGATCCTGCGTTGTTTCGAATATGGCCTTCGCGTATATCTCATTTAGTTGTTGGAGGCCGTTCGATACAATAATCACGTCGTCCGCAAAAGCTAAGATAATCGGTAACTGTATTTCCTCGTCTTGGTTGAGTTTTACGAAGGGCAGTTCTTCTTCTAGTGTTCTGAACACGTCGTCCATTACGATGGTGAATATTAGTCGCGGTGAGAGAGGGCAACCCTGCTTGACGCCTTTGCCTTTATTGATCCACCTGGTTTGTTGTCCAAACCACTTGATGAAGGTAGATTCGTTCATCGCGGCTTTAACTATACAATTGGTTAGCGCCTTGTTTGTTCATGCATAATATGTCCCTCATGGCGTTGAGATCATTTGTGTCGAATGCTTTTTCTAGGTCGACTGCTAGGACGAAAGTTTTCTTTCCTGCTCTCCATTCCTCGTCTAGAATTCGGCGTAGAGTAAACATGCGGTCGTCAGTAGATCTGTTTTTCAGAAATGCTGCCTGGTAGCTTCCGAGGTCGTCAATGTTTTCATCCAGTCTCAGTAGTAGTAGATTAGCGTAGATCCTGTATCCCGTGCTGCAGATAGAGATTCGTCTGTAGTCATTTATAGTATCTGGGTTCGTTGTTTTTGGTAGCGGTACTTGGATTGATTGTGTCCAAGTCTCCGGCAGGGTATTCGTTGTCCACGCTGCCCGCATTTGCGTTAATATTTGGTTGGTGAGTTTGTCTGTATTTGCTTTAAATAGCTCAGTCACCGTTTGATCTATTCCAGGGGCCGTACCATTACGCATCTTTTTAATAATATCCTTTATTTCATCTAGTGTGGGCTCCGGTTCTACGTTTCTTGTGTCTTTGTCACTTACTTGCTCAATGCTTGGGACCTCTGACTTAGCAAGCTCTTCTTCCCATTTGGAGATTGGAATAAACGTGTTTTTTGATTTTTGTCTTGCCTTGAGCTTGTGTCTTCTGTAGAAGTCGTAGTTGATTTTCATCCTCTTTGACGGATGGGTATTTGCTAGCCCCTTAAAGAATATTCTGCATTCCCTTTCGTCTTCTGTTGATTCGATTATTTGTAGATTTCGTCTGCAGTCTCTGAGGTTGTTTATTCGAGTTACGTCACTTGGGCGTAGATTTTTCCTGAATTTGGCTTGTTGCAGTTTTGCTAGTGCTACTCTGCGTTCTTTTGAGTACTTTGGATGAAATTTGATTGTTCTTTTCACTGAGGTTTTCATTATCTCCGTGATTTCTTGCCACTGGAGTGGGATTTCATTTGTACGTTTCTGTACCATTGCCAGTTCTTGTGCGATGTTTTGATATTTCTTTTTTGTAGTTTTATCTTGGAGCATGTCGTAGTCTAATGTCTTGTAGTTGAAGGATTGTGATTCGTCTGAGGTTTTATCACGGGAGGTTTTGTTTATGTTGGTCTTATTCGATTTTTATGGTTTCAGTTCGCCGCATATGATTTTATGATCTGATACCGGCGTGTTCTGGCCTTTGATGAAGCTAAAGTTGGATGAGCTCTTGTTTTGAGTCATTATGTGGTCTATTTGTGACTTTCTACTGCCTGATTGCCAGGTTACTTTAGAGCTTAAGAGCTTTCCAATCGGAATTTCTCGATTCTTATTAGGTCAGTGAGTATGTCCCCATTACTGTTGCTGTTTGGGTGCTATAGGTTTTTACCCATTTGGTGACGGTTGCGTCGGGTTTTGCATCTTTATACCCGATGTGTGCATTGAAGTCACCTAGAACGATTAGGGTCGAGTTTTTTGGCTTGAGCTTTATTAATCGGAGTAGGCGTGACAGGTCGTTTGTGGCTGCTGATGTTTCGTTTGATCAGTGTGTTGTGACGACGAGTAATGTTGTTTTGTTATCAACGTCGATTGACGCTGTCATGTTGTTCAAATTGGTTTTTGTCCAGTTAATTTTAAGCCCACTGGTTTTCCTAATAAGGATGGCCAGACCTCTGTTGGAGTTATTTCCACTTAGACTCTATTTGTAGTTATCGGATTCGTGAGTTCCGGTTTTCAGGTAAGTTTCTTGTAAGCATGCGATGTGTATTGATTTCGATTCTAGTAACGTATCAATATCTGATTTTTTCTTAGGTTTAGCTGCTCCTCTAATGTTCAATGTTGCCACGTTAGTTCTATATATTGGGTTGTGAACCGGGTGGTGCGGCCTAGGTCGTGACAGTCGGTATTCAGTTGCGTCTGCTATCTCCTCTGGCGTTCCGGTATTTAGGTTTATTTCTGCTCGCGTGAGTTGTGTATATTAGTCGTGTTTACACCCAGGTGGTTTTCAAAACAATCGTAGTGGTTGTGACTGTAGACCAGGCCTATGGTGCCTACCGCGTCGCTGGGTGTTTTAGGGGTAAAGTGTATTATTTATTTTAGTCGAGTGCCTTGAAATACTTTTACATTGATACCGTAGTATTCTGCTGCAGATATAAGTATATCGGCTTCACCCCACACCCCATCTTGGTGTTGCACAGTCAAATATTGCTTAATTTGTTCATGTTGGTCTGACTTGTTGACATCAATATTGCTTATGATCGCATTTCACATTGTTTGGTCATGTTGGATTTCATCGGCATATCGTGCGAGGTCTCTGCGGATTGCTTGATGATCAAACGTTAATCCAAAGAAGTCCTTGATTTGGTGGATGATAGCTCGGAAAAGACAGTTACCATCACCGGGTATATTTTTTATTGCCATCTTGCTTTCCATGTTTATAGATTGTTGTCGTGTCCTGCTATCTGGAGGCGCGCTGTGGGGAGAGCTTAAAGTCTAGGTTATTAGTGGATGGTGTTGTCGAGGGTGTTTATGTGTGTTGCTAGGTATTTTACTTATTGTTATATGGTGTAGTGTTTGTTTTTAATGCACACCGGCTGTGTTGTTTTGTGCTCCGGTGTGACTTCAGGTAGTTATCTATTGTGATGGATGTCCTGACTTTCAAACTTGCGTCAACTTTCTACTACTTAATTGCTATTGTTATATGGCTTGGCAGACTCTCTTTGGTGACTTGTGGCCGCCAGATGTGATTTAGTTCGAAGAAGCGGTGCGTTTTAGGTAAAAAAAAAATGGTCTGTTGCGTAGTGCTCTAACAAGGGTTTTTTTTTGTGTCGAGCTGCTTTGGTTGGCAACAAAACGGGGTGTTTGCCGGACTGACCATGTGCTTTGCTGTGAGTGGGTTGTAACAAAGAATATTTTTGTTTGATTATGTCTTATAACCCAAGCTTCATCAAGATTCTGTGAATTGCGTTGGAAGTGATGGTATAATGTAGTGTGTATGTATTTTAGGAGTTGCGTTGGGCGTGTGGTAATAGGTAGTAGTTTATGTTAGGTTTAGGTTCGCCAATTAATGAGCCATGAGATTTTGCTTTAACCAGGTGTTTGAGAAGCAAAAAAACCGCGTTTTGGATTGGAATTCTTGGCCCCGTTGTTTCTGGCGTCGAACTCGACTATAGCTGTTCGTCGTTCGTGCATGGGGGTTATTTATGTATGTATGCGCTTCGGTCAGTTTAATAAAAGAAAAGGTTTAGGACTCTATAGATTTGTGATGTAATTATTAGTGAAGTAAAGTTTATATACAAAAATCTGCTTTTAATACTCTTTGTTAGTTTATTAGGGCCTGGGCGTTTTTTGGAGTTGATCAGTGCATCTAGATTACAGATCCTTCGTAGAGGTATACATAGAACCTAAGTGTGGCGGTTTTAAAGAGGTCGGGGAATGTTTGAGGTGCAATTTGCCGAGGACCTGACGAGGTCTGTTGCTAGGCACGTGCTTATCAAATCTGATCTTTATAGCTTTTCAACTCGGATATCTAAGGTATTTAACAGTTCAATTTCGAATTGACATTAAGTAAGCAGTGATAATGGAAAGAGCTAACCGATTTCTGCTTGGGCTGCTGTGTCGTCAGTAATTGAGGCAGCGCGCGGCGTGGTTACTCCTGTATGTTGTACTCTACTCGGCTGTACCTGCTTCCAGCACTAGGTTTGCACTCACTACTAAGGCTATTTGTTATCTAGACGCACTGCACTATGTATAAGCCCGATGGTTTTGGTTTGGAGATATTTAGGGAACGCGGTGGAGTTAGTTTAAACTAATCTTTCAAGTTTAACGTCGGACGCGTGGTGAGAATTTTGAACTTTATGACGGGGGATGGAACGAACAGACGGCCGGACTATTGTTTCGCGTGGGGCTATTGTTTTGGCTCAAAGATTTAAGTGGCGTTTTTGGGTCGTTCGGGATGGCTTGCACAGATGCGACCGCTCTGTACCGTGTCTCCAACGAGACTCTGATTATTGTTTAGATTTGCTTTAAAATAAATCAGTAATTACAAAGTGTGGTTTTATTAAACTCCATATATTTGTTTCATTTGCAGGTTTTATAAAATTATCATTGGTCGGTAACTAAATTGTTTAGTTAATTTTGAAAATGGAGAAGGAGTTCTTAAGATTTTGAAAGGGTTTGAATCTATTTTTAGGCTCCCTTACTGCCTGTCTGTCTCCGATACAAGTACAGTATCATTTAAAATTTACACAATTTATTCAGCTAACACTTCTTCAAGAAATTATTAAATTCACGCAATTATATCTTTAAAAAAAATAAGTGTAGGTTGGCTGTATATTACGTTTTTATAGCTACTGTCAAATAATTTATATAGTGTTAATTAACAATGAATCTTAGAATGAATACGCCTAGTCTATAATTATACAACAGATTTGATCAAAAGATGAAGCCGGTGTGTGCATGTCTACGAATCAATCAAGTTGTACTTGTGACAGACATGAAACTAAGCCCGTGACAGGCCGTGTCTTACCAAAACTGGCTTCACTGTTAAGCACTGACTATTTAGGCGTACTTAGTTTCAGCAATTAATATACACCTAGTTGAGGCAAGTATCTATCCTATTCTTGAAGACACAATTCACCGGTCAGACCAATAAATTTATGCGATCCGCAAACCTGATTTATGAGCGGCTAGAACAGCTATTGATTAAGAGAGGTGATTTATATTTGGATTTGAATCCTATTAATGCATAAATGATGATGATAGTCTGTTGATACTATTTCCGATATGGTGCGACTAACTTATCTGTGACGGTGAAATGGGGAGCTACGACTGTCATTTCATGCCATTGCATTGTCAGTGTCTGCGTTCGAGTGCGCTGCAGAGAATATAGAGGTACCGGGTTCGATTCCCGATCTCTTCCACTCATTTAAATTTTGTTTAAGCTATTATGTTTCTATCAATGGTTTAATATAAGTACGTGTTTTTAGGGTTCCGTACCCAAAGGGTAAAAACGGGACCCTATTACTGAGACTTCGCTGTCCGTCCGTCCGTCTGTCACCAGGCTGTATCTCAACAACGGTGACAGCTAGACAGTTTTCACAGATGATGTATTTTTATTGCCGCTATAACAACAAATACTAAAAATAAAATAAAATAAATATTTAAGGGGGGCTCCCATACAACAAACTTGTTATAGATTATATATATGTATAGGAACGGAACCCTTCATGCGCGAGTCGGGCTCGCACTTGCCCAATTTTTTTTTATGCCATGGGGGCAAACGAGCAAACGGATCGTCTGATGGAAAGCGATTGCTGTTGCCCATAGACCTCCAACTCCTGATCGTCTAGCACAACTAACTATGCTTCGCGACTCTTGTCGCGCGACATAGCGCTACCCGTCACTCTCTCACATTACTGCACAGAAAGAGACAGGTAATTATCTAGCGTGAGAAAAAGTCGCGTGTGACAATTGTGCTAGACAAGCAGAGGAGTTACAAGTGCGTTGCCGGCCTTTTAGGGAGTACGCTTTTCTTGAAGATTTGAAGGTCGTATCGGTCCGGAAATACCGGGTGGCAATTCATCCCACAATACAGTCGTGTGAGGCAGGAAATTTCTAGAAAAACGCACAGTTGTGGACTACAAACTTCTCAGTGTGAAGACTGTGGCGAAACCCTTCAGTTCACAGAAGATTCGATCGCACTATACTTGTGAATTGCATAAAACTAATAAATTGTGTAACATTAACTAAAACTAATTTACATTCTATATCTCCTTGCAGTGGGTCACGTGGCGGATAAATGGAAGAAGAAAATAAAATACATTGTTGTTTAGTTCCACTTACAAAACGAAATGTAAACTCACTCGCGCAGGTACGGGAAATAGTTCCAAAGAAATAAACTGGTACGAGTAGTTGTCTGTACAAATAGAAATGGGGAAGCAGATTTCGATAGCGAAATTTATTCTAGAAGCTATATTTATAATTTATAAAATTGTAAACATTTTATGTCTGTACACTGAATACTATATAAGAAAAAAGTGTAACTGGCAATATTAGTTAGCAGTTTTAGTACCATTTTTAGGGTTCCGTAGTCAACTAGGAACCCTTATAGTTTCGCCATGTCCGTCTGTCCGTCCGTCCGTCCGTCCGTCCGTCCGCGGCTTAGCTCCGTGATCATTAGTACTAGAAAGTTGAAATTTGGTATAAGTATGTGTATGTATGACGCCGACAGAACGGTAAAATAAAATATATAAAAAATATTTTTTCGGGTACCTCTCGAACCGTGGGGGTGATTATTTTTTCTTTTCAGCACTGGTCTGTGGGGTATCGTTAAATAGGTCTTGTAAAAATAATAGGGGCCTTCTAACATTATTTTTTGATAAAGTCAGCAGTTTTGTAAATATTCGCTCCAAAAACAAAAAAAATAGTGTCCCCCCCCCCCCCCTCTAACTTTTCAACCACGGGTCAAAAAAATTCGGAAAAATTCATGTTAATGAGGCCTTATAAGTACTTTCAATGAAAACTATATTGAACAAAATCGGTCGAGCCGTTTTTGAGTTATCGCCAAATTTCATATTTTTTCTTTAAAAGGTCGTAAGTTGACTTCCAGAAGGTAATAAGTGATTAAAGTTTCTAGGGCGTTTACGACCTTTTTATAGAGCTTAAAATCTTTCTTCACGTAAACCTCGGACTTAAAACAGCAGTTTATTGTGAAGGATGAGCAACTACGGAACCCTACACTGAGCGTGGCCCGACATGCTCTTAGCCGGTTTTTTTCGTAGGGGGTCAAAAAAGGGTAAACTTTTTCATAAACTATATTGCGACGTTAGTTATAAGAATGTGCATCCATAAATAATGCCTCGGGAGGCTCCTGTTCACTCGTAATGTAGTTGCCTCGCAGTCGAGTCTCGCTAACTAGGTGCACAATTAACTTTGTAATAAAAAGAAAATAATTTGCTCCTTGCAAACTGTTGCGCAAATGGCGGAGTTGGGAAATCATAGTCGAAGCGTTTTTATTTATAACTCCTGACGAAATAAAGACCGGTGTCTCTGTATTTGTGGATCTGTGTATCTTTGTGTCTGTCTGTGGCATTTATTTATTTATTTATTTAATCTTTATTGCACAAAAGAAAACTTATCGTACAAAAGGCGGACTTAATGCCATGAGGCATTCTCTACCAGTCAACCTTCGGGCAAAGCAGATAAATTGTGGGCGGTGCAACTAACTTAAACAAGTTTTAATAAATAATATTTAGATAAATACATATATTATATAATATATACACATATAAATAAATACAGATGAAACATACTAATCAGATAACCTAAGAATTCACAACTCTGCTAGCGTAGAGGTCACGCAAACATTTTTTGAAAGCGCATTTGTTCGGAGCTTGTTTGATCTTGAGGGGAAGGCGGTTCCAGAGACGGGAAACTTGGACGGTGAACGATTTGGACATAAAACCAGTACGGTGACGAGGGATGGAGAGAGACAGATTGCCAGAAGAGCGAAATTGATGGTCACGGGTTACACCATAATAGTGAAAGAAGTTTTTGAGATATTCGGGAGATTTTGGATTTTTGAGAACAGAAAACAGAGTGCACAGCATTCGAATTTCACGTCGTTCGCGGATAGGAAACCAGCCCAGCTGAGAGCGGTAAGAAGACACATGGTCATACTTACGAAGACAGAAGATGAACCGAATGCAGTTGTTGAGAAGTCTCTCCAATTTATTCATAAGCTCTACGGCATTATATCTCCGAAACGGATAGACCAATTTGAGTGCAGTTTTTAATCGAAAGACTTGTCCGTCGAGATAGTTCTTAGCTATGTTTGGTGAACAGGACCAGAAATTTCCAAGGTATTCAGCTTTAATTGGAAAAAGTGGAAAGATCTCAGCTAATATTGAAGCTAAGAATTCCAAATGTTGTAGTAATGTTCAGTATTAGTACCTACTATTTTTTCATAGAGGGTCAAAATGGGGATGACTTGTTCAAAAACTAAATTGCGACGTCAGTTTGTTATAAAAATGTACAGCTCCATAAATAATGTCTCGAGAGGCTCCGGTTCAACCTCGTAATGTAGTTGCCTCGCAGTTGAGTCTCGCTAACTAGGTGCACAATTAACTTTGTAATAAAAAGAAAATAATTTACTGTTGCGCAAATGGCGGAAACGGAAAGTCAAAGTCGAAGTGTTTTTATAACGTGTAGCGGTTTTAAACATAGGGTACTTTTATCTCACGAGCGCGGGTGAGCCATGTTTGTGTGAGTAATGTACATGCACATTGGCTCTGTGTGGGTGAACCCACACAGAGCCAATGAGCATGTTCATCTACTGGCTCACCCGCGCTCGTGAGATAAAAGTACTGTAATCAGAGATATGTTCGTTTTCTTGGGTTGCACTATGTTGAAAAACATTGGTTTAACGATCTGATATTGCTTATTTAAACATTACATGATTGAAATAATTACTAAAATAATCATAAATTTGTCGGAGCCAATGATGTTCAGGTACAGCTCAGCTGAGGGGTTTTTTATATAAAGTAAACTCCTGCTTCATGATACTTATGTTTAATGCTAACGATTTACAATAGTAAATGTATGTAAGTTAGTACGGCGCGGTGGTTGATGGCCGAGTGTCGGTGCGCGGCGGTGACCGCTGTTACGTCATCAGCTCTCCGCAGCCCTCTCCCCGCTAGATTTGGTTGAAGCAGTGGCTGCGCCAACATCCTGCCCCCCTTGAAAGCCCCTGCTTTCAAGCTCCTCTGTGCAGGGTAGAGGACACACTCGGTTGAGTGCTCTCCTGACTGCACCTCTCTGCGTGGAAAAATCCGCCACCCTGCAGACTCCATCAGCCCCAGGATGTAGTTGAAGGACTCTCCCAAGCCTCCATTTAAGTAGTGGTGTGTTCTCCTCTTTTAACACCACCAAGTCTCCAATCTTCAGCTCCTTCTGCCTCTGGCGCCACTTGGCGCGTTGTTGTAACTCTGCCAGGTATTAGTTACGCCATCTCTGCCAGAAATGCTGTCTCAGCTGCTCGATCCTCTGATATCTGTCAGGGTTTTTAAGAACAATGGGGGGTGACGGCAGTGAGGTCATGGGCCGCCCCACCAGAAAGTGCCCTGGAGTCAGAGGGGAAAGAGCATTAGGGTCTGACGAGTAAGGAGTGAGGGGTCGGGAATTGAGGATTGCCTCAATTTGTGTAAATAAAGTGCTCAACTCCTCAAATGTCAGACTAACATTACCCATAATCCGTTTTAAGTGGAATTTGGCCGATTTTACGGCAGCTTCCCAAATTCCGCCGAAAGTTGGGGAATAGGGAGGAGAAAAGACAAATTTTATATGCTCATCATTGCCAAACTCGTAAATTGAATTCTGAGCGGATCTTAGCAATCTACCCAACTCGTTATTTGCCCCAACAAAATTAGTGCCATTGTCACAATAGATTGTATGTGGTCTACATCTGCGCCCTACGAAACGACGTAAGCTCAAAATGAAGGCATTTGTGCTAAGATCGCTGACTGCTTCCAAATGTACGGCCTTGGATGCGAAACAAACGAATATATTTAGGTAACATTTTGTGATGCGGTTACCCTTTCCTTTTTTGCTAGAGATCATGAAGGGTCCTGCAAAATCAAGGCCGCACACCTGGAAGGGATAAAATGGTGTAACCCTATCTGCAGGCAGATTGCCCATCAGTGGCTCCAAAGCTTTGCCACGGAGTCGCGTGCATGTAACGCATTTACGAACGACACCGCGAGCTAGCGTTCTGCCGCCTACCGGCCAAAATTGCTCGCGTAATGAGCTGAGGAGCAACTGAGGGCCAGCGTGCAACAGGCGTAGGTGCTCGCTTTCCATCAAGAGCCGTGTGTAGTAATGCTTGCCGTCCAGAAGGATCGGGTGCTTTTTATCGTAATCACAGTCGGCATTCTGAAGGCGGCCACCTACTCTGATCACGCCATTGCCGTCAACAAACGGAGATAGCTGTAAAAGGTAGGATTTAGTTTTAAGCCTTTTCCCTTGTATAAGTGTAGATAGTTCTGTAGCATAAGTTTGGTTTTGACATAATTTTACCAAGTAGGTTAATGCATTTTTTATTTCATTTATCTTTAAGCAACCATTTGTTTTAGTTTTAGGATTTTTACAATTATGAATAAATCGTAATATATATGCCACAGTTCGTTTTAATTTATTGACCTTGGAATAATTTTCAAATATAATGAGGGGTGATTGCTCAACGTTAACCATTGTTAAGGTTGAGCAATCACTCTGTGTTTTTCTTTCAGGTAAGTTTCCGTCTATAGAACCTAAGTTTTGCGGCCAAGTACTTTCATCATGCAATAGAAATGATGGCCCGTGCCACCAAAGACTCAAGCTCGGTAGCTGACCAGGGTCGACGCCCCGGGAGGCTAGATCTGCGGGATTTAAAGAAGTGGGTACATGTCGCCATGAATCTCTAGTTGTTAATTCATGTATTTCATTTACACGGTTGCATACGAAAGCCTTAAGCGTATTAGGTTGACTTCTTATCCAGCCCAGAGCTACGGATGAGTCCGTCCAGAACATCTTGCGATCCACAGTGCAGCGAAGCGCGTTTGCGACCTTGGTCGTTAGCCGTGCGCCCAATAACGCTCCTGAAAGTTCAAGCCTTGGAATCGTTAATGTTTTAAGAGGCGATACGCGCGTCTTTGCACACAAAAGGTTTATCGTTATGTTACCTGCGCTGTCTGTGGATCGCAAGTATGTACAAGCTGCGTAAGCAGCTTGAGACGCGTCCACGAAACAATGCAGCTCAATCAAGACTGGGCGGTGACACAAAACGTGTCGAGGTACCTTTAAATCTACCAGTACGTGCACATTGGAAAGAAATTTGTTCCAAATCTTTTTAACTTCTACCGGAACCTCCTCGTCCCAGCTCAATTTCAAAATCCACAATTTTTGAAGTAGTATTTTAAGTTTTATGGTGGTTGCGCTGAGGACCCCGAGTGGATCAAAAATCTTGCATGCATTTGACAAGATTACCCGTTTTGTTATTTTACTGGTATTTTCGTCCAATTTTACAGAAAACTGCAAACTATCATGATCGGGAAACCATAATAACCCTAAAACACTGGATTGTTTGTTAAAGTCTAGTGACTGTGTCGAAGTACAGTCCTCGCCAAATATTTATGGGCAGTTTGTGCGGAATTTATGAATGGGAAAACAAGCTGAAGTAAGTGTCTCTGTAACCGATTGATAGATATGCTTCAATTCGTTTTCGCTCGCTGCACCACTCAAGAAATCATCATAGTAAAAATCATGGCGTATTACGTCTGACCCAACCCTATCAGCGCATTCATTGGCCAACTGTACAAGGCACCTTGTGCTCAGAAATGGCGCTGAGCACGTTCCGTACGTCAAAGTGGCCAATTCAAGTACATCCAGCGGTTTATTTTCATCATCCCTCCAAAGGATCAATTGTAGATGGCGCTGCGATTCGTCCAGCATGATTTGCCTGTACATTTTACGAATATCTCCAGACAAAACGTAATTATGTTGCCTGAACCGAATTAAGATATCAAACAAATCATCCTGGATAACCGGCCCAATATGCTGGATATCATTTAAAGATTTTTGGGTGGTAGTTTTAGCACTACAATCAAAAACTACCCTTAATTTAGTACTTTCACTGCTGTCGCGAAGAACTGCGTGGTGCGAGGCGTAGTAACCAAAGTCCGGTTTATTAACCTTATTCAAGTGACCTAGTTCATCGTACTCCCTTATAAAATCGCAGTATTGTTTTTTAAGGACTGGATTTTTAGCTAATTTATTTTCAAGATTAAGGAACCGTTTTTTAGCCATATTAAATGAATCGCCAAGTGATTGTTCCGGAATTTCACATAATGGCATTTTTACGAGAAATCTACCTTTATCTAAACGTCGTGTAGTTTCTATAAAGTGTTTTTCACAAACATTGTCATCTTCGCGGTACGGAATATTTGATGATGGAATTTCTTCAAGCTCCCAAAATCGTGCGAGATCTTTCGAAATCTGTTTCGTAAAGTTGCAATGCAAAATCGTGCCCTCATTATGTTCGAAGCTACCTATACCTATGGGCCCTGCAACTAAAAAGCCTACCTTGGAACCTTGAAGAATGGGTTTATTAATACCCAAGGTTATTTTATTCGACGTCAAAATATCGAAAAACACATCAGCGCCAAGGAGAAGATCGACTTCGGAGGGACGATAAAACCCGGGAGCCGCCAGTTGTATATTCGCAGGTAAGTTCAATTCTGAAGCATTAATATAACTATTCGGTAAGCTGCCCGTTATTTGAGGCACAACTAAACAATTAATTTTCGCTGTGTATGAGCTCGTTAATGAGTTTAAGGTGAGTTCACAGCGATCCGTTATATTAATGTGAATATTGTTTATACCTGCCACTGTAACCGGTTTGTTATGGCTGTTATCAGGAAAACCTAACTTTTTCTTCATGTTTTCGGTTAAGAATGAGGACTGAGACCCCCCATCTAATAAAGCTCGCACAATGTGTGTTTTATTATTATGCGAGTTTGTTAATCTCACTAACGCAGTGCATAGCAAGACTTGTTTACCTAACGTCGCGGCGCACGCGCTTACTGCGCTCGTGACCGACGACGTGCCGGCTGCGTTGTTTACGTCCGACTCTGTACGTAGGTAATAATGATTGACTATTTTTATGCAATAACGTGTTGTGTCTTGCTTTGCAGATTTGGCAGGGGCCGAGACGACATTGCTCAGCGTTATGACCCCGCCTCAAGCAGTTCGAGCAAAGATTTAACTTAAAGACTTCACTCGACCTACTTTCAACGTTCATGTCCTTGAACTTACCACACTCCGAGATCCTATGCGCGGCGTGACACACGGGGTACGTCGGGACGTTACTCGTATGCTTGCGCGGTGCAGCAGCGACAAACGCTTTTGTAATAGGTTTAGGTTGGGAATATTTATGCTCCGTTTGTTTGTCGCTCCTGCAAGCCTGCATTGTTTCCAGCACGTCGGCACGATTACGTAAGAATTTCATGAAATCGGTCAGATAGGGTAAATCAGGCAAATCGACCTTGTATTCCTCCCACTTCCTACTAGTGGTGGGATGTAGCTTACTAGCTACTAAATAAATGACTAGGTCATCCCATGAATCAGTCGGGCGGCCTAATGTATTAAGGGCTCTTAAATTCTTCGTCACTTGATCGATAAGAAAGCGAATTGATCGATGGGATTCCCGTGTCAACATGTCTATGTTAAATAACGCCTTCATGTGATTATTTATAAGAATGTTTTTGTTATCAAAACGGTCACATAATAAATTCCACGCCGTTTTGTAGTTTGCAGATGTAAATCCGATCGATTTTATTACAACACTGGCACTGCCCTCTAGCGAGGAACGTAAATAATGATATTTATTTATATCAGGAATGGCATCGTTCGAATGAATCATGGCTTCGAAGGTGTCACGAAACTCTAACCATTTTAGGTAATTTCCGTCGAAAGATGGCAGATTTATCGTTGGTAATTTTATGTTATTTAAATGACAACTTTCCAAATTCGTACAGGCCGTTCGTGCACCTTCAGATCCTTGATCCTCTCTGCTGGAGTGAGTATCAATGATCTCTTGCGTTGCTGAGATGAGAGAGATGAACTGAGATTCAACAGAGTCCCTCTCTTCCATCTGCTCGTCTAAATTTTCGCAAGCCATTTCTATGCGTGTTTGAATGGTTTCAAATTCCGAAAATAACGTTTGTAATCTAGCCAACCTGATATTCAATTCTTTCACTTGTAATGCATTAATGTTTGTAGGATTAATTTGTTGAATAGTAGATAAATAGTCCTTATATTTCGTTACGCGACCCTTATATAAGTACCTCGTTGTCTTATAAGATCCTTTAATGAGTCTTCAGACATGTTTCGTTATATGCAATAGTAATAGTAATATAATTTTATACACAATTTAATTATAATCAACGTTAGGGCAAATAAGGAATAAGTTAGATAAATTAACTTGTGCACTCAAACCAATTTGACGAGGTCCACCGCTTGTTGACTGGAAGACACGGCAGGCTTTAGGTATAACGCGCCGCTCAGGTCAGGCACGGCAAACAAGCGCTAGCTCGAGTCCCTGCACGAGGTCCCGCCGACAAAGCAACTCGTTATCACTGGAATGCACGGTTAGCAACGTATTGATGTATTGAAATAAATTTAGCGTTATAAAGATCCGAAGTTATAAGACCCTAATGTAAACAATTAGCTGATAATTACCTATTTGCATCCTGTGTGAAGAAGTATTTGTGTATATAGTTCAATTAATGCTATTTTTAAGCAGAAGAATGTAGCAGATAAAGTAGGTACTATGCACGAATAAGAATTTTTAATTAATTTGATGATTAAGTAATTGAAATTGCCTTCAAGCGAAAAATGTTTATGTAATTTGCACAGGAATGATAGTTTAAATTATGTTTTATGATCTTTAATAATATAAATCGTTAGGCAGATAAAATTTGAGAAGCTGCAATGTAATGCAAATGGCCGCTCGCTTATCGCTATGAGTAGATACACCTAATGATGCTTGCAGTTTACGTAATTAATGAATACAAGTAGGCTTCTCTTTTAATGCACAATAGCAAATAAGCTGCGATTTAAATATATATGAAAAATGGACGATGCAATTACGCTATAACGGATTATGAACACTTCTAGTCTAGACTGCTGAGGGCTAAGCACTGTTACACACAAATCAGGGGGAACAATTATCAAGTGAAGGATAAGTAAGGATGGGCACTTCCCTTTGTAACTGTGATGCGATGCACTATCCAGCTTCTTGTTGTTATGCGCATTCCTTATCGCAAATTCCAGCTAGCTCGCAGTAACTTCGACCGCCGATGGAAGTTCCGTTATGTGGTTGCGTAAGCGACTTCAGTCCTGTCACGGTCGCCAATTGTCGGAGCCGATGATGTTCAGGTACAGCTCAGCTGAGGGGTTTTTTATATAAAGTAAACTCCTGCTTCATGATACTTATGTTTAATGCTAACGATTTACAATAGTAAATGTATGTAAGTTAGTACGGCGCGGTGGTTGATGGCCGAGTGTCGGTGCGCGGCGGTGACCGCTGTTACGTCATCAGCTCTCCGCAGCCCTCTTCCCGCTAGAACTGGTTGAAGCAGTGGCTGCGCCAACAAATTTAATATTCCTATGATAAAATCACAAGGCGTTCTCTAATAGTCAACCATATAGGGCTAAACAGAAACATTGAGTTGGTGCACTGTCTATAACGCTTATTCGCGAGGAGGTAAGAGCTAGCGAAGACTGCAGAAAAAGAAAAAAAACAAATAAGTTACTCGGTCTAAATATCAGAAGACTAGAATTTACCAGTGATACTATCT
This sequence comes from Apotomis capreana, assembly GCA_947623375.1. Lineage (NCBI taxonomy): Eukaryota > Metazoa > Arthropoda > Insecta > Lepidoptera > Tortricidae > Apotomis > Apotomis capreana. The sequence continues at coordinate 3,596,397 of OX392514.1, forward strand.
TTATTCTGTACCAGTGGCTTAATAAGTTAACTTTGCTCCACCAATTCACAGCTCACGCCAAAAATAAAACACAAACAGAACACAAAAGTACTTATTTAAGAACACAATGTCTGCAATCAAAGCAATCGTTCGAATTGTCTTAACACAATGGCAATGTGCTCCTACTGCTTTTAAATTGTACTGCTTCTGAATTATTTTCCTTTTGGCGGTAATTCAAGCCAGGATCAAAGCGCCTCGTCTCGTAGCTACGGGAAGATAGTTTTATATTCTTTGGAAAAAACGACATTGTTGGAGACTTTTATCTAGAGATTTATCAAGAGACTTCGTTGATGATGTGATATTTTATGAAGTTTATATCGTGAAACAAATGATTATAGTCTGTATATTTTATGTAACACAAGAAAAATTGCATATTTTGGCGGCAAAACAGGTACCTTCACTCGCAAAGTTTGTAAAACGTTCATCTTTAAAATATGCCCTATTTTGACAACGTTTCATCAAATAGTGCCAATTAGTATTAGTATTAGTTGTCACGATTTGATGAAACGTCAATTTTGACGTCAGAAAGTAGCCCGAAAAATATCGCCTTCAAGCGAATCTGCAGGAAGAACCTAGTTAACGATAATGATGATGATATTGATGAGTGCACCGTGTGTCGAATAAAACGCCCGCTTTGAACTGAATGGTGCTTCGTTTCGGGAAGAAGGGAAGAGGAAAAGGGGGAAAGGGGAGGGAAGTAACCGCAGTCATGTTAAGGTTGCGGTGTACGCAATCAGTTTGTCGATACATTATTTCTTGGTCTGAGAACTGGAAAGTTTTAGAATAGTGCAAATATGGAACTCGTATGAGCTAAATTAATAAAGGTGTTGAAATCGAAATAAATGTAGGTTCGAGTACTGGCTTCTCGCTGAGGGTGCACCAGCTGCAGTCCCGCTACTACGTGCACTTCAGCTCGTTTGTGGTGCGCGTGCCGCGCAGGACACCATGAGACAGATTTCTGGCCGAAGGTGTTTCAGCGGTTCCAGGGCAATCAACAGTCAACAGTAAGTCATTTATTCGTCAGTTAAACTTAAAACTATTACAATTATAATCAGTCAGCTGATGCGAGTCATCGAGTGTGCACGCGCGTTAGTGACGTTTGCGATAAGCGAGGACAATGACCTCCGAGGTAGTGAAGTGCAGTAACTGCAATGTTGTTATAAATGAGGTGCTGGCATTTATGCAAAATAAAGTGGAAATAATGAAGGACGAGAGTATAATCAATTTGTGTGCAATGGCGTTTTCCGAAGAGGATGTGTTTCGAGCCAAGAATTTATTATTCGACTCAGTAAAAACAGCTGATCGGAATATTGTGCGAAGAAAGGAAAAGATGAGTAAGAATTTACAGGACATGATTAACCTGCTAAGGCGAGTTCATGCGGATGAGATCCCTATTTTTGTAGCTCGAGACCTGCACAAATTACCACCGGTAACTTTTGACCACGTCGATTGTACAAGGCTGTTAAAAGATATCATCAACCAGCAACAAGACCTAAAAACTGTCAAAGAAAACTACGCAACCAAGACTGACTATGACTTGTTAAAGAAAGACTTTTTACACCTGCGAGAAGCGTCGTTAGTATTTACTGGTAGTTCCGAATGCACAAATACTAACTTTGTGAATACCTATCAATAGAGGCGGTTTCAAGTATGGTAACTTAGAACACATGTACCACAATAGCCAAGATAGTGGGCCATTTGGCATTATGCAGATTGCAAACAATGAATCACCTGTAGAAGGGCCGTTGAACGCGCTGCCGTTAGGAACAGCCAACGGAGATATTCAAAAACAAAAGCGTTCTTCATCTCTCGCGCACCCATCCAATCCGCCGGCTGCTGTCTCACCGTGCGGTTCGGTCAGCGCCCCGAATCGTTCCGATGCCCAGAATCAAAGGCGCTCTTCTCTTTCGCGCGAGTGTCCTGTCCCGAATGCTGTTGCTGTCACGCAGTCAACGAAGGATTCCGAGCATCACCGAAGAGGCGCGGGCGCAGCTGATAGCAATAGCAACCGCAAGTGTGAGGAAGTCGCTGCAACTGGTTCGAGGACTATTGTTATCTCGCCTATACCATTAGCAAGTGTACCCGAGTGCGAGAGTGACGGCAAAATTGATCCTAGGGAAAGAGTGTATTCTAAAATGAGGTCGGGGAATTGTAATTTAGCACCCTTGGAGACTACCGCCGGAGTCAGAGTCAGTTCACCGTCGTATAGCAGCGATAAGGTTAATGAGCAATGTAAACAAACATATTCGGATGTTATTAAAAAGGAAAGTGCTTGGAAAGTGTCAAAACCAGACGATGAATGGATGGAGGTGCAAAAAAAGCGTTATAAAAATAGGTTCGTAGGACAAACAGGGAAAGCTAGTACGGTTTCAAGTGGTAAATTTAAAGCTGTGATTGTCAGCGTCCCCCTATTTATTAACTATGTAAACAAGGACGCCACCGCGTCAGACATCTGTGAGTATATCTACGAGAAGACGCAGGTGCGCGTTGAACCAGAATTGATTGCTAGGAAATATGAGAAGAATTATAACTCATTTAAGGTTCTGGTTCCTAGGCACAAACTTGCAATTTTTATGGATGACAACTTGTGGCCGGATGGAATATCTTTTAGGCGTTTTGTTGATTTTAAGAGGGACAAAGAAGTTAAATTAAATCTTTAAAATTAGTATGGCTGTACATTCAGATCAAACAATTTCTATTATGACTTTTAACTGTAAATCAGTGAAAAGGTCAGTGGAGGGCATTAGGGACTCTGTAAAATAGTGGATGATATGGCTCTTCAGGAAACTTGGCTCTTACCAGATGAGGTCCATTATATAGGGAGTATAGATGCTAATTTTGATTTTACTAGCAAATCTGCTGTGGACACCTCGTTGGGGATTTTAAAAGGGAGGCCATTTGGGGGGATTTCTTTAATGTGGCGGAAGGGTATTTTCACGTCGGTAAAAGTGATCTCGTGTTCTAGTGCTAGGTTGGCGGCAATTATTGGTAATATCGGAGACCACTCGATGCTATTTTTCTCAGTGTACATGCTGACTGATAGTGCCGACAATCTACCTGAAGTTACGGAATGCCTCAGTGAGATTTTTGCTATCATCGAAACCTACAACGCCGATTCTGTTTTTGCGCTAGGCGATTTTAATGCACATCCAGGAGAGCCTTTCTTTAAAGAATTGTGTGATTTTTGTGTGGAACAGAAGTGGAGTATTGCTGATCTAGAGTGCCTGGGCAGTGACTCAGACTCGTATACTTTCTTGAGTGAGGCTCACGGGAGTAGACGTTGGCTGGATCACTGCATAGTGACTGAGCCAGCATGGCTAGCTGTTGTTGATGTAGCAGTCCAGTATGATACCTATTGGTCGGACCATTTTCCAATGTTAGTAAAATGTAAAGTAAATTGTTTTAAGTCGAATACCATAAGTGACATGCGAGGCGATAATAATAATATTATATGGGGGGACAGGGATTATGACCAAATAAAATTATATAATGAATTGTGCTGTGATAAATTGAAACATATTGATTTTCCTGTTGAATTAAGTTTATGCTGTGATCAATTCTGTAAGGACCAGTCACATAATGAGATATTAGATAAATTATAAATAATGATATTGTTGTAAGTTTGCAGGATGCCTCGAGAGCCAGTAAAATTGTTAGGAAGTGTAAGCGTAAGCAGGTTACAGGGTGGAATAAATATGTAAAAGACTTCCACGCTCAAGCGAGGCTTATTTTTCAGCAGTGGGTTTTGTTTGGAAAACCGTCGTCAGGGCCTCTTTTCCGGGACATGTGTGCTTCCCGGAAAGTGTTTAAGGATAAGCTTAAGTGGTGCCAGGATAACGAAATGCAGATAAAAATGGACATAATAGCTACTCACCACAAAGCTAAAGACTTCAACAAGTTCTGGAAGAGCACGGGTCAAATTGGACCTAAGACTACGTTTTCGGCCAGTGTGGACGGTGCGTGTGAACCAACTCAAATTGCTAACTTGTTTGTAAATAATTTTAAAGTTGACAGTCCACTGGAGTCTCGGGTGCTCCTTGCTGATGACTATTTTGACGAGCTGCCAGTTCATTTTACTATTAAGGAGGTTAAGGACGTCATTCAATCGATGACGAGAGGCAAGTCACCGGGTCACGATGGTCTCAGTATCGAGCACCTGCAGCACGCGGGTGATCACCTACCTCGGGTTCTAAAAATGCTCTTCAATCTCTGTATGAATCATTGTTACCTCCCCAGCAGTCTTATGAAAACTATCGTAGTACCAATTGTCAAAAATAAATCAGGAAATGCCTCGGACGGGTCCAACTATAGGCCAATATCGCTAGCAACGGTGGCTGCAAAAGTGCTGGATGGAGTACTTGATAATCTTCTTGCGCAGCACATCAAATCTCAGGATGCTCAGTTTGGTTTTAAACCAGGTCTGTCAACCGAGAGTGCTATTATCTGCTTTAAGCACACCGTTCAACACTATACTGCAAGTAACACACCGGTCATTGCCTGTTTCTTGGACCTGTCCAAGGCTTTCGATATGGTCTCGTACGATATCCTGTGGGATAAACTGAGGAACAACACGAGTACTCCGAAAGGGGTGATTAACCTTTTTCAGTTCTGGTACGGTAACCAAACCAATCAAGTGAGATGGGCAGGCGTGTACTCAGACGTGTACAGGTTGAAGTGTGGTGTTAGGCAAGGTGGTTTAAGTTCACCAAGGTTGTTTAACCTGTACATGGATGAGTTGATCGCTAGGCTCAGTAGTACGGGTATCGGTTGCTCGATAGGGGGTACCACTGTAAATAATATTAGTTATGCTGATGATATGGTGCTGCTGTGCCCGGCGATCAGCGCTCTTGTAAAATTGTTGAGAATCTGTGAGGAGTATGCGGTGACTCATGGCCTGAGATATAACACGAATAAGAGTGAACTGCTAGTATTTAAAGCAGGGAACAATAAAGCCTTAACATCAGTTCCTGCCGTACAGCTGTGCGGGGTTCCTCTTAACAGAGTGTCACGATTTAAGTATCTCGGGCACTGGGTCACCGATAATCTTCAAGACGATGTTGAAACGTAGACCTTCCAAGCTCGGCTAAATTAATTTTTTTGGAAGGCAGTTCCAAAAGGAAAGAGCAAATCTCTTTCCAAAAAAAACAACAACTGTGAGATACAACTAAAAGATTCCCACAACTAAATAAATGAATAAACTCGTTTGATGAGTCTATTGTGACCTAGAAAAAGGATGCCTTTCAATAATATTAATCAGGTGACCTACGTGGAATATTAAAGGAAAAATGTGGTAATTACTACAACTTTATTTTCTAACCTTTAGGCTATGTACACACTTAACCTATGCCTGCCTTGGCAGGAGACTTATAGAACTGTTTAAATCTAGGACACGCTTAAAAAATAGCTCAGCCAGTATCACTGGGTGTATAATATGTTCGCCTTAGTCTATATATCAGACCTAAATTTTAACAGTGCCAACAACGTTATTTAACTTTAAGTGAAATCCTACTTCCTTACGTTTTTAATATTTAAAGGAGTCTGACACGCACCTTGCTTAGTCCGTACTCAGAACCTGTCCTGATTGATGTTACTTCTTTTCAGTGTGCTCGGGACCCCAGCTACGGAGAGATTCCGGCTATGCTTCTTTCTCGATCACGCAGTACAGGAAAAGTGTATTGACGAGACAGGAATTTACCATGACAGACCCGATGCAGAATTAAATTTGGAAAATGTTTATACCTTAAGCCATGAGGTAAGTTAAGTGGATTTGTGTTTAATTTAAATTTTAATTTCAGATTCAGATTCAAGTTTTAATATCCTGTTTTAATTCCCTATCCTCGCTGAAATAGAAGTAAAATCCTGCATTAGAATAGTGCAATCGAAAGACACATTGCTTTATATTTAAGCAGAGAGGTTATGATAATCTGCTTACCGGAGCGACTCCAAAATCTTGGGTTAAACTGCCTCCGCAGAAGATCTCCCACCCGCCATCAATAATGTGGCTAAAACAAGGAACCAGCAGTTAAAAACTGAACGAGGATACAAAGACCAGAAACTAATTATGTGTAAGATCACTACTCAGGATTTCTTATCCCGAAATAACACTTCCACAGTTCCCTCCATCGAAAATGGCGTCGGGGCGCCAGACTCACGACACAGCCTCTCACACCAGGAGTCAGATGAAAATGGACCAACATTTCGGAAATTCGTATCAAAACGGATGTTGCTTCTACAGACTTCAATGGTTTCTAGTAGTAAATAGGGTTGCCTATTTTGACCGAAGACTACCCAATCAAGATCCCTGATTCACCATAATTTAATTATAGTAATTAAGAAATAACATATACTGTATTTTAATATTTATGATTATTTTTCTTATACTTTATTTTAAATTATTATATTATATTGATGTGTAAATAATATTATCAAATATATGTTATTTCTGAATTTTACCCTGTCATATGAAATATTTATCTAGCAACCCTGACCTATGACAGTTTTACTCCTGTTGCTAGACTAGAAAAATTATATATTGTGTTGTCCTACTCAAAAACAATAGAACGTTCAAGGTATGGTTATAAATGTAACAATTACGACCATTATACAAAATATCAAAAATACACCACGTGACAATGTGGATATGGAGAGGGAGCGCAGAGCATTAGCAGTAAGATGCAACATGTTGACACGTAGGTTCGCACGCTGTAACGGGGACGTCAAGAAGACTCTTTTCAAAGCTTTTTGCCAATCCTTTTACACGTGCAGTCTGTGGACGAACTACACTAAAAAGACGCTTAATGCTCTGCGCGTCCAATACAATAACGGTTTCAGGGCACTATTCGGACTGTCACGCTTTTGTAGCGCGTCTGGGATGTTCGCTGAGGCGAGCGTCGACGGTTTCACGGCAATAATCCGCAAGCGAACGGCTTCCCTCATGCGTCGCGTGCGTGACAGCTCCAACACCCTCGTAAGACTTGTTTGGGAGAATCCTACTTGCTCACTGTGGAGGCACTGGAACTCCTTACACATGGGCTCTCGAGGCATCGTTTATGACATTTTGTAAGTTATTTTATTTTTATTCTTTGTTTTGTTATTTATTTGCATACTAACATAGATTGTAAGACCTTTGTAACTAACACTCTATGGACATTGTCTGAAATAAATATTTTGAATTTGAATTTGAATTTGAATTTGAATAATAATAATAATAGTACTCTTTATTGTGCACCACAAAGTAAAAATAAAATAACAAAAGAAATAAAAAAGTATTACAAATGGTAACAACAGGCGGTCTTATCGCTAAAAAGCGATCTCTTCCAAACAAACTTAGGGTAGAGAGTGAATTAAAAATAATTATGAAAAAGGTAGTGCAAAGTTGTTGAAATGAAAACGATAGATTAACACAATACACCTTTACAGATACTTAAACATAAAATCCAAAAATAAAACAAATATACCTACTTTAAAATAGATACTTTTAATTAATTTAATTACATAAATGCATGGTCCGCCACAGTATGGCATGCAAACTTACTTACACTAATCTATAGTTAGCCTAAGGTTAATACAAATAAAATAAAATAACTGCACTTAAGTAACACATGGACTAAATCTATGTCAACATTGTCAAATCCAATAAAAAAATAACAACAATAATAATAATGATTTTTATAATAAAAAAATAATAATTAATTAATAAAATTTTAAAACATCATAATTTAACAATGTATAATAATATTTGTCGAAAAATTCATTTAATGTATAAAAAGGTCTTATGAGCAAAAAAGTTTTAAGTTTATTCGAAAATTCATTTAAATTATCACATTCTTTTATGTCATTACTTAGAAAATTATATATTTTTATTGCACTATACTCCAGGCTTCTTTTAAAATGAACATAGTTATTACACTTCGGCAATTCTATATTGGTGTTGTTTCTTAATGCATGTGTCCTACTGTTACCTTTACACTTGTATTTAGACCTATTCTTGTGAATGTACGTGCTTGTTAAGTAGATGTAAAGTGAAACTACTGTCATTATTTTGTGCTTTATAAACAATGGGCGACAATGATCTCTATATTTGGCTTTTGCGACATGTCTAACAGCTTTTTTTTGCAAAATAAGGACTGTGTTAGGTATACGCTGTGACCCCAAACCTCTAAACCGTATCTTAAAATGCTTTCAAAATAGGCGAAGTAAACTGTCTTGAGAGCTTGTGTTTTAAGTATTTTCGATAGATACTAAAATAATATACATACACAATACATAAATATATACATACATACGATGACGTACTTAAAAATGAAACAACTACATCGACAACTAGGCCTAGGGAGGTGACAGATAATGCTGCTTAAGATGAGTTTTAAAAATTGGAAGAGATTAAGCGCGTCTCAAATCTAGCGGCAAAGCGTTCCACAGCTGGATTGCGTGAAAGGTCAATGAGTCGTAAAGTTTTGAAGATGAAACAGCTGGAGTAAGAATTATTTATTATAACTAGGTAATAGATACACGTTAAGATTTTCCAAATCAATGTTTACAGTAATAATTATACAAAACAAAGTGATTTTTTCAAAGATGTAGAAGGTCTCTAGACGTCACGACATATGCAATATAATACATATAGTTAATGAAATAATTTAATTCCGTTGAGATGTATGTAAGGTCTCAAGTACTTAATTTAAATTTCTTAGAAATGTACATGGTCTCTATGCGTCAGAACATGCAAAACAAAATATATTAATTGAAATTCGCAGAAAACTGAATAAGAAACTATACAAAAGAAAAAATATTTATATAAATATTAAAACAAAATTTCTTATAGATGTAATTGATGGTCTCTAGGCCTCGCAATTTACCAAATAAAGTAAATTGTCCATTGTAATGGCATGGTAAGACAAAAAATTAATTGTCTCATCGATTTCTTCACTTAAATTCCTCAGCGACATTTCTTCCTTCCAAACATACGAAAAGCCTAGAACTTTGTACTTATTCAATAACTAAACTTCTTGAAGACACAAGATAACCACAAATAGACTCGACAATCTTAACCAAGAAATCCAAACGAGGTAAAAGCTCACACTGACCCGTGGGCTTTGACCCTTAAACTTCTTAAAGCTCGGGGTAACTATGAAATGAGTTGGGCCCTCTGGGACGGAACCCGAAAACGGATAGTGGAAGGAACCGGGACACTCCATTGACACGATGATCTCTGTATGGAAGCTATACAATTTATTACGGCGAATCCTTAGCAGACTATTTATAGTACTTGTCATGTTTATGGGCCAATTTGACACTGAAATCTCATGCAATGTCTCTTTGTTTTTAATGTACCCACATCATATCACATGTTTTGTTTTTTTTTAGACATGACTTGAACTGTATCAGGGCTGGTTAGCCCTCACTACCAGTAGTCGGACTTTGTGTGGGAGTATAACCCGCTAATGGGATTATCTCCGCGCCACAGGGGTAGTTTGGGTTGGGGTGACGCGGGCGCACAGGGCGCATGGACTGCGTCGTGAATAGACTGAACCGATAATCAGTCTGGCTTCGGGAGGAGAGTGGAAAGAGAATTGGGTTATGATAAGGAAAAAATGCGAACTTAAGTAGCGGTAGTTCAGCAGAATTGGGACATCTTGAGCCATAATGCTGATTTTTATTTTGTTGTTGATTTCTTTTATTTCTCAGATTTCAATCAAATTTGGTGAGTTGGTAAAGTTGCTTACGTACAAAATGTTTCATTGAGTTACACAAAATGTATGGAAATTTCATAACTAAACTTCGTGTTTTGTACTAAAACTTAGTCAAGCTCGAAATGAAATATAAATAAATCGACAACAAAATAAAAATTGGCCACTGGGCCAATTTATGTAAATACATTTTCTGTAACTTAATGGAGAAAAATCTGTAGACCATAGCGTGAAATTGGGCTTACCACTGTCAGAAGAAGCATCTTTACCAACCCTGATTGAAAACTGAGAAAAAAAATCGACTACAAAATAAAAAATCGCACTAATAATTAATAACATGATAAATAAATTACTGTTATCATATACTTGTGTTTTGGAAATTTTCTCTTTGCTGAGGGACAACGAAATCGGAATTTTAGATACGCGTCAAAAATATTACACCGATTTTTTTGTCCCTTTTTTCTATTTTTTTATTTAGAATTGGAAAATTAATATTATATGGACTATTTTATCTCTTGACGTCTCTAATCTAAATTATTTTAGAACATTCTCATTGTAGGTACTATTCTTCAAAAATCAACAAAGGGGAAATCAAGTGCTAAAAAGGCCTTTAAAATTAAACCCTTTTTAATGGCACCTTCACAAAAGGCGCAATTAGACCCGTGAAACGTCCTTCCATCAAATACTGAGTAATTTATTTTTAACCCTTCAATCTCATTGTTCTGGTTTCATTACGTTGTAAGTATTGTTAACGGAATTGCTATTGCCTTTGACAGGTATGGTAATTTATCATAGACAACAGTGTGCATTCGATCAAATCGTTATAAGGTGTTAATATCGGTGTTCTACTTTTTCGTCGAATTTTCACTTGAATTTTTATTCCTCTGTTGTCAACTAGTCGTACATTTTTCATAATTCTTGCAATTATATCATCCTGTACATTAGGTTAGGTTAGGTTTCTTTAAAACAAAACCAAATAGTTTTCGGTTTAAGAAAAATGCTTTCGGCGAAATTAGTAATTCGTAGAAAAATAATTCGGTGAAAAGGCAGAGAACCGTTTATAACATTATAATTATAACACGTATGATTCTTAAGGATAAACTAAGTTTGCTTGGCAACATGCGGTTTCTGGCAATATACCCCATAAGTAATGTTCTTTGTATACCAAATGCGATCTCGTATCGGAGTGATGCAGTATAAACAGGCGCCCTATCTATAGGATAATCTCTCTGCCTGCTGTAACTAAGACTGACAAGCAAGGTAGAACATTAATCTCATGAAAATTGTCGTAAGACATATTTAATTATTGTATTAAGCGGTTTACACGGTTCCATATTGGGTTGCAAACATTTTAAAGCCATAATGTCAGTGTGCATAACCTCTTTTGTCGCATGTGTGCATAACTTCCTTGCGCAAAAGGTGTGTAGTCATTAATTGATCCGCACAAATTTTAAAACCATAAGGTTTTTACGCATAAGTAAGGAATGTCATATAATTTTGGGGCATATCAACCTGAATCATAAACATTATTTGCCTTAACGTTTTTATGCATATTGTGCATTGGCACATAATACTGAACAACATAAATATCAAGCATATTTTTTATTTCAACGTCATCCTGCTTTCCTGGCAGCAGTTCGTGTCTGTGGGGGTCGCAGTTCTTTCAAACCTAACCTAACCTACTTTTCTGGCCAATGTTCGTATTTATAACCTAACTTTCAACCAAGACGTCAGTGTAGAGGTCAGTGTAGTTAATGCGTTGTGGGGGGCTTCATAAGACACGACAAGAGAGACAAGAATTTTTATTCCATTAGAGGTGATCCCGGTTTACACTCACGTGAAATTGTCAGGAACGACCTGACATGTTTCGAACTCGTATGGAACTCTTCATCAGGGACTGCTACCCGTACAGCAGCGCGGTAACTTCGTCACTGCGGGCCGTTCCTGACATTTTCACGTGAGTGTAAACCGCTTAAGACAATATAATTAAGGTAGAACATTGCCTCGTATAGGGAACTACTTGAATCACTGTTTTCATCTGCGTAGATAATGTTGAAAGTACCACAACATTGGGTAATCATAGGTCCTTGTACCCCTGTACTGGTTGTCAAAGTTTGTCAATCCATTATGATATGATGAGGCTGCATCAAGATAAAATGAATTGCTTCACTGATTTGTACGAGAAAACTGCAGTATCGGTGAAAGCTAGATTTTTCTGATACATAAATTTATAATTGTAACTGATCGATTCCTTTAACCTTAACTATCTGTACCCTTACCATGAGTCAACGTGACCATACTGGCTAGTGACTAGTGACAGCGTAAACGATTTGTATGGATAACAGTACAGCGTACCTACCGGTTACTTTGTAAAACTACTGACAATTCTCCATACAAATTGTTTACACAATCGCTAGCGAGTAGTCACTGTAAACTCATGGCAAGGGCGACTAACAGATAGATGGCGGTAATTGCGGCATGTTGACAATCGTTACCAATTCTCATTGTTTGTAAAACGTATATCGTCCTAATTCGTAGATTTTTTAAATCTTTATGAGTATTGAACCATTGATACAAAAATCAAAGCAGAAAGAGAAGTGGAAGAGACCGCGATTCGAACCCGGTACCTCTGGATTACCGGTCGTTAACCTCTCCACAAAGCTGATAATCCTTCGAATTTTTCCTTATGCTTTGTGTGTCGATCTTTGCATTATTTATTTGAAAGGCTTTTCGTGACTATTATTGACCTTTATGTGAATAACCTCTCTCGCTTTATCGTTCACTACTTTACAGCAGTGATACATTTTTGAAACATTTACTTAACAGCAGTTTCGCTTCAAAATAGAACCAATTTACCAATACACGATAGCAATAGAATTGCAAATAACAATACCATTTGGAAATGTAATAAAATCCGAAAATATCAGTTAAGAAAACGTTTTAACGAGACCCTTTGTTTAATTGGTTTGTTAATCAGAAGCTCTTAGCTGAAAAACTAAGGAAAGACGAACAATGATTGGCCAATAGCGAGTCAGCGTGTGTATTGCCGACTTAAATGCGTTTTACCGCTATGAAATGAAAGATTATTTAAGTTTTATCAAAATTATCGTCAATTCAACTTGTAGGCTCGTTAACTAAACATAAGTTAACTATTACAAGATAAAAGAAACAGCCTCTGTTTCGGACCGCTAGCATTTTTGCACTTATTAATAGTTTGTCTACTCGGCGTCTTTTTGGAGCGAAATAGGCTTGGTAAAAAATTTCGATGACTTTTAAATTATATATTTTTTCTATAGTCTCTAGACTGTCGAGGTAATTAAATAAACGATTTTTGATCGCGATTGTCCTGTTTTGCTATCGCAATCTATTTTCACCCTTTTTACCTCCCTTCATCGGTTTTAAAATTAATGTATCACAGGATTCAGCCACAACCATAATTCAATATAAGGTCTCGAAGATTTTACGATTGCATCGGCTTTATCATGGACGTCCTACACTTAACGGTGATAGTTCATTATGATACCTTTATACTTATAATGGTTATTATGATATTTTTATAGATTTGGATGTGAGATGAGACAAAAAAGGATTGACTGCTACGGAGACCCCAGATAGCTCTTATGCATTTATTTGTCAAAATCGGCTGAATCTTCCCGTAATATGATGCCCTATCCAAGGATAGAGCATACATAGGTGTGGTCAACGGTTATACGGCAGTTGCAACTAACTACTGTTCCTTATTGTTTTGTAGTACCAGTAGTACACAGATTATAGTATATAATAATTTAATGAAATGAAATAAAAATGTTACCAATGAATTTAGTAACGCAATAGACATGTTGACTATTTTTTTTTTGAGGATGTCAATCGATTCTATTTTTTATTGTGATCAAATGTCTATATGGGGAAGTGTAGTCATACACTTAACTGCTCTAAAAGTCAGAAATGACCGTCAAAGTTCAACATTCCTACGTAGCGCTAAAAACGCTCCATACAAAAGGCGCCCAGGCTAGTGACGTCACAGGCCGGTATAGGTACCAATAATAGTATGGAGAAATTAAGAAATTTGCCATTTTCATCGTGAAAAAGTGCGTTTAAGCTTATGGTTGTCATACAATTATTGTTTTGTAAAATTATGAGGATTCTGAAAACATAATATTTTCTTCGGTTTCCGCGACTGTCACACATTTAAATAAAACAATTTAAACGGATTATATCGCGTATATTAATTATTTGAGCCTCCCTGACGTTTCAGTACCTTTACAGATAATGTTGTCAAAGTTTGTGAAACGTCAGGGAGGCTCAAATAATTAATAGACGCGATATAATCCGTTTAAATTGTTTTATTTAAATTCTGAAAACATTTTCAAAATTTCTTTTGGATTAAAAAAATATATAATAAAACTTGCGTACCTTTGAAGTCATATATTTCCAAAAAAGATTTATTTTTCTGGATTTTTTTCTTTGTTTCGTTATATATTTAGCTAATTTTATTCATATAAATAGAGTACGCTGTAGAATTCAACATCAGTCAACATGTCTATTATTAATGTAGACAATGTGATAATCATGACTTAAACCTACTGTGATTTGTTAAATAAGTACATTTTTTCGTAGCACATCTACCCTATAATATGAAATATACCATCGAAATTGTTGACATGTAAGCCCAGGACCAGGCTTTGTTTGAGTTACCCGAGTTTGTCCATACAAAAAAATCGCGGTATTGGAATAGTAGGTTATGCAACTGCTACATAATGAGAGGTCTTTATGTACAGTTGGATACACTACTTTATCTACACACATATTCATAATCATTATCATAGATTTTCTTTTATGAAACACTCAGCCGTGCCAGTCAGCCCGCGGAGCAAAGGAACACATCAGGTGACTTGCGCAGCGGGGGGAGGTCACTATTACAGTATCAATTTTGATCAAAATTGATACTATAATGGTGACCTCGCGGTGGCTACGGTACTGTTATGAAATAACATCTTTGATTTTGGTCCCTGCCAAGTAATGTAGGCCTTACCCTATAATATTTGTACTTGTTATAGAAATTTAACAAGATGGGTAAGATAAATAGAGTTAGGATACCTACCTTATTTGTTACTTAGTAAATTATATTTGGCAAGAGACGATATGTTCGAGGCATGGCCCGCAACACACCATAAATGCTGGTATGTCATTAGTTCATAACAATTTTCAGACTGGCGCGGGAGCAATGCAAAACATCGTTAATGGAACCTACGCGTGCGCTGTTTTGTCAACAACCTAGTTATAGTCCATTTGCTTGTTTGTGGTATTTAATTTGAGGAAAATTTTTGTAGATATTTTAAGGATGTGAGTCTTGTAAAATGATATATCTTTGAACCATTGATACAAATTACATAATTTTTAGGGTTCCCTACACAAAACGGGACACTAACTAATGCTCCACTGTCCGTCTGTCCGTGATAGCTAGACACTTGCAAACGAAACGTAGTATAGCTACACGGGTTAAGGAGCATGTAGCCGATGTCCAGCACCTTCGTTGCAACAGGTCTGCGGTCTGCGAGCATGTCATGGACAAACCAAACCATTCAATTAAGTTTGACAACACTTCAATCCTTGCCAGAGAGAAACGACGTTTTCCCAGAATGTTGCGCGAGGCTATTGAAATCAAAAAATATCCCAATTTCAATAGAGAAGATGGTTTGTCATTACCACCGGCTTGGAATCCTGTTGTACATCTTATCAAGGATCAAGCAAGACACAAGACTAGAAACCTGGGGCCTCGAACGGTGTAAAACAAATTAGTGTTAAAAGTAGTACATGTAGAGTTTTTGTTTAAAAGTATTTCATAGTAATAAATAAGGCAATCTGGGAGTTTTCTTTGGCGGCTCTTTCTCCTCAGTAAGCCTTTTTTTAGTGAACCGCTGGTAGATATTTAAAATAAAATAATAAATGCCCTTCTGGCACATGTATAACTGTCTTTACACATTAGGCCCATCTGGCATGTATGAACACCTTTATTTTAAATTAATATTTACAAAATGGGTCGTTTGCACAAATGTAACTTTGACAGAGAAAAATTGTGTTTTTCTCAGTCAACCTTTGACAACGGTATCTGTAAAGGTACTGAAACGTCAGGGAGGCTCAAATAATTAATATACGCGATATATATAAATAGTTTTATTTAAATGTGTGACAGTCGCGGAAACCGAAGAAAATATTATAGACAGTTGAAATTTTTACAAATGATGTATTTCTGTTAATAATTAAAAAACAGAACAAAATCTATATTTAAGTGGAGCTCCTATACAACAAAATATGTGATCGGTTGCGTTAACTTTGCACCTCATTTGTATGCAGCGCCATACATACCAGGTGCAAACTAAACTTAACCTGGCCAGTTAAGATGGGAGGTGTTTGTACGGAACCACGCACTTGACCGGTTTTATTTTTATTTATTTTAATTAGATCTCGCTAATTATACTTCTACTGCATCCATACGTGCTTAGTGCTGCCTTCTGAGCCGACGATCCTGGGTTCGAATCTCGGCAAGGGCAAGTTTTTATTATAGTTTTATTTATATATTAGGTATACGACTTGAGTATATACATTTCCCCCGTAAAACTGTTTGTACAGTTGGACGTAGTTATGCAAAAACGTTTCAAACCAATAAGTCGCTGAAAATTTAATATAAACTTACTACCCATATATGTCAAAATTCAATAAGTTTAAAATTCAATTTTAAGTGACTTGTGGGTTGGATCGTTCTTCCATAACTACGTCCGGTTTGTTTTCAGGTGCGAGTCTCCATACAATACTTATAACAAAGGTAATTATTTTCACTTTGTAAATATTTATTTTAAATGTCATCTACAAACCTCTTACTTTTTCATATCACGTAGTACGAAAAACGGTCATTGTGAGTTAAGAATATGTTATAGTTTATATAATTTTGTAATTACATAAAAGAAATGTCAGACAGTGAAAACAGTCGACATACTTAGTCGCACTGCTACAATCGCAATGATGCTCAATTAAAATTCGTACGGGCAAACCTGTGGCGTAAGAAGGACGAAAAACATGCACAGTTCACCAAGTTGAATCTTACCCTTTCGCATAACGCCATCCAAACGCAACCGTAGCTTACTCAAACTAGGTCCCAAATCCATTGCTGCGTCAGTTCAAGTTAGGTAGTTCGCACGCGTTTGTGTGCGTTAATGTACACAGCACACATACATCAGTCCACGCATGCGTTAGAGAACCAAGTATTCAGTGCCGCTTCGTCCGCCGAGCTAGGCGCACGCGACTCCGCGCAATCATAAAACGAATTCAAAAATGAATATCGAAATCGAACAGTGACATCGATAATCGTATTACAAAATTTGTGTTTTGTTTTTGTGTGAACGCGTTTTCGTTTTTGGAGTGTTGTTGAATTTTTAATACACTTGGTGTTGCGTGTTGGCGGTCCGTAAGGGTTGTATATCAGGTTGGTAAATTTTAATTGCTTTTTTGCGTGTGCTTTGGAAACACAACTATTTGAATTTATGACGCGTGCTTATAGTTGTGCTGTGACGTTTTTATAATCGCCGGGGATTCGGTATTTGGGTCAGCGGCTCATTCGGCTAATTATTTATTAATGCGATTAGTTTTGTAATTATATTCGATTCGTCTGTGACAATTATGTTATTAGCGTGTTTAATTTTAAAGCAATAGTAAATTGTCATGAATTATTGACGAATTTTGAAAATTGAGAACATCACACAAGATTTTAACGCTAAATATTAAAAACAAGGCAAATCTTGGTTACAAATACATGAATTATTTATCTGTGGTATTATAAATTTCATTATACAATGAAAGAACAATGACGATTATCATAACTTTAAAATGTGGGTGCTAATTTGAATTTGAAAATAACCCGACATTTTGCATTACATTTTCTAGCAGCTTCGCCCGAATGAATGAAACTATTATTTCATTAATCATGTCTTTTAGTATCACTATAGCTACCTATATTGCCTGCTTAAATCTTACATTATTTTGTATCTCATGTGAAATTATATAATATGCCCGTGTAAGAGACACGCTGATTTTCTTCGTCATTCTGTAAGAAGATAACCAATACACGTTTTTGGCACCCAAGTTATCTGGAAGAGATTGCTCGTTAGCAATAAGCTTTTCTTTTAATGAGGTACACAAAAAAGATAACATTCACACATCTACATAGGTATACTTATTTTAGTGTCGTTTTCAACGCAACATATATGTATTACAAAAAACATGTAGGTATATTATAAATAAGTAAGACTCGGTTTATAAAGAAAGATAAATAAGTATCCAAATGAAATTTGTGCCAACCCTATTACATTCGTAAACTTATTTCAACTTATACAAAAGCCGGCCCTAAGGCATTCGTGCTACGGCGTAGACACTGCGTAGGCCCCGTAGCGTGGCGTAGGCGTCTACGGCTCTTACATATTCCAGCTGCGACAGATCGGGACCAAGTAAATGACATTATTGATTTAATAAATAAATGGTATCTTAATAGAAAAGAAAGACAAAACCTACTAAGGATATATAAACAAATGATGATATGGAATAATGTAGACGAATAATAGTCACTTTATCTTACTTTGTCAAAAATAATAACCGACTTCAATGAAAAGAAATCGTACTTCTAAGAATAACTGAACGAGTTGCTATGAAAAAACACTAAAATTACCAGACAAATATGTGTCTATAATATTTGTGGAGTTCCTACGATACCTAATGGATCTAATCATCAGATCTTCACCAAAATATATGGGGCCAAGTTTATTTACCAAAGAAAAAAGATTTTAAATAGCACACGCTGAAGACAATTTGGTCGATTTTAATGCGTACTATACGCGTGACATAATCAATGTTTTTAAACATGTCTTGGACATCATTAATTTTACCGTGTCAGCTGTTATGAAATAAATGCAGTTACAAA
Organism: Apotomis capreana; assembly: GCA_947623375.1. Lineage (NCBI taxonomy): Eukaryota > Metazoa > Arthropoda > Insecta > Lepidoptera > Tortricidae > Apotomis > Apotomis capreana. The sequence goes on from OX392514.1 coordinate 3,615,093, forward strand.
TAAAGTATACAGTTTACTTAATTAACATTGCAATATACTATGACTATGCTAATCTTTCGGTGGCATATACATATTAAATGAGTTTCAAACAAGATTATAATATTCTGTATTGGACACCAGTTTCTAAAACAGACTTTGCTTTATTTTGAGGAAACCCGGTTTCCTAAAAAGAAAAATAATTCTGTTTTCAACACTGGTTTCGAAACTTTAGTTTCCAAAGTGGCCGAAAGGCAAAAGCGTTTCCATTTCAACCCTAGGGTTGAAAAGTAAAAATTTAAAAACAGAATACTTAACCTTGCATAGCGAATCGAAAACATAACAGGGCGATGAAATTAACTTAAACAGCCACGAAAAAAGAAATAACTCTACCGATTAAACTATGATAACACTATAGTATTTGTAAGCATGTAGTCCCAACGTATCTGGGCCAACACGCACAGATGACTTGACGCTGCCGGGCCAGCGAGCTTGCCCTCTATTGATTGGATTTTTAATCGTTCTTTTTTAGAGTTCCGTAAACAAAGTGAAGAAAGTTTAATATTTTATGTGTTTAAATATCGGACAATCTCGTATAATTATGTAAATCGATCTACACTTAAATAAAACAATTCAAACGGATTATATCACGTATACTATATTAACTATTTGAGTCTCCCTAGCTTTCCAGTTACCTTTGACAAAGTCACGGAAACCGAAAAAAATATTTAATCGATCTACTCTCAAAGTAGATTCTAAATGGCTTGTACTATCGATATTTATACAGCACCGTAAAAACTGTACTAATACAGTTTAACTCTAGGCACTTCTTACGACGTAACTTTTGAACGGTAGACACTTTTTTGACTGAGCGAGCGCAGCGTTTCCGTTTTAGCTTCGCCAAAATTTCTTTTGTACGTCCGGATGTCTGAATGTTCGGATTTCCGGCTGTTCTTGCCTACAGGTCACATCTCTCAACCGATTCTCATCAAATTTAGCGAGTACATTCGATAAGTATTTATAGTTTTTTTGGCGATTCAGTTTTTAATTTTTTTTTTTTTTCAAAATAATGTTGGTTGTTGAAACCTTCTAAAAAAAATTTTTTTATCATTTTATTCGACATGTGTTTTAGACATTTTCGTTCATATTTCTCTGGGAGGATATTATTATTATTACATTCTTTCATACTACGTACATAAACATTAACATGTATGAACGTAAGTTAAGTACCTATTTAATTTTTTTTCCATAACTGCCGGTCGTTTTGATTTCTGAACTGACGTTTATTATATGTTGAAAATGTATTTAAACTGCAAAAAAAGTGCTTGCGTGCAATTGCTAATTGTTGGATAACCGATAGTTGTAAACCCATATTTAAGAAATACAATATATTACCTTTGGCGTGTATGTACATAAAAAAGGTATGTTTATTTGTCAAATCTCATGCAAATTATTTTAAATCACGTTCCGATGTCTTTTCTGGAAATCATAGAGCACAGTACAGGAGCCTCCTGTACCAGCCACGTTGTCGTGCTGATATCTATAAACGAAATGCCTACAATACCTGTATTTTAGTATATAATTCCCTACCTGACAATTTAAAGTTGTTGAAAAATCCAGAATTTAAGACAAAATTGACAAAATGGCTACATGAACATTGTTTTTACTCAGTTAAGGAATATTTAGACATAAAGAATATGCAGTAGAATTTAAATTATCATTATGTTCCGATTATTGTTATTGGCCTCAATAATTATACAATGACAAACACACAATTTGCATGCCGTTTCGGCTGAATACTGTTAACCTGCTATATGCGAAAATATTTAACACCTTCTATGTACGTATTCTAGCAAATAAACATTTCTTTCTTTCTTTCTTTCTTTACGTGTTAATGTGTGTAGATTAATAAGTATGCATTAATTAACAAACTATAAAACATATACTTTTAATAGTTATGAAAAAAAAAAATAGAAAGCACGCTTTACTAAAAATAATGCTAATTAATCCAATGTCATTTGCTAAGTTCTGATTTTCATCATCCGAACTGGCCCTTCGTGTTAAACTTGTTCAGTCGCGTGAGCAGCTATCGTAACACAACCTTAACTGGCATTGACGGCATCTTAGCATACTACCCTTACCATGAGTAGACGTGACCGTACTCGCCAGCGCCAGCGTAAACGATTTGTATGGAGTATAACACAGGGGCCCGCCCCCTAGCGGTTAGTTTGTAGAACTACAATTCTCCATACAAATCTTTTACGGAGCCGCTAGTGAGTACTGTCACTGTGAAACGGCCACTGGGCATGAGGCGATGTATGGTTGCCTTACTAACACTTTTTTTTTTTGACATAGGGGGCAAACGAGCAAACGTATCGCCTGATGGAAAATATTAATTTTGCATGTTTCCAAAAATGAACTGCTGAAACAGTCTTACTTTCTGGATTCTGATGGAAATGTTGACTTTATTGATAAAAAATCAGGATGCGAAGTGCACATTATATAATCAGCCAAAAAAAAACCCTGCTGGCTCGGTTTGCTCTACAATAATGTTGTATGAAATTCCTTTTTTTGTCGAAGTTTAAAAAAAGTAGTTTTACACAGGCTCTAAACAGCGAAAACGGAAGATCAGTAATCAGTAGCTACGATTTATCGTGACTTTTTAGTTACCTCAAATAGCTTCTGGCGTTTTCAGAAGAAAAATACACTTCGACTTTTTTATTAAAAAATAAATATTATATTTATCTGTACTTATTTCCTATTCTTGCAGTATTTTTTAAGAAAAGCACTATATTTGTCTAAGCCGGAAGGGCAATGCTTTAAATTTATTTTGACGACGCGTTTGGCTCGGTTTGTAGACACCTGCCTACTGAGTCAGCGGTCCCGGGTTCGAATCCCGGCCGGGGCAAATATTTGTGCAAATATTTGTTCTTGGGTCATGGATGTTATCTATATATGTATTTATATATTATGTATATTGTCGTCTAGTACCCATAGTACAAGCTTTGCTTAGTTTGGGACTAGATCGATTTGTGTATGATTTCCCTTAAAAAAAAAATTAAACTGTATTATGTTTAACGGACTCCCAAAGTCGTCCGTTCTAAATTAATTCTCAGCTAGCAATTGCCTACTTCCCTGGCTTCGACAATAAAGTACTATTTACGTTTTCGAAATAGACTTTCAAGTAGCTCGCGGTTCAAGTGCTATACAATCTTACCATTCTTAAAATAAAGCTTCAATCAAAATCAAAATAGAATCAAATTCTTACTCTGACTATCTAAGTTATATAGGAGCTTTATACTTATCATTTGAGATAATATTGACTATTCGACGCAGGTTGTACAGTCATCAAAAGTGGCTGACAATTCAAGTATGAAAATATAAAATAAAATTGAATGCAATAAGTTGTTATTGGTTCAAAAGATTACATATAAGTGTTGAGGACCCCTAGTTAGTAGGTGTTATACACCTGTGTCAGGAAGCTTCGCTTTTCCAGCATAAAATTGGTACATTATCTTAATCTTATTTTTATATTTACTTTAAGCTTACTTAATTAATCGTTAGTTTGTGTGTGTTTTACTTTCACAGTGAAAACAAATTATAATAAGCACGTACATTATGATAACAAATTGCACTTATTGCATCAGTAGTTCTTCTATTTCATTTATAGTTTAGTTTTAGGAACCACATGAAGTGTAGTAAAACTCTCAGCTAGTGTTGATAATGACTGTACTACGATAATTACATAGTGAAACGCCATTATATTTAATCTAAGCACTAAATAATAACGTTTACCTACATCTGGAAATGGCATGCCATTAATTAAGCATTCCTCTCCTTCACTAAACAATACTAACCTTACTGTAAGCAGTTTAGGTATAATTCAGACTGTGTATACGCAACTGATGGTTGGTGATAACGAATATGAAATAGGGAATGGAGTTGTTATAAGGTTATATTTGTACTTTGATCTTGTGGGGAAAGTTAGAAGTAAATTCGGAAATATTGAGAAACTAGGTTTTTTCGTGGTTGGCCACGAAATAAAGGACAATTTCTATCAAGCCGATACACAATACAATACATAACCTAATTTAAAAACTGAAACCATCCCCGACACAATTAGTTGGTTTTCATGAGACCCTCATTCAATGAGTTATAGAAATTGCTACTAAAAGTGACTGACAAAATTTGGAATTATTATAAAACTTCGTCCGTCCTCTGCTAAATCATCATCTGACATTCTCTGCAATACTTCGAATATAACACATTCCTTATTTCATTCTATTCGAACTGACATAAATCGTCTACCAGCCTAGACCTTTAAGAGGTAATACTGCCCATCTTTACTTTCCGCCCGTTTACCTTAAGTTTGCACCTGGTCAGTACGACTTCGCATACAAATAAGGTTTAAATTTTACGACTGTTTCGTTCTCCAATACTTTAGAGAACTTCTAGAGATCGTTATCCGTATCGTTGGAGAGATCCATAGAAACTGACTTCCAATACAATTTTGGAATTGTAAAATAGTAAAGATTTGGTTGTGGGTATAGCTCAGACAGTTGCCAAACTTAAGTGGCAGTGGGCGGGGTACATTGCTCGTACCGATGGCCGTTGGAGCAGAAAGGTTCTTGAGTGGCGACCGCGGACCGGAAGACGCAGCATGGGAAAGCCCCCAACAAGGTAGACAGAAATTGGATGCCCTCATCCAAGACCCGCGCAAGACCGATCGTTGTGGAGAACTTTGGGGGACGCCTTTGTCCAGCAGTGAACATCTATCGGCTGATATGATGATGATGATGAAAGATTTGGTGTTTTAAAACAAGATAATATGAAAACATTCGCGTCAATACAAAAAATATAAAGCCATAACTGGCAAACAACACGCCCAGGGATGAAACAAACAGAAGTAAAAGCTTTCCCATAAAATAGACGCCACTTCGATTTTTACTGTCGTATTACTCTCCCCTGTTGCTAGGCAAATTCGCAGAGTAAAATATTGCAATTATTTTCATTTTCCGTGATTTCTTTGTCTTTACCTACTTTTAAATAGATTTTACTACTCAAAAACATGCTGATTTGATTTTACGAGATATTGATCAATGAACTCTTAGGCACTTTTGGGTCATAGTCAGTTCAAAAAACAAAAGAAGACAAAGAAAGAGATAAAGGATTTATGTCACAATAAAAACAGTCACGTGCCACAGTTGTGTTATAGGTGCAGTTGCCTACTGATGTCCACTATCCAGGCTAGATATAGTAAGAATTCTTTTTTAAGGCCAAATTCCTCATGCCTCAGAAAATGATTCCCACTATAGTCTGCCTTAGTCTCGCAGTCTCGTATAAAATTCCATACAATCTATCGGGAATCCGGAACACCGCAATCGACATCAAATCAAAACCGATGTAAACCATTAAGTACCTGGCATGTAAAGTCGTATTACCCATAAGTTCTACCTCTCTACACTCTCAGTTTCAACTGAAACCGTGTGAAGAAAAGCTGATTTTACAACTACAGAATGTAAGTAGGTATGGAAAAGCGATCATTTCCAAGGCATGTGGCGGACGCTTAAAACATCATAAAAATTGAGTGTGCGCGGAATGATTCGCAATGTACGCATTTACCCTATATTTTTAGCACTGGTTTGTTTGCCTGTGTTATTATGTAAGGGTATGTTTGCGATATTTGCGAAGGAATTGACGACGCGGATGGCGCAGTGGTTATGCTGCCTAATGAGCCGACAGTCCTGGGTTTGAATCCCAGCAGGGGCAAATATTGCGATGAACTAGAATATTTGTGGATGTTATTTGTATTTATGTATGTATTTATCTGTTAGTATATTTATGTTTATCAACGTCTAGTGCCCATAACACAAGCCGACTAGAGCTTACTGTGGGACTAGGTTGATTTGTGTGAGGTTGTCCGATATTTATGAGTACAGTTAGGCACATTTTATATTTTAAAGCTATTTAGGTGCCCGCAAATGCGTCCGCTCATACTTTTTTGTCTACCCTAAAGTCGGATAAAAAGCATCCTATAACCATTTTTGGATATTATAAAAATTGGTTTGTGGACCCATAAAAATCCTGTATTGCGCTGTCAAGATTTTTCTTTATATACCGACTCCTCCCCATAGCAAAATGTGTTTCAATACAAGTTAAGATTCTTATATGGTATGTATACCTAGTTATTTACTTTGACGACGCGGTTGGCTCAGTTTGTAGAGACCTGCCTACTGAGCCGGCAGTCCCGGGTTCGAATCCCGGCCAGGGCAAATATTTGTGTGATGAACTCGAATATTTGTGCTTGGGTCATGGTTGTTCTATGTATTTAAGTATATATTTATCTATATACCTATAAAGTATGTATATCGTCGTCTAGTACCCATAACACAAGCCGTCTTGAGCTTAATTTGGGACTAGATCGATTTGTGTGAGGTTGTCTGATATTTATTTATTTATTAATTTAATTTATTTACTTGAACCCACGCTAGGCAGTGGTTTTATTGTTCAGTTGTAAGTACGGGATCTTTCGTTTTAGGTATGCGTGAGATAACAATAGAATTTTGCCAAATTCATGTAAATATTCGAATTTCCGATCACTGATGATGATGATACATCCAAACATTTGTATTTGGGAACAGTGGGTTAAATTGGTGGGTGAATTCATTAAATAAGCTAAATGCATGCATGCACGGATTCCAATCATCGTTTTTGTGTTTGAAACTGTACGAGTAGGTGCTATTACTGGGACAATCAGTTAACACGCCACTGTAATAAAAGCTGAAACAAAACAGGTAAAATCAATAACAGTGTCCATTAAATGTCGATACGATCTATGTCGCTAGCTGCAGCATACATTATAGCATAATTATGGGGCGGTAATGGTGTCACAAGTGGATAAATAGTCGTCATTTGACACGTGCCTGTTTTATAGTCGTAACAGTGTTGGTGACGACGATTTCCATGCACTGGTAGATTTTCTCGGTCAATGTGTGAAGACACTAAATTATTATTATTATTCGTATGGCATGTTATTTAAAGAAACAATACATTTAAATATAATTGCAATCCAATCCAGACACTAAATGTGGATGGGACAACCTTATCCTGTTTTTCTGGGCGAAAACACATATTCGTTGCTCTAGTGGCTTTTCCCGGAAAATATTAGTATAGTGTAGCATTGTAGTTAATACTTACATTATTTACTATTTAATGAAACCCGTGCTATCTTACAAAATATGGATTGAAATGTTTAATCTGAAAGAAATATTACACTAAACGAAAATAAATACTTATATATTAATCTTTACTTCATCCTAGCCCGTAAGTGGGAAGCGGTCAGGAAATCACTTCCGTCAAGGCAAGACGTAAACTTTAGGCAGACCACGGGCGGTAACCCGTAAAGCCCCAGATGACATATTTATGGCGTCTGTGCTCATGAACAGGCTGAAGAAATGTTTGAGAAAAGCAGTTTATTTGCCTTGCTGTGAAAAGGGCTTGCTGGCTTCGTATCACTATTCGTATGTCTGTACCTACTCACCCGACAAGCGCTTCTTTCCCGGCGTGTACAGTAATGTACTAACACTATTATCACTTCCTTAGGCCTAATAGTCATGTGATATAGTACATTACTGTAGACGCCGGGAAACGCCGCGGCTTACCGGGTTAGTAGGTATAGTGATACGAAGCCGGCAAGCCCTTTTCACGGCAACAAGGCATGTAATTGTATAGTGCATTTTTCAAACGTATGCAAAGAAATTAAAAAAAATACACCACTCAAAAATAATATAATTCAGCTGATTAACCTGTTTATGAACACAGACGCCATATTTACCTAATCAAAAATGCTTTCCGGCCTAGTCCTTCAATTTTGTATGAAATTCCTTTACAGTTCTCTCGAGTTGTTCCGCCCGAAACTTGACACTTCGAAGCCTGTTTTGACGCACGTTATAACGATATTTCATTGCATTTTTGAGAAAAATCCATTTAATGTATATCATCGTATGTATATACCAAACACACAGAAAATACCATCAATCGTGTTTTTCAAAAGTATTTCCAACCTTAACAACATTCAACGAACATTTGATAATCAGATATCCATTCTCCTAAAAATACCGTTTACCGGCATTTTTAACAGTTGAGAAACTTTTACGCCGGTAATAATCGCGGGTAATAATAACCCAAGTAATAAACCCCGGTTTTTTGCCACAGTATCGCTTTACGAGGTAATAAAGCGGAATCGTGGCGTGATTAGCGGTTATATAATTGGTTATTTTAATAGTGGATTACGTTTTTGACGAAATTGTATTTCATCTATCTTCTTTGTCGTCACACTTTAGGCTGAGTGGTCGTGGTCATATCAGGCGTGCACAAGTAGCCCACAGGCGACATAAGCGCTTCATCATCAGCCAAAAGCCGTCCATAGGACATAGGCCTCCCCCAGAGGACGTCACCATGACCGGTCCTGTGCCGTCGGCATCCAGCGGACTCTAGTGCCTTCACCAGGTTATCAGTCCACCTTGTGGGGGCCTACCCACGCTGCGTCGTCCGGTGCGTCAAGAACTCGATGGCCCCTGCGGCCGTCGTTTCTACGAGTGATGTGCCCTGCTCATTGCCACTTAAGTTTTGCTATCCTTCGGGCTATGTCGGCTGGTTCTTCTACGGATCTCTTCATATCTGATTCGATCTCGCAAAGAAACTCCGAGCATAGCCCTCTCCATTGCTCTCCGAGTGACTTTGAGCCTTCTTATAAGGCCTATCGTGAGCGACCACGTTTCATTTCCGTATGTCATCACTGGCAAGTTGGCAACACACACTGGTCAAAGACTTTTGTCGTGAGACACTGCGGGATATTGGACGAAAATATAGTACGTCTCCTCCCAAACACTGTCCAGCCAAGCTGGATTCGACGATTGACCTCTTTCTCGAAGTTGGACCTACTTAACTGCACAGTTTGTCAAAGGTACGCATAGTTGTCCACAACTTCGGGCGTAGAGTCTCCAATTATTACCGGTCGTGGTTGAACATGGGCATTAAACATGATTTTCGTCTTGTTCATGTTCATCCTGACCAACTCGCTCAGAAGCTCTACCGAGATCGTCAAGCATCGTACTTAGGTCCTCCCATAAGCGCTTATACAGCTTTTATTCAGCCTAAATTAGGGGTATAAAAGCTGTATATATACGCTTATAGCTCGTGTGCTGTGGCGAGCTTCACGATCCGTCGCCATTCCTCCCATACCTCTCCTTGTGCATTCATGGAGCAGTCCATTGAGTGCAGTCTTGACTTGGTCGGTCCATCTCATCGGTAACGCTCCGCTCTTCCACAGAAGTGACTTCTCGACATGTGATTCAAGATAGCGTGTATATTTGATATAACCGCAAACTTTACGGGGTCTTAGTATATGCACTTATTAATATCCGTAAATTAGGTATTTAAAAAATCTATTTTTTTTTTCATATAAAATAATTCAGCACGCAATCAATGTATTTGTTTGTTTTTGTTTGTTGACACTTAACATCGTGATGTGACAACTGTCACTAGTAATAACTATGCCATACATTGCTGCTCAGAAAATTTTCAGAAATTACTTACGCTATGGCAGTTAACGCTAAATTCATAATTATTATAAATATCAGATTATAGCAGTAAAATCTCCGTCTGGCTACAATTTGCGGTTATAATATCAAATATACACGCTGTATAAATTCTAGATGTGTATTGAATTCTAGTTCATTTCTCTACGGAGAGGGGTCACGATTTGAGGAAAATCTTAATAGCGCGATGCATGATCGCCTTTTGTTTTGTAACAGTACGCGGTGCCCTCTGTTAATCATACATTAATTATCTTCTTATCACGCCAAAACGGCTGGATTTTAACCAGCTTTGGTACAGTGAATAGGTACCCAAGTCGGGTAAAAATGTCCTATGACCATATAATCCGTTATTTCAAATGTAAAGTTTCTTGTTGTTTTAAAACAGTATATACTTTTTTTCCACGCAAACCCTAATTCTTAATATTACGAGCTGTGTGCACTGGCGGCCGTGGGAAGGAATAAATTATCGTTTTTTATTTATTTAGGCTACTGTAGGGTAACTGTAGGGACTGGGTTGAGATTTTAAAATATTCAGTACTTGTCGTTAGTTTGAAGTCATACGTCTAAAGCAATTTTGAAGAATGTCTAATTTTATTATGAAGGCGAAAGTTTGTGAGTGTATTTATGTGTACGTTTGTTACTTCTTCACACTCAAACGGCTGGACCAATTTTTATAAATTTTGTTATGAAGGTAGCTGACTCCCTGAATTAACACTTAGGCTACTTTTTATCCCGAAAAAATGTAGTGTTCCCGTGCGATGAGCGGGTAAGCTGGTCATTAATATATTACACCTCGACTCGGCCGTCCTGCACATACAGCATAACTGTGACACGCGACTCTTTGTCTCGCGACAAATACTACCTGTCACTTTATTTTCAATACCGTGCGAGCAAGACAGGAGACACTGAGACGCGCGACAACCGAAGGCAAGATAATACTAGCCCTGCACCTCTATCATAACTGTCATACGCAACTATTTCTCGCGCGAGATAACTACCCGTCTCTTTCTGTACAGTAAATTTAAGATAGTATTTCTTAACCTGTGGTCCGCGGACCCCTGGGGTTCCGCGAGCATTCGTATGGGGGTCCGCAGCCTTATCTGTGGACTATTTAACAATCATAAATAAATGCCACCAAAAGTCTCGTAATCGCTACGCATCGCGCACGCCGTGCTATTTATTGCTGCTTTTTTTATTAAGGGGGTCCTTAAAAATGTGCTTGATTTCCTAAGGGGTCCGTGGACAAAAAAGGTTAGAAACACTGATGTAAGAGTGTGACGGGTAGCGCTATATAGTCGCGAAGCATACTCGTAGTTGTGCTAGACGGACTGATTGCGCAGTCAGAATAAAACTGAAAATAAATGTTTACTTTATCTCCCGATAGTATGTTTTCAACTGAATAAAATCGGGCAAGGGCAAACAGACAAGAGTTAATATAAATAAGTATTCGTGACGTCATTTTCGTGTAAATAAACGGTGTACCTGTGAATTGTAAACATTCGAGAATAGTTCGGGCTAAAAATAAGTTGGTGAATAGGGATATGAGTATGATTTGGATTTCGTTATATGAATCAAATAGTATTAATTCTGGAAATGTGCAATTGTACACAAAAAAACGGAACCCTATAAGTAAGAATCCGTTGTCCGTCCATCTGTCTGTCTGTTACCAGACTGTATCTCAAAAACCGTGATAGCGAGTTGAAGTTTTCACAGATGATGTATTTCTGTTTCGTAACAACAAATACTAAAAACAGAATAAAATAAATCTTTAGGTGAAGCTTCCATACAACAAACCTGATATTTTTTGCCGTTTTTTGCTGCATATACCGTCACCAGGCCACCTGAATCGTAATAGCAGCAAGAGAAATAAATAAATAATGTATTTCTGTTGCCGCTATAACAAAAAATACAGAAAACAAAAAAAAATCTCTTATATTAATTGTTCGGATCCCTCGGTGCGCGAGTCCGACTTGCACCTGACCGGTTTTCTATTTGAATACATGACTTGAATATCCTTTGTGTGGAGTATAAATTATTATTAGCGGGAATCCTATTGGATTAGCTCCGTAATACCACAGGAGTAATCTTGTAATGAGCTGCTCCCAATGGTCAGCATGTTTACAACATGGTCATTAGGTGTAAGTGGTTTTCAGTTCAATTGGAAAGCGGGAAATAAAAATTGGGCAAGTGCGAGTCCGACTCGCTCATGAAGGGTTCCGTACCATAATCCATAACAAGTTTGTTGTATGGGAGCCCCCCTTAAATATTTATTTTATTTTATTTTTTGTATTTGTTGTTATAGCGGTAATAGAAATACATCATCTGTGAAAATTTCAACTGTCTAGCTATCACCGTTCTTGAGATACAGCCTGGTGACAGATGGACGGGCGGACGGACGGACAGCGAAGTCTCAGTAATAGGGTCCCGTTTTTACCCTTTGGGCACGGAACCCTAAAAGGTCAAAATTAGCCTTTGAGTTCTTGTTTCAACAAAACTAAAATAGAACCAGTAAAAACAAATCACTATTCCGTTTTATTTGGGCTCTTTCCGGGGGTTGTTTCTATTTGCCGTGACAGCCCATTAAATGGTCCCTTCCTATCCGGTTCTAGGTCACAATCGCAGATATTAGGTTTTGTATATATTTAGCTTTGCTTTATTTGTATCCTAGCTGTTACCTATTCATCCCACGGGAACATATTTTTTTTTGTATTTATTATACGGTTTACACTCACGTGAAACTGTCAGGAATGAGGAAGAGTGAGGTGAGAGTGAGGGGGAGGAGTGACGCAGTTACCGCGCCGCTGGACGACTCACAGTCTCTGATGAAAAGCTCCGTACGAGTTCAAAACATGTCGGGCCGTTCCTGACAATTTCACGTGAGTGTAAACCGCTTAATACAATCCCACTAATATTATAAAGGCGAAAGTTTGTGAGTGTTTTCTGTTTTTTACTTCTTCACCCTCCAATTGCTAGACCCATTTTGATAAATTTTGATATGAAGGTAGCTGATACCCTAGATTAACACAGGCTACTTTTTATCCCGAAAAAGTTTAGTGTTCTCACGGGATGAGCGACGCAGCTAGTGATTAAGTATGTCTCACGAAAGTTTTATAAGATTAAAAGAGAAAAGCATCTGTAGTTCTATCTGTGATAGTAAACTGTTTACACGGCGGATGGACACTTAAGTCGCCCCTTCTATATCCGATGGGTTTCAGTAAGTACTGCTTTGACCCAGTCGTTTATTCTCTGCCATCGTGTCCTTTTCCGCCTTTTAACGAAATCGATGTAATATACCAGTGCGTGTGTTTGATCAGATCAGGGTAATTCGACAAATTTTAGAGAGATGATAGAAATCTCTCAATTTCATCGCTATCCGTCACTTTTGACGTGTCCCTACTTGACAAGTGGCGATATCCCTAGAACATCGCAGCTTCGTCAATCCGGTCGCGCTTAATTTGCGTTTCCTTTGTATGTGACGGCATAAATAACAGTCGCATACTTTAACTTGACCGTGTAGTGCGTGAAATTAGTCAGTTACGTTTCGTTCCAAACAGAAATTCATATGCATGAATAGCATTTTTGACAATGATTATCGCCTTCGTATTTCCAAAATTGAGATGAGATAGGTCACTTGAAGCTCATCGCATTTTAATGACAGTTCAAACGTGATATCACTGTTATCTAATAGAGCTTTGACGTTTTGCGAGCTCTCAAACGGCATTCTCGAATTAGGTCCCAGTACCCTTACCACGAGTCAACGTGACCGTAACTCGCTAGCGATAACGCCAGCGATTTGTACGTAGAACTACAAATCTATGACGCAGTCGCTTACTTTTTTTTTGACGTGACAACGTCTTAAATTAGGTTGCGCTGGGAGTCACTCATGAAAAAGTGTAACGCCCGCTCGCGTCTGATACGAGAGAGTTGTCCCGCTAAAACTCGAGAACGGCTGGACCGATTTGGCTAATTTCAGTATTGAAATATTCGTGGAAGTCAAGGGAAGGTTTAAACGGTGAGAAAATATTGAATAAATGAGTGAAAAATAATAAAAACGATAATTTTATATTCCCATACAAATACAAACTGTTCGTACTTACCTGTCAAACATGTGATGTTTGTTCCGTCGGTTCGGTATTTTTAGAATAATTACATGTAGATCTAGATAGATTATTTAGTCTAGACTAAATAAGGGTTTGGAATCGACAACATACATGCATAATAGTCTGATTATCGCATATTTAGATTTAAAACATGTAAAATAAAGACATTGATGACACATGTGATGGGTGCGTTCAGAAAGTAACACTTAAAATGTTGTTAGGGAAATTGTGAATGGATATGATACAAATAAATATTCTACCGAGAAAAAGACGTTGTCACGTAAAATCTTCCTTCGCCCGTAAAACCGACTTTACAGGCAACCATTTTTTTTATAACATGACTTGAACTGTATGCGTACCTTTACCATGAGTTTACAGTGATCGTACTCGCCATCGACTGCGTAAAAGATTTGTATAAAGAATTTTAGTTCTAAAAAGTAACCCCTAGGGCGCTATAATGCTCCATACAAATCGTTTACGCTGTCACTAACGAGTACGGTCTCTGTAAACTCATGGTAAGGGTACTGCGCCTCAATGTTTGATACTAACATATCCGAATTCCGAAGTCTCACATCAACTATATTTTTATTTCAACTATAGTGGTGACAGAAAAATCTTAATTCTGTTGATTGTGTCCAAAAGATACCATACTTTTGCAATCGCAAAAGGATTGGGAACAAAATACCCTGCCATTTCACTTTTAGCAAATAAACGTAATTTTTTATATTTAAATAGTTATTTATAACAAAGTCGTTGACATTCAGTATTACATATTTGGAAATTACTATTAAGAGCCCACCCATACAAAATTCGTCAGGTGAAAGATCCTAGATCTCAACATCCATAGTGATCAAAAATCTGTCCCTTGGAAATAAGAAACTTAAACAGTTTTTCTTCAATTTTGTCAACGTGAAAACACGATTGGTAATAATTTTCGCGATACTTTTATCTCTTAAACATAACCCTTTTTTTAGATATTTTCGGTTGGATCTCCAAAACCCTTCCATTTTTTACAATGTTTTTTAGCTTAATAGATGCACAATCGTAGGTTCTCAAAAACTGTAAAACTATTATCAATATAAAATGCACACGTTTATGACACAACTCAAAAAACATGATTTCCGCGCTTCCGAGCACGCACTTCCATCTCGCTCACGCTTACGCTCAGTGAGAGAGACAGCTAGCCAACGCGTTGGCGCCCTCTTAAATCTAAAACCAACGCGTTCCTAAGAACAGATTTCCCTACCTCTCAATAGTTTTCATCTTCTCCCTACTGAACTGACCCATTTGGATGGATCACCCTGTATACTAATCTAATAACTCTTCGGTCTAAATAGAGACATGGTTCAAGATCGGAAATGACGTTGATGATCTTACACTAAGTGCTATTTCATAACATCTAAATTGTTTGACAGATGGCTAACTTTGACTGCCAGTTTCAAAACGCGTTTTCAAGTCTTGATTTAACTAATACTTCTTAATTTTACATGATTTTGTCCCATTTTTTAGGGCTCCGCAACCAAAAGGTAAAAAACAGGACCCTATTACTAAGATTCCGCTATCCGTCTGTCTGTCTGTCTGAACGTCACCAGGCTGTCCTGACGTGAGAGAGACGTCATATATATTGTCACAGATTATATACAAGTTATATTGTCCTATCCTTCGTGTGAAGGAGAGGACAATATAATGATGACTTGATGCGTAAGTGTGGCGTAAGCATGTGTAAGTCTGACTCACCCACCGGTTCCGTACAAATACTTATCTCATCTTAACTGGTCGTATTAGGTAAGTTAAGTTTGCACTTGGTATGTACACCGGGTACAAATGAGATGCAAAGTTAACGCAAGCGATCACGTTTGTTGTATACTCGTAAGTATAATTAAATTTTTTAGTATTTGTTGTTATAGCGGCAACAAAAATACATGATCTGTGAAAATTTCAACTATCACGATTCGTGAGTCTGTACTCATATGCCTGATGATTCGACAAGATGAACGTTCGTTGGAATTATGTAAAACGTGCAGCCATAAAAAAACGTGCAAAATATTAGGTACAATAATAGAGTTCATACATTTATGAGCTAAAATTTTGTGTGTATACCTATGTCAAATATTTACGTTAATTTTTTCGAGTCCGTATTCAATGGAAGCGATCATTCCACCGTCTCGTCACTACATCGACGCTTTTAACACAAAAAGGCCTAAAATAACCCAAGACCAGCGTCACTTATGACCGTCTACTCTAAAGGCGCCTTGCAAGCCTCTTCCTTTAATTTAAAACACCCTCAAACAGCTAAGCCCCTTAAATTAAAATGGAATCAAGTCTTCCGCCGAATGAGGATGGGATGAAAGAAAATTCGTATCGAAACATTTGATCCCCTGTTTCATTGAACTACCTTGAAACGAAAAGGACGTAAAGTGTATAAAATTCTTGATTATTATGCTTTTTTGTTTATGAGGTATTTGGGAAAGTTGGGAAAAGTGGTTCGAATATTTGAAATAATTTTAGTTATGGTCGTCTGGTTCAGACAGGTGAGTTCGGCGTTGTAATTAACCTCCAAAAATCAAAGTACGGTGCTGTTTGTTAGGTACTCGTTACTCTTTATAAGTAAATAATAGACGCATGGCAATGCGACATTGTAGGCTATACGCGCTCGCAATACTAGTGAACAAATCTTTGCTAAAGTAATAAATACGAAAGTCACTCTGCCTTTCTGTTACCTCTTGACGATTAAACTGCTAAACCGATGTAGCCGAAATTTAGCATGTATGTAGTTTGAGTCTCTAGAAAAACCATTTGATACTTTCTATACCAGAAAAAGGTGGTAGAAGTTTGGGTAAGTAAGCACTCCTTCTACACAGAAAAATTCACAGGCAAAAGCTGGTAAAAAAAGAAAGGGAAACTAAGGACTTTATGTTTTGAATTTGGTCAGCCTTTAAATATAACATTTTATTTGGATACTCAAAATAGACCAAGTGTTATGGGTATAAAGTAAGCATTATATTGGCGAACCAGCTTCAATTCTGCACCGACAGATCTAAAGCAGAGCTAACAAAATAAACTGAACCACCCGTAATGTTAAACATCTGATCTGAAGATGTTGAAATCCTTTTGATTTGTGCAAATGTTTGAATTTAGTTTCCACTTGATTTAAATTATATCACTAGCCTTTGTTCTCGGATTTGAGTGAAACTTAATAAATCAAAGTAAATATTCCGCAGTATATTACTAATACTCGATAATTACCTACTTATTTTGATATTCCGCAAAAAAGCGTTGTGGTTTACGATTCCCAGTTCCACATAACCAGTGCCTTCTTTTGCTTATTTCTTTCTTTCTTCTAGGCTTTTGCCGTAATCTTTATTTCTTACTTGTCTTTCATTCTTCCCATCTTGTGTATCAAAGTCGTTCTCATTTGTTCGTATTTTGCTTTCTGAAATTTCAGTTACGTTTGCTCGTTCTCGCTTATTTACGTATATGTGTTCTTTATTGGAGTCAACTGTACCTTTCTATCGTTTTATAGTATCTTTTTTGTATTACGGTATTATTATGGTAGTTGCATAAAATATTACGTTATACAACTAAACACTTCGCCTGAGATAATCCTCTAGCGTAAACAAACTCACAATAGCTCTGGCCGCTGCCCGGATGCCGGATGTGCCGGCTCTCTGCGTGAGAGAGTACTGATTAACACTACAGTCTATTCATACTTATCTGATGTAGCAATTTTCCCATATATTCAGTTACTCAATTTTGAATATCACGTTGAATATTAATTTACTTAAGAGAAACCAACTAACTTTTTGCTTTGAATGTTTATTCTATTAGGTTTAGATAATTTAGTACCTACCGTGATTATAAGTTAACAAGGCTTCTCAAACGTCGTCAATTAATTGAATTTAATTACTTAATTACTAAGCGTCATTTGTTTCTTTAAAAGGTTGACGGTGTAATTGTTTGTCTGTCCTGTTTCTCCCATTTCTCTTAAAAACTTATCACATTTTATCTATACCTAAATCATCTTGTTATCTGTGATCTCTGCACTTAATTCTTATTTTTTTGTATTTTATATTTCACTTTTTCAATCTGTATTCGTAATTCGTCCACAGATCATTGCTTGGGTCTTTGATTTATTTTGGCTTGTGTTTAAACGCCTACCAAATATGTTGATAAATTACTTCCAATAAATTCTTAATACTTGCCAAAACGAATGAATGCTCATCAAATAGTGTATCGCAAACTATTGTATAAATAAAGCTATGTTCCGGCTATGCGAGCAATACCAATACTGCGCGCCTCCACTTATTGCTATTCAAAACGTCTAGGCGTTTAACCATCGTTATTGACAATCGAACTTGCTATGTCACTTGCTATCCGATCTCTTTACTGTATACATCGTACTTATAATTAAATATGTAATAAGTTGTTTTGAGTTTCATTGAAACTGCATTATGTTCGCCGAAACATAAATTGGTGGCCCATGAAAAATAAAATACGAAAAAATATACAAAATCAAGCGGAATATACGAAGATTCGAGTTCCATGACTTCGACGGCCGGCGCCAAGTACATTCGCGGCAGCTGAATATTGGTTGAAGAATGGATCTGAGGAGCACCTGAAGAGAAGGTTTTCATTATCTGGACATCTAAAAGTCACGGCGAGGCTCAGTGAGGCAGCAAAAGTTTCACACTTCGAGTGCAGTCTACAAAAAAGATAAGTGCCTTGGATTCCTTTGTTTCCTAAATCTCTCGTATTATTCCCAATCCTACATCATAATAACATCATAACAAAGTAGATTGTTGTTAAATCAAGCTTCTATTTAAAAGTACAAAGTGGAAATATACATTAAAATTGTAATTTATAACGCAAAGATATTTCAACATCCCGTTAGTTTACGTCTACCGGCCATACCTACAAAGAAAAAATATTATTGAAATTTACTTCGTTTTATCGTTAAATTTATAGAAAATTGGTAATAATTTTATGTAAAATGTATTTAATCGTCATAATTGAGTATTTAATGAAATAATTAACGTTGCAACGAGACTAAAACTGTGATATTTACGTAGTTTTTTCGAGATTGAAACTGCCTTGATTTTCAATTAGTTAACTGTAAATTATTTTTATTCCACGGCTATTGCCGAGTTGTTTCCGCTATTCTCACGTATTTGGCCGACTATTCCAGCATCTCCTGGGGGCGGGACGCGGCGCGCCAGCTTGAGTGAACGCGAAGTACTTCATCAGCTGTGCCAGCGCAACCGGTTTCTCGAGCCGGCAAGTGCAGTTCGTGAGGAGCGTGAGATAAACACTTTATTTACCTAATTACCATTAGTTATTTCAAGAAGGCGTACATTAATCTTTTGTCACAATGATTGATCCTGCGGATATTACGCCTGGTACTTCTAAAGATCGGTTAAAAAATTTATTTACCATGCGTAGTTCTGTTAAAGGTCAAATTACCAAGTTTAAGAACTACTTAAGTACAATTACAGAAAAAACACAATTAACAAACATTGAATTAGCTGAATTAAATTTGAAACTTGGTAAATTGGAAGGATTAGCAGTGAAATTCGATGGTTTGCAAAATGAGATCGAAGTTTTAAGTTCTAGTAATTTATCAAACGAAATTGATGAGCGAGAAAAAATTGAGCATGACATCATAGTGAGCATCGCGACAGCAAAAACATTAATTGAAAAACACAATTTAATTGAGTCCGATATCCAAAGGCGCGGGTCTATTTTAGAAGCTCAATCTTTTCTTGACCAAAATGAGTTGGGGTTCAAGTTACCTCAAATTCAAATATCTAAATTTGATGGTTCTTTCTTTCGCTGGTTAGAGTTTCGCGACACTTTTGAAAATTTAATACACAATAATAATCGCATCAAGCCGATTCATAAATTTCACTATCTGCTTTCTTACCTTGAGGGCGACGCCGCCAGAATCGTGTCAAATATTGAAGTGTCATCAGCCAACTACGCCGAGGCCTGGGGGCTGCTCGGTGAGCGATACAATAACAAAAGGTTGCTCATCAACCATCACATTAGTGCACTTTTCAATATAAACGCGCTCACTCGAGAATCTGAAAGGGCTCTGCGGTTTTTGGTTGACCACATAACAAAAAATTTGCGTGCACTGGCTAGTTTAGGCCAGCCCACAGATAAATGGGATATGTTGCTCATTTATATGTTAACCTCTAAATTGGATAGTCAGACGCTAACAAAATGGGAGGAGTTCAGGAATACACTTGACGATGTACCAACTCTGGATCAATTCCACAAATTTTTAATCAATCGCGCAGATGTTCTTGAAGCCTTAAGTAGAAATAAAAGTGAAATTTATTTTAAAAACACGCCGTCCGCATCTCGGCCAGCACCACCGTCGCAACAAAATAATAATAATAATAATAATTTTAATAAGCATGATAGAATAAATAATAATAATTACAATAAATATGATAAATATAATAACAATAATTATAAGCATGAGCGAATTTCTAGTACGAAATCCTTTGCATGTGTCAATCAAAATAGCAATAATAATAATAATAAACCTATTGTGTATCAATGCATTATTTGCGATCAAAATCACAAAATTTACGATTGCCCGTCATTCAAGGCCAAATCCATTCCCGAAAGAATGGCTGATGTAAATAAATATAAATTATGTTACAATTGTCTAAAACAAGGGCACCCCACAAGCGATTGTCGCATGGGGCCATGCCGTGAGTGCAAACAGAAGCACAACAGCCTTCTGCACGAACAATCAACAGTCAGCAACGCCGGAGTTGTAGCCCAGCTTCAGCCGTTGGTTGACTACTCCGGTCAAAGCAGTCAGGTTCTTCTGTCCACTGCATTGATTGAGGTAGCTAATCCAATCACAAAAGAGAAACTAAAGGTTCGCTGCCTCCTTGATAGCGGCAGCCAGTCCACATTCGTTACAAAATCACTAAAAGATAAATTATCTCTAAAGTCTACCCAAATTGACACTCTAAAGGTCATTGGTATTGGCAACAACTGCACCAACAAAATTGAGGAAAGTTGCATTGCCCATTTTAATTCTCTAAATAGTCAATTTAACGTCGTTTCGTCGTGTGATACTAAATGAACTTACAAGTGAGATCCCTAAAGCTCCTATAGATGTTCAAACGCTAAAATTACCAAAAGGAATACAATTGGCCGATCCTGACTTCCACCAACCTGCTCCTATTGATGTACTCATAGGTGCTGATTTGTTTTGGGATATAATGGGTAACGAACAGCAATCTCTTGGCCCAAACAATCCTAAATTGCAATATACAAAATTTGGTTGGTTGGTATGTGGTCCTATGGTCAGAAACACTTCAAATCAAAATCAAACAATACATTGTAAACATGCAATTATAACAAAAGATACACATAATGAAATAGATAAATTACTTACAAAATTTTGGGAATTTGAAGAGCTTCCGACCAAAACTAATTATAACAAAAGTGAAGCAGCGTGTGAAAAACATTTTAAAGAAAATACTCAACGCCTACCTACAGGCCAATTTTGTGTAAAACTACCATTGCGTGACTCTCCTGACAAATTAGGAGACACTTACCACTTAGCTAAAAAACGCTTCTTAAGCCTAGAAAGAAAATTCAAGCGTAATCCTACTCTCAAAGCTGAGTACTCTAAATTTATTCAAGAATATGCTAATCTTGGTCATTTATCCGAATCAGCCTTAAGCAAACCAAGTCCATGTTACTTCTTATGCCATCACGCGGTGTTAAGAGAAAACAGTGAATCCACTAAACTCCGTGTAGTTTTTGATGGCTCCGCTCCCTCCTCCACTGGAATTTCGTTAAATGACATAATGATGGTGGGTCCTAACGTACAAGACTCTCTTTTCGCCATACTAATAAGAGCAAGACAATATAAATATCTTCTCGCTGGTGACATCGAGAAGATGTACAGAATGGTACAAGTCAATGATGAAGATCGTGACTTGCAGCTTATCCTATGGAGAGAAGACGAGTCTCAACCCATCAGAACCCTACGTTTGAATACTCTGACTTACGGGACCGCAAGTGCGAGCTATCTCAGTACGCGTTGTTTGTCACAGGTGGGAGAGGAGCAGGAGGATGAATTAATTAAAAACATAATCCAACGAGATTTTTATGTTGATGATTTAATAACAGGAGCTAATAGTGAACAGGAGCTACGTTACATACAAACCTCAGTGTCAAAGGCCCTAAGTGCCGGAGGCTTTAACCTACGAAAATTCAAAAGCAACTTACCTTCATTGTTCCATGATTCCAGCATAAATACAAAAGAGAAGCTTACCATAAGCGAGTCGTCAAGTACTCTCGGTTTGGGATGGGATCCTTCCAGCGATAGCTTGAATTTTCCTGTAAAAGATCAAAATCCATGTAATGAAATTACTAAAAGACATATAATGTCAAACTCATTCAAAATTTTTGACCCATTGGGTCTTTTGAGCCCTTCCGTCATTCAACCTAAAATTCTATTACAAAAATTGTGGATACAAAAATTGGATTGGGATGAACCCGTTCCAATTGATATAGAACAAGAATGGAAAAAATATGTAGAAAACTTACCTTATCTCAAAAGCTTGCAGATTCGCAGACCAGTCCTTTGTGACTCACCTAAAATTATAGAAATACATGCTTTTAGCGACTCCTCTATCAGTGCTTATGGCGCTTGTGTATATGTCAAATCGGTTGACTCCAACGGCGCGGTATCTGTTAATTTATTATGTGCAAAATCTAAAGTTTCGCCAATAAAAGCTACAAGCAAGGCTCTGTAAAACCGTTGTAGATGCACTTAGGTACAAACCCGATCGCATTACTTACTGGTGCGACTCGACGATAGTTTTAGCCTGGTTAAATGGCAACCATTCTAACTTAAAAACTTTTGTAGCAAACCGTGTGAGTGAGATCCTCGAAACCACCACATCATCATCGTGGCGGTACGTTCCCACATCAGTCAATCCCGCTGACTTGATTTCAAGAGGAGTTGATGCCGCTCAGTTAGTGAAACTAAAGTGGTGGTGGTCGGGTCCTGAGTTCCTAACTAAAGATGAGTCTGAATGGCCAACAATTAACTTAAAACATAATATTGTAGAAATACCTGAAACAAAATCAAATGTAATATCAATTGATAAAAATGAATCTGTAATAAACTTTAAAAACTATTCTAAACTAAATAGATTAATTCGATCTTTAGCTTATGTTAAAAGATTTATTTACAATGCTCGAAATCCTAAAACTAAAATAAGCGGAAAATTAACAATGAATGAACTCAACGATTCATTTCATGCGCTTTGCGTTTTAGCTCAAGTTCAATCGTTCCCAAATGAACACGATACGCTTGCACAAAATAAATCGTTAAGTTCAAAATGTAAAATCTTACCTTTATCGCCATTCATGAAGGAAAACTTAATCAGAGTTGGTGGTCGAATTAGTGCTGCAGAATGCGCTTATGAAAAGAAACATCCCATTCTTTTACATTCTTCGCATCATTTAACCAAACTTTATTTTGAACGGGAACACATAAAAACTCTGCATGCTGGCCCACAACTATTGTTGGCGTCAGTCAAAGAAACAATATGGCCTATAAAGGGAAGGCACCTTGCCAGACGCACTGTAAATAAGTGTATACGTTGTAAACGCGCACGTGGCAAAACACTTTGTCCCAAAATGGGTGACCTCCCTCCACAACGTATAAACCCTGACTATCCCTTTTATTCTGTCGGGCTGGACTTCGCTGGTCATTTCAACATTCTAAATAGAAAAGGTCGAGGCAGTAGGCTGATAAAATGTTACCTATGTTTATTCGTCTGCTTGCGTTACAAAT
Source organism: Apotomis capreana (assembly GCA_947623375.1). Classification (NCBI taxonomy): domain Eukaryota; kingdom Metazoa; phylum Arthropoda; class Insecta; order Lepidoptera; family Tortricidae; genus Apotomis; species Apotomis capreana. The sequence goes on from OX392514.1 coordinate 3,638,609, forward strand.
GTCTACATCTTGAAGCAGTCAGTGATTTATCGTCAGATGCCTTTATTATGACGCTTAATAGATTTATTGCGCGAAGAGGCAGGCCAGCCGAGATCCACTGCGATAACGGACGCAATTTTGTAGGCGGTGCAAACGAAATAAGTCAATTCCTAAAAACAAACACTGAACCTCTATCTGATTTTGCAGACAAAGAAAACTTTAAATTTGTATTTACGCCAGCTTACGCTCCTCACTTCGGCGGCATTTGGGAAGCTGGGGTTAAATCCGCGAAATATCACATAAAACGAGTTATGGGAAACAACCATTTAACTTTTGAGGAAATTTCTACTTTGTTCTCTCAAGTAGAGGCAATACTCAACAGTCGACCTTTGTGTCCTTTGTCCTCGTCACCCGACGATCTCCTATCCTTATCTCCAGGGCACTTCCTGATTGGAAGACCATTAAATGCTTTACCAACGCCTACTCTAGTGGACTGTAATGAAGGAAGACTGAACAGATACGAGCGTCTCGAAAAGATCAGACAACACTTCTGGAAACGTTGGCAAAACGAATACATATCAGAACTGCAGCAACGAAGCAAATGGAGAACGAATACAGGCAAACTCAAAGTGGGTGACCTGGTCATTATTAAAGAAGATTACGTACCTCCACTAAGATGGACTCTTGGACGTGTCTCTCGCCTATTCCCGGGTCCAGATGGGATTTCAAGAGTAGCCGACGTCAACACTGTCAGAGGATGTGTGCGGCGACCACTTGTACGACTCTGCCCTTTAACGACGGATGAAGATTGAAAGATCCTGTCATCTTTCAACGAGGCGGGAATATGTTCCGGCTATGCGAGCAATACCAATACTGCGCGCCTCCACTTATTGCTATTCAAAACGTCTAGGCGTTTAACCATCGTTATTGACAATCGAACTTGCTATGTCACTTGCTATCCGATCTCTTTACTGTACACATCGTACTTATAATTAAATATGTAATAAGTTGTTTTGAGTTTCATTGAAACTGCATTATGTTCGCCGAAACAAGCTAATATTTCTTTTTCTTACATGCTATAAAAATATGTGACCACCGTTAAAGTTAATTTCAGACCAAATAATCTATATTATTGTTAAGTGGATGTCACCAATATTTTATATTTTTACTTCCATTTTAGTCATTTTTGCTGAGGCAAAAAACTAACTGCTGACCATGAAATTTTTTGTTATACCAAACATATTACTACTCACCCCAAACACGAGTAACTTGTTTATCGCTTTACACATTCAATTAATATATAAATAATAGTACTTAAATAAATATTCGCTACTATTTAAATGCTCACCAAAGTGGCTTTTATACCCTAAAACTAATAAATATTAATAATAAATTGTGTATTGCAGAGACACTGTCCTTGAGTGCCGTAAATAAAAATTTAAAGTCAGCCTGCCGTCGTCGTACCTAACCTAAGCCAAGTCGGACCTGCCTTAAGGTGAAATAGGTAATGTTAGTAATCGTAAGCCAAGTCGGACCTGCGCGGCTCGCTCGCTTTGCTCGCTCGTTAGGGTCGCAGTTCAACCTAACACTCCTCCTCGCTTCGCTCGTCGTCATACCTAACCTAAGCCAAGTCGGACCTGCGCGGCTCGCCTGGCCGCAGGCCTGCCGGCCTGTGCGTCGCTTGGTGGGGGCGGGGGGCGGGTTAAGGGTAAAGAAATAAAGGGAAGCTATTGTAATTTTAGATTGACAATAATATATTTTGACTAAAGGTTAGATAATTTGATTACACTAAAGCAAATTAGACTGCAGTTTTTGGTATTAATGTTGATGTTTTATGGAAACAATATTTGGTGAGCAAAAAATCCATTTTGGGAAGCAAAAAGATATACGGACTCAACGTAAAATTATTCTGGTGTATGTATATTGATTTTGGAATACAAAATGATTTAGTTTAGGGAGCTCCGTATAGAGTGGGTTTAATTTATATGGAGGTAACTCATTATACTTGGAATTTAGTTTTAAGGTATAAAAACCATTTTGTTGAGCGTTTAAATAGTATCGATTTAATTTTGCGACCTCAAAATCTAAATAAGTTATTAGAGATATTCTTCAATCAACATACTACATTTATCCCTCGTTTAATTCCTGCGAACCGTGAAACACTCACACTCCTAATGTATCCGGTTACTGCACTATCCTCATTAGAGAAAGTGGCTCTCTGCTCGATCAGCCGATCACGCCCCTCATTAAGTTGGCAGTGTGCTTGTGATCTTAGATAAACGGTGGACCTTCTGAGGGTAGAAATTTCCCCTTAGTAAAGTTCTATGATAAAACCGTGCCTGTTGAGATGAGTAGGTAACGCTCGCTATTATTTTGGTCTAGATTATCATCATCAAATTTCTCAATCCCTTACCTCTAAATCTGTTGTCTCTGTAACTATCTCTTTTAGTTGTTTGTCTTTAGATGGTTTCCAGGGCTCTGGTTCTTTACTTATTTATTGCTGCCTCAAAATCTACGTCACCAATTCATTCCCTATCTACACACCAACCAATGCCTTTTGTTATATACCTTTTAATCTTACTAGCTGTGAAACACCCCTAATGTGTCTAGTTACTGCTCTATGTTCATTAGAGCAAGTGGCACTCCGCTCGATCAGCGGATAACGTCCCTCATTAAATCGGCAGTGTGCTTGTGATCTTAGATAACAGTGAACCTTCTATCGGCAGATATTACAATGCTCTGCTTTTACTTGGATTGAGATTTGACTTCATAATCGAATAATCAAGAATCTCACCTAAAATCTAAAATTGTATCAATTTTAAGTCTCGTGATTCTCACTTATTCATATTACACCTTGATCTTGAAACAGTCCAACTTGACGCTTGTGGGTCATTTCATACGAAATAGAAATGTTATTTATTTATTACATATACTTTGTGTTGCTTAAGGAGTATTTTTGTTTTTAAATCATATTTGTCACAGCTGGCAAAATAGCCTGCAAAGACACAGATAGACGCTTTCATATCTTTTTGACGTGACAACGTCTTAAATTAGATTGCGGCTCGGAGTCACTCATGAAAAAGTGTAACGCCCGCTCACGTCTGTTACGAGGGCCGGTTGTCGCGCTAAAACTCGAGAACTGCTGAACCGATTTGGCTAATTTTAGTATTGAAATATTCGTGGAAGTCAAGGGAAGGTTTAAACGGTGAGAAAATATTGAATAAAGGAGTGGAAAATAATAAAAACGATAATTTTATATTCCCATACAAATACAAACTGTTCGTACTTACCTGTCAAACATATGATGTTTGTTCCGTCGGTTCGGTATTTTTAGAATAATTACATGTAGATCTAGACTAAATAAGGGTTTGGAATCGACAACATACATGCATAATAGTCTGATTATCGCATATTTAGATTTAAAACATGTAAAATAATGACACTATAATGACATTAATGACACATGTGATGGGTGCGTTCAGAAAGTAACACTTAAAATGTTGTTAGGGAAATTGTGAATGGATATGATACAAATAAATATTCTACCGAGAAAAAGACGTTGTCACGTAAAATCTTCCTTCGCCAGTAAAACCGACTTTACAGGCAACCATTTTTTTTTTTCATTTTCGCCACCCAAAGGTTGTCTAGAAGAGATTTTCCTTATGAGATACCTCTATTGCGATCTGACGTATTATTTGTGTTTATATATTTTTTATTTTAATCTGTGCAAGAATTCTATTTTTGTAATCAAAAGGCATAAATACCTTCATACTTCAGTTCTCAAACGGCGCCCTACAGACAAACCTATCTCGCCGGATAAGATTAGAAGAAGGCTCTCTGAATAAGTAACCTTCCTAAAAGCCCGATCGTATCGATAAGGGCAGCCTTACGGCAAAAGGGATTGAACGTCGCTGTTTATCGACTATTTGAGCTATCGATATTGTTAACCCCGGTAAATAACTATTAAGATAAGAAATATTTTCTTTTCCCTCTTTGATGCCTCATATTTGATAAGGTTTGTTTGTTTGATTATACTACTTATATTTAATATTGTGGTTTGTGTTATATACAGAAAGAAATGTCTAATATTAGAAGGTGTATAGAACTTCGTCGCTCAACTTGCCTCTTTGTTAGGGTTCCGTAACCAAAGGGTGAAAAACGGGACCCTATAACTAAGACTCCGCTATCCGTCTGTCTGTCACAAGGCCGTATCTCATGAACCGTGATAGTTAGTTGAAATTTTCACAGATGATGTATTTCTGTTGCCGCTGTAACAACAAACACTACAAAGTGGAATAAAATAAATATTTAAGGGGGTTCCTATACAAACACAATGATCGGTTGCGTTAACTTCGCACCTCATTTGTATCCAGCGCCCCATACCAAATACCAGACATACCACATACCAGATGCAAACTTAATTAGTATTTGTAATGAACCCGCGGTGCGTGAGTCAAACTAGCACTTGACCGGTTACTTAGCCTTAGTCAGGTGTAAATTGTTTTATAATCTTTGGATGTTTGGATGTCTGCACCAGTTGGTTAAAGTTGGTTAAAATCCAAGTAGATTTTTTTAGTGTAGCCGCAAAGATAGAGCCCATAGGTGCCATGATAATAAATTCCCAATATTCCTATATAAAACAAAAGGTAAGTGAAACATGCCAACTTTGCCCGCTTTTTTCGTAAAAACCCGAATTTCTCTCATTTTTTCTATGACGGGATAAAGTTTTTTTTGTCTAACGCATCCATCGTATTCATATGCATGCGTTTATTACGAGAAACAATTTTTAAATCTACATTTCATCGTTTTTTTTATCAATTTTCACCTCGGGTAAAGTTATCTAAACTTTTGCAAACATTGCCCAAATCGATTATTTTCGTAACTATAGCCCCTATAACGTTAAGATAAGGATCAGTATAAAATCTGGGGTAATAATGGCGTTCTACTTAATATCTTGGTCTTAACTGTACAAACACGTGTGCAATGCAATATGGGTGGGCAATGTTACATAGGTATTTTGTTTTTCTCCATACAAACCGAATCAAGCAGTTTGAGATTGTCAGGGTTGTCACTTTTGGTTGAGTAAACCATCTTTACCAATACCATTATCAAAATGAAAAATGTATGCTTAATATTCGATACTAATAGTTTGGCGGTTATTTTTTTACTTCACGTTAGAATAATCTAAATAAAAATTGTCATAATTGAGTATTCTACGTTTTTTTTGTTTTATGGACATGACATGACATGACATGCAGCTAATGCTAAAAGTACAACGGCTTAATAGAAATATAATTTACCTTACCTTAAATACATAACCCTCCTTTATTTACGCAGTCAGGTAAAATTACGACAAGGTGACAACCCTAACCCTTTTTTTAGTCTGGGCAATGTTGGCATTCATAGGTTAGCAAGTTACTGGATAACATTGCCCACCATCATAACTCCGGTTTTAATAAGTATTTATAGTTCAAACTACAATAAAAATGATCTACAGTTCTTATTTTATAACAAGCAATAAGATACATTCACCTGAGGCTTCCCCATTCTGAACCAGAACTTCACCTAGAATTGGCCCGCCAAATCACGCACCTTATTCGACTAGTCCCAACACGTTACGGAATGAAGTTGCGCGCAAATGTGATTCCCAGTGATACCACAGATATAATCTATTTTCCACTAAAAATAGTAGTGTTGCCATAATCATCTTGAAATTGTCTACAGTAACGTTTCTTTTTTTAAGTAGCGTTTTGGGCAAAGTTCCCTGTGGAGGCAAAGTTGGCGTATTTCACGGTACATGTTACCGTTGACGTGAAAAGTAGGCTGGATAGCGTTATTCGAAATTCCTACAAGCGTTAATCACGAGAGAAGCTATTAAAGGTATATACGTAGAAGACAACTTCTGATCTGATATCGAAACGCTAGAAAGATAATGTTTCTCATACTCAATAACAAAATTAAACCATTGATACAATGTTTTAGACATTACATTACGCAACGGATTTCGATCCGGTTTCTTTCAATAGATAAACTAATTCAAGGTGAAAACTTCACCTTGAATTAGTTTTTTAACATTAAGTTTTAGGTTTTGCACCCGTGCAAAACCGGGGCGGGTCGCTAGTATAACGGTAAAGAAATAACGATTCCCTAGTAGCTTTGAGAAGGCCAGGTTATAATTGAATATGGGTCGAGCGAAGTTCCTTTATGCGACAGCGTGGACCGTCAAGACATTGAATTGAATGCAGTGACGTAAATAGCGTGTCATTCTCAGTATACATTTTTAGTTATATTATGTACTAAAAGGTGCCATTCGTATATCGCAGCCATATTTAGTAATCCAGTCACTGGTTAAAATCCATCTAGCCGTTTTGATATTATTTATAATAAAGGTGTCACTTCGTATTTTCATAACCATCTTTAGGAATCCAACTAGTTCTGTACTGTATAACCGAATATAACCAAAACGGCTGGATTTTTAGCAATTTGATTTATATGAAGTGTAAAACAGAAATTTAATTGGCAAGTGTTCAATGTCTTGGACAATTCGCTAACAAAGTTGAAAACACTTTAAATTCTTAGGTACTTACTAGCCTATTTCAAATTAACACATTCAAACGAGATTACTTTCTTGAAATTATGTTTATAAACAGTAGGTACCTATTATTTTGATCTACACACTCTGTAGCTAAAGTAACTTGTATTTAAATATGAATGTATTTGTATTTAAATGTATTTGTATTTCTACCCATATGTACAAGAACTCTCGATCGGTACAATATAAAGTTCATATTCCAAATAATGTTAAATGCAGATTCTACCATCACAAAGTAATCGCCTTGAAGCAGAACCAATTCAGTGAATTTCTCACAACTTCGCCGATTCAATTCCAAACTGTTTATAATTCAACCGGGTTGAGCTTAGCTTTGGCAAACTGTTTACATTTAATTGTGTTCTGTGTTCACTGATCAGTGATGCACTACACATAAGCAAAACGGAAACTCAAAGGTCGGCAATGTATAGGCAGCTCGTTGCTGTATATATATAATTTGCTAAGTGTGGTGTATAGATACCTTTATAATAATAAAGTGGCCAACACACCAGTGCACACCTGGGTCGTGGCACACGCCCCACCTAAACAACCAATAAAATACAGTTCATAGGGTATTAAAGTAAGTTCATATGAAACGAGACTCACTATTGTCTCTCCACATGCTTTGAATCGATTCGCGATTCATAGTCATGATCTGCGTTCGGTTGCGATAGGGGGTAGGCGCAAACTGCACGCAAATACCCTGTAAGCGCGGGTGCTACCCCTTGGAGAAGATGAGACCTTCATTTTCAAATACAATGTCCACTGTCGGGTTACACACAACACTCACAACGTCACTTGCTAAAATCTCGTCCACAGTAACCAACGTACCATCTACAATCTCAATTACCTAAAACTCAGACGATGCCTTATTTCAATAGCTTCCCATTTTTTCCACGGAGTGAAAAGCTTAGCCTAGGTAAGACTAACAAGTAGGCAAGTAGGTATAGGGCCGGCCCAGGTATAATGGCGCTACAAACAGCTTTTATATGGCAATAATGTGCATACGTCGTATATTTGCATTATTACACGTCAGTAGTGATTTGTCAAGGATTTGTCATTTACCAAATTCAAAACATTGTTTACCAGAGTGCTGCTCAATCCTTTGTTCTTCTTGCGAAAGAAATACTGAACCATATTAAAAAAAAACTTGACATTCATCACTGTGGATAATTTTGGCTTTGTTATGCAAAAAATACTAGAAATTTTCAGAATGTTTAGTCCTGTTTCCTCTTTGTTTACATCATTGACATTCACTGACTCTCAACGTCAGTGACAACGTCAAAAATTTGTCATTGCCAGTAAATAAATTAGTACCATTAAAAATCCGCAATATGGCATAGGCTGAAAAACGCCCTGTTGGGCTGTTGTACAAATCTCGAATATAAATAGTATTTTATGCAACCGTTGTATAAGAGGGGGCAAAAAACGCGAGCGGCATGGGTTACGATGTGAGCGTAGCGAACATCGTAAGAAAGATGCCACGAGCGTTTTTTGACCTACTTATACAACGTTGCATACAATACTTTTTCTACGACTCGACATTTCATAAATAAAATGCAAATAAACAACAAAGAAAATAATTACATGTTCCCGCTCGGAATCAACAAAATTAAAAAGAAAAATTGTCTCTGATAAACTTTTTTTTTATTGACATCCATCTGTCAAAAAAATATTAACTTATACATAAAGGTATACGATCACCATACTAAACATCTGTCAAAAAAAATAAAGTTACATAAAGGTATACGTTCACTATACTAAACATCCATGCACTGAAGATAAAACTTTTTTTTTAATTTGGCAGCAATGCCTTAGTACAATAAGTTTTTTTTTAATTTGCAAATTGTGTGAATGCAGCTGTTCATCTTGTAATCTGTGGTACTAAGTGATGCTTTTTTGGCGACATTGTAACATCGGTTAGCAGTGTGTTTTTGGGCAGTAGAGTATAGACTTTTGCAGACTTTCATAATTTATGTCTTTATATTAGAGTTAGTAACTATATAAATGACAGAAAAAAGTACTGGAGTAGAAAAAATATTTTGTGTATGACAGTAATCGGTTTCTGGTAAAAAGATCCACATGTTGTTGACACATAATGACGTCTCCCACTTTTGGTATGTTGTCATATTTAATACAGACATGTTTCGGTTCAGTAAACGCTACATTACTTAATGCTTGCGTGTTAACAGTGCTCGTAAGTAGTATTTTGATGTTTATTTTCCCTTGGGGATACTTTACTTGTCTGTATTTGGTATTTATCAAGTTTGCCGTATTGCATCATTCTGTATTAAACAAAAAAGGAAAATAAACAGCGTATCTAGGTAGAATACTAACGTACATACTACATACCTTATCATGTCGATTTTCGAAAGGCAAACCTGCAGAAAACAAAGATTCCAACAAAGAGGAAGATAGTTTTTAACTGTATTTTCCTAAGCGTGTAGGAAGTTTTGGTGTGGATAATACCGCAATTCCAGGATTATCGGGAAGTACTCGGAGACTGGAAGCCCTAATAGTTATGCCCTAAACAATCTTTCGACAAAACAGATCTATCATCGAGTGCGACTTATTATCGGTCGCTACCACACCATCCATCAATTTACTAACTTTCCAAATATGTTTCGAGTCTAGTCTATTTCGATACCGTGTAAATAGACCGAAGAGGCGATGGACAGATCTCATAAAGTTAGACCCAAGTTACAAGGACTCACGTCCATGCAACGTAATGGCAGTTGATGCGTTAGACAGGGAACAGTGGAAGAAGACAAAGAAAGCAAACTGGGGTGTATAGACATCGGTTTACCCTTGAAAGTTCGACAAACTTTTAGTCGAATCAGTTCAAAGTCAACGTTACGCGTTTTTTCATTTGATTGCATATTCATTACATATATAACATATATATTCATTACATATATATTACATGTATAGCAAAATTATGTATAAGTATTATAATTAATAATTATGTTTTGTTACTTATGTGTAAGTTAGTTGCAGCGCCTACAATTTTTCCGCTTTGCCCTAAGGTTGACTGGTAGACTCATGGCATTAAGTCCGCCTTTTGTACGATAAGTTTTCTTTTGTGCAATAAAGATTAAATAAATAAATAACAATAGCATCAAGACAAACCAAACTGGTTTAACGATGCCACTTTAATAAAATTCAATTTTGTTTGTACTTACTTATGAAAAAAAGGTGTACTTTTAAAACACCGACTTTAATCTGTAGAAATATTATTTACTAGATACTTCATTTCGCAGATCTTTATTTCATATTTTATTATTTTGTTGTAAATTTCACTTTGTAGAAAATCATTTCAATAGTTATCAATGTTATCATTCTACAACTTCAATGAATTATGTGAGGAACTAAACGCAATGCGAGGGGACTTTATACTGAATATTCTATGAATCGTTTTCGATGAAATTAAATTCGATAAAAAGTTTGTCGAGATTTTAAGGGGCACCCATTTTATAATAATAAAACACCTCTGCCCGCTGCCGCTATTACTATGTCACGTCAACGGGTACGGTCCACAGTAAACACATTTACGTGTTTTATTGAATCTATTCCCGCCCTGAAACTCTGGACTTCACAGACTCTACCATCAGATGGGTAATAATAATTGCTCAAGACATTATATAATTGTAGCTGAGAATTACAAGTTTTGTAGTTATGTCTAGTTTTAGTAGCATTTTCTATATCACTCACTGAATTGTCGAATATTAATGACTTGTGTCGGGGGTATTTTAAGTTTTTAATTTTTCAATCCTTAGTTCAGTTTTTGTTCCCAAAACAATAGTGTCTCACAGAGCTTGACGTTGATAACAAACCCCTACAACCTGGAGCTTATAAATGCCAAAACTATGATCCACCTCCAACAAATTTCAGTCTACAGTCTTCTTTTTGGCGCAAACTGGTTGGAAAAGCCGATCCCCGATTTCATCAAATTTAATCGGATCAGACGCGGGCCTGGCAGTATGAACTTTAATTCGACGGGTTGCGCTCTCTTTTGCATGGCACAGATTTTTAGTTACGAGTCTAGTTAACTTCTTTCACTGCTTGGACTTGATTGATAGTGTTTTATTAAATGCTCCAATTTTTTTAAGGGCTGTGTAATACGCGGCATATTTATTGAGCGAAGCGTCTCCGCTAACTTCGTTTCAGCTTTAATTTCTTTCGTGTGTCCGGATTTACACATGTTCTAATATCCAAATTTCTGGTTGTTCTCGCTTAGAACTCGCATTTCTCAACCGATTCTCATGAAATTCTGTAAGTTCGTTAATGAAAATAATAATATTGCTTATTCCGCGATATAATATCGTGCCAGTTAAATTTGTGCTAACCCGTTATACTTATTTGCGTATTTTTTCATGCATAAATGCATTTATGTAATGGTCCCACCCTCCCACCACGATAAGAAAAATAAATACGCAAATAAATCTAACAAACCACCACCAAAATAACAGAACTTACTCGACACGTGCTTCGCCCCTCTACGAGGCATCATCAGGAAATGTTTACGGTCTGGAGTCCGACAACCGAAACACCGGTTTTTCGGACCATTAAATGCATGTATGCATGAAAAAATACGCAAATAAGTATAACGAGTTAGCACAAATTTAACTGGCACGATATTATATCGCGGAATAGCAAATCAGTATTGTTATTTTCATTAATATGGATTTCCGCAAAGATTATAAAGATTTTTTGTCGATGTAGTTTTTGATTTTTTCAAAATGCCGGAGATAATGGCGGTTTAAAACGTAAATCAATACCTGTTCCGTATGGGAACAAGGAAAATTGGAAAGAAACCAAATCTTCAAAAATAACTGTTTTATTACAGTTTTAAACAATATTATAATAAGTCAAGTGTGTATCGATGGGCGAATGAAATGCAAGTGAGCGAGCGGAAGGCTCCAGAATGTGTCGCGACTGTATGAACGGCTGTGATTGGTTGTTTACAATATGACGCGATATATAAGAGTTATTATTGGACGCGGCTCGATACAGTTCAATATGTGTCATATGTAGTGTGTACTTAAGATCTAGATTTGAATGGTGAACGCAGCGGCGTGAACAATACCAATTTTAACCATTTAAAACAAATTCACGCGGTCTATAACTCACAGAGCCACTAATAAGTGCTATTTAAATTTATTTATAGGGCTATTACAAGTGTTAAGAATTTAAAGAATTCCTTCACTCAATTCTCATACGCACACATTACTAAACTTATAGCATGTACGTAGCTTGTTACAGTTAAATTATAATTATTATTAAAGGTAACTCTCAATTTTTTTTAGTAGTCTTTTTGAAGTCGAATTGAGGCTCAAGGAATATTTAATTAGGTGGATAGTTCTTGTACATAAAGAAAATGGTGATTAAACACTTTTTTATTTGTAAACAAAAATAAACAATACGCAAAGCCCATGATAAATCATATTTGATGTTAATCTCATTATGCCAATACATCATTATTTTACCATAATATTAACCTGTGGTGGTGACGTGCGGTCACGACTTTAGATCGCGTGTGCACGCAAAACGGATCGGATATATTGATTGGACAGTGTTGGTGAAAGAACGGTCCCCAAAATAAATAAATTATATGGTAGACCGATAATTATAATCAATATACTTAATTATAAGGATTTGTCAATTTCCATCGATATTTAAATATTTGCTTGGCGCTATGTATTACCATTGAAAGGCTCGTGCTTTCAGCTCACGAAAGAGTCATCCACTATTTTAAATTTGAATAAAAAATACATTTTTAAAGAAAGAAAGAAAGAAAGAAAACACATTTATTGCAGCGAAGAAAACGCATCACCATTACAAAGGACTTAAAAACTAAATTTATAACTTAACAATAACATACAATATCATACATTTAATTTAAAAAGAAAATTATATAAATATAGGTAGATTTTCACGACACTGCTCCTAAATGTGTTCATAGATGGCCTTAATCCAGTACACAAAACTACTTAGAACTGTTCATCTATAAGCCTATTAAGCATGTTATCAATGTCCCGTGCTTTGATAAAATGTAATATCTTTATACAGATTTAATCTCCTTCAATTTAAAGAGCTGTGCTCTTGTCGGTGTGGCAATCGCCAGCCGTTTTTTTTCTTTGACTTTCTCCTTCACTTCTTGGTAAGACATGACTTTAACCTTTTCTTTTATTTGTTCAATGATGTAATGGATTTCATAGAGAGATATAATTGTTCAAAATAATATTTCAGAATAAAAATTGTTTAAACGACAATTGGTCCAGTCGCAACTATTTGTCAGCAGATAAATGAAACGGAGATTCGGAACACTGCACTGTGGTCGCGTTCATACGACATATCTCTGAAAATCCACAACATTCAAACTGTAATTTGTTATTGCCCAAGTACTTAGTAATAGCCAGCCTACCAAAAACTATAAATAGTTTTGAAGTAATTGGAGACCATCATTATTTTTTGACCCTCTGAAGTGAACACACTTACACCACGTGATTAACCTTATCAGCGAGTCATTAAAGTGAAAGTTATTTGTTGACGAATTTCTACAAAAATTTTGGTTTTATCTTTGTGACTTATTATGGAAATTAATGATAAAGGTATGTTTTCAAATGTTTATTACCATTTACAGTCATTCTCTTCATAATTTTGTATTTATATACCTGCTACGAATCACTTAATTTTACACAAAAACATTACTTACCTGTGTTTTCAAATTGAGATTCAACGTAGTTCAGAGCCTTTCATAGAAATAATTTTATATCTGAAATAAACCTTGAATAATGTAGTATCTGATTCATTTCAGACCAACTGCCCGATTTTGCCCGTTCTTTGATAATATGGCCTCTACGCTTTTCGTAGAGGGAGCTACGAAAAATATCGAATTCTCATAACATTTGTTTGTTTTCTTTCAGGTTCTTTTTTGCAGGTGCAGTTTACAAGAATGCATATATTTGAATTATGGAGTAATTTTAAAGGATCAAACCAGGAAAAAACTCAGCAAATATCAGAGGAAATTTTTAAAAATGTGCCGGAAAATAAAAGTTTTAATACTGAGACATTAATTAATCGTATTACATACTTAACCACAACGCTGATCGCTTTCTGGAAAAAAAAACAGGACTTGAGAGAATTTAATTAGAATCAACGCAAAATGGCTGGCTTTCCTTGAAACAATTGAAGTAGTGCAGATTTCGGAGGCGTTGCCCGAACGAGAAAATTGTACTTCGAACATCGGCCGCCCACAAAAGGATTATGGATCTTGCAGTAAGCGACAACAACAAAGAAGATTGGCGGAGCTCTCAAAAATTGATAAATCAGCTGTCAGTGCGTTAATAGGTACTTCATCAGTACCAGGTAGTGATAGATGTGAAGTGGATCCGAACGAGACTATCGTTTATAACTCAAAACAAATTAACAAAACAACAGTATCTAAACACGATGAAGTTCATTAACAGCAAAGCAAACCCAGTTTTACCTTCATATAGCGAGATTTTAGAGGCCAAAAAACATAAAATGTCACGCAAGTTGACTAACCAGGATCTTTTGAATCGCCTTTTATTAAATTCAGATCCATTGATCTCAAGCCTCAGAAAGTGACCTCTGAAAAAAAAATTTTTGTCTAAATCTGTAATTAGTCTATTAGATGTATAAAGTAGATTAGGATATAATTTTATAATCAATGTTAGTTTTAATAAGTTTTAGATACCTGTACATATGTAAAAGATTTTATTTTTTATAATGAATTAAGTATAGTAAGTACCTGCTCGTAATAAGCACATATTTGTATAGAAATATGACTTTATTGTTATTGATAAAAAAAAAATTGTGTAAATTTATGCATGTTTCATTAAATAGTGTTACTTATTAATTATAAGCATAATAAAGAAACTATCGAAATTAAGTAATTTCGACATAAATTTAATTAATTTGTTTTTTTTTTTTTGCATTAAAAATATATTTTTTTATTATTTCTTATCTTTTATTTAATATTTTTTTTAATAACAAACACGTACATATTTTTGGTTTTTCTATATCTTTAATACTTTCGGAGATATCGACTTTTGTCACTGTCTCCATAGAAGAAAAACCACAGTGCACTGTGATCGGTCAATTCACGATCCACTTCGATCCTTTTCACTACGCCTGGATCCACTTTGATGGGAATTCCTTTACCTTTGTGTTTTCAGTATACACTGTCTATCTATACAGTAATAAAACGTTGAAACCCGAGCCTTATTGGAACAATAGAAAACGGGGCCGATTTCACTGTATGAATTGCAGTGGAAATGTATTTTCTACCGTTATTGTTAAATTTATTAATTATGCTTTTGTGTTGTATGAAACGGTTTTATAGGGCTATAAAAGAATGATGATAAACTATGTTTGTAAAGAGTGATAAAATTAAGTAGGTACTTTGTTTGGTTTGGTGGAAACGTTTGTGTTGGTATCCATTTTGTATAGAAAATGGCTGAGCCTAAATTCAAGGTGGAATAAACCAATATTTCACTACTTTATTTCTACTTTAGCGATCTGTTGCTTTTTATTCTTGAAATAAATACACAAAATGTCATAACTCAATGTTTTAATGACCATATGAATTTTAGGATATGCCCTTTGGTCTAATGAACGCGCCAAACACCCTCAGACTTATGAATTCATACAGAATAGATTAAATGACAACATAATTGAATGCCGCGTTATTATTTTACTCTCATCATGCTCTTGAACCGACACAGTGCAATAAATTTTATCAATCGATTAGGCCTCTGATGTATTGATGCCCACGCAGAAAGTAAGACAACAGAACAATTTAACGTTTCTTTTTAGGCTGAGATATTTATTTGGGAACCATGTTACGAGGAAGTATGGAGCCTCTTGAATATAAACCGCCTGTTGATTAGACTACTCACAATGCGTTGCTTCCAATTTCGGCCGAGGACCCTAATTTAAACATTGTTGGATATAAACCAAGTTTCTGGGTGTTTGAGGGTCAAACGTGGGTTTTTTTTATCCGACTTCAATGAGTTCAAGGTTTTATATGGTGACACAAAACCCCGTTATTTACAAATTCATTTTGGAAATATATATTTTTTATAAGTATGAAGAGCGCGTATAATACTCTTATGTGTACATTATTATATGTACTTGAGATGTGATGACAAAATTCTCGATTTTGTAAGCACACAATTACTTCTATAGCAATTTTGGCTAAAGGCAATTTCTTTCCATTTTCAGGGACCAGCTCTTGCCTCGCCTCGTGTCGCCAGTATAAAAGCATCTGAATTCCGTATTTGATATAAGTTCCATTGCAACTTGAGACCCTACTCGTTTCTGACGAAATGTCTTGACAGACATACAATAGAGTAATCTTATGAGGGTTAAGTCTTTTTCGTTTTTTGGGGTTAAATTCCACGTTCCTAATGACATGTGTCCAAGATGTCGCTAATATAATTTAACATTGTGATCCAATTTTTATATAATTGGGTATGAAGGTATCTGACAGCCCGGATTAACACATATGCTATGTTAATATGGTTGATTGGAAGAGAATGTCATTAGGAATTAAGTTCGCCATTGGTACTGACTTTTATTTTGCCGTTCCCGTGGGATGAGCGGGTAACGCGCGGCGCAGCTAGTTATCAATAAAGTTTGATTGTTTTTTTATAGAGTTAATGCAATGAATTCGCCTTTAAATACCTACAGCGATAAAATGAAACATTTCTGTTTACGACTTAGGTTTCACCCTGTATAATAATGCTACACGCTGGCATCATTCACGTCAACAGAAAGCTCCCACAAAACTCGCGGCCTTTATCAGAAGCTCGGCTTATCCCGAACTTTAACCTTGGAAAATATTAAGCTGTATACAAAAATCTTCTCTATTTTAGAGCAAAGTGATATTTATTAATCAGCGACCTAATCCGAGAATGCCGTTTGAGAGATCGTAAAACGTCAAAACTCTATTAGATAACAGTCATATCGCCTTTGAACTGTCATTAAAATGCAATGAGCTTCAAGTGACATATCTCATTTCAATTTTGGAAATACGAAGGCGATAATGATTGTTAAAAATGCTATTCATGCATGTGAATTTCTGTTTTGAACGAAACATAACTGACTAATTTCACGCACTACACGGCCAAGTTAAAGTATGCGCCTGTTATTTATGCCGTCACATACAGAGGAAACGCAAATTAAGCGCGAGCGGATTGACCAAGTAGCGATGTTCTAGAGTTCTAGGGATATCGCCACTAGTCAAGTAGGGACACGTCAAAAGCGATGGGTGGCGATGAAATGGAGAGATGTCCATCATCTCCCAGTATGATATTAATAATAATTTCATACAAATTGAAATTATACCCTATATTACAATTATACATATTATTGTTATATCAAAGGAAACAATATATCAAATGTAGTAAAATTATATTAAACGTTGTTATATCCATCCTAACACAGCCCGAAAATCACTACCTACACACACTACTATCACTTTTTAGGCAACAAGAAATGATCCCCAGATGAAAGAAATATACACGAAGCATAAATATATATTTTCACTACCAACTAGAATAATATAGGGAGTGAGTGAAGAGAATAAAATGCAGTCATGTGAAAGAATGTGTTTGTTATTTTTATACATTGGAATTTGAAATAGAGCTCCTAATGTTTATACTGTATTAAAAATACACGATGCTGTTTGAATTGCTATTTTTTTTGTATTGAAGCCATTAGTGGATAGCTAAAATAAGTACAGCATAAAAGTTTCTTATTCAAAAATTAAATTTCACGTTAGTTCATAGTTAATGGGTTGGTTCGTCTTTTTTGTTGGTTGTTTTGTCGCTACGTATATACAGCGCGTCCCAAGACTATGGGACATCAAGGTAAAGTACCTTAAATATCGTAGATAGGATATTTTGCTGAAAGAAGACTTTATGTTATTTTTAAAAGTTAGTAATTCTGCATTTAAAGATTTTCTAAGAATAACTGGCTGCGTCTGGGAATCGAACCGACTTAAATGTGAAAAAAAAATCACCCCTATTTTTATGATGCCAATCGAAATAATGGCCAAAAAATTACAATTCTTCCTAAGTAACAGAGTTTCTTAAAAGAAAGGAACGTCTTTGGATGTCCAACTATCCCTGTAGCAAAATTGTTAAAAATTGTCCAGCTATTTTTCCTGAAATCATGACCTCTCTCCATAGGAAGCTGATTCAGTACGAATCCAGAATTGTATAATAGTATAGATATTATATAGGTATGTCAGAATGTAAGTTCCTGCAAATTCTATCAAACATTATTGACTTTGGAATATAGGCTAGGATGTATCTCTTATACAGTCGAGTTCATTTACATCTACACACTTACGAGAACAAAAATATCTGAACACGACATTATGCTCCTGACAATAGGGCAACAACGCTACTCTCAGTTTCGTACTGGCATCATATCGAGTAAACTCTTAATATATCATGTTCAATAACACAAAAACCATATTCCTAAAGATATAATTACATCCATTGAATCGCCAGGAACGAAATTAGATAATTATAGAGCTAGAAGAGAGATCTAAAGGCAGGACGTTATTAATACTTCACTGCCCTCTTTCATACCAGGAAACGTGGGCGGAGAATGGTAAATATCCTCTTGTGTTCTCTGGCAAAATGAAAAGACATATCTGCGTGTAAAATATACGGTAGTTACGACCTTCTGCGGCTGAAGTGGTATGTTCGTCTACTGTTGCAAATTTTATTAGTGTGCTTATGTGCTTAGGGCTGTAACAAATAATTGTAAGCTCAGTTTTCAACTTTTCATGCACGGACATGTTGCGTTTTAATTGTAGAAATGGTGAATATATAAGTAGGGTTGACTGTTGTGGGTTATTTATTTACTAGAATAATAGACGGGTTAAGTTAGCCAAGTGGATCATACAATTCATGTGTGTGGGTTAAACGCATTCTTTCAAGCGACAGTTTGTCTTTTCTGTGGACGTCTAAATATTTTTAAATTATACCGTAATGGGATAGTCCTGATTAAGTTTGACGGCTTTATTCCAAACAAGCTTGAGCTAAATTGTTCTTTAACGACGTGAGTATCCGTTCTTTATTATCACACTAATACGTTTCTGTTAAAAATTTCATTTTTGTGACAAGCTTTTATATCCGACTGTACTTTTCTTTGAACATCCATCAATTGCTAACAGAGACGATTCTAAAGAGCCCAAACTCGATGTGATTGCTTTATTTAATACAAAGTTCCTATGGCCACCTTCCAGCTCCATCATCAGATCAGCTCCACGTTATCATAATATTGCATTGTCACGCGATTTGCATATTCGTGAAAAATTTCATCTTAATCGGAAACCAGAAAGTGGGTCAAATTTAACTTGCAAAATTCCATTACAACGGGACAGGTGAAAGTGAATAAAAAGCCTGTAATATTATAAAGGCGAAAGTCTGTGAGTATGTTTATTTGTGTGTTTGTTACTTCTTTACGCTCAAACGGTTGGACTAATTTTGATAAATTTTGGTATGAAGGTAGCTGACTCCCTGGATTGACAACTGCTACTTTTTATTACGAAAAATGTAGTGTTCACCGCGCGACGCAGCTAGTAATTAATAGTTCACAAAGATAGATAAATAGATACTTAAATACATAAGTGCAACCATGAACCAAGCACAAATAGTCGAGTTCATCACACAAATATGTGCTCTGGCCGGGATTCGAACCCGGGACCGCCGACTCAGTAGGCAGGTCTCTAGAAACTGCACCAACCGCGTCGTCAAATAAAGGGTAGGTACTGCTATTTTGTAACATTTGTTCATATTTCTTATAAAAGTTTATTCGCTTGGCGTAAGCCGTATGTCTGAATGGCTGATAATATCGCTCAGTGACGTGTGGAATACAAGTACGTATCGAGTATAAGAAATAGTCTAGACTTCTAGACAGTTGGTAAAGGTTATTCTTAAGTTATTTTTATTGGTAACTGTTATATATTGTCAAGTTACTACGGTACTTTATTTAAATATTGTTAGCTTATTCAGTACAGTCCCAACATGATAAACGAGTAACAAGGACAAATTTTCGTTGACTTAAAAAACAACGACGTTCAATTGTGACCATACTTATATTGTTATTTCATGTATATATATACCTATAAATAGTGCAAATACGAGCTGTGATTTTTTTGTACCTTTAATTGAGTTGTTAATTTATCTATAGTTTTGTTTTTATAGACATCCGAGGAATGGAGACCTGGTGACCTGACACACAGGTTTCCCCCATATCGGGCACCAATCTCCACAACGCTTATCTGTTTAGAGACCTAATATGTAATGTTACTTTCCTTTTGTTTGTGTTTAACATTTACTTTGTGATGGAGTAATGTAGTAAATAAATTCGTTTTATTTATTTATTATATAAATTTGTCATAATTTATCATCAGTGTTAGTTCCCTACTTATAGTTTTATTATTTCTAATACCTTTTTGTACACGGTGTTAGTTTGTCTATCTTCTTCTCTTACTCACTCAAAACTCAATTGCTCAGTCTAACTGAAAAAGATCCCTTAAAGGTACGTATGAGTTCGCCTTTGTGCCTACGATATTTGTAATTTATGTATTTTTAACTAATTTTTGTGTATAATAAATTGTTTATTTTCCTACTATAAAAACTTAGCATTTGTTCGCCTCAGATGTGTAATTTTAAATATGCAATTTTCTTTGTTAAGGGAATAATTAAAGGGGGGCTGGTCAGTCGTCCTGGTGATAGTAATTTAAGGGCACAATACCGTGATCAGCGTCGAATTGTCTCTGCACGGAACCGCGGCCGCCGGCACTTTCACAGCAGCAAGTCCAGGGTTCACTTTGGTCCAGATCACAAGCGAAATGCACTTTCTCCGGATAATCGTAAACGGGAGACACAAAAGAAATTTAAACGCACGGGAGAACGATTTTCATGTGCTCCGCACCAGTCGTCGGTCAGTACTGAAGAGTCGTAAGTATGTATGAGAGATTAACTATAAGCGGCCGTTTTCGAGCGGTGGGGATTAAATAAGTAAATGAACATTCCCCCCGCCCTAAACATAAATAAATGTTTAAGATAAAGCAAGTAAATTATTGGATAGGCAATCGGACAAGTTTGGTCAAAGATCTCTTTAATACACCTGTTGGGGTTCGAACATCAACCACACGGACGACACCATCTTGTCCAGGATACAGTTGAGTAATACGGCCACGTCTCCATTCTAAGGGTGGAGCATTGTCCTCCTTTAAAAGGACCAGTTCCCCTACAGAAGGCGGTTCCATGGGGGCTGTCCATTTATTTCGCGCTTGTAGAGTGGATAGGTATTCTAAATGCCAACGAGACCAGAAATGTTGAGTTATTTGTTGTAGCAGTTGGAAACGCGTTAGCCGATTTAATTTAACTTCCTTAAAGGGGTGCTCGGGTAATGCGGTTAAGGGTTGATTTATTAAAAAATGACCCGGGGTCAGTGTTTCAAGGTCATTGGCATCCCGAGATACAGCACAGAGAGGCCGCGAATTTAGAACAGCCTCAATCTTAACAAACACAGTTGTCAGCTCTTCAAATGTTAAGGGAGTGTCTCCAATTACACGCTTCAGATGAGTTTTGGCAGATTTTACCGCAGCTTCGAATAGTCCGCCCCAGTGCGGGCATGCCGGAGGGCTGAATAACCATTTAATATTACGTTTGGCCAGCTCGTAACCAATCTCGGCACTTTTGTGTGACAGGAAATCGTGTAACTCCTTGAGATAATTATTCGCCCCAACGTAGTTTCGACCGTTATCGGAGCGCACTAGACTGGGGTACCCGCGACGAGAGACAAATCTAGTAAAGGCAGCGATAAAGGCCTCAGTGGTTAAGTCTGACACCACTTCGAGATGTACAGCCTTCGTAGATAGACAGACAAATACACAGAGATAGGTCTTGGTTAGCTTACGGTTTCGAAAGGGCTGTACTTTAGTATAGAAGGGGCCGGCAAAATCCGTACCTACACCATGAAATGGTCGGGAGGCAGTTACTCGATCCTCAGGTAAATCACCCATTGGTGGCTGTGCGGAAATAGTTTTAAGGCGATAACAAGGGAGGCAGTGAAATATAATTCGCTGAATAGCGCGAGGGGCTGACAATATCCAAAACTGGCGGTTCAGTAATCCGAGTAGTGTCGCAGCACTGGCATGAGAGTTTTCACGGTGATAGTGAGATATGATTAAATTAACAAGGGGACCATTTTTAGGTAATAACAGTGGATGTCGAGATTCAAAAGGTAAGTCCGAATTGCATAATCTACCGCCAACCCGAATCAGACCGGCGTCATCTAAGAAGGGGTTAAGGCGTCTAACAGCTGAACGTATCTGTCTCTTATGGAGGAGCTGTTCTAACACTTCAGCAAATGAGTGGGATTGGGTAATTTTTACAAGGTACAGAAGGGCCTCGGCACGTTCTTCAGCCGTCAAGAATGGGGATACTATTCTGGAACCAGGATTCTTGGCGTTATGAATAAATCGTCTCATAAACCCAGTTACACCGATTAATTTATTAAAGTTACTATACCTTTCCAGCAAAAACGCGGGATCTAATGTGAGGTTATTACAAGAAGCAACTAATAAACATCTGAGACCAGGCAAATCAGTTTCAGTTTCCCTTTCAAGAGGAGGCCACGTGTCAGGGTTTTGGGTAAGCCAGGGTGGCGACCACCAAAGGGTCTTTTCAATCAGAGCAGTCGGGCTCAACCCACGTGATGCGCAATCTGATGGATTAAGCTCTCCAGGAACATGTCGCCAGATTGTTGGCGTCGGAGAGTTGTTTATCTGAGATACTCTATTCGCCTCGAAGGTTTGAAGGCAATGAGGCGGCGTGCGAATCCAAGCCAAGACGATTTTGCTATCCGTCCAAGTATATAAAGCGTGCAGCACTAATGTTTTCTGTAGACAGGAAGCAACGTGTTGCACTAATTTTGAAAGGAGTACAGCTCCTTGCAATTCCAGCTTGGGAATTGTGAGTCGCGTCCGAACGGGGGCAACTTTACTTTTCGACATCAGCAAATGGACGGAGCAAAGGTCTGGAGAATGTTCTACTCGTAGATAAACGACAGCCGCGTATCCAGCCTCTGACGCGTCACAAAACCCATGTAGGGAAAATGACAATGCACCTGGAGGCATGATGTGACGCGGAATGGATACTTTGTTCATATTGACCAGATCTTGGGTGAATGAATCCCATTCGTCTGAAAGTTCGCTTGATAGCAAGTCGTCCCAATTGAGCCCAGAAAGCCAGAGCCTCTGGATAAATATCTTGGCCTTGAAAACCACTGGTGTTATCCATCCGCAAGGATCATACATATGCGCAATTAAGGAAAGTACCTTACGTTTAGTAATGGGGGGTGGAGTATCGAAGGTACATCGATAAGTAAATGAATCACTAGAAGGGTTATATTGCACACCTAATACGGCAATCGTTTGGGGATTCTCAGGATCTTGAAATGAATGAGGCTGTTGCAGATGTTCAGGGGGTAAGTCGTCTAAAATTTCAGGTTTGTTGCTGATCCACTTTTTTAATTCGTAACCTCCGGCTGTCATTAATTGTCCTAATTGATATTTTAATATACGGGCCTGTGCAACTGAATCACTGCCGGTCAAGCAATCGTCGACATAGATGTCGTTCTCAATCACTGCCGCGGCTTCAGGGAAATTAGACCTTTCTTGTTCCGCCAACTCTAAAAGCGCACGCATAGCAAGATAGGGACTCGAACGTAAACCGTACGTTATTGTGTTTAGCTCGTAAGTCAACAACGGGGCTGAGGGGGATTCTCTCCAAAGTATAAGTTGAAATCGACGGTCCTCAGGGGAGATCCAAGTCATACGGAACATTTTACATATGTCAGTTATGAAAATTACTGAGTGTCGGCGAAAATTAAGTAAAATAAGGGTTATATCTTTCTGTAACTTGGGCCCTGTGTGAAGACATTGATTTAGAGATGCACCTGAAGATGTGGCATAGCTTGCATCAAAAACTACACGGATCTGAGAAACGTCACCAGATTTCTTAAACACTCCGTGATGCGGAATGAAATAGTGTTCTTGGGTCAATGGGTTAGCCAACGAAACATTCATGTGGTTCAAAGCGATATATTCACGCATAAAATGTATATATTTTTCACGAAAGTCAGAATTGGATTGCATGCGTTTTTCTAAATTGAGGAACCGTTTTAAAGCAATACTGCGAGACTCTCCAAGGGTCGGACGGTCGGATAAAAAGGGTAGTCTTACTTGAAATTTACCATCAGGTTGACGTGTTGTTGTATCTCTAAATAAATCCTCACACTCGAGATCCAGTGGATTCGGAGGGGGTAACTCAGGGGGTTCTTCTATCTTCCAAAAACGTTCTACAATTTGGGACGGAGAGATTCCTGTCATAGGCAAGTGAGGTTCACTAGGACCACAGTCAATTGCTCCGGAGAGCATGAATCCGAATATAGTAGAAAAGGCCGTTAAGTGACTCGGAGGTAGGGCATATTTTTCCGCATTGAAGATTGTTCCAAATACATCCGCGCCAAGGAGGACATCTATGGGTCCAGGGAGATGGAAAGTTGGGTCAGCTAGGCAGAGATGAGATGTAAGTTTTACGACTTCTGTAGGTAATTGAATCTCAGGATGAGTACCGGCGATGACGTCTACTACCATGGCCTGGGTCTGCATGAGAGGGTGACTTGCCCGAACAGGCTTAAAGGTCACAAGGACCGTGCCGCGGGAATTTACTGCTTGCACATCGCCGATACCTCGTACGGGCGTACATGAACGGTTTATGGGGAGGTTTAAGCGATTGACAGCTAGTTCAGATGTGAGTAAGCATCCCTGGGCACCAGTATCACATAAAGCTCGAGCTTCGACAAAATATCCGCTGCGTGTTTTAATATGTATAAGAGTAGTAGGGAGTAGAACCAACGAGTTTAAAGGATTAAGGGTAGGTTGCGAGAGGTAAGAAGGTGATTGAAGTCCGTCTAGTTATTGTGAGGTGTTTCTGTCTTCAGACCGCGGCCGGATAATATCTTGTGTGGGCGCAGGGGAATATTCTCGACGCGCGGGGGGTGGAGAGCGGTAGCGGCGGTTATCTCGTGTAGGGGTTGACGATCGTCGGGCAGACAAATTTGGCACACGAGGTGAGGGTTGCGGAGACCTGCGGGATGTATTAGAGCGGTAGAAGACGCCCCCGCCCATGCGAGGAGAAGGGGACCGCAAATTACGGGGCTCCATCTCGCGGAATGAGACCGTCGACTGAGCCCGGGGCTCAGGATATGTGGGGGATCGGGGGTCGTTAAAACACAACAAGGTATGATGGGTACTACGACGGCATGTTCCACAACGATAGTCACGTTGGCAATATGCAATAGAATGTTTGTCCAAGCATCTGTAGCACAACTTGGTATCTTTGACGAATGACGCACGGTCACGTGGGGACATATGACAAAATTCAGGGCACTCTCTCAAATAATGTGAGTCACTACTGCATAGGTAGCACAAGCGGTTAGGGCGGGTAGCCGCATTGGCAGAAATCGCAGCCGTATATGCGCGCTTCGTAGTTATAGGGGAACGCGGTCGTGGTCGCATTGTTGATGGCTGCGCATCAACCAGGGAGGTACTTCCGACATTGTCGTGATGACGACACTCGTCTTCCAAAAAAGTCAATAGTTGACTGAAGTCGGGAAGGTCATTGCGATCTCCATATCGGCGCTCAAACCTCGACCTCAGGTCAGCAGGCATTTTAGTTAGACAAATATACACCAACATGTATGACCAGTGAGTCACGGGTAGTTGGAGCCTTTCCAGCCCTCTATATGCCGTAAGCAGTGGGTTGAGGAACGTCGTGCGAAGACCGGTCAATTTAGAATTAAGTTCGGGCAAGGTCAATATCTGAACTATATAGTTATCCGCTAAAATCCGCGTGTTGTGATAACGCCGCTTCAAAAGATCACGCGCCGTCTCATAATTATCAGCTTCTATACGCAAGTGCTGTAGCAGGCGGCGGGGCTCATCCGCCAACGCGCCTAATAAATACTGGAGTTTCACGACAGGGGTTAACAGCGACTGAGAATCTACCACACTATCAAACTGGTCCAAGAAGCTGATCCAAGAATCTGGACGGCCATCAAAACGGGGTATAGGTAAATCAGGCAGCCTACTTTGCATGGGGTCCGACATAGTAGTTCTCTGCCGCGAGGGGGTGCTGCTGGCGCTCGGTTCGCCGGATTCGTGTTTAGGTACAAGCTCGATGTATTTAAGTTTGAGATCATCGACCATGTCTCTTACTATCCGGGTTTGCGAACGTATATATTCATATTCGGCCCCATCTATATTTGGGTCCAAACTACCAAAAAGCTCCGAGCACGCGTTCGTAAATCTGTCGTAATGAGTTCGTAATTCGCTTAATCTCACGCGCAGTTTGTGTTGCGATAAGGATGCCAATACCCCATGTGTATCTTTAATCCAGTCCCCGACAAACCTAACCGTTCCCATGTGGCTTCTAAACTCGGCCGAGTCGGTATATAAAACCGATTGGGCTCTGGGTTCATTTCCAGTGTCGGACATAATTAATAGTACTATTTAATAGGAATATTACTCAAAACTACGTATATAAGGAGCCCAAAGTTGTAAACAAATAACACAATATATTACGTACGTAACAGTAGATGTATCTTACAAGTATTTACAATCTACAATATAGTAATTACGAAAATGCAATAATAACGTAAGGTACCTAAACCGCCTAGTAGCAGGACCGCGCGGCCACGCCGCATCCAACTATCTCGTAAACAAGTTACGTCACAGGTGGCCGTATGCAATATTTTAATTTATAAGGTTTATGTTCGAACCAAGTTATGAATTCTAAATATCAATTGGTGTATAAGTACGTCGATGAGGTAAAAATAGGTGTATTAACTACGAATCTTAGGTACTCGAGTACGGGAGGGAAATTACGTAACGGTGCCGCTAATTATAAGAGGGGAAGCAACCACGCACTGCTACCAAAATGTTAAGGGAATAATTAAAGGGGGGCTGGTCAGTCGTCCTGGTGATAGTAATTTAAGGGCACAATACCGTGATCAGCGTCGAATTGTCTCTGCACGGAACCGCGGCCGCCGGCACTTTCACAGCAGCAAGTCCAGGGTTCACTTTGGTCCAGATCACAAGCGAAATGCACTTTCTCCGGATAATCGTAAACGGGAGACACAAAAGAAATTTAAACGCACGGGAGAACGATTTTCATGTGCTCCGCACCAGTCGTCGGTCAGTACTGAAGAGTCGTAAGTATGTATGAGAGATTAACTATAAGCGGCCGTTTTCGAGCGGTGGGGATTAAATAAGTAAATGAACATTCTTTTTTTTTTCAGGTAAGCTTTTAAAAAGTGTTGTTAACTTGGCGAGGTAACAACAAGAGTGATTGGCGTATTGTCATTAAAAGTAAGTGCTCACGAAAGTTGTATTCATAAACTTTCACACATGTATTTATTTTGACTATACTTTTAATGACTTTTTATACTCGCTTATTATTAAACGGTTTTATTTAGCTTGCCCTGTTTGTTTATTTATTTGGGTCAAATCTTGTAATTGAAATTTGACCCTCTTTCTGTTGACGTATTGATCTGAAATTTGGTACGAATCTTTAGTTTTAGTGACAATACATTGTAATACATTCGGTATCATTGTAAATCCAAGATGGCCGCCGCTACAAAATGGCGAATTACATATTTTACCACTACTTCCTCAATATGGGTATCAAACGAAAGGGCTTGATTAGTAGAATAGAGTTCTGTATGAAAATAAAATGAAAATCCAATATGGCCGCCAATAAAAGGGCAGGTTGATTTTTCTTTTTCTTCAATATGGATATCAAATAAAAGGACTTGATTAAAATAGAATAGACTTCTTTTTAGAAATAAAATGAAAATCCAATATGGCCGCCAACAAAATGGCAGGTTATTTTTTTTTTACATAACCCCTTCAATATAGGTTAGGTATCAAATAGAAGGTCTTGACTAGTAGAATAGAGTGCACTATAAAAATAAATGAAAATCCAATATGGCCGCCAACAAAATGGCAGGTTATTTTTTTTTACATAACCCCTTCAATATAGGTTAGGTATCAAATAGAAGGTCTTGACTAGTAGAATAGAGTGCACTATAAAAATAAATGAAAATCCAATATGGCTGCCAACAAGATGGCGGGTGTTTTTTTTTCATTACTGGAGGGACTTTTAATGGAGGGGCTTGAGTAATGGAATACTGTAATATGCTTTGACAAATTTAAAATCAAAGATGGCCGCCGAAAATACCAGATTTCAATATGAGTATCAAATAAAAGGTCTCGACTAGTAGAATAGATTACACTATGAAAAATAAATGAAAATCCAATATGGCCGTCAACAAGATGGCAGGTGATTTTTTTTCACTACCCCTTCAATATGGGTATCAAATGGAAGGGCTTGAGTAATTGAATACTGCAACTTACCTACTGTACTGCTTTGACAAAAATCATCATAATTATTACCTTTTAGTACATTTTCAATAAAACCGTTTAACTTAAAAGGTTTTTTACTCAATTTTTTAATGAAATAATTGTGTTCACTTGCTTTGTGATGCCACGGATAAATTATACGGCCGAAGAAGAAGCCAATATGCACTTTGTTTATGGTTTCTGCAATGGATATGCGGCGGAAGCAGCGAGGGAGTACCGACGTCGATATCCCAATAAGAACTTGCATAATTTGGATTATTTCGATGATATTCCATTGGAAACACTGCGGACACACGGGATCCAGCATGACGAAGCACTCGCACATTTTGCTGGCCGTTTTAGACAGTATTTGGATGTGCACTTTGCTGGGCGTTGGATTAGACACGCGGCAGTCAAACTCTTGCGTGGCCCGCCATGCAGATCTCCGGACCGAACACCTTTAGACTTTAATGTCTGGGGTACTTTAAAAGAAAAGGCTACTCCAAACCTGTGGCTTCGAGGGAAGACCTACTGCAACGAATTCAGGAAGAAGCCGATGCCATGCGTGCCACTCCTGTCAAACTAAATCGCGAGATACGATTTCGGTTGAATGTTTGTTTAGAAAATAATGGCGGGCACTTTGAAAACAAGTTGTAGTAAATTATTATTTTGGTTTAAATAAAAAATATTGAGTGTTAAATACTGATGAGGAGATCATTTTATTTTATTAGGCCAATATTGTTTATGTAATTAAATGTTTATACTTAATTAGTTTCATTTGTGACTATACCATAACCCGAAAGAATTTAAATAAAGTGAATTAAAATTAAAATGGCTTAAAAACATCGCAAAAATTGTTCTGAAATAAAAAATAAGCACAAAAAATTTTATCTTTCACTGCCAATGAACAAAAATAAATACAAAAAGAAAATTCTTTACCGGGGTTTGAACCCAAGACCATCCACACGCATTCCACCTAGCTAAAGTTTTTAACGAGCTCTCAATTCTGTCATCGATGAAGTTTTATCAGTGACGTTAAAATGACAACAAGTTGACTGTAACTATTGCCTAACTCAAAAGGACCTTTTACAATAGCCACCAATTAAATAATTAATTACTTTGTATGGGATACCAAAAAAAAAATATTTTTCGAATATCATTAAACGGTTTAAGGGATGAGTTTACGTTAATGTTCCAAGCACTATGTCGAAATTAAAGCAATTGTATAAAAACACGTTGTATAAGCATTATGCAACATACGTCGACGCGAGGACGCGGAGGAAATCTTGTTCCATCCGAATTGCTTTATTCATTCCCTATTTTCCCGTTTCCGCGGGAAGCCTCTGAATTCCCGTGATTTATTATGTTACTCCATCATTCACGGGAAATTCCCGTGGTGCAACATGTATAGGTTTGATTACGCTGATGGAGGAGCGAAGCGGAGGGGATGAGATCAGTGAAAAGTGAAAGTTTCCACTGACAAGGAGCTCGGCGGAGTCTTTTATCTGAAAGTCCACTCGGCCATGCACCGCTGCTGTATTGGATATAGATTACTGATTCGGTTCACCATATTCACGACGCAATCCATTGTGCCCAGCGTACCCGCGTTAACCTCCCCAAATTACTCTTTTGGCGCAGAGATAATCCTATTAGCGGGTTATACTGCCACACAAAGTCCGACTACTGGTAGTGAGGGCTAACCACCCCTGATATAGAACACTCGCTCACGGTTCAGGCAATACGCCTCTGGAACGCTCTCCCACTCAACATTAGACAAGCTCAGAGCAAGCTCTCCTTCTGCGTAAGCATCTTTCGGACAATCTCCCTTCCTAACTTTCTTCGAAATATTTTACTTTGGGTACATAATATATATGTATGTAAGTATACCTATCATATAAAGTATTCGTGTAAGTTTATGGTAATTATATAATATATACATTCCTATTAATATCTGACGTTATTGATTTGTGTTTTAATTACTTTGATTCTGTGTAATTTTCATCCTGCATCGACTACATATTTATGTTTAACCCAGTAGTTGACTGGTAGAGAATGCCTTAAGGCATTCAGTCCGCCATTTGTACTTTTTTGTATTGTGCAATAAAGTTTAAATAAATATAGTTAAAATTTCCTTAAACTGGCACTTTACGCTTCTTATGAAGTGGCCAAGTAAGTAAATTTTTTTGGTTCCTTCGCCCTCGTCTTCTTTATTCCTCGGCGGGATTCGAGCCCAAGACCGTCGGCTCAATAGAAAGCGGCATAACCACTGTGCCAATCACGTATTCGAATATTAGAGGTCAAGCGATACTATAAAGACAAAATGAGCTCTCTAAAAGTTTAGAGACACGCCGTTGTCGCAATAAGTCCAGAGGTCGGGATCATTTCTAGACAGACTACTATTACAGCCTCGTTACCTGAGTTTACCCTTCCAAACGAGTGTTTTACTGCCCTTGCCGCACTTAAGTTATTTTTAGTGCGCATTTAGTATAGTGTAGGTTTTAGATTAGGCACGCAATGGTTGGTTGGAATGGAACTTGGAATACTTGAGTTTTTCCATCGAGGCACTAAGTTGGTATCTTTAACGTAACTCGTTCTTATGTAATATGCTATGTTAATTTATCAACACAACACAACGACATTTTAGCAATGTCAAATAAAGTATAAATGTATGTAATAACATATATGTACAATAATAAGGGACGGACATCTCGTACTAGCACATAAATAGTTTTAACTGAATTAAGTATTTAACTAGATAAATCAATGATTTAGATAAATGCGCCTAGAAACTTAATTAGCGCTTGAAAGTGAAGTCAGTTTTGGCAAGGGGGTTTCAGTCCGCGCCGCATGTCAAAAAATATACCTACAAAATTCGGGTCACAATTGTGAGCCGGCCCGCCCATCGTAAAACTCTGGCCTTTCTCAATAGTAGTATTAAGTAGGGCCTGCCTTAAGGTGAAATAGGTAATATTAAGAATCGTAAGCCAAGTCGGACCTGCGCGGCTCGCTCGCTTCGCTCGCTCGTTAGGGTCTCAGTTCAACCTAACACTCCTCCTCGCTCCGCTCGTCGTCGTACCTAACCTAAGCCAAGTCGTTATTTATAAAATGGCGGTTGTAATTGTAACCGGCCTGTGCTGCACCAAGAAGGTTTGCCGCGTTACTAATGTTACCACAATTACATGATAAATATTCGTGATATCGATATATTACTGTATTGAAAGTTCCATCAAATTAGCGCTGGGACGAAACACTAAGAACAACCCAGTTAACACATACAATGTACACAACCAAAATTAACGAGAGACTAACACAATACTGCTGGAACAAAAGGCCATAACATTAAAGCCCTTTCAACGGACATAAGACATTTTTCTAATAATAAATAGCACAGATAAACGAAAGCGGGGGCATGCATCACCCTGACCCTTGTCACCACGTCACTAGTTCCAATTGAATACATACACAAAAGAGTTATTTTCGGATCTTTGTTGCCTGACATGAGCACGAACTGTTCAGGAAAATTGTAAATTTTCTTTTTCTTTATTATTTGCTAACATTTATACAGATAACTATGAAGGGTGAAATACAGGAGACTCTTATATAGGAGAATATTTGAAAAATAGTTCAGCAATAGTTAATAATAGTTCCAATGAAAAAAAACAACTGTTTCAGACGGAGTGAACGGTGTTGAGTTCTAAATTTTAATGTTCGGTGACCTGGAGTAGTTACTACTTAGTTCTTTTAAGTAGGTATACACAAAAAAATCCTATAACTTAGTTCACATTGCTGACTTACGTCAGTTTAAGGATTGTAGGAAAACTAAAGATTGTTCAGATTGTTATTTTTTACTCGACTACATAAAAAAATGGGGGTTAAGTGGATGGAGTTGCGAGCATCGTCTAGTTTGAGTATAATTTTATAAAAGTCGAAGATACTTATTTTACCTGTATTTTTACCTCATTTTAACCAACCATCGATGCAAATCACACTGCCATTATCTGTGAACACCCCGTAATTTTTGTATTAATGTTTAAACAAAAACACGACACGCAATCAGCTTACGCCTCAGACAAACACGCAACCCCCCCTCCAGCCCCCCTTCACCCCCCTAAAGGGAGCAAATAATTCCCAGCACGCTTCCCTCCCGATGTTACCTCCTACCATTATTTATTCATACCAAACACACGTATTTGACGTTTCACTCTCTTGTTACGCCTGCAGAGATGAAAATAATACATTGGCGAGCACTAGGGAAAACGCTTTACAGTGTGACAACCCTAATAATATCCTTGGCCGGAGTTCGCCAAATTGTATGAAAAAAATCCCGTTGGTGTCACTGGTTTATTACAAGTCCTGCGGCAATGCGGCATTAGGGCTGCCCAAAAATCTTTTTTTCGCGGAATTAAAAATATGACCCAGTTTTGTCTTATTGCGGTTTATGGTTTACAGTGGGAACCTTATTAGGGTTGTTTCTCATTGTGGAGCTGGAGTTAATTTGTTGGCTGGAAAGAAAATACTGTGAATATTTAATATTTCTGTGCCTGTTTTAGTAAGATACTTAGCTGAAGTAACTTGTAAAGTAAATTTTCTGACTGTGTTTGTAATTTAAGGCTTTAAGACTTATACAAGCAAATATCTCAAAGGATAATTTACCTCATCGATTAAACATAATACAAGGCAAATTCTCTATACTTTATGGTTACCTATCTGAAACACTATTTTTAAGGTTCTGTACCCAAAGGGTAAAAACGGGACCCTATTACTGAGACTTCGCTGTCAGTCCGTCCGTCCGTCCGTCTGTCACCAGGCTGTATTTCAAGAACGGTGATAGCTAGACAGTGGAAATTTTCACAGATGATGTATTTCTTTTGCCGCTATAACAACAAATATTTAAAATAAAATAAAATAAATATTTAAGGGGGCTCCCATACAACAAACTTACAGATAATAAAAAAAAAGTGTGTGTGTCAGCTCCGACGCACGACTGGAGTTTACTCTTCAGGCCAGGCGCGCACCACGATTTTTTTTTAGTCGCGCGATAATTTTGTCGCAGAAATAAGCGTACTTCTGGGTTTATGAAAATCGTGGTGCGCGCACTCTCATATAAACCCATATCTTGCATTTATGCGACAAAATTATCGCGCGACTAAAATCGTGGTGCGCGCCTGGCCTTAAGAACGATTATAAAATATATACTCAATACGTTTATTGCACATAATGATTAGTAAATAGTTTAAGTATCACATTATGTACCCTGTTGGGTGCTGCAAACAAGAACGAGAAGGTAGGCATTTACATAATATTAATATACGAGTATAATATACAGCAAAATTACAATATTTTACAAGGAAAATTTACTTCCGATTGATTTTTAACAAATTGGAGAGATCATGAGTAGTAACTAAATAAGGAAGCGTGATGTAAAGCGCCCTCGAGCGGCTAGTTTAGTTACTAGAGTCTGCAGTGCTACGGAAAAAAACCGTATCTTACTATGAAATCCATACAAAGATACGACCTTTCTACCGTAGTATCGCAATACTTTTTTTTTTTTATCTATTAATTAAGGAGCTTTGATCATTTTTATGAACATGCCAGCTCCAGCAGGCCTAATACACAACATCATTCATCTAAAAGACAAAGATAAATAAAAACATAAACCGTATAAACTTAAAAATAACATGTACACGAAAACAACTAAATTTGTATACACTATTTACATAAAACAACTGTATACAAATTTAGCCGATTCCGATAAGGGTTCCGCCAATATTGAATTGAACATTACATTCAAGAAAGATCTGGTATTAGACCTAGCCATTTACATTAGACAAAAACAAACGTACAAAATCACCTTCCTTAAAAAAATCCAAAATCTCCTTAACAACAACTCCAAACAGCGTATTGAACTTCTCCTCCCAACTTTCGGTAGAAAACAGAATATCCTTCGTCTTCTCAACCAGCCTTTCAAAAGTAATACGTCTCTTCTTCTTGTCCTTACTTTGTCTTTTATCTTCCATATCAGCCCGCTCAATAGTGACCAATAGACACTCGGACCTCTTCACATCTGTTACTCTTTTTGAATTCCGCGGCTTACGAACCTCTTGTTGTGGCTCGCTCTCTAATCTGTACTGACTTACTGATCGCTGGCCCTCAGCCTGACAGACAGAATCTTCAGACTCTTTAGATTGTAACGGCTTCGACAAAACAGCATCTCTATATGACTTTCCAAAACTTAAGTCATTCTCAAAAACAGATGGCGCATCCTGACTACAAACATCCGTATCCTTTTTTTCCTTATTTTGCATATACAACCAAAAAACCCGTTTATATATACATCCCTCAGCAGACATAATCCTGCGAATTTCTTACTCCTTCACAAAAACCGGGCACGACTTATCTAAGGCCATATGGCTGCCTTTACAATTAATGCATCTAAAAATAGTCGTTTCGCAATTGGCATGCTCCCCGCCGCATTTCGGACAAGTAACTTTAGTAGTAGGACAAAACCTGCTCAGATGACCGAACTTCCAACATATTGAACATTGGGTAACCGGGAAAGTGTACTGATTTACCTTAAATCAGCAACCGTAGGCATAAACATATGGCGGTAAAGAAGTTCCCTTAAAACACAGACGAATAGCATCAGCCTTAACCCAACGCCCATGATGATCCAAACGGTTTAGTCTACATATTGACAAAATGTCTTCAGACCCTTCAATATTCTTTAAAAATTCGTCTTCCTCAACCTCCAACTCAACCTGCCTTATAATTCCATAAGTGCAGCA
Source organism: Apotomis capreana (assembly GCA_947623375.1). Lineage (NCBI taxonomy): Eukaryota > Metazoa > Arthropoda > Insecta > Lepidoptera > Tortricidae > Apotomis > Apotomis capreana. Next base: position 3,673,485 of record OX392514.1, read on the forward strand.
TGCCATATTAGACCAATAAGAACGTCTCGTCTCATTGTTAAACTCCTGAGAAGCCAGAAGCTTCTCCGCATCATCCTTAGAGTTAAACTGTATGCGAACTTTACGTAGACCCATAAACTTGACGGATAAAATTCCTTTTATACCCTTAAATTGCAGCAACTTTGCCAAACCAATCTGTTTCGGTAAATCTTCTTTTGACACTATATAAACTTCAAATAGCTTGTCAGGCACAGGCACACCGTACGGCTCCAGCTGCGTTTTGGCGGTTGCTAAATCCCGCAAGCGTTTAGGTTTCCTGCCTATTGTGATAAAACTATCACTACAACCACAGCTTTCGTCGCTTCGCTCAGACCACAAGCACGCTTCACCGCTATATGCCGCACATCCGACATGGACTCAGCGTCCGATACAATATCCGATTGACTCGGCCCTGCCTTACTATCAAACTCCACTTCAGATAGCCACGACGGAGCTGCCCGCTGCCCACATTCTAAAAGTGACGTATCACTCACGACACCTCGACTTGACTCACTCATCGCAAAAACAGCGAAAAGGACTCTAAAACTGAATTAACTTATAAATAAAATAAAATTTGATAAAATTTTCAACCGTCGCGTCGCCTTTGACAACCAAACGTCAATCCTCGCAATACTTATATTTTTGGAACGTATTTGCAGTGCTAATTTAAAAAGTCGTATCTCAGTATACGATCGGGGTAAAAATACGACTTCTTAATTTAGCAGGTCATGCGTTAAGCGTTATAGACTAAGCTCCCGATATAAAATGACCTTTACAGAGATGTTTATTTGATGAAATGTATTTTATATTTAGTTTAAAATGACAATAAATATATTGGATATGGGTTGCATAACAAATTTTAGTCCGGGTTATGTTTAGTTTAAAATTAAAAATTTTTTTTTTTACATTTCACCGATTTGATTATTAGATAAATTCATAATTAAATAATCTTTAATTTTATTTAATTTCAATTCTACAATCAGACCCTTGCAAAATGCTAGTAGGTATAGATTTACCTGTTTATACCTGGCTACCCAATAGTTGTGACGGGAAAAGAATAGGCAACCTAACGTTTGCATATTCTATGGGCTTCATACTTTCGATTGGTATAGAATTTATCTAATATTAATCAAACCGGTGAAATGTTTAAAACCATTTTTTTTTATTATTAATTAAACATACCCTGGACTAAAATTTGTTAGGCAACCCATATGCAATATAATTATTGACATATTAAATTAAATATAAAATACACTTCATCAAATAAACATCTCGGTGAAGGTTATTTTATATCGGGATCTTAGTCTATAACGCTTAACGCATAACCTGCTAAATTACGAAGTCGTATTTTTACCCCGATCGTATACTGAGATACGACTTTTTAAATTAGCACGGCAGATACGTTCGATTTTACACCCCATATTTTTCATACCCCGGGCTTATATATGAAAATCGATTCTTAAGGAGTAAACTCCAAAAAAAACCGGCCAAGTGCGAGTCGGACTCGCGCACCGAGGGTTCCGTACAAACACTTTCCATCCCTAAGTGGTTAAGTTTGCACCTGGTATGTATAGCGCCCCATATAAATTAGGTGCAAAGTTAGGTATTAAAAAAAAAATTTATGGTTTTCGTAATTATTCCTTTATCTATGCTATAAGACGTTGCTTCGTACCAAATTTCAAGATTCTGAGTTCACGGGAAGCACCCTGTAGGTTTTGATTCCCTTGCAAGTGTCGAAAATTTGCAAATTAGGTGCAAAGTTAGGTATTAAAAAAAAAAATTATGGTTTTCGTAATTATTCCTTTATCTATGCTATAAGACGTTGCTTCGTACCAAATTTCAAGATTCTGAGTTCACGGGAAGCACCCTGTAGGTTTTGATTCCCTTGCAAGTGTCGAAAATTTGCGGCATAAACGGCTGTATCTTTTGATTGCGTTGGCTTAGAAGTTTGATTTTTTCACAGCTTTAAGGGACAGTAGACCTGAGTAATTGATATAAATTTCAGCTTCATACGTCCACGCGTTCCTGAGAAAAAGGGTCTTGACAGACGGACAGACGGACAACAAAGTGATCCTATAAGGGTTCCGTTTTTTCCTTTTGAGGTACGGAACCCTAAAAAACACATGTGTAACGTTTTGCTTAATTTTCATTTGTCCAAAAGGCATTATCCAAAAAAATATTTTTTCAGAATAATTATAAAACTAACCTAACCTAACCTAATGGGTTCTTTAAAACGATGCTTATAAAATCCTGAAAATTCGCGTGTTAAGAAAAACAACTTTCGGTCTAACGAAAATTTGGTGAAACATTATAGATGGGTAACAATTTTTCGGAATAGTGATAGGATACCAAAATCAAGGCGTGTAGCTTGATCAAAGCATATTGCAAGCAAAGCAAACATCTGGCAAAAAGCAAGGAAATACATTATTATGAATTTACGAATATGAATAGAAACGTTTCCTTTTAGTTTATTACATGGGAGGTTTTCCGCTATCCCCATTCCTTTAACGAAAAATAACAATTCATCTTCGACTGTGAGCGGACAACTTAAGATTGGGATTTCAGTATCATAAAATCAGATCGGACTTACATATTTCAGTGGATTGGTTGTTACTGTTGTAAGAATGTTTTTACGTTCGTTTTATGATAATATCGTGGTAAAGATAACCAGAAAGTTTGGTTCAAATTGCGGTTCTGTAAATTAGACTGTTTTAGACGAAACCTTTTTTTTTCATCAACTTACCAGCAATTAACCTCAGTTAAACCTGACAGTAAGTGACTACGGGGTAGAGGATGTAGCTCACTGTGTGGAAAGTTATGTCCACTTAAAAGAAAAAGAAACACTTATTTATTATAATATTTTGTTACTAAACCGGCAGAAGATTATTCGTTTAAATATCTACCGGCACGAGCTTAAAGTGTATCATAATCATAATCCTTTACAATTAGTTCCACTACTTGTCACTAGCATCCTCATTTAAACGTGGTTAACTCGTTAGTATAAAATTAACCTCGTTGGCAGTATAGCCCTCGTGCATTTATGACTAATCTCACGCCTAGCTGGAAGCAAATACGAAACGCTATGCAGTAATTGGATCAACATCATCCGTACCGTTTTAGAAATATGTAATGGCGTCTGGAGCTAATAATTTCCTAGGTTTATCCCGTTTTTGTAGATTGTATCATTTAGTCGACATATCGTTTCTTCTTTTCTACTTTTTACTTTTATCATTAAGGAACAGGATTAAATATCTCTCAGCCGAACAATCATAAACATGAAACATGTAATGCGTTGCCACCTGCGATACAGGTTTTTTTTTTTTATTGACGTCCATCTGTCAATTTTTTTTTAACTTATACCTATATAAAGGTATTCACTATACTAAACATCTGTCAAAAAAATATTAAATTATACATAAAGGTACTAAACATCCATGCACTGAAGATCAAACTTTTTGACGTGACAACGTCTTAAATTAGGTTGCGGCTCGGAGTCACTCATGAAAAAGTGTAACGCCCGCTCACGTCTGTTACGATGTTTTAGTCCCGCTAAAACTCGAGAACGGCTGAACCGATTTGGCTAATTTTAGTATTGGAATATTCGTGGAAGTCAAGGGAAGGTTTAAACGGTGAGAAAATATTGAATAAATGAGTGGAAAGTAATAAAAACGATAATTTTATATTCCCATACAAATACAAACTGTTCGTACTTACCTGTCAAACATATGATGTTTGTTCCGTCGGTTAAAAGACGAGAAAAAGACGTTGTCACGTAAGATCTTATAAATAATGAACGTAAAATCTTCCTTCACCCATAAAACCGACTTTACAGGCAACCATTTTTTTTAAGTTGGCAGCAATGCCTTAGTACAATAACCTTATTTTTTTATTGCAAGTTGTGTGAATGCAGCTGTTTAATGAAGTGATGCTTTTTTGGCGACATTATAACATCGTTTAGCAGTGTTTTCTTGGGCAATAGAGTATAGACTTTTACAGACTTTCATAATTTATGTCTTTTTTAAAGTTAGTAACTACATATATAAATGACAGAAAAAAGTACTGGAGTAGAAAAAAGTAGTTAACCATAAGATGAGCATCTCATGTGGCTATATATGTTTCTTGTAATTTTTGGTTATCATATTTATATTCATAAACATTTTCATTTTTTTTTTTTTTTTTCAATTTAAGAGCTGCGCTCTTGTCGCTGTAGCAATCGCCTGCCGTTTCTTTCTTGGGCCTTCTCCTTCACTTCTTGGTAAGAAATGACTTTAACCGTTTCTTTTATTTGCTCAAAGTTATTTTGTCTTGACTTTCCTCAACCTCGCTTTCCTCGAATTTCCTTCTATGATATTATTGAGGAAAAAGTCACATCTTAGCAGATGCCTTATCATATTTCCTCTTATATTTTCTATTAGTATTAGTGTATATCGTTTCATTAAAAGTAATTTTCTCTGATACCGAAAATTACTTTTTGGTCATGCGAAAACCATGTAGGTGCTATTACCACTATAGCCAGAAGTCTGCGCGATTAGCTCATTAGTAAGTCAGTCCGTATACGTTTCGGTATATTCAACTGATCAGTTGAATATATCGAAACGCCAGTTGATAGAGCACTGTGTTACCATGTTGCTGGTTTAGTTTTAGGTGCTTCTCAAAATACGGCCTACAATATCCACTTTATTCCCGTGTGTCGTAGACATAACGTATGAAACGGGTATACTCACGTGGTATGTACAAATGGAATATCGCGATTCATCGTCATGAGCTACGATCGGTCGTGACAGCGATTTAATGCAAACTCATACGCGATCGTAGCTCATAAAGATTCGATACATGTCGAGCAATATTCGACTTTTACGGCGTGAGTAAACCCGTTTCATGATGTATTTTAAAATGTACTTTTCAGATAGGTACACTGGTACATATAAATATTTTAGTTAAAATATTATCACATTTAGCCTGAACTAATGGCTATTAATATTAAACCCCTCTTTTCTTCGTAAAAATCACAGTATGAGCAAAATTAATGTACCTCGCTGGCATGCGGGCTCAACAAACACGTTTTTTACCTTGTTTAAATTGCGTTGCGAAGCCTTCAGCGATGCGGAGTTCTTTTTATATACTATTTTAATCATTTCTGCCTGCACTGTGATTAAAGTATGTAACTGTGCTTAAAATGTGAGAAAGCTGAGGCGATGAAGTGGGTAATTTTTGCAGAAAAATATAAATTTTCTAATATTTCAGAAAAAAACCGCTTAGTGCCATCTGTTGCTAAAATTTTCTTTGTCCTCTTTTCACGCTAAAACGGCTGGACGGATTTGGACCATACGGAAAAAATACCACAACTAGTTTAATTAACTACTTGAGAAGCAGCCAAATTGTGCTTAGTAGTAACCAAAATTATCCAAATTTGGTTACTAGTAGCCCTCAGTTTATCAGCCCTCCGATTTAGTAACTAGCAGCTAACATTGGGGCTACTGTTAACAAATCTTTTTTGTTTTCATTGCTTGTTCATTACAGGGACAACTGGACATCCAAACATTTTAGGACACTTATTCCTCCACTATAGTAACGCAAAAATACGCGAACAAAGTTGCTTGCACATTCTAGTATCATACATAAAATGTAACTCAATAAATAAAGTTTAACAATTTCTCATCGATTCATAGAACCGTAGCTCGTGCCTAATACTCGTAGGTACATGATGAAATATTGACTAGACGTTTCCAAGCAAACGATAAAAGTACCAACGATACTAAATTCTGAGATTACTGCAAGGAGTATTATCTACTGAAATATAACTGTAGCTGGGTTATAAATCTAGCCGTATATCAGTTTTATGCATCACTTATGACTACATACTTTGCTCGAATATTGCAATGTTGTAAAACCTTTACAGCTGACAGATTTCTTTATCTCCGACTTTTATGATTTGCAGCATAGAATAAAAATGTATTTTATAATCATGCCATTGACAGACGACGCGGTTGGCGCAGTGGTTACTGAGCCGACGGTCCTGGGTTCGAATCCCGGCAAGGGCAAATATTTGTGTGATGGACTCAAATATTTGTGCCTGGGTCATGGATGTTATTTGTATTTAAGTATGTATTTATCTATATAAGTATGTTTATCGTCGTCTAGTGTCCATAACACAAGCCTACTAGAGTTTACTGTGGGACTAGATTGATTTGTGTGAGGTTGTCCAATATTTATTTATTTATTATATTATTTATGCCTATACAATTATGGGCGATTATTAGATTATGTTTCAGGGCTAGCTCTTTTGCAAATATTGACGTAAATCGTGAATGTATTTAAATATAAATGTTTAACATGACTTTCTTTTTCAGGTAAATTTCTAAAAAGGTGTTAACTTGGAGAAGTGATACTCAGATACTCTACAAGATTAATAAAATTGGCATATCTACTATCATAACACGTAAGGAGATAACAGAAATGTACTGACAAACTCATAATATAGATTATAGTAGGTATAAATAAAAACACTACAGGGCTTCGATTCGACTCTGTCTTCTATAATGTCTTCACTGGCATCTTTCAAGTGCATAGTGGAATTGCACCCCAGAAGGTTATTTCCCTTATCTCTTTTTGTTTTGTTTTTATTTTTCAAAAGCTGCATTAGGACTGAACTTTATTAGTAGTTTGTGTAAACTGTAACGCAAAGTTGCGGGCGTAGCAATCAAAGACTCGGTTTCCGAGAAGGTTTTCACGTATAAATGTTTCGTAATGAAACTTCATAAATTAAACTTTCAACGGCCTAAGAAAAGAAAGCCATTAAAGAAACCTTTAATATTTACCAACCATGAAACGCTAATGGTGTCAATCGATTAATCGCCGGAACAGGGTTCGCATTTCCATTGTAGCCAAACTTTTTGTAAGCGCCTTTTCAACGAACGCAACCGAGAGCGAATTTGTTATATCGGGTGTGGTCTGTAACAGAAACAATTAATAAAAACATAGACACGACTAATTAGCAGCATTTGTTTAGCAACATTGAAAGCAACATTTAAAGTAATAGTGTTTAGGATTCTTATTCGGAATAACCTACATTTTCTTCACAAGAAAATGTACAACGATTTGTGAAGACCTGTAGTAAGACATTTATATTAATTTCTCATGGTCTTATTTTCATAATATGTCAAAGGCCCTGTACGATGAAACAGTTTGTGTTCATTCCAATGGTTGACTGGTAGAGAATGCCTTATGGCTTTCAGTTCCCCATTCGTACACGTTTTTGTCCAATGGACTATAAATAAATAATTATAATCACTTTTATATATTATAACTTCTTGGGGAGACCCTAACGAGTATGATCCTAGGGATCTATATACTGCGGCATAATATTTTTTTTAATACAGTTGCTCAAAAAGTGGTACTTTTTGTGGCTGCGTAGCGTGCGAGAAGCTCAATTCCTCGAACTAGTGCTTTTTACTTTTTAGTTCCAAACTATACTTTCGAAGCGCAGTAATTTTATATTAGATTTTTTACTTGGAAATTATGAAATTAAAAACGCTTACGAATACTAGGAGTATTTATTTAAAGTATTCATTAATATATAAATGACGAAAAAATATAAAGAATTTGCATTTTATAGCCTACTCTGTCTTAGGTATCTATGTATGAAATATTTACTTTCTTAAAAATCGTTCTTTGATTTGGCTGAATGATACAAGCATATGCCTAGAAAAAAAAAGTTTAAAAGCAAATCAGCCCGCCCTTTTGAAATAACTTCGAACATTATTTAAACACATTAACGCATATAAATATATAATTTGGTACGAGAAGTTTATAAAAAAATATTGAAAATGAGTGATTCAAACATTGATATGACACCACCAGACATTCGTGCTAGAGCAGCAATTGCCAATGACTGTGTTATTCCAGAAAAATCTAAAAACCAATATAATGCCGTCTATGTAAAATTTATCGAGTGGAAAACCTTACATAACGCAAAGTCTTTTTCAGAGACTGTTTTGATGGCCTATTTTCAAGAGCTGTCTGAAACCTATCGGCCATCAACATTATGGTCAAAATATTCTATGTTGAAAGCTGTTATAAAGTTAAAACATGACATAGATATAAAAACTTACACCAGATTGACTGCTTTCTTAAAAAGGCAAAGTGCAGGATTTCAGAGTAAGAAATCGAAGGTACTAACAGCTGAACAAATTGAGACGTTTATTAATGAAGCTCCAGATCAGCAACATCTAGCTACAAAGGTATAAACTTAAATATAAATCTAATAAAATATGTACACAATTTAAGTAAATTAACTCTAAAAATAAAGTAGGAAGTTAAAAAAAATATAATGAAATAAACAATTGTCTTACAATATATAATAAATATGTAACTTTGTTCATAGGTTGCTCTTATATTTGGAGTCTGTGGCGCATGCAGACGCGAAGAGCTCACAAATGTATCAGTAAAAGATATAGAAACACATGGGGACATACTTCTTGTCAAAATACCAAATACAAAAAATATAATTCCCAGGTCCTTCACTATTGACGGCCCATTTGCAGAAATAGTCAAGAAATATCAGAGTCTGCGGTCTTCTAAGGGCAAAAGTGACCGATTCTTTCAGAATTTTCAAAGAGGAAGGTGCACTGCCCAGGTAATAGGCTTAAACAAGTTTGGGAATATGCCGAGAGATATCGCTCAGTACTTAAATTTGCCTGATGCAAATCTTTACACCGGACATGCATTTAGGAGAACTTCTGCTACATTACTTGCCGACTCAGGAGCTGACATAACAACTTTGAAGAGGCATGGAGGTTGGCGGTCAAGTAATGTAGCAGAAGGATACATAGAAAACTCCATTGATAACAAATTAAAAATTGGAAAACAAATTGCAAAATCAATTAATGTAAAGTCGCAAGAGTCCACAGAATTTTCGTCATCCACATTCCAATCTGGTCTTAATGAACCTGTTAATACTGAACCTCATCCAGGACCGTCACATGCTAACAACACTTTGGTTACACCCAGCCCTGTTAACCAACCAGAACCGTCACGTGCCAACAACACTTGGATTACACATAGCCCCTCTAACTTTGACCCACAGGAATTATCACAACAGCAGGAACCTGAAAATACACCATGCCTGACTAGTCAGACACTTAATTTACATGGAAGAACTCACAACATAACTATGAACAAACTAATTGTACCATTAACTATAATTATTACTGAAAATAAAACATTTCTGATATCAACCTTGTTTTAATACAAATATATATTTTTTTTATTCTCATTTAATCACAAAAGCAAGTAATTCTTCTTAGACCTCATTTGATATAGTTGTCTTTTCGTAATGTTAAACATAATCATCATTTCTTCTAAACATGGTCATCAACGTGGCACTTGAGCAGCAATTGTAGGTACATAGTAATTGACTGGTTGACTTCCTAGGAGCCGCTTTGAGTGAATATTATCCTTCCGCCAATTTGTTAGGGACCTGCAAAATGTTAATAATTTAGTAACATTTATAGATTTCACCAGCTTCTTGTTCAAAAAAATAACCTTAAACATAACTAATAATGTGATTTAATGTTTCTTTTACCTCTAATTATCCTTGATAGTCTTCAAATATTCAAACAATTCATGATATTTTAGTTGTAAACGTGTCCTTGGTCACATGTCGCAGATCACAAATTTGGCACTAAAACTCTTGTTGCATGATCTGTTTCTGTTTGTTGATACTGTAATGTCTTGTACTTCTGTTCTGATAATGTTAAAGGTTCTAATTAATGTCGTTTCAGTATTATAATTATCTGCATTGGGCTGTGGCAAGCTATTCTATTCTATTTTTTTAAAAATGGCAACCGGTCACAGTTAAGCGACCATTACTGCCAATGTCTCGTTGCCAATCGCACTCGGCGACTAGATAGAGGATTGATACCACGTTGTACGTACGGTGAGTTGGTAAAATCGTGCTTTTTGTAAAGTGATAGCGATTTACAAAAAACCACACGGACTATCGGGCCTTGACCCAGGAAGGGCTATGTACGCTTCAAGTTGAATTCTTCAATAGCTATTCACACATTCGTTTGATCACTGCACAATACGCTATCAATACTACACATTGAACGACAAAAACGAATAAATAACGAACAACAAAACCTAAACGCATGCGGCCATCTTAAGTCACGGACCGGAAGTCTCTGTGGCAAGCTAAATATTATCCTTATAAATACTGTCAGTGTCAACTGCCAAGTGTCAATTTAGTTTCTCAACTCGAGGCCGATGGCGCTGATTCCAATAGTATGTTGTCACTGTCAGCGTCATTTGTAAAGTATGGGTTCGTTCAAAAATAACTTCGAAGCAAGCATATTTTATCGCAATGATATATTAATTTATTATTTTTTCGCAATTGCATTAAAAAACGTCGTTTACAACACGTGTGAAATGTCTTTTTACTACTCGTACCGAGTCTTGCCACTCGCTTTCAGCTCGTGGCAAGATACCTCGGTACTAGTGGTAAAAAGACATTCTTTTCACACTAGTTGTAAAATGTACTATAACTTCACTAGTATAAAATAGGCATGTTAACAATTTTTTTAAATGTCTATTGTCAATCGATTCTTTTTTTTAACCGACGTCTAGAGTGCTCTTAATCAGAAATTACCGGTAAAATTTGTTGTATTATCGCCGAAAACGCCCCATACGAATGGTTACTTTTGACGAGTATGTGAGTATGAGAATGACGGATGCTTTGTCATTTTATTCATCACTTGATAAACGCAAGCATTACAGGCCCGTTGAACTTAAACAGGTTTACGGACACATGCAATTTTCAAAATGGTCCTGACCATCTTGAAAATTGCATGCTTAGGCACAGACAAAACTCATACAAAAAAGTTGTAGCTAAAAACGGCACAGGGCATTTTAGGCCTTTATATAACAACTATGAGAAATGTTCGGCTGTGGACGGATTGGCAGTTTTGTGAAAATAAAAGTTACCGTACATAGACGTGGTGTCGCAACCCGACGGTAATTCACGTCTGTCGACGTAGTCCTTGAAAGTGCTATAATACTTTTCCATCCTGCTTAATCTGTAAACAAACATTCAGCTACAGTTAAATCGTATTTTATTTACAAAAAACTTCACCAAAACAAACCCAGAACACGTTCAAACAGGTTTATGCAAAACAGCAATCTGAAAAACCGCTGACTCCAATGTTTATTTTGAATTGTAATATAAATGTTTGGAAGATATTTCCCGTAAATTACATTTACTTTTAAACCGAGGCTAATCTGTTATTTGCGCTGTAAACCTGTTGGTTTAAATTAGCAATTTATCCAACTCTGGGCGACGGAAGGTTCTCGACTTCTCGAGTCGGTTCTTGAATGATATACATGTCAGCTAGTGAAAGAACCAAGTATGTTTCTAAGTGTTTTTAATGTAAGGAAATAAACACCAAATTGCATTTTAGGGTCATCTCGGGAACGCATAAAGGAATCGAATTGAAATTAAAACTATATACTTAAGTCTAAAGTCCCATAAAAATGAGAAAAAAAATCAAACTTCACAGTTGACGTAAAAAAAAGATACGGCCGTTTATGCCGCAAAAACGTATATTTCGACAATTTCCCGTTAACCTAGAACTATGAAATTTCGCAAGTAATACCGTCTTATCTTATATTACAAGTAAGGGGAAAAATCTGAAAACTACGCATTTTTAACGAAGTATAGTTAATATTTTCTATATATAGCAATATGCAGCGCTTTCATAGTTTGGACGGAACCCTCGGTGCGCGGGTTCGACTCACACTTACCTCCTTTTCATTTCATATATACTGCTCAAAAGAAAATACGCCCTATTTAAATTGTACACATTTTCATATACCTACAATCTACTAGGTAACGTTAGTGACATGAGGCCGATACAACCTTCAAACTTTCAAGAAAAGAGCGTACTTTAGTATCCACCTTAAAGGCCGACAACGCACTTGTGACTCCTCTTGTATTGCTGTCTATGGGCGACGGTAATTGCTTTACATCAGGCGATCCGTTTTCTCGTTTGCCCAGCTATAACATAAAAATAAATCTAAAAATATATGGAATAAAGGCCCAGCTATCAGACAATTTATAATTTTTCGAGCTTCAAAATAAGCAACTTGATTTTGACACAAACGACGCCTTGATTGTGACACATACACATTGTTTATTTGAACATAATTAGCCCGACGTGGATATATGATTTTAACGAGGGTTCTAATTAAAACATGCCTGTCAAGAGAATTAATCACTTGAAACTCAATCAAGGGATGAATATATTTTGAGACATTTGTTTCATTAGGCTTTTGAAGGTTTGTTTTAGAACGTTTACCTTATTAGTAGGGCTGCGAGGCTATCTTGCCGCGACTTCGCTTGTCACGCGACTCAGTCTGCCTGTCTTGCTCTGACAGTATTGACATGAAAGTGACAGGTAGTGTTTGTCGCGCGTAAAAGAGTCGCGAGTCAGAGATATGCTAGAAGTGCTGATGAGTTCAATAGTTTTTATTCAATAATGTGATCAGACAAGCCTTTATTATGACACAACAGGACTTCATCGCGTTGAAAAAGGTACTCACTAGCGACTACGTAAACAATTTTATTTGTATAGAGAATAGGTACAGTCCCTTGCGGTTACTTTGTAGAACTACAGTTCTCCATACAAATCGTTTACGCAGTCGCTATCGAGAACGGTCACTGTAAACTCATGGTAAGGATAAGGGTACGGGACAAGTGAGACTAAAATATTAGTTTCTGTCAAAAAAATCATTTTTGTGACAAGCTTTTATAGCTGACTGTACTTTTTTTTTTCAACATTCATCAACTGCCTACTGAGATCTAAAGACTCCAATCTCTGCCACCTTCCGGCTTCATCATCAGACCAGCCCCATAGTACCATATTGTTGTATTTCATCAAAGTTAAAGGTATGCATAATTTCAGCTCAATCGGCTGACTGCCCTCACAATCAGAAACCTCAAAACCATAAGTGACATTTTTGTCAAAATTTAGTTATTACCAGCCACGTATTCAGGAAAAAAAATGTGATATTTCCACCTTTAATTTTTTGGATAGGCCTTATTAGGTCATGATTTAGACAACCACAAGTACATGACATTTTGGGAAAACTGCGTGCTGTTTGAGAAAGAAAAGACATAACTATACATTCATAGGCAGAAAAATGCTAAGTAACCACTTCTGGTTTTTTATATTTTTGTCTTGGACTTGACCCCAAAATTTTTATCATAATTAAGCAGAAACAACACATTTACATTTTTTTTCAAATTTATGATGTAAAAAACACATAAGTTGATAAAAGTGTTGTTTCTCGTTAGGTTAAGAATTTATGAGTCGCAAATGTCGGATACTGAAAAACCACAAGTGGCCAGTTATGTTTTTTCTCCTTAGTATAGTTGTTACTTGTGATTTTACTACTTAGTATCAGTTTCAAAAATGAGTAACTTTTATGGTATATTTCTTAAAATGTGGTTGCTACTTATGCTTTATTAGGTTAGTATAGTCCCCACTCCGACCGCTCAAGAACGACAGCCAGCTCGTCCGGCGCGCGCGGCTGTTTGCTCAGTCGAGCCAGCCAGGTAAGTTTTATACGGAGGTGTTGGCGCGCGCACATGAAAATACGTTATTTACTTTGCGAAGTTACTTAAATATTTCCAAGGGTTGAGCTGCGAATGTGCCGGTAGTAAATAATTGTAAGTATAATCATAGAGTAAGGAATTTGATCTACTCGTATGGTATAATAAATACCAATATTACAATCTTCGCACCTATTCTAGAATGTATTTCTGTTATGTGTATGCGATAATATTTTACGACAGCGTGCATTGCGTCTACGGGAAGGCTGCGTATGCTTGCTTTTTGGCTGTGTGTAGGTACAAGTTTTTTCAATACCCCGTGTCACATCAGGTTACTGTACCAGAAACTTACGAACCCCCTATGGAGTATGAAAGTTCATATGAGTATCTGAAAACTGGTGATTTCAATGCTTTAAAGACTAACTTATGTCCCAGGCCTCAATCATATTTAGGCGACTATGACAAGGAAAATGATATGCCTGACAATTCAGATGACATGACTCCGTCAAAGATAAAGACTACGTTCCATTTTGATGAACCTTTATCAACCTCAGATAACGACTCCGAAAAGATTTCAGAGTTAATGACAGAATCTCAGCTTTATACTTTACAACACAGTATGCCCCTAGCAAGGTCACTCATGGCATCCCAATTGTATACTTCACAAGTTATGATGTCAGTGAATTCAGTTATTGAACCACGCCCAAGTTATTTCCGCTAGTTCTAACACCGACTCACAACCATCTACTTCGCAAACTGCGGATGTACAAAATTTGGGAGTTATTAAATCAGGTAAACTAAAAGAAGCCGCAATGACATTAAAAGAACGGGCACAAAAGAACCAATACTAAAAGATCCAAACACCCGGTAATTTTTACCGAGGACCATAAATGTAAAAAGCGCTGCCCTGAAATTAATATATCAGTACCTGATCAGCAAATTATTAATCAAGTGTTTTGGGACATGACCTCCTCAACGTACAACTTGGGACATAATCAATATTTTTTTTGGTTTAATAAAGTAATTTGATTTTTATGAGCATGCTGATTAAATTTATAAAATAGGTAAGTAAAAAAGTAAGGTAGTAAATAAAAAAAAATAATGACATGATTATAACTTGCATAATAATGTCTAAAAATTACTGATTTGTTTAATTAATAAAGTACTTTGACTATTAATTGTGTTCTTATGATACCTTATTTTAAAAGAAACCATAAATTATACTATATAAATAAAACTTGTGTTTTATTACCCACTTATGCTTTTTCAGTTTCCTGGTTGATCCGGAAAAGCTAGCATATGTGTCCACTTGAGGTTTTTTTTTGTTAGAAACCTAGATGGAAAACGTGCACAAAAAACACAAGAGCGCACTTGTGTTGTTTATTCTTAGTAACACAAGTTTTTCATTATTTATTTTACGAAGCAGAAACAGTTTTTTAAAAATATCTATTTTAAATAAATAGATATCTGAAAAAAAATGCATTCGATAAAAATTCTATAATAGTTTTTTATTAAATTCCTAAAACAGTGACTATGATTTGTGTATTTAATAAAATTTAACACATGCGCAAAGTTTTTTGGATTTATCTCGAAACTGACTTCTTGTCACTTATGGTTTTTCTCATTGTGAGGGCAGTGAAGTAATATGCTTCAAAATTGAGTTACAACATTCCACTCGAATACACAACAACAGATAGGTAGGTACATAGTTACACATATACAATGAGCTGCAGTATTGCAATTCTGCAGCCAGTACATGGTAACTTGAATATAAGCATGTAAAACTCTTGTTAAAGGCACTATAACATGGTCAGAATGCCCACGAATATAATTTAAAATTAATATTTGAACGACCGCGAAGGCACGAGTTCATGAACTTTACAGTGGCGCCCGAGGGACTACGGATCTTCCCCGTTTACATTATAAAGCGTAATTAAACGGAAAAGTTTTTTTTCTTGTTCTTATTTCATGATGACAGGAATAAGGTTGTCTGTTAATACGTGTGTTACGAAGTCATAGACTTGTTTTTATCTTTTCAAATTTTGAAGAATCGACAGAAGTTGAAATGATAATATAGATTCTGTTCAGGGGCCCAATTCGAGAATGCCGTTGGAGATATCTCCAAACGTCAAATCTCCATTAGATAACAGTTATATCGCCATTGAACTGTCATTTAAATGCGATGAACTTAAAAGTGACATATCTCATCTCAATTTTGGAAATACGAAGGCGATAATGATTGTCAAAAATGTTATTCATGTATATAAATTTCTGTTTTGAACGAAACGTAACGGACCAATTTCACGTACTATGCGGTCAATTTAAAGTATGCGCCTGTTATTTATGCCGTCACATACAAAGGAAACGAAAATTTTGCGCGTCCGAATTGACGAAGTTGCGATATCGCCACTTGTCAAGTAGGCACACGTCAAAAGTGACGGATGGCGATGAAAATGAGAGATCTCCATTATATCTCTAAAATAGGTCGAATACCCCCCCAGATCTTTTAATTTTGCAGCAAAAATGTTAGGAAGAATTACTACCTACATTTTAGAAAAGCTTCCAATCTAGATTTCCTATGAATTTGATACTTACAGAACAGATGTTTTAGGTACTCAAATCTAGAAACGAACTTAAAGGGCAATGTCAAATGGATTCTTTAAACATTGTCCCTTTGCCAACAACAAAGAATGTTTTTCTTAAAAATTAAGTCGTAAACTTGACAAAAATGTCAATTAACTTGACGTAACTTGAAAGAAATAATGAAAATTTAATAAAAACGTGGTATTGCGCCGTCAGAGGGAAAAAAGACAAATATTTAACTCCAAAAGGGCCTATTTCCATCAAACTTATTCAACTAAAAGTCGACTTTATGTTAGAGTCCAGAGGTCCAGTTTGGAAGAGAATTTGGGAAGGATTATAATACCTTATAAATACTCCTGAAATACGAAATGGAATGATGCTATTACTAAGAAAGCCTCGTTTCCGTAGATGTTGAATAAATTACAGCTAAGAACGACTTAAAAATGGGTGAGGAAAGAGTTACGTGTTATAAGAGCGAAAAGCTACGCACTGCGTATTAACATGGCGCGTTATCGACGCGCCGCGGAAATGGTGTACCCAACATCAGGCCTATTTCAACGCAGCACTGCGATATGTCTAGTTGAATATCTTTGCTATATCACGACCATATACCAATTCTTACAATTCGAGCCTCAATGAGACGTGTTCTAATAGGCGATGTGGCAAACTATCTTTAAGGTGCAATGCGCACCTGATTTGTCATTCAGTCTTGCTTGAGCTTGACGACTCAAAGTTTTCCTGCAGCTTCCAACACATAATACAAGTTATGAGGAACGGCCATTAAAAAGTAGCTTAACCTACTACGTGGACTGGATCAGCTGGAGACAGAACACTGATCGCTTAAAAAAGGAGTCACGATTCTTGGTAATATGGGGAACGATTACGAAGAGAAAGAGAGATAGAGAGAAAGAAAGATGACCACATTTTATCAGCCCTAAATCTTCGACTGTTGGAGTGCTGGACAAATGCCTCATTTAGTTGTTCTAAAACTACCAATATCCCACGGATTCCCGTGATACCTACCTAATGGGACCAGTTCGTTGGTCCACGCTAATTCTTACTGTACAAACTAAGGCACAGTTAACTATAAGCCCATAGAACTTATTAACATGTTGCAATAAGGTTTATATTCGTTCACAACTGTACAGTTATCAGTGTCTTCGTTTGTACGCGGGGACAACTCAAGGCACTTAAGGACTTCAAGCAATGTAACATTTGTCAGGAACTGAGTCTGGCAACTTTCTGAGCTATGTCGATGACCTACGTTATACAGCGGATCTCCTAAAGATCTCTCAATCTGAAACATTACAAGACAGCTAGTTCAATCTTATACAGGGTGGCCCATTTAGATCTGCATGGCGACGTGACGCACGAGCAGTCGGTTTGCCGTCACTGCGACTGATCGGCTCTCCTGATGATGAATCATGAACCAACACCATGTCATAGAAGTATATAACGGTTTACCTAGATAACGGTTTACTCATGAGTAAACCCGTTTCGTATCGTATGTTTTTTGATATGTCCGTGACTCACGGTAGTTTTCTATGTAAAATTAAGAAACCATTATTGTTACTTTCTTTAGCGCAACAAAATATAACTAGATACCTGCTTCTTTTGTCACCAAACAATAAAAATAGGGCACCAAAGGAAAAAATATTAAAGCAAAATAAACAAGATCCCGGTCCATTGAGGGATAAAGGCAGTACACATGAAAAATATCCCTTTTTAGGCCCGTGACGAGGGGGCAGCCCTAGGGGCTTACACGCAATAAATTACCTTGGACTCTCTGAGACCCTCTTCAAATGTTACATTTTGTTAATGTCTTGATATTCAGCATGTTAATGATACAAGGAAATTATGTTGTCACTTAACTGACGTGAAGTTAGATTACTTCAGTTGGTTTGAAAGGAATCACAGATTGTCTCAATTTTAGCAAAATACTTTATTGATGGGACGATGTGGCTTGAGAACTTCATCATACTTCTCGACGGCATCGGACCGGGAACATCTTTACTACCCTCTGATGATGCTTCATAGTGAGGCGCAGCACGTGTCAACGATAAAGGTTCTGAAGATTTCGGGGTGTTTTTATAATTGTCGAGAACTACATGATGATATTATACGCTTTTTCACACTTTTTGGACTTTTTCACATAAATTATTTTGAAAAACGTATTTGGAGAGATGCTGTTATACAACGTGTCCCAAAATTCAACGATAAGCGGGCACCAGAGGATGGATCTGGTCATGATACCTCGAGAAAAAAAAAGAAAAAAAATATATCTCAATCCCTTTAGAAATTATTAAAAAAAAATGAAATTCTTAAAATATCGACACCCCTAATGGTATTTTTAACGACCATGTCTAGAATTTTTGGAATATTTCAGATATTTTTTTTGTATCGGCAACCTAAGTAGCACTGCTAGCCACCACAGCCCTTAAAAATATCAGAATACACGTAGTTTTAACACAAAAAATATTCAAAATTATTTTTACCCCAAAAATTTTGAATGAATTTTTCTTTTAGTCCACTTTGACTCATCATGGTACATAAAAAAAGTATTGACACTACTATGGCAAGTGTTTTAAAAAGTTGACGCAACTAACCAAGATTTCAAAATGGTAGGATACTCTAGGAAAACTAGCGCCGAAAAAAAAAACAGCTATTATTAAACAAGAACCGACATTTCTTAATGTTGATAGTAATCACTTTTACGTGCTACCACTAACCCGTCCCGAACTCAGACTTGAACTCTGCTAGTGCAGAGACACGCTGAGGCACCCTTTGGGTGGAAAGGCTAGCCTCCAAATGCCGTTCACCAGCCCTCTGCCTATCCGCATCCCATCATCGGCCACAAAAGTGGACTAAAACAAAGACTAGCAAAGCAGGCTAACCTATGCCCACCCAAAGTGCTGTGGCAGCGGGCGCCTTGGCGGGCACCACGCCCTGGGAGCTGGATGCCCAGGGGCTCGCGGCGCACAAGGAGCGGGTGAGAGCAGAGCCCTTAATGAGTTCCCCGCTTCCGAAGAGCTGCGTAAGGAGCGCCGACAGGTGCAGCGCTGGGTGAGGGACCGGTGGAGGAACGACCTGGAGGACTCCCCCTATGAAGCCCGCACCATAGGGGCACTCCTCCCATCGTTCGACCACTGGTTTGAGAGGGTTCATGGGAGCATTGGCATGGGTGTATCGATCATTACCTGCATCGAATCGGCAGGGAAACCAGCCCGGTGTACCGCGAGCGGCGACCCGGATGACACCGCCCAGCGCACCCTAAAGGAGTGCATTCACTGGGTTGGTGAACGCCGTACTATGGTGGGCGCCCTTGGAGTGGGGGATATCTCGCTCGACAGCGTCGTAGTGGTCATACTGAGGAGCGAGAGGACTCGGTACGGGAGCGCGAAGACAGGGCAGATGCGGTCATTGTCTTGGTGTGCACTCTTCGGTACCCATCTCGCCTAGATCAGACTTTGCAAGTTATGGCAAGCACTTGGGGTGGGCATAGGCTAGATTGCTTTGCTAGTCTTTGTTTTAGTTCACTTCGAAAGTGGCCGATGATGGGATGCGGATAAGCAGAGGGCCGGTGACCCGCTCCTGGAGGCTAGCCTTTCCACCCAGAGGGTGCCTCAGCGTGTCTCTGCAGCAGCATAGTTCAAGTTTGAGTTCGGGACGGGTTAGTAGTGGTACGAAAAGTGATTACTATCAACATTAAGAAATGTCGGTTCTTGTTTAAAAATAGCTGTTTTTTTTTTCGGGGCTAGTTTTCCAAGAGTATCCTACCATTTTGGAATCTTGGTTAGTTGCGTCAACTTTTTAAACCACTTGCCATAGTAGTGTCAATACTTTTTTATGCACCATGATGATTGAAAGTGGACTGAAAGAAAAAAACATTAAAAAGAATTGAGGTAAAAATAATCTTGATTATTTTTTGTGTTAAATCTACATGTATTCTGATATTTTTAAAGGCTGCGGTGGATAGCAGTGCTACTTAGGTTGCCGATACAAAAAAAATATCTGAAATATTCCAAAAATTAAAGACATGGTCGTTAAAAATACCATTAGGGGTGTCGATATTTTAAGAATTTAATTTTTTTTAAATAATTTCTAAAGGGATTGAGATATATTTTTTTTCTTTTTTTTTCTCGAGGTATCATGACCAGATCCGTCTTCTGGTGCCCGCTTATCGTTGAATTTTGGGACACGTTGTATATCTTTATGTATCTACAAAATTCAGCTAGCCCTATTTTCCATTCAAAATTACCTAATAATAACACAATGCTGGATAAGCTGGAAATTACTCCACCGACAAGAGCTTAGCTCTTAAATATATGATGATGAATAACACAATGGACCATAATCCAAGTAATCTGGCTTACTACCGTGATTGGATCGTGACGAAACATTTTTACCCCAACAATGCAGGCAATTTTGTGATTACAATCTAATGCAAATAGGTAGGTATAATGGCAGGCTGCTTATCGAATAATTGATCGACTACAAGAAACTTGATTTTACTGCGATTTCACACGTGTAGAAAATGTACTCGTATCGTATTCGCCAAGACGAGACAAGCGAAGCGCAAGGGCACCACCTAATACCTTTTTTCGACGCGCTTCGTTGTTTTTTGAACCATCATCTTTGGTTTGGATAATATTTTTCATCGAAAGACGTGAATTTATTTAGCGTTAAAAGATACCTACGTCACTCTTTGGCCCACATTTCTGCTTCTGGAAATAACCCGGTCAATTTGCTTTTTTATTGGTGTTGGAAAGCCAACGAAACCAAAACTCGATCGTAAAAGTGGGACAAAAATGACGTGAAACTTCCATGTTGTACCCAACCCAAGAAAATTGAAAACTCTCCGTTCGAAGTTGTAGACACCGCATATACCTGGGACAAGCAGTCGAGTTGCGTAGATACCTAACTTAAGAAAGTGGTCACTCATACCATCCACTTCGGATGAGCAGCGTTCAAGTGGATTCGTTAAAATATTTCCATCCAATTTTTTCTAAAACCATATACAATATTTTGAATTATTAGAAGTAAAACAAACCTAAGACTATGATTTGGGGAAATAATCGTTAATGACAAAAGCGTTTGTCTGTAAAAGATATATAATTAGACTCGGAGTTTTAGGAAAACCAAGATAAAAAACTCATGGTGTTGATGACAGTGGACAGTTGTAACTTTAATAAAACAAAGTAAACGCACATGTACTACGAAACAAAAGCCAGTTTATTTAGGCACACACAACACATTCCACACGCAGCAAGCACAGAATAATACAAAGTGTATATTAAAATCTTTCCATACGTAAAAACCCAACAAGTATTATTTTTCTTTTCAATATTGTTTACCATATATTGAATTGCTTAATATACTTCAACTGATCTGATCGCACGCGACAGCACTCGACGACGACTGAAAGAGAACAGGCAGAAAGCTATAATAATTCGTCCAGGAACCGCAAGTGGGCGGAAGCGCTAGTTTACTTCCGGTTCTAGAACATTCTACCGAAATAGAAAGTTCTAGACTTCCAATTATTGACAAACGTACCGCACCATCTAGCGTGGAGTGGCATAAACATATTATAAAATCTATGAGGGCAAGCGAAGCGCTCTCTGGTGACGAATGGATAAATTCGGTTGCTGTCGCGGGCGTGTAGAAAGGCAAGTGTTTAAGCTACTCAATGCCAGAGGGCAACGACGTATGGATCCACGATGGCTCTTAATTTTATGGTACTAAGGTTCATTTTAATTGAGCCTGCGTGCATTGAAACATAACTGTGCTTTGCATACCGAGCCTGAGGTGTTTTCTGTCGGTCACATCTGGCGTCTATGGCATGAGTTCTTGGTTTTTCTACGGAAGCGAGGTGGTGGGCGAGGCACACATTTTTGAATGGTAACAAGGAAGACGTGGTGCTCTGGTCACAATTGTAGGTAACCATTGGCTGAGTCCAGTGCACTGGTTATAAGTCCAGTCAACAGTAAAAGTACGCATAATAACATGGTCATAATGATCTGTACAACGATTGATTCTCTAGATAATGGAGTCCGCGTGAATATCATATCGAACACCTGGCGTGCTTAGCTACTTCTGGTTGCTGTTGGCTATCCGGTCGTGGGTTCAATCCCCTCCTGAATTCTAGTCGATCTTGCAATTATTTTAAGTATTTATAATTTTAATCTCTGTATAACTCATAAAACTTCTGTGTTTCTCCATGTTCTAATTCAAGCTAAGCTAGGTCTGGGAATCGTTATAGCATGGGAACTTACATTTAGGTATATGTATGTATAGGTGGGTACATTAATAATAGATTCAGACTAATCACATAAAATATTAATAACTCCAACGTCGCTCACCCGACACGCCTCTGTCAAATAACCATCACTAAACGTAAGATTTAACTAGATGGCTCCAACTCTTAACTCGTTTAAGCCTCGCCCGAAACTTGTCACTCCCGTCTCTTGGATCCGAAGGGTTACCCTGAAGTTCAAAATTTCAAGTTCCTATCGTGCCGTCCCTTTAGCTCTTGTGTGAAAATGTGCTTGATGGAGCGAGACAACGCCATACGAACGACAAATTTAGAGCCTCGGAACCTTCCAAGACATAATCTAACCAAATTTCAGCTACCCAGTTGAAAACAGCTTAAATTCCATTATGCCACAAAGACGCTTGCGTCGTTTTCGGTTCGTGTCTATTGTTTAATTGAATCCCGTTTAAGTTAAAGCGTTTAGTTTTATGTGGAGTAATTTAAATTGGGATGGATGTTTTTGGGTGACCGATTAATTCGATTTAAAAGGTAAGGGATGTTGATTTGAATGAACACAGTGACGCTTGCAAGAACGTAACTCATGAGGGATGGTGTAGTGAAGTAATAGAACTAGCATTTATAATATAACAGAATAGATGAACATACATACCGGTCAAAATTATAATCCTCCTGTTGCTTCATTGTGGTTGGGTTAGTTGGGTTAGTAGAGTAATAATAAGAAGTGCCTCAAATATAGAACATCAAATTAAGAATTTTCTCGATTCGGAAATAGCCTACTCCAGTTGATTTGATAAATATAAATTTAGAATCACACATAATTATTACAACAACAACCAATCTATCACAACCGCACTATAAATGACATTTGTTTAAAATACCTGTTAGTTCCGATGTTAACTTCGCAGATTATTTACTGGAATGTTATCTTTTCCTTACTGTTTTTTCGTGTAGTAAGCACGTGTACACTTTATTTATGTTCGGATTATTTTAAATATTCGTTTTTCAAAGAAACGTAAACAAACTACCACCAATGACATTTTTGTTGACAAGCCATCATAAAATTGCGAGTGTAAAAAATTAGTTCCAGTGAAATTCCGCAATATGGCGCATCCACATAATGTTTGTGGTCAGGGTTTATAACACAACCAAAAATTTAGTCAAACCGGTAGCAGTGCGGTACCGATTTCATTGCTGGTCTATTAGGGTTGTCACATCTTAATAGTAACCTATTCTATGCATCAGTGAGCACCCGGGTGCTTGGCTTCACCATTGTTCGTTCGTCACACACGCATCGGTCAGTCGTAGTGCCATGCATACAATTGCCACACACACGAGCAATAGGGGATGCGACTGATGTTGAATTATACAAAATAGTGTAGTTATATGAACAAAATTAGCTCAATATGTCATAAGAAAAAAAAATTACAACAACAAAATATTTTTTGAAATTATGTGACTTCAAATGTACGAAAATCTTATGATTTCTTTTTGTACCCGAAAAAAATTTTGAAATTGTTTTGGGAATCTTCATAATTAACAATAATTGTATGACAACCATGAACTTAAACGCAGTTTTTCGCGGTGAAAATGGCAAATTACTTATTTTCTCCATACAAATACTGGTACCCAATTCACAGATGACGTCATATGCAGGTAGGCCTTTTGTATGGAGCATTTTTTTGTATGGAGCATTTTTTTGTCCTCTGTAGGAATGTTGAACTTTGACGGTCATTTCGGACTTTTAGAGCAGTCTAAGTGTAGTTAGTCCCATACAGATCCTAATTTAAAATATAATCGATTGAAAAATTCAAAAAAATTGTCCACATGCCCGTTGCTGGAAGATATCCCTTAAAGGTAGTAAGTTCGCCTTTTTACATATCTAATGTTATTACGTGCTTGTTATTTGCTTTTATGTACGATAAAGTGCTTACTTACATACAATTGAATCGCAATTTACACAAAGTGAATTAAAATATATGTCTGGGGTTGGTTTCAGCCAAATTCAAAAGAAAATATGTTTTTTTCCGTTTATAATATAATAACAATAATTCATTTATTTCAGGCATCAAAGGCCCATAGACAAATACCTTGCAATCTAACATACATATTAAATACTAAATATCTAACATTTAATTATTTAGTTATTATTATAATAACCTAACTTAATCTATTCGGTACGGGGATAATTTGGCGAAAAAGTTACTGAAAAAATCACTTTATTTTATATAATTAATTAGTGTAAACATTACTTTGGAGAATCTTGTACTTCTCTAACAATGTATCAATTACCTATTTATAATATAATCGTATTAGTTTTTAAGTATAATTTACGAAATAATTACAATCCTATAACAACGTTTAAGGGACAAGTTTTCATGTGGTACTACTGAGAGTTGCTACAATAGAGTTGCCACATCTGCATAGTGTCTGCGCAGAGAGCGACCCTGACCTCCCAAATTGCGTGGACATAACGCCCGACGCGAACCCGGAGCTAAAATGGCGGATTTGTCCCGAATGAATTTAATGAAATGTGCCTTTGTACGGGATTTATCATAATTTATTTGAATTACGTATGTTTAATATGAAAAATTATGGCTTTCCTTACAGTAATATTTTAGGTCCGACACGTTTTGTAGTATGCAGTTCTTCTTCAGGAATCTACGCGATGAAAAATCCAATATAATACGGGTATAAAATATTCTCCTTCTTTACATGCATGACTAATAAACTCTGATTTTAATTTCTAAACAGAACCACCAGCAATCATCTCATCCACTCGACCTTAATTGTATCGAAAGTAGATGAGACGTTGAACCGAGAACACATAGGACCAGGTCCAGGGCCCTGATTCCATACAATACATCTCTCTAATATTTCGGAGAGACCTCTAAAGTGGCGATATATTATCTGGTAGATTACCAACCCCATCGCGTTAAGTTTGCGGCTCATTTATGTGCGATGCCATAGTGACGGCCGCGTAGTAACGTGAATTGTTACTTAGTGCAGCTCGAAAAGCTAGCATCGCGTTTTAATGACAGTTGAATAGGATATACCTGAGGTATGAACTGAGACATCGCTTATTTGGTGATATCTCAAAGTGCACTTGAATTAGCACCCGGGCTCGTCTGCTGGTGTTAACTGTTAGTTGAATGCAATTATATTTTTTGGTATCTTTGTATATATATATATCGCAATAAAAGGAGTGGGTTGTTAACCTACAATACTCGTATCAACACTAAATCTTACACTAACAATCAACTAATGGGTCAATGTCAATGTACTAATAATTCAAAGCTTTAAGGTTTCTTCATTTCATACATGAATACGTCCATTTCCTTATGAATTATGGCTATGACTTAAAACTATTCTCAGCTGTTGAAACTGGCAGCTAGTAATTCAGCTGAAATAATAGAATCTATCTGCCAAGATAAAGCAGTAATTTGCATTTAATGTTATAATAAATGGGTGTGCTGAAAGCGTTATACAGAATGATCAATCCAATGAAGTATGGTGAAATCAAAAACTATGACAGATTTAGATAGCGAAATCAGTATTTAGGAACCATGGCGTTGATTTTAGATAAATTAGAAATAGCATTATTTTTTAAACTTATACTCAGTGCATGAAACTGACCCATTTACATTCATTACACAATTTTGCCTTCTCTTTTAATTTAAAAATGAAAACATACAAAAAATCGTATACTTACTGCCTTGTCAAAGAATTAGAAAGTAAGTAGTTATTTAAACCATGAATACAAAGATCAAAGCTTAAAGAAAAATTGAAAAAGGAGCTACCTGGTGGAAGGGACCGGGAATCGAACCCGGTACCCCTGGATTACCGGTCCAGCGCGTTAGCAACTTCGCTACCCTCGCTCCACGTAGACCTGACAAATTTTTCCTTATGCTTTTGTGTGTCGATCTTTGCATTGTTTATTTGAAACCCTTCCACCAGGTAGCTCCTTTTTCAATTTTTCTTTAAGCTTTGATCTTTGTATTCATGGTTTAAATAAAAATTGTGGTGTACCCACATAAAAAAATGAGAAATGATTACATGTTTCATAAAATTGTAAGTAGTTATTGTTAAAATTTAACGCATTTCGCCATTAAACGTTATAGTTGGACTTTTTTTATTTTTTGTGGTTCACTAAATAATTGCAGAATTATTTTTCGCATGTTTAATTTCGCAGATTTTTTTTTCTCTGTTATGACTACATTGTTGTGCATATTTTACTATTGATTAGGTTAGGTTTGATTTATATTAATCCCAAATAGTTGACGGTTTCAGAGAAAAATACTTTCTACGAAATGAAACATGCGAAAAATAATTCTGCAATTATTTAGTGAACCACAAAAAATAAAAAAAGTCCAACTGTAACGTTTAATGGCGAAATGCGTTCAATTTTAACAATAACTACCTACTTAGCGTAGCGTATTTTATCAACATACCTAATCGTAAGTAATGAACAAGGTACGTACTCGTAACTAGGTGACAGCAACTTCCACAGGTGTCCGATTGTATCTGTAAATTTAAAGTCAAAATCCAAGTAAAAGTAAGTAAAAAGAAAACATGCGGTAACATTTGTAAAACCAAAAAAACGCCCCCGTATGTTACCAAACCACACGTCTTTAAATCTCGCCGGTTCTAACATATTGTAACAAAAATGTCACAGCCTCGGCCACGCTTATGAAAACTACACGCGCTAAATCCAAACCCAGTTAATCCTATCCCAATCTTAATAGGAGTATATACGGTTGATATCGAAGTGAGAGTTGCTGCGACTTGATTCGTTTTGGGGTGGCCATGGAAAGGAAGCCTATGTTGTTTGCAACTTAACCTTTAACATTAGTATACATGGTTGATATTGTAGTGGGGGTTTCTGCGTCTTGATTCGTTTTGGGGTGGAAAGGGAAACCTATATTATGTGCAGCTTGTTACGGAGGGACGGCCCGGGCAAGGTCGGACGACGGCACTTCTTTGTTTCATAATATAGCTTTTTCCCTGTGACTTTTCTTTTGAAATCTTAGAGCATTAAACCAGAGTGCTATTGACAGGCCCGTCTGCCAAAAATACAAGACCGTCGGTTATAGCGGTTTTATAAAACTTAGTGTCCGACCGAAGTTTCGGTTTCGGTTTCGACCAGTTTCCGCCTAAAATTCATGTTTCGGGCAAAAAACAGCCGAACATCTTAGCTGTGCCAAAAATTGCAGCACGTAATATACGTCGAATGCTCTCCGGTTTGTTTATGCTCTAAGTTTGAAACACATTTCATTTTTCAAATTAATATAAACCTATAAACCAAAAGTTGAATCGACACTACTGGGGACATTCATTTTTAAAATTTATTGTTGTAATATAATGTAACGTCTCCAAAAGCCGGTAGCTTTTTCGCCCAATTATTTTTATAAAATTTTCACTTTGCCGATTTTTTTTAATCTGTAGTCATAATTTTTAAATGGGTACCGCTTCGTATGTATTCTAATATGTCCGGCACTCACAGTAGCTTTCTATGTAAAAGATCAGGGTAAGTATTATATTCTATACTTTGATTGTGTGATCAGCGTTTTGTTTCCATTTCTTTTTTTATAAGTACGGCATTTTTTTAGGGTCGGAGTTTACCAGGCTTTGAGCAGTTACTCATGGTGAATGTATAATCGCTTACCTATTCAAACTAAACCCGTGTCAGGCTGTTAACGCCCCGGTTGCCATGGCAACCGAACAAACACAGAGCGCCAAGGTGAACGGACGAAAATAGGACGTTAATGACAAAGTTTTGTGGGTAACTGGCAATCAACATACCATAACACTATCAAAACGCATTAACTGTGTATGGAGTCTGTAGAGAGTTACTACCTTTTGAATTGGAGTCTTGTCTGTGGGAATTCGAATACGGGTGTACAATTTTAAAAAGCGGTTTATGAAATACACGAGGAAAAAGCTTTTTAAGTTAGTTGCACCACCCACTATGTATTTGCTTAGACTAAAGTCGGGATGGTAGGAATTGCCGTATGTCATTAAGTTCTAATAATATTTGCTTGAATGCGAAATCTTATGTGAAGGAATGTTGTTATTCTAACGAAACAGGACTTAAAAGAGCGTTTATTTAATTATCTCGACGGTTCACGGTCTTGAAGGGTCAAAGTCCCGTTTAGTGATGTGATAATCGTGTTTTATATCAATATAATGTGTTATACGTCTGGCTTACAAAAATGTAAAGCGACGCCATTACATGGTTTTTTTTTTGTGTCCTATGAAGTGTCCTAAGGATCCTATATTCATATACAGGGCGTCCTAAGACTATAATATGGGACATCAAGGGAAAGTACCTTAAATATCGTAGATAGGATATTTTTCTGAAAGAAGACTATGTTATTTTTAAAAGTTAGTAATTCTGCATTTAAATATTTTCTAAGAATTACTTGTTTCATCTGGGAATCGAACCGACTTAAATGTGAGAAAATAAATCATCCCTATTTTTATGATGCCAATCGAAAGAATTGACCAAAAATAATAATTCTTCCTAAGTAACATTGTATCTTAAAAGAAAAGAACAACGTTTAAGTCAAACTTCAAGAAAATTATTTATTGCTGATGAGTATTACTAACTTTTAAAAATAACCTAAAGTCTACTTTCAGCAAAATATCCTAACGATATTTAAGGTACTTTCCCTTGATGACCCATAGTCTTGGGTCACAATAATAATAACTTCAATCGAGTACAGGATGAAGTCTCTCACGTCAATTCACTAAACACTGGTAAGCAGTTACTACACAACTAATTTGGCCCTTGCTAGTGTGAACAGACCGGACCCCACAAACGGCACCCGTTCACGAGCATGACGCATATCCAATATGTATCCTCTTAAGAATCTTTAGAGTACCTATACCCCAGATAACAAAATGACCGTTATTACTCTAAAGGTCCGTCTTTAGTTTAGTGTAGTTTGACGACGCGGTTGGCTCAGTTTGTAAGCACTTGCCTACTGAGCCGGCGGTCCTGGGTTCGAATCCCGGCCGGGGCAAATATTTGTGTGATGAACTCGAATATTTGTGCTTGGGTCGTGGATATCCATACTTCCATACTATACTATAATACTATATTTACTTATACTATACTATATACTATTGTACTATACTAAATACTATATATATAATATTATACTATACTATAATATTATAAATGCGAAAGTGTGTCTGTCTGTCTGTTACCTCTTTACGCATAAACCGCTGAATCGATTTTGATGAAATTTGGCATGGAGATAGTATAAGATCCGAGGAAGGACATAATAAAAAAAAAAAAAACATTTATTTCTCGACCAACATGGATCAGTTTTGTTAGTAATGAAATTAAATAAGTACTTATAAACTACTGTTAGTAACATATTTAATTATAATTATATATAACAGCTTTGTTTATGTGCATCATACAACAATGGTTTACATAAACACAGTCTAAGCGCTCGGCAATCATCTTCAGGACGCTGTTGGCTGTTGACATAGGATACTTTTCATCCTGGAAATTATCCCTAACAAGATTGAAAAGTGAGTAAGTAATTCATGATGACATTGATGACCCTGTAGGAAATATAATGATTAGACCAAAAGCACAATTGCTCTTACATTTGCTTAGGCGCTTTTAATAATCCCTTTTATTAATTAAGGTGATTTGGTGGATATCTATCGTGTTGTA
This sequence comes from Apotomis capreana, assembly GCA_947623375.1. Lineage (NCBI taxonomy): Eukaryota > Metazoa > Arthropoda > Insecta > Lepidoptera > Tortricidae > Apotomis > Apotomis capreana. The sequence goes on from OX392514.1 coordinate 3,703,656, forward strand.
CGAGGTTGCTTCCATACTTCCAAGTTCCACGCGGACGTAGTCGCGGGCAAAAGCTAGTTATCTATATGTGTATTTATATATTTTGTATATCCTCGTCTAGTACCCATAGTACAAGCTTTGCTTAGTTTTGGGACTAGGGCGATTTGTGTAAGATTGTCCCTTAATATTTAATATATTTAGTTAATTATAGCTTCGCAATAATTGAGTCAGTTTAATACACCAGATTACCGATTGAGACTGACTATTAGATTGACGCTCTTACTAGAATTATAGGGAATCATGGAAGAGTTAACTATACCCCATTATTCTCTACTCCATTCGCAAAATGCCCTAACCGCCATAGTCTCTCTATTGAACAACGCCGTTTTTAAAGCAGGAAAGTTATCAAGAAAATGTTTTTACGGAATTGGTTTAATGGAGGGCGTAGTAAATTAATAACAGTAATTCAAATGAATGTATCGATTTTACTTGATTTTGTGATAGTCTGACAAAAGTTACCGAAACATTTATACGTTTCTGTATCGTTTGTATTTAAACTATTATACTACGAGCTGTAGATAAAGTAGCTGTGGTGTGCAATTTTGTGAAATGGCTGAAATATTATTTATGTTTTTTTTTCATATTATACTATTGATACAAAGATATCTACGCTCAAAGAAAAATTAAAATTAGTTACCTGGGGGACGAGACCGCGAATCGAACCCGGTACCTCTGGATTGCCGGTCAAGTGCGTTAACCACTTCGCTACCCGAACTCCAACCAACGTCTCGAAATTGAAAATGAAAAATTTTGGTCCGCATTAAAAAAAATGGAACATTACATGTTTCGTAATTTATATGTATGTAAAAATATTTGTAAAAAAAAAACAACAAAAAGTTCTGTATAGTTATTGAACCTGCAAACTTTGACATCTGACTCTTTCTCGCGCGAGAAATATAACATTACCTATCTCTTTCTTCTCAGTACTGTGAGAGAATTACAGGCGATCCTTTGTTATGCGACAAGTGTTGCAAAGCGTAGTTATGCTAGACGGGCTGCTTAAAAAGTTCACAAGAGTCGGTTGAAAAATATGCCCTGTAGTCAAGATTAGCCGGATATCCGAACATCCGGAATTCGGAACACTAAAAACTCTTAAAACCTTTTAAATGGGAAATGTAAATAAAACGTACTGAATTTGCAATATAAAATGTAGAAAACAAACATCAATTAATCTTTGCCATGCCATGCCACTAGAACATTTGCACTTGGAAATGAGGATACATCGACCATTATTTTGAAAATAGATATTAAAAATGCTTTTAATAGTCTTGAGAGGGACGCTATTCTCGGGGAAGTTTTGGAGCAGGTGCCGTCGCTCTACCCATTTCTTCACCAATGTTACTCTACAGCCAGCAATTTATTTTATAACGATCAACCTATAAGTTCACAGGTTGGGGCCCAGCAAGGCGATCCTTTGGGGCCTTTAATATTTTGTTTAGCCATGCAGAAAGTTATTTTGTCGCTGGACTCACCGTTAAATGTGTGGTATTTAGATGATGGAACGATTGGAGGGAATCCACAGGTGGTATTACAGGATTTAACAAGGCTAGTTCCAGCTTTGAAGGAGATTGGCTTAGAAATAAACCCCAGCAAATGTGAGCTTTTTTGCTGCAATAATAGTGATGCTAGTGTGTTGTCCGATGTTGAGTTGGTATTACCAGGTGTTTGCCGTCTTGATAAGACAACCTTCAGTTTATTAGGCGCACCTGTTTTTCCGGATGGTGCAAGCTCGGCTCTCGAGGAGAAGAGGTTGGCTTTAGTACGGGCTCAAGAACATTTATCAAATTTATCATCGCACGTCGCACTTGTTTTATTGCGTAACTGTTTTGCGATGCCACGCATGATTTACATTTTAAGAACCTCCCCAACTTGGTTATTTGAGGATGATGTAGAGAGGCTGGATAACGCAATCAAAATGTCACTTGAGTCCATACTGAATATCCATCTCAACGAGTCACAATGGTGTCAGGCTTCTTTGCCAGTCCGCCATGGTGGTCTAGGTATACGCCGATGTCGTGAAGTCGGTTTGGTAGCATTCTTAGCTTCAGCTCATGGGACTCTGGCTCTTGTCACTCGCATATTGCATTTGAATGGTGACAATATCCAGGTACCATTTGTCGCTGAGGCACTCACCAAATGGTCCACTGTGTGTCAAGGTAACGAACGGCCTGATAATGTCGTCAGCCAAAGGGGTTGGGATGACATTTTATGTAGGGAAGTCTACGGTGGGTTACTTGCCGACGCAACAGGCTTTAATTTGGCGCGTTTGAAAGCTGTTGCTAAGCCTGAATCAGGAGCGTGGCTACATACTTTGCCTTCTCCTCAGTTGGGTGCATTGCTGTTGGGTACACAACAGTTGAGGAGAATGGCCACCATGGCCTCAGCTGTCAGAGATGCGCGGGGCGATTTGCAAGGCATCATGCGATCAATGATTTGGTTCGTCGGGCTTTAGTGTCTGCCAATATACCTTGTACCTTGGAGCCTCCTGGGTTGAGTCGAACTGATGGCAAGAGGCCTGATGGTCTCACGTTGGTTCCTTGGCAGAAAGGTCGGTGCCTCTTGTGGGACGCAACTTGTGTGAGTACGTTTGCTCCGTCCCACTTGACTCACACCATTAGAACTGCTGGGGCGGCCGCGGAGTGTGCGGCAAGAGTGAAACACACTAAATACAGTGCCTTGGAGCCAGCGTACGATTTTGTACCTATTGCAGTGGAGACTGGTGGACCTTGGGGCTCGGAGGCCAAGGATTTTATTAAGGAATTGGTCCGCCGGCTTAGGGATAGGGGCTGTGACCCGCGCTCTGGATCGTACCTGGTGCAACAAATTTCGTTGGCCATTCAGCGTGGTAACGCCGCCAGTGTGATGGGTACGTTTGGGCCAGGTACTATTCGGGGCGTGCCTCATTAACGAAATTGACGAAGCCTGTTGTGGATCATATCATTGGTTTGTATTTGACGAAGCCTGTTGCTGATTTGTTGTTGTATCTCACCTGACGAAGCCTGCGATGCGGATCTGAACTTATTGTAATTTTTCCTTTCGTGTGTCTTTTAATAAACCTTAATTAATCTTTACAAGCTATCCTCATCCGACTAAGGGTAAAGAAAATAATAGCCTAATACCTTTACGCGATCCTGAGATAAGGGGGTTGACAGACGGACAAACAGACAATACAAAGTAAGCGTTCCTTTTTTGCCGATTGGGGTAGGTACGGAACCCTAAAAACGTTATGGTTTCTTCTCGTTGTTCAAGTTGGCAGCGTTTAGGTTTATTTAAAGTTGTGTTAACTGAGGAAATAGTACGATAAAACCTACTGCATTTGTTACAGTGCATGTGAATCATCAATCACTTAGACAGTTCCATTTGAAAGTCTCATTTTAAACTGTCACAAGTCACTGACCGTTATTGACGCGTACAAGAATTCGCAGTTTAGCGATTTAAAACTATATTATCATGTCTAACTATGTCTGATCCTAAGGAATTGAAACCGCATGGAATTGGCAGAATTGGGAAGAAATATTGAAGTTACGAGTTCAATTAGGCGTTTCAATAGATTTCAACGTGTTAATGTCCCAAAGCAGTTCGATTAGCAAAAGAAGCGATACTTCGTTATAAACACCTATTTGTCTAAAATCGATATATTGCCATGATAATGTTCAATTAGGAATGTCTCAATGCCTCCTCGAATAAGGGCTCTAAAGTGCATTTGTAACTTTGTATGTAAATCGTCAATCAATGTTCCGACAGTTCCATTTGCACGTCTCATTTTAAACTGTCACTAAGTCACTTAACGTTATTGACGTGTACACGACTTCGCAGTTTAGTAGCAAGTGCCTCATATCGTGTGAGTAGGAAAAGTAAATAACAGTTAAAATGAACAAAGAACATGGAATTGTGAGGAAAATTTAAGTACAAATTTATTAACCAAACAAAGAATGACAAAGAATGACTAATTATATATTAGTCATTCGTTGTCAACGTTCTGTTCCGGGTCGTCTCAGATGTAACATTTGGGTCATTGTCAGATTTAGGTGCGCGTCTTTCCGGTGGACATTTGCAAAATTAAGGATTCCAGGGCCTAATTTTCTGATTAAATGCCTGTGAGAATAAAGAACGTTCCCTCTTCTACACCGTGAAATTTTAGTGGTTGTTTTCCCGCGGCAGGGCGATTTGGTATCGGTAGTACTTTCGAATTATAATAGACAAACTCAAAAAATAAAAACTTGTCTTTAAAAAAAATACAAAAATAATACCCTGAACTCGAACTAGCGAAAAACAATAGTAACGCACTAAAACTGCAAGTAAACGACAGTTCCCGATGTTGTAGGTAAACAGATAAACGAATAAACAAGTAAACACGATTAGGCACAAATAAGTCGTAGCATGTCAGTAATAAGGCGCTCCCGCAGCGAGCAACGCGGATACTCCCCTCTCACTCTCTCAGGGATTCCCAGTAGTAGATTAAGGCGCCGACGCGGCGGGTAGCCGGCTACCCTTCTTTTCAGTTGACCCGTGACAGGCGCAAGCGCATCCACCCTCGTTTTGCGCATGCGGAGTTCACAAATCACCGTAAAATGGATCGACATTACGAATATTAAAATTTAGAGTACGTCGCGATGGTGCAGCTGTACGCTGTACGCCAGGGCTAATTACGACAGACCCGGACCTAACTCCGTTGGACTTTTATTTGTGGTCTGAGCTAAAGCGCCTAGTGTACCAGCGGGAATACGAAACTTGTGATGCGTTAATAGCGGGCATAACGGACGCTTTCGATGTTATTAGACGTGATAGTTACATTAATATCATTGAAAAACAATCAAAGTAAACGTGCCCGATTGTGCATTGAACGTGGCGGATTGCAGTACGAACAATTGCGTTATCGGGAAGTTTTAAGTGTAAATACGGGACGATTAAAAATTAGGTAAGGTAATTTAATAATCATTGTAAATAAGTTGATTCCATTTTTTAAATACGCCTTAAATACGTTTTTGATCATTTCAAACTTGATCTAAACTTGTAATTTTTACTTTTGAAGATCCGTAAACTGCCCGTAAAACGTTAATGACGGTCCTAAGCCCGTAAAAATATGAAGGAAAAATGGAACTACTTTTTAGGTTATTTTGTTTTATTCACTTGAAAGAAGTAGGTACTACTGCAGTGCTACTACTGGTGTTAGGTCATTTTCGAGTTTCGTTCGACACTTTTGCAAATCTGACATTTCTTAACATGAATGAAAAAAAAGATTACACACGGATTGTACGTCCATGGCAAAATCATTTCGTTGCGGGAAAACAACTACTAAAATTTCACGGTGTATAATCCGATGTAATAGCAACATAACCTAGATTCATACAAGCTCTTAACTTTTGACCATCGAAGGGACACATTTTGTTTTTTGAACTGACAATGACCCATTTGCATCCTTCAGGTCTTTGTTTTTGACGACACGGTTGGCGGAGTTTTTGAGCACCTGCCTACTGAGTGTGTGACGTTGTCTGATATTTATTTATTTATTTATATTTATTTGTTTATGGCGGTGATCCACGTGAGGCGGGGTCTCCCTCGTTTTTTTGGCGCCTGAAACAATTTGAGTAGTCGTCAGTCTTACAAGTCAAATAAATTTGCGTAAATGAATTTGTATTACTATTAAAATATAATAAGAATACAAATTGGAATAGTTACAGTGAATTATTATTTTAATACTAATTGGATTACATTTACAATTTGAGGAGATTTTAGGTAAAAACAAAACGCAAAACTTATTAAGCCAGCTTTAATTAAGAAACGTGGCAAAACGTAAACACTCATATTCGGACAGTGCTGCGGCTGACACAAATTTCCAATTAGGAAAACTCCAAATCCCCGAACCTAAAACAACTTAAATCCCATGAAATCCCTTGGAAGATACGACCTTTCAACCACACAGCCAGCCTTGGCAGTAATTAATTTTCAATCCTCACGGCTCATTAAATGTCCATTAATCCTGGTTATACAATTTCTCTTCAAGCTTTATTATAATAACTCAAGTTTCACGCTTACTTTACTAATGAAATAACGATAATCTTGCATTAAACTATGTTCTTTGGATATTTTGGATACACGCAAGGATACGTTTAGTTGGAGCTTAACATTTATGAACTTTTACTATTTTTGTTAGTTTTGAGTACTTACTTCCGCTGGTTCTACAACCCTTTGTGGGTCTTGGCCTACTTCACGATCTTCCTCTAGTTATTCTCTATCCCTTCCACATCTTCCTGAGATCTTCTTACACACAATCACTCCAACGTTTTCTAGGTCTGCCTGTCGGTCTCTTCTGTTGCGGCGTCCACCTTGTCAATATCTATTCTTAGCGGTTCTAGTGTCCGGCATTCTTTCAAGGTGACCCGCCCACCTCAGTCGCTGCGACTTAGAGAACCTGACGATGTTCCCTTGCCCAATGAGTGCATCTAGCTCATGGTTCATGCGTTGACGATATGTGCCGTCACGCTCTCAGTTTTAAGTGTAATATCTATATATTTCCGAACGCAAGGTTTGTCACTTTCAGAATGTCTTGGAATGGGTACAATCAAAGCAAAATTAGTAGCAAACGAGCCGAAGAAGCGCTTATACAGTCTTTATACTGCTAATTTAAGCTGCTCAGCTTTGCGGCATGTTTTGCTACTTCAAATATCAAGTTTAGTCTGTTTTTAAAACTCGAAGGCTGCCTATCTTCGTGTTTTTTATATATTTATAGCCTATCTTTACATACACCCGAAGAATGAAGTAACGATCACAAAGCCTTTCAAAGTTCTTTTCAATTGAATCTTTTATACTGATATTTCTTACAAAACCTTATTTAAAAGTCCACTCTTCCATTACCCGATATAAATAGCGTATAATCCGCCGTTATCTCAAAAATAATGGCTTATTGAGATTGAAGTTAAAGTTCAGTGAACGCTTCTATACCAGAGGCTTAAGGTTTTCCTCGTTCAAATGGGGATTTACACTTGTATTCTTTTGCATAAAATTCTAAAATCGCTTTGTAGTTCAGTTTTCTATGGAGATGACAGAAATCAGAACAACGCGATGTAGGATTTGTATGGGCGCGCAGCGTTAACCGTATAGCGCCATCTGTTGGTGGAGACACACCTTCACGGTCACGTACGTCACACATCATCTGTGATAATTTCAATTGTCCAGCTATCACGATTCATAAGATACAGCCTGGTGTCAGACAGACGGCCGGACAGTGGACAGTGAATACGGAACCCTATATTTTATAATAACGATCGTGAACTAGAAACATAAAGTAACATTCAAGAATGAAGGTAACGAACGTAAAATTGTAAAACCTTCAGTACATGAGATATTTCTATTGGTATAATAGAATATTTTCGACTCCGTGGATTTTAGAGCACTGTATGTTACCAAATTCAATTTTTCAAACGGCCACGTTTCAAAGCAAACCAACTGCTTAAAGCGTCTCGTCGTCCAGGGCAAAGTACCAGATCACGTGGAAGATCACCTATGCAATGGACCGACCAGATCAAATCAGCTGTGGGCGGACCTTTGTATCTATCTATCAGTCACAGACGTCCATTGCTAAACATAGGCCTATCCCCATGACTCGCCACAAAGTGCGATCCCGTGCAGACCACATCCATTGATTCCCCGCTACCCTCACGAGGTCATCCGTCCATCTATTCGGGAGCCAACCCACGCTGCGCTTTACTATACGCAGTCGCCAGTCTACAGACGGCTGCCCCAACGGCCGTCCATTCTCCGGGCTACATGGCCTACCCATTGCCAATTCAACTGTGCAATCCTGTGACCTATGTCGGTTAACTTGGTTTTTCAGCGGATATCCTCATTCTGATTCTATCGCGCATAGATACTCCGAGCATAGCTTTCCATTGCACGTTGCGTGACTTTTAGCCGCCTTATGAGTCCCATTGGGAATTCACAAGTAGCAAAAAAAGCTGCAAAAGCGCTTATACAGCCTTTATTCAGCTTAAATTAGCAGTATAAGAGCTGTATAAGCGCTTCCGTAGCTTGTTTGCTACTTGGACCACGACCACGACCTTTGCATGAGTGCACCAGAATGTCTGTGAACCGCGAGAAATGGTGTAACATCATACAGCGAACAATATCTGCCTCTAATAGCACTAGCAGTTGATCACGACCACTCTGTAAATAATGAAACAATCAAGAAGATCTTTAAAAAAGTCCTAACCCTGCTAATAACTTATATCTAGTTTTGATGGAAACCAATTTGAAAGATTTTCACCCAAAATTAGTATTAAACCCGTAGTCTCTTGAAACCCACATTATTTTTAACTGAATCAGTTAGCATTAATGGAAACGTAATCCTGTCTTCCGTAGAATTCAAATGGGTTTCAGCTGAATTAATTTTATTTGAAGTTGGATTTTGATGGGTTTTGGGTGAATCGCTAATATCTTACATTTTATTGCCTGTCATGAATTTCAAGTTGGAATGATTCTGTCATAGGAATTTATTAGCATTATTATTCATGTTCGTACTATGAATAACTTCTCAAAGTAATGGAGTAAGTACCTAGCTTAAAAGGTAACTAAAACCTACAACACTTTGAACGCTCAGGTGATATTTGAAATCTATTTGTTCCTAAAAGATATGACATCAACATTTCATTCGTTTTTATTTTTCTTAATATTATCCATAATATTTTTTTATTCACGACAAATAGTCTTGTAGGGAAGAGGAGAGCGAGGGGGTGTTGTAACAGAGGTGAATTCAAACGGTGAAGTAAGGACACACTGAGGGGGTTGGCAGGACGCGTGTAAACAGCGTCGTTTTTTTTTTTTTTTTTATATTTATTTGTCAAACATAGGTACAAAGTAGTTGTTACATTAGACAGAAGTTCTCTATGTCTTGCCACTAGGCGTACAAATTTGTGGGTTAAGTATTCGACCCTAATATAAGTTCAAACCAAGGAAATAAATTAAAATTAATACAATGTCAGCAGGTAGAAAATAAAAAAAATATAATAATACTAGAATTTAAAACAATATTAACTAAATTATATAAAACAATTACAAATCAATGTCATTAAGAAAGTCTTGCGTATTATAGTAGCACTTTTCGATCAATAATGATGTTAGTTGTTTTTTAAACTTATCTAAATTCAAGTCCCTGATACTAGGTGGAATTTTATTGTATATTTGGGGTGCCATCCCCAAAATGCTTTTTCGCACTAATGCAGTCTTACAGCGTAACATGTTTTGATATTGCGACCGAGTAGGTAGCTTGCGTGTGTTATTAATTTTATTAAATAAACTAGGATTACACTTAACGAATATTGCTATTTCTAAAATATACAAACAGGGCAATGTCAAAATATTGAGTGACTTGAAATAAGGGCTGCAACTATCCGTTACGTTCAAGCCACACATAGCTCTTATGCACCTTTTTTGTGCTTTAAATGCTATCTCCTTATCTACAGAATTGCCCCAGAATATCAATCCATATCTTAAGGTTGACATTACGAGACCGTGGTAAGCTACCAGTAAGGCATTAGTGTTAATAGTTTTCGAAAGTTTATAAAGAGCAAACGCCGATTTGCTTAACTTTTTACAAATTTCATTAATATGATACTTCCATGTCAATTGGCTGTCTATCCAAAGTCCTAGAAACTTCGTGACTCCTACAGTTTCAATGTGACTTCCCTGATAATTTACATTAAATTCCTTATATTTAATTCGTTGATAAAAATTAATTATGTTCGTTTTTGTCAAATTAATTACTAAGTTATTATTATTCAGCCATATTATCACGTCATTTACTGCATTATTTATGTCATCTTCATAATTACTAAAGTTATCACATTTTATAATTGATGTGCTGTCATCAGCAAACAGAATCATAGGATGACAAACTGCTTTAGGTAAATCATTGATGTACACTAAAAAGAGCAGAGGACCAAGTACACTCCCTTGTGGTACTCCATACTTTACACAACGAGCATCAGACTGAAATGTTTGAGACATCTTACTTGCCTGGCATACTCTAGTGACTTCTGTGTATTGCAAACGGTTGGTGAGATAGGAATCAATGAGTTTTTGGACGTTACCTCGAATTCCGTAACAATCTAGCTTACCTAATAGCGTCCTATGATCTACACAGTCAAAGGCTTTTGTCATGTCTGTAAACACAGCACATATGGGTATTTTTTTGTCAACACTTTCTAATACATTATTAATTAAGTCAAATATAGCCATATTTATATTTATATTTTTTCTAAAACCCTTCTGTTCTTTACATAGCAGTGCCTTTTTATCAAAATATGTATAGAGGCAGTTGTATATATATTTCTCAAAAACCTTAGAGAATATAGAGACAAGAGCTATAGGTCGGTAGTTTTGAGGATTTTCTTTATCACCTTTTTTAAATACAGGTTTTATAATCGATGTTTTTAACTTGTCCGGGTAGATGCCTTCTGTAATGCAGAGATTTATAATATGACATAAATGTTTCGCTATCGTTTCGTTAACGTGTTTAATTACTATAGTGGAAACATTGTCATAACCCACACTTGCTGTGTTCTTTAGCGACTTTATGATTAATATTATTTCAGGCACTGTTGCGGGTGCCATGAACATAGATTTTGAATTATTGTTAATATTGTATTTAGTGCTGTATTTTTTTGGCAGGTTATTCACATATTGTATAAAATGTTCATTAATGGTGTTGGCTATGTCCTTGGGATCTGTTATAATACTTCCATTCGATTTTAGCTGTAAGATCTGTTCTTTTGGATTATTCGCTTTGGTGGAATTGATGATCTGCCAGGTGGCCTTCATTTTATTTTGAGCAACATTAATCATGTGGTTGTTTTGTGCCTTTTTAGTCAATTTAATAATTTTTCTATATTTAGCAAAGTAATTTTTAAATATTTTTTTATTAGCTGCTGTAGGCATACGTCGATATTGCCAGAGAAGTCGTCTTTGGTTTTTACTGCAGACTTTGATGCCTTTTGTTAACCACTTTAATTTTGTATTAGACCTTATTGTCACTAATTTTACTGGAAAGCACAAGTTGTATAGCAAAAGGAAATCCTCTATAAAGTGATTGTAGGCTTTATTAGGATCTTGTGTTCTATATACTTCGGCAAATGATAAGCTTTCTAAATAATGTTTAAACTTTTCTAAATTTTCTTGCGAATAATCTCTTTTTTTTACGCGCCAACAATTGATGTTACAAGTTTTAATGGCTGGAAGTGTTAAAACTTGTGCTGTGTGATCAGACAAACCAAAATCAAGTACCTTACTACTATGGTTATTCTTTAAATTATGTGCAAAGTTGTCAATACATGTTTTGCTAGACAGTCTCGTAGGCTGTCTTATTTCTAAATTCAAATTAAAACTTAAGAGGAAATATTCAAATTGAGATGATATAAAACTTTTTTTCATTATGTCGATGTTAAAGTCACCGCAAATAATGATTTTCTTATTACTATTAATACATATTTTTTTCAAGATCATGTCTAATTTTTCATAAAATATACTTAAATTACTATAACTAGGAGTCCTATACATGCAAACTATCACTATTTTTTGAACTGTTAGTTCAATAGCAAAACACTCAAATATCCCTGCTATTGAATGTCTTGCAACGGCTGGTAATTCCTTAAACTCATATCCTGACTTTACCAGTATACATGCACCGCCATGTTTATTTTCTCGAGTAAAACATGCTGCAAGCCGATAGTTTGGAACTGTCAACAGTTCTTCGTGGCCGGTCATTATAAAATGCTCAGTGACACATATGATATCTACATCGATATTTTGCATTTTTAGGTCATTTATATGAACAACGAGCAGGTCAGTTTTATTTATAAGACCAGCGATATTTTGGTGTAGAACATGGATTGTTTTAGTGACGAAAAAACTCTTGCTTTTCTTCTGCTTCTAGATGTCCTTCTAATTGAGAGTTTACTTTGTAACATTGTTCAATGTGTGTCAGTTTTTGTTTGATTTCTGCAAAAATGTGTTTTATCCCGTTGTTATTTATTTCTCCTGTTATTCTATTAAACATGTCGCTCTCGTATGATAAATTAGAATTTGAGTCCAGAAAATATGCGTGACAATGTGTCATTATGTCTAAGTATAAAAGATTATTGAACGTCTCAACGCGCCAATTATAGACGTTACTATTTCCGGTACATTTATAAGTAGGAGCACAAAATATGTAGTTTGTGTGACCAAGCTTTTCAAAAGTTTTCTTAATATACATGATTAGGTCACAATAGTTCCTGGTTGACTTGAAATCTTCTTCTCCAATAAAGATTATGCAATAGTCCTTTACTGTGAGTTCCTTTGTTTTCAAATCTATATTCTTTAGCATTTCTTTCAGATTACAGCCAGGATACATGTAATGGCAAATGTTCGAATTTGGGAAAGTACTACTGGCAATGCTTAGCATACGGTTCTTTTTATTGCTACTTAATATTATAACATTATTCTTTTCATTATCTTTATTCGTTTTATTTTTAGGATTGTCGTCTTTGCTTGTTTCATGTTTATGTCTGTCACCTTTATCTGGGTGATCCCTTTGTTTACCATTTTTGTTGATTTGTGGCGGAACGTCCACATCACTTGAGGATGAACTATTATTTGTTTCATGCTCGTACCGTAAGCCAGTGTGTTGAACGCCGGTAAGAGGTGTTGACGCAGGTCTATTCCGCATTGGTGTCAGATCTTGAAGAGGCGTGCCAATGTCTGTGCTTTTATTTTTTCTTGCTTTATTTCGTTGCCTTTTTTGCTTCTTGCAGGTTCCAAATAAAGTACTGTTATTTGGCGCTTCTCCAAGTAAAATTTTCTTATATGATGCGATTTGTGTTTGACAAGTGTCAATATTTTTCTTTAAAAGACAGAGTTCGCCATTCAATTTCGAGATTTCCTCATGGGCACTTTGCAGCTGAGTTTTCAAGTCTCCAATTTCCTCTTTGAGCTGTCGTGACTCTGAATCGTCTAGCACTGAAATATTTGGCAAGCTTTGAGATGACTTCCACGTGTCGCTTTGTACAGTATTTGAAATGTTCTCATCAGAAAGATGGAGAGTTCTTTTTTGCCTCCTTATTGTAACATACTGACTTTCCTGGACAACCATACCGTTTAACATGTTTTTTTGTGGCGACTTAACTATATTTCTGTACAGAGACTGATCGCTATACGAAAGTGATTTTTGCGACAATTGCGACATTGCCGTACTAGAGTGTGGAAGAGGTGGTAATTTTTGACTATTTTGTAAACCTTCGTCAAGCCTGGGTTGTGATGATGTTGGGGCTGAATGTTCTGGCAATGGTGTGGGCATCTTTAAAATGTTCTTATTATTGCTGGAGGTCGGCTCATTAGCTCCTTTTATTTTATTTTGGCTTCTTATACATACTCCACATTTCCATTTATTTTTAGATTCAGGTGTCATTAAACGATAAATGTTTTCAGAGAAACCAGCGCAATCAAATTCAATTTTGTTTTTACAACAAGAGCATAATAAAACATCTCCGGCCTGAACTGTTTTTTACATTTATAACAAACTGTAGGTGCTGCCATCTTCCCGCCAGTACTGGAAAGTTTTTTGTTGCATTTTAGTGACATCTTGTATTAAGCGGTCTCCTTAAAATGCTTTCGATTTCTGAACGCATCCGAATTGTTGTGTTGGTACAATATGTTAGACTGTCAGCTGTCAGAATCAGATAATCGTACGCAGGTTGTCAAAAACAGGTGGTATTTACCGCTTATATTGTAATACTTTTTAGAAACAATAGTCTGTTAATTTAAATATTTCAATGTGTGAGTGAATATTTGGAATAACTGTCAGTGATCAGTTTCATTTTTCGTTAAATAATTGATGTGTTCAGCTCACCCGAGTGATGATTATTACTGACTTGTGATGGGTTTGCTTGGCCCAAGTTTTTTCCAAGGATTTTGTGGATTTCAGCGGCTTCCGTTGATATTTTTCGGTAATTATTAGTAGGAGCTTTGTTTACATAGACTTGTTTACTCAACGCACACACGCACACTCCGCTCGTTGCTGACTTTCTAACAGATTTAGCTACCGAGAAATTGACGTTGTTTCAACTCACCTCTGTTTTAATACCCCTCCGTCTCCCCTACTCGTATCATTAATTAAAATAGTAAAATATACTTAATAAATCACAACATTGTTGTCGTTAAAAGAAATATGATTGTGTACCGTAAAGTCGGGTTACATGACCAATTTTTCTTGTATTTTTTTATATACTTCTAGATCATTACGTTTCTATCCTTGATCTGAATGTTTAGTTACGGTTAGGTGCATCTAAAGGATACGTCGGATAAGTAAACGTAAAAAAAAGTTCATAAAAAACCTTCTGTGTATTTTTTTTTTTTTTTTTTTTGGGCCAAAGTTGATCTTAGATGCGGGTAAGTTTAACTTTATACTTATTTTCATACAGAAAGTCCCACTATTAATCTAAACAACATAGAAACCCCACAAACCTCTTTAAGGTAGGCTAGCAAATGAAACGAATCAATTTAAGATGCAATATTTGACATTTATTTCAGCAAAAATCACACAAAAATAACTTTTTCAAGTCTGATATAGAATAAAAGTTGTTAAAATTTTAACAAAACCTTAATTAACAGTCTGTTAATGAGAATCATCATTAGAATTAGTCAACATATAATAATCATCTTTATTAGTAGCAAGAATATGGTAATATTTTACCTTTAAGTAAAAAAAAAGGACAAAATCTCAGTCACAATCAATCAATGGGTATTATTTGTAGCGATCCATTTCAGGGACGGAGAAGCAGCCCTTTTTAATAAATTTTGGGATAGCAATTTTTTGGACTATATTTTTCCAGGTGTACAACTGCTCATATATAATATTAGGCTATCGCCAGTATTCCTTACCCTTCTTCATGCATCTCACAAGGACTGCCGCCTGGTGAAGATGTTACTTGTCCAGGATAGTAGCTTTGCTCCCACTTGACAATGACGTGGTCGCCAGATTCTAAATGTCGAGGAGCGGTGCTTATTGCAGGAGTTTTTGCTACTATACGCGTATTTTTTTTATTATCTCTCAGATTTTGCACTTTTGCCCGCGGGGTAAAGTTCCCCGAAATGGGGGACAATGTTTACTATGATTTTACTAACGAACTTTATGTTTCTAAGAAAAGGCTAAATAAGTTTTTATTGTAAGTGCAGTATTCTCAAAGACATGCTTGATATCAAGATATAGGTATTAGTAAGCTAACTTACCTTATTTCGCTGTTTTAACCAAAAGTTTGCAGACATCATTTATGCACGTACGTCTCACCTCACGCTTGATCGATACTGACACGTTAAAACCTGCGCAAGCAACTTGGAAACGGTACCGCGTCGCGAGTAGGTAGTGCCATCTATGATTTTATAGTGTAACTGTTAAATCCTTTTAATTTTTTGGGACAATCTTTACCCTTAGGGCTAAAGAAACCCGGTTTTACGGTATTTAACATTCTTTATTTTTTTCAGGAAAACACAACCCTTTAAGGGTTGCCAGTACAACGGCGTTCCACGCCAGAATAGTCACGTAAGTAAACCTCTCAAATTAGAACAATTTCAACTAAACGCACAGCCCTATCATATTCCGCTTTGCCGTTGGTAAACAGAATTACGCCTGAAATTTCATACAAATGTAATTTGTCGAACGGCAAATGTAAGTTGGGAACCGCCTCCATTTCAGCGAGGCATACAATTATTTTATTCTTTTATCTTTATTTGCTCGACGGTTTTAGGGCTTTAGGGGTCCTTTGTAACTAAGTGAGAATCTAGTAATTGCCGTTTTTCTTAGATTAGACCTACGAGTGAAACTGCAGTCATTTAGATAATAGAGGCTCACTACGCGCCGTCCACCGCGATAATACCCTACGCACCGGAGCGTACAACGGTGCTTGGCTCCGCCTTTCGCTTTTGATCGCATGGCGCACGCGTCTCTTCTATTGAAAATAATTTTCCATGGAGAGGGGTCATGATTTCAGGAAAAATCTCAATAGCGTGATGCAGGATCGTCATTTGTTTTGTATGGGCGCGCGGCGCCATGCCAGTCTGGCGCCATTTGTTGGTCATTTCCTTTGTCCTCGCATCACGCCGAAACGACTGGACGGATTTTAACCAATTTTGGTACAGGGATAGCTGCACATCCAAAGATGGTTATAGGATACTTTTTACCCGTATACGGTAAAAAACAATACGCGGAAGAAGTTGCGGGCACCTAGTTATTTATAAAATTATGATTGCAAAAGAAGTTGCAGCAATATCGTCTGCGTATTTTTTTTCACTGCCGTATCGGATAAACTTGTACCATTTTTGGATTCTCACACATTACAACTTAAAGTAGTAGGCCACGTAGCATACAGGTTGTATAACAGCTTATACAACCCTAATACGACTTATTTCAGCTGTGTAAGGCCTGTATAAGTTCTAGATTATACCTACAGCAAAGTGTGTTACTTAGGATACTTCACTTATTTTTTTTTATCTACTAATTAAGGAGCTTTGATCATTTTTATGAACATGCCAGCTCCAGCAGGCCTAATACACAACATAATTCAACTAAAATAAATAGATAGATAAAAACATAAACCGTAACTTCACTTTATGATTTGTAATATAATTCTGGCGCCACTATCTACGCACTGGTCACTGTCCAGTATGAGTTAGTTAGTACCAATTTCCGCCACATGTCCCTATTTAAAGCAAGAATATCTCAGCTCTGCAATGGAATTCAGCTTGGTGCCCATAATAAAAAATCAAGTATATATTCAAATATCTATCTTATGATTCAACTCTCATTTCTGTTGGTTCTTGGTCCAATTTGCCCATTATCCTTTTGACAGTAATAGTACATTACATATCTAGGGCTGAGTATTACTGTGCAGGATTTTTGCCATAAATATGCGATCTAGGGCTTCACGAATTACTGCCCGTGGTTTGTCTAAAGTGTTACGTCTTGCCAGGAAGTGAAATTTCCTCACACACAAGTAAATCACACTCACTGCCTATTAGGGTAACGTAATATAATTATATTTTTTTCTTCTCCAGAACTTTTTTCTGCCATTTATATAGTTACTAACTCTAATATAAAAACATAAATTATGAGTCTGTAAAAGTCTAGGAATCTACTGCCCAAAAAAACACTGCTAAACGATGTTATAATGTCGCCAAAAAAGCACCACTTAGTACCACATATTACAAGATAAACAGCTGCATTCACACAATTTGCAATTTAAAAAAAACTTATTGTACTAAGGCATTGATGCCAACTTAAAAAAAAAAAGTTTTATGTATAAGTTCATATTATTTTTTTGACAGATGTTTAGTATAGTGAACCTTTATGTAGCCCATGCCACTCGCGTTTTTTGCCCCCTCTTATACAACGGTTGCATAAAATACTATTTCATTATAACATGGCATTCGAGCGTGAAGAATTCTCCAATTACTTTATGAAAAAATATAAATATTTTTTAGTCTTATAACAGTAGTAACCGAACCCGTATCATCACATAATTGTCCGTAAAACAAAACCTCATCTCAAATTCCATATTTTACCTGCTCATTTACACAAAACCGTGTTTTTTTCCTTATCGTCTAATCTTCCTTTGAACGTAAGATCTGTAACGTATTTTATATTTTATGCAAGATGAAAATGTGACGAAAAAAATATCGTCTTGAATTTTTCTGTGTGAAATTTTCTACGTGCTTCTAGGTCGGAAACTTCTAGGTGTGTGTATCATTTCTTTTCTAGGCATAAGCACGTTCTATATCTAATGTAAAATGGTAAAAGGAGACATTCGTATTGAAGACATTTTGTGAAATAGGAAAAATAACATGGTACCTAGGTACTTACATCGTATAATTTATCATTTTATCCTATATTTTGATTTGTTAAGTTTTGACGACACGTTTGGTGCAGTTTTTAGAGCACCTGCCTCTGCCTACTGAGCCG
The DNA here is from genome assembly GCA_947623375.1 of Apotomis capreana. Lineage (NCBI taxonomy): Eukaryota > Metazoa > Arthropoda > Insecta > Lepidoptera > Tortricidae > Apotomis > Apotomis capreana. Next base: position 3,721,678 of record OX392514.1, read on the forward strand.
GCGGTCCCGGTTTCGAATCCCGGCCAGGGCAAATATTTGTGTTATGAACTCGAATATTTGTGCTTGGGTCATGGTTTTTCTACGTATTTAAGTATATATTTGTCTATATAAGTATGTATATCGTCGTCTAATACCCATAACACGAGCCTTCTTAAGCTTAATTTGGGACTAGATCAATTTGTGCGACGTTATTATTTATTATTAAAAAATGTATATATAATTATGTACACTTAGGTATGCAGTGGCGGATTATCCCTAAGGCAAAGTAGGCACGTGCCTAGGGGCGCAAGGCCGTTAATGGGCGCAAAGGGCCGCAAAGGGGCGCAAAAGGCCGCAAAGGAGCGCCGATGAGGTTTTTGCCTAGGGCGCCCTCGACCCTTAGGTTATAGCGGGCTAGTTTTCCGCAACTCGACGTCTTACAATGCGCCTATTTTGCGTGAACTCGACCCTTAATCCGCCACTGTAGGTATGGTTTTAAATAATATTGTACTATAAAATGCATGTGAGCATTATGTGTAGGTAATAAATGTGATTATATTTTGTTGTAAGTAAGGTCTTTGAAAGGTTTTAAGGAAGGGCCAATTCAAGTCCTCATACTACTTAAAAAAAAAAATAACAAAAAGACCTGTTAATTTTTAGAAATAATACGTTGCGTAGGTATGCAAAAGTATTTAAAATTTTCCTTGCAAGGTTTGATCCGAACACACAAACAAACATTGCAAGTTAGATCCGTGGGGTCCCAGTGCCCAAAATCTCCTAAATGACCTCAGTAAAAGGCTCATTGAGTCCACTGGTGACCGAAGAGCTGGCAGCTTCCTCGCACAACGCATCAGTATCGCGATTCAGCGGGGAAATGCTGCCAGCGTCTTCGGGACCATACCCCGGGGGGGGGGGGGGGGCACAGTATTGTAGATAAATTTTAGCTTAATTTAATTTATTTTAGACTTTAGTTCTTTAGTTTTATCTTTTTAGTTTTAATTTTAATTTTATTGTCCTTTTATATTTTCTTGTCCCATTAAAATACCGATAAAACCTTATATATAAAGGATAAATGAGAAGCCATCATTTTATGCGATCCAAGTGGGACTCGAATCCACGACCTCTGTTTAACCGGAACATTACTCTTAAGAAATAAGACGGTGCCCCCAACTTCGTGCGCGTAATTTTTTTTATGCCCAGCTATCCCTGTAACGAAATTGGTATATTTTTTTTGTCCAGCAGAGGACAGAGAAACTTATGCCCGACAAATGACGATCCTGAATCACGGTATTGAGATTTTTCCTGAAATCATCTCTCGAAAGAAAACCGATGTTAATTACAAATCTAGAATAAAATACTTAGTCTACATGTGGTATCACCACAAAAATACGTAGGACCAACATTAACTCTGTACAATATTCATTAAGAGGCCTTATTCCTTTTAAAATTTATTTTTTTCATATTATGGCAAATATATTGATAATTTCCAGCAACTTTTTGAAGTGAATATCACTTTTCCCCGAGTTCTAGGTAGTAACATAGCTATTTCATGCTTTCATTGCATGCAGTCGAAAATAAGGTGAAAAAACTAATTTTCCTCGTGAATTTTGTCAATTACGAGTAGTTTTTGAAACAAAAATTATCAATGAAAACATCAAACTGTAGGTTTCAAATATATACCAATAAATCCCAATAGCCCTGTTCTAGGTAGTAACATAAATAATATGTTAAGAAACATGTTTGATCACAGAGAAAAATGTCTAAAACAATCAGCATTTTAAAAGGAATAAGGCCTCTTAAAAGCTTGTAAAATAATAAGAACCGATAAATTTACTTGCATGGAATCATAGAAGCAAAATCTCTTTATTTCAGCTTCTTATTCTTTATCAAAAACTCCGTTCCCATACCTATTGTAATAGATAAAGGCATTATGACTAAGTCCTTCTTCAAAAATGTCTGTCGCGATAAACCGTCAAACGACGCGTTACGTTGCCGTGGGAGGGGACATGGTTTTCAGACCGAATGACGTAATAGCATTTTATAACCAACTTTTATTTTACGTCAAATGAATAAGTTGGTTGGTTGCAGAATTTTATAACGTAATGAAAACAGCTATAAAAGTATTATTATCACCAATACAATGCAAAATTATAGATATACACATACCTACATAAATACATAAACATACATATATAAATACAAACATTTACAGACTAGCTAAGGAACACTACATAGTCAGAGTCAAACGAACGAAAGCAGTTTCATAAATCACACATACAATTAATCGAGAGATAAGTAGTATTCTTTTATTTTATTTTTAAAGATCGCTGGAGATTTAGCATTCCGCAATTGTACTGAAATCAAGTTCCATAAAATATGGCTTTAAAAGTAAAGGAATTCATCGTCCAAACAATTATGTTATATAAACTTACGGTTATCATTCCGATCTTGTAATACAAATACTTTACAGGTTGTAATCGTTAAGTGTGACATCAATTATTCCGAAATTACTTGAGACATCGAAAAAATGATACTGTTAAGGGCATAACGTTTTGATGAAATATCATACAATTGTTTCACTTTATCACATCATAAATACCTTTGCTTTTGTTACTTTGATCAGCCGATTCCCAGCTGGCTACCCTAAAGATCTCCTCAACCAACCCCTGAAAATGCCCTCAGCCAACGGTCTCCTACGATCTTAATTATCAACCCACTGTGTTGGGATTTTTCTATCTCAATTAAGTCATCCAATGCCGTTATCTTTGTAAGGGTAATCCCAGGACCCTAGCATCAACAGCTCTAGTCCCAACGGCTATCAATTCTACTACCAATTTGACCCGCCCATTACCAATTTAAGACTTGCAAAATCTTGCTGACACTTAATTCCCTAAGCTCTGTCGACTACCCATTTAGGAAGATCGCTCAGTCATACAACTGTTTATTTATGCGGTGCTACCCTATACGCCCTCTACCCGTTTCCCTGGCGTATCATACAGTATGTCCCCGCCCTCAGGACGTTATCCAGTACATATTTACGACCTGGCAATGTGGTTTTACGACCCGCATATTTGTACGCCATAAAGTACTTTTCTAACGCCACGTCGCTTATTCGCTAACAATACACAGCTTAAATGTGTTTGTAGTTTATATCGTGGATTCTGTTTTCAATTGGTGTTAGTGATTTCTTTGCCAAGCACACTAGAATTTTCTTAATTAATCGTATTTTTTTCTGGTCATCTTATTTTTATTTGTCAGATTGTGTACCTATTAATTTTGCACTTGCTGACTCACTGCCTATTTCTGAGCTTTTATTATGTACAGATGAACGTTCACAACAGCACCTGTAGACATAATATGTGCGGTACATGAGCTGCCAGAATGCGATTCACGTTTCATACATGTCTCCCTCGCTCTTACGTGATCAAGATCAGTTTTCACCCAAACCCGAATCGCAATCTGAAATCGGTAAATATTTGTGTGATTTCAGATTGCGATTCGGGTTTCGGCTGGGATTCGAACCCCCCATCGCCGGCAGGTGCACTACAAAAAGCGCCAACCGCGTCGACAAGTGAATAAAGTCGAGCAAGGTGACCCGTAAACGTATTTTTCTACTCCAGTACTTTTTTCTGTCATTTATATAGTTACGAACTCTAATATAAAGACATAAATTATGAAAGTTTGTAAAAGTCTATACTCTACTGCCCAAAAACACACTGCTAACCGATGTTATAATGTCGCCAAAAAAGCATCACTTAGTACCACAGATTACAAGATGAACAGCTGCAAAAACTTAAACTACTAAAACTTATTGTACTAAGGCATTGCTGCCAAATTAAAAAAAAAGCTTTATCTTCAGTGCATGGATGTTTAGTATAGTGAACGTATACCTTTATGTATAAGTTTATTTTTTTTGACAGACGTTTAGCATGGTGATCGTATACCTTTATGTATAAGTTTATATTTTTTTGACAGATGGATGTCAATAAAAAAAAAGTTTATCAGAGACAATTTTTCTTTTTAATTTTGTTGATTCCGAGCGGGAACATGTAATTATTTTCTTTGTTGTTTATTTGAATTTTATTTATGAAATGTCGAGTCGTAGAAAAAGTAATGTATGCAACGTTGTATAAGTAGGTCAAAAAACGCTCGTGGCATCTTTCTTACGATGTTCGCTACGCTCACATCGTAACCCATGCCACTCGCGTTTTTTGCCCCCTCTTATACAACGGTTGCATAAAATACTATTATGGGCAGACATTTTGGAAGAAGGATTTTTAGTCGTAATGCCTTTACCGCATCGTAATGCGGTTCCACCCCATACAGGCTCCTACTTCCCAGTCCATTGGCATATTACGCGTGGTGTCATTGCCCTGGAAAGGTTCGCAGTACGTAATTTACGATCTGCCAATGCGTTTTACGACCTTCAATTTGTACGTCATAAGCGAGGGTTCAATATTGGCATAAATGCGACTCGGGATGATACGGTGTCATTTAACGCTAATGTTGATATTTCTCGTGTTATTCTTTGTAAAAGCTGTTCTGAATATAACAGAATATTAATAATATTGTACTTCGAAACACAATACGGTATTTAACTATTTATTGAAACCACTATACATACATTCAAGAATACGTGGAACAATAATAAACTACTACTACTAACTTTTGGACATTATACTATTTTTAATAAATAAATAAATAAAAATAAGATGTGTTTTGACTACTGAATTTTTATGACGTCATAAGTTAGTATCTTCATAGAAACTTTATACTAACAGATCGTTACTGACATTTCATAAAGAGTAGCTGATTTGAGTTGTCATCAAAACAGTATTATGTTTTTCGAAATTACTTTTTAATGTGGGTAAATTAACACCACGTTTTTTATTATTGCTATGTAGATACAATTATCACCACGGAAAAAACATTGAATTGCGCTCATACAAGGACCACACCGGTACTCGAACCCGGTATCTGGAGGCACGGCAGTGCCCCCGCCAAGTCGAACAAACGAGATTGTCAGCAAGCCGTACCATACTTTTATTGAAGTTATTCAGACCATTTTCAATCTTTAGATAGCCGGTCCAACGTCTTTGAACTATAACACAACACACTACAAAGGTTTACCATTTTTATTAACGATGGCATACTTAATTGATCATACTAATCAACTAATAAAGTATTTCCGTCTGATTTTCCCTTTCAGTAGATCACGAACGCGTGAATAATGTCAAAAGAATGACTTTCATTTTTAGAAGAATCAACTCCTTTACGCTTCATTGGTAATATTGGCAGCATTTTTTCCGTAATGGCTTTTTGACAAATTATGTAATTTGTAGGACAAATTGAACGAAGAATCGAAATAAATCGAAAATAGGCAAAATAATTACAATAATATGTAAAAAAAAACGGGAGGCCGGATATTGATACGAAGCCGATAAGCCCTAAGGCATGGTATGTATGTATAGTGTAGTAAAAAAAAAACCGCTCAAAAAAAAATTCAACTGTTTAGCCTGTTTATGAACACAGGTGCCTAAAATTCCTGCCTGCTGCCTAGACCTTCAATTTTGTGCTTATGAAATTCCTTTACAGTTCTCTCGACTTGTTCCGTCCGAAACTTGATATGTGCAATGAAACGTTAATGACAATATTTCATTGCATGTTTAAGTACAATATTTTTTTGCTTAGTACATAAATAACCAACCCCTTGGGATTAAAATCCTTACAGTACCTAACTTATTTTTGTACACTATAACAAAATGGAATAAAAATTTACGACCAAGTACTTACGTCATACATTCTAATGAAAACATCAAAAACCTGTCTTTCGCTACTTTTTTTGCGCGCACCTCCACCAAATATGGGGGTGGAGGTTCAGGGCAACACATAACTTGTTAATTTAGATCATAGTTAAGACCGAAATACAAAAATGTTTGATTGGTAATGACTTGCAGAGTAATTACATAATATTTTATTATATCGTTCACCTGACAGTGACAGATTCTTCATTTGGACCAAAATCGTAAATACTTCTTTATAACTGGCCTCCTTACAGTATATCAGTTACTAAGGAAGCCTTCGCACTTTTTGCCATGCAAAAGATTGTCTGCAGATTCAGCTAACACTAATACTTTATTGTTAGCCTCTAGGAATAGCTATTAAAAATCCAAAGCCCAACTAAAAATTGCTAAAAATGGAGGCCCGAAGGACACTACATCTAGCTTCTTTATTATTTGGAATCGTTAACAGCAAGCAGCCGTCGTACCTATTCGAAAAGTTAACATTTTCCTCAAAGCATGTAAGACAAGCCCCCCGCCTCATCTGCCCGAGACATAGATCGGCTAGATTTCGTGGCAGCTTCCGGTACGCTGCCACGCGGTGCTGGAATAATATTCCGCCACCCATAAGAAATTCCCCGTCATTATACACCTTCAAATACAGGTTAAGGCTCCACTTACAACAGGAGCAAATTTCTTCTATCTAGCCGATTTTGTCTTCAATTTGTAATAAATAATTAAAATATAATTGAAACAGTACATGATAAATACGATATATATATTTCTTTCTTGTTTGACTCCCGCTTACAAAAGTTGTAACGTTGTAAGACTGACACTGCATTTTGTATATTTTGTAAATGGTTTGTTTAGTTTAAGTTAAGTATATGTTTTGTTTATGTCCTCATGGACCCACTGAAAATCAGCGTCGTTGCACTATGTGCTCCGATATATGCTGAGTGGGATCCTTTTTTGAAATGCACTCACCTCTTTCTTTCTTTAGGTAGATTTAAGTGAAAATTTGTACACGATGTGGCATGTGTGATTTCAAAATAAACATTCTTTCTTTCTTTCTTCTTTCTAAAGCGTCATAAAGAAACTATAAGTGGGTGAGGAACTCCAGTACTGAACTTCCCGACAGTTTTAACAGCCCCGTTTTTATAACGGCTTTAATTACTGGGCTTGATCTCCAAGTTCTCGTATCTTCTGAAGAATAGATTGGTTGGAACTTAGTTTTCAAGAGTTCCTTTGTTCATTTATAATTTTATGCAAAAACTTGGGAATTTTCAAGTTTTTTAATCGGAAGTGTCTAATTTAAGTATGATTACTTTAGAAAGGTGGTGAGATGATCAAACGGGGAAAGTTCTGTTAGGCGGGTATCACACTGCCGTCGTCCGCTGCGGAGTGCGGACGGTAATAGAATATAATATCGTCCGCACGGAGATGCGGAGTCAGTGTGTTGTACCATGCGGTGTTTTATAAATATCCAGATGAAATAAAAAAACCGAGGTACGAATTAAAGTGGCAGCGGACGGGGCACATTGCTTGTAGAACTGATGGCCGATGAGGCAGAAAGGTTTTTGAGGGGCGACCGTGGGAAGGCCACAATAAGGTGGACCGACGACGTGCTTAGGATCGCGGAAAGAAATTGGATGAGGGCGGTGCAAGACCAATCGTTGTGGAGAACTTTCGGGGAAGCCTTTGTCCAGCAATGTACGTCTATCGGCTGATATGGTTGAATTTTTCAGAATAATTATAAAACAAACCTAATGTTTTCTTCAAAGCGATATTTATAAAATCCTGAAAAATATTTCGGGATTGAGGAAAAGAATACTTTCGGACAAATGAAAAATTGACGAAACGTTAGAAATAGGAAACAATGTTTCGGATTTGTGATAAGGATACCTGCCTTTTTTATTCTGTACCCAGGGAAATCTTAATAAGGACGATGACCGTTCAGAAAACTTTTGTTCTAGGTGGTTCTAGTTAATTCCACCGCCCAGTTAGACAATTTTATTCGTCACCAGTCAAATTGGGAAACTTTTCCGAATTTTCGTCAAAGAATAGTCTTAATCTCAGACTTGATTAACGAAGTTTTTACGGTCATTGTAGGGTTAACCGATCGCGCTTGCGTGTTTAATAGGATCCTTAATTAACTTGGAAAGCGACGTGTTTCGGGTTAACTTTGACGTCGCAACCTCACAGGGCTATTATATCGTCTCGTCCAACGGTATCTATGAAACAAATTAAAATTCATACATCCAACTGCGTTGCCTCTTCTGTAGCTGATGGTTCAAATTGCGACTGCGCATTTATCAGTAGAGTTGCTTCCCTGAAGTACCTAGGCGTTATATTAGATGAAAACCTAAATTTTAAGAAACATATTTCGGCCACATCCAACAGAGTACGCAAATTTATTTACACAATGAAATTTTTAAGAAATTGCGCTGATTTGACCTTGTTGAAGGAAGTTTATATTGCCCTCTGTCAGTCTATTATTGATTACTGTATTCTAGCCTGGGGTGGTTGTGCTAAATCTTCTTTGATATGTCTGGAAAGAGCGCAAAGGGCGGTATTGAAGGTAGCTTTTACGAAGCCACGATTGTTCCCTACTGAAGATCTTTATAATGAAGCAGAAGTTTTAAGCGTCCGTAAATTGTTTTTGTTTCGGGCCATAATTTTCACTCATAAGTCAATTCTACAACATCCATCCTATCCTGAATGATTAAAGAAAAGAGTTTTTAAGATACCCGTACCAACTGTCAAAACTAACTTTGCAAGACGTTTTAAAAATTTCTTATTCCCTAATATTTATAACAACATTATTAAAGTATGTGACATAAAGATGTGCCAAATTTTTGTGGCTAAAACGCGAGTACGGGAGCTCTTACTATCATGGACGTATGATCAATCTGAAGAAGCATTGAGTTAAAGCTCTGCTCACATTACACTACACTCACTGACACTCACACTCACACTCACAGACAATCAAACAATTTTTTATGAACATTATTTATTATTACGCCCTAAATGTATTTATCATAGTATTGTTCATTTGTTCGTTTTAATATTTTCTTCTTTAAGGCATGTCTATAGCCGCATTGTTAATGAACCTGATGTGTATGATACGACTTCCACGATACAGGCTATGCCTAGTGTGGAAGTCACTGTAAAATTATGTTAAATGTAGTAATGTTTCTTTTGGTAAAATAAAAATTATTCTTATTTATTTATTCTAATTATATAGGCCCTTGGCCCTTGTGTCTATCCTCCTGACGACCAGCATTCATAATTTGTCAATTTAATTTTGGCCTTATGACAAATAGTTGACAGTTAACGATTAATTGAAGTTTATGTACTATGTGTAGGACACTGGAACTCAGGAGGCTATTGCAGATGATTTATGGTGTAGTGTTTGGGAGACACCGTTTCTGGTGGCTTACTAAACCGATACGAGATGGACACATTCCGCAGGCCTGACAAGAGAAGTGTGTGACGGGTCGTACTACTTACAGGGCTATTAAGTTACCGAATTACATATATTTATTAGTAGAGAGAGTAGCAATAAGTTAAATTAACGGAAATTGACGTTTTATTTTTTTTACCACGCCTTTTTCCGATATAATCAAATAAAAGATAAAAAAATAATATTACCACATTTTTTATTTTTTCGAAAAGATCCTAATTTAGGATTAAAAATACATTTGAAAAGATCCTCATTCTAAAAGACCGTGCGACCAGTAATCGGTCACAGCGCAGTTAATCATACAGTCGGACTATTACTAGATAAGACGGATGGCTATGGAAATTGTACCATTGTCCACGTTGTTTGCGATTGTCAATTTTCCACAAGGTGACGTCATTCGAGTGCTGATTCCAAGACGACGCTGCTTTCACCTTTTTTATATATTTTCAAAACCAGTCCGTATAGTCAAATAAAAATAATAGTTTTGGGCTCTGTGATAATTTATTTATGTATTTATTTCCCACACTTACAGCTATCTTTACAGGACTTGAACCTGAGACAATAGCGTACTTATTTCTATAATTTTTCATTATTAATAAACCTTAATAATAGAGTAATGAAAATAGTATAAACTTAACACTATTTGAAAATTTCAAATGTTGTCAATCATGCTTTCGAAAAGACGGTTTCATATTTTCTTTGAATTATTCATTTCCTGTGATGAAGAAATAAATTAAATACATCATCATCATCCTCCTAGCCTTTGTCCCATATCTTTGTAGAGAATGAATTCTCAATCGGGGTCGGAATTATCAAATTAAATACATGTAATATTAAAAATATATATATAAAAGATATTGAGAACGACGTAACATTCCTACATACAATTAAAAAATGGCTCATATCTAGAGCTTTTTATAGCCTTGAGGAATTTTTAAATCTTAAATAATATATTATACTAATTCTGACTACAAATTATTGTTGTATTGTACTGAAATTATAAATTGTAAACATTATTAAAATTTTGTATTTTATTTTAATGATTGATTATATGAAATGTGTATAGAATAATGTAACCTAATATAATTTGATAATTAAATATGTGACATGTAAAATTGAAAAACATTTTATAAATAAATGAGTATGAGTATGAGTATGAGTATAAAATCCAGTTACCTTACCATATACTATTATGATGATGATGTTTAGTACATTACAGTGCAATATGAGAAGTGAACTAGTGAAATCACTGTTTTTTTTAAGTTCGGAAATCCTGCTAGACAATTAAAATCTATAAAATTTTCGAACCTGCTAACTCACAACAATTGCTTGAGAAATCGCCTGTCGGCAAGAACTGCCAGTATCTATATTCTTATTCTGCTACTAGATAAAAAACCAAAAATAACCCGTTCAAGTACAGATTACATTTGACTCACCCTTCGAAGTCGATCCCAAACCACTCAGTTTTTATATTTATAGTTATATTATAGTTTACGCGAGGTTTGGCACCGACTTCGAAGGGTGAGTCAAATGTAATCTGTACTTGAACGGGTTATTTTTGGTTTTTTAGTTTTACTGAAGTCGGTTCTTTTTTTTGTTATTTTTTTTCTTTTTTGCTTTTTAGTGATTCATATAAAAGTTCTAGTGGCCATCTGTGGTGTTCATCATCAGTTTCCTTACACCAAATCCTATTTACTGAATGTAAATTCTTGACTTTATCAATAAATTACCGAAAGCGCCGTACATGTCCCTATAACATTTGAAGAGTTCCCTCGATTTCTCCAAGATTCCATCATCAGATCCCGACTTAGTGCCAACGGGACCAACTCGGAGTTATACCCTTTCGATTAAAAAAAATTGAAAATCGGTTCAAGGTTCTCGGAGATATCGAGTAACATACATACAAAAAAAATTAAAAATTAGTTCGAATTGAGAACCTCCTCCTTTTTTGAAGTCGGTTAAAAAGTGTATTTTAAGATATAAATGGGGAAAAGTGTAAGAATAAAATAGAAACTACAAGAAAGCCTGAAGGTTTATATGCTTTCTTATTAGAACTGTGTCCTTTAAACTAGTTAGGTACAATCTAAGTCAGCTACGCGGTTTCTGGTTCAGGCCATGCATTTTTGTCTGTCCGATAGTGTCCTCTACTGTACCTATAATATGCTTTTGACATTAGAGATTTTGTATGTCCTACTATCCATGTATCAAAATTAGTTTTTCTTCCAGCCGTTACGTTAATTTTTAGGGTTCCGTACCCAAAGAGTAAAAATGGGACCCTATTGCTGAGACTTCGCTGTCCGTCCGTCCGTCCGTCCGTCTGTCACCAGGCTGTATCTCAAGAACGGTGATAGCTAGACAGTTGAAATTTTCACAGATGGTGTATTTCTATTGCCGCTATAACAACAAATACTAAAAATAAAATAAAATAAATATTTAAGGGGGGCTCCCATACAACAAACTTGTTATAGCGTGATAACTGATAAGAGAACAAAGAAAATCTTACTCGCTGTTCTACATCGCAGAAGACTATTATAACATTCTAGATTATGTATTGAAAATTAGTTTTCTATGGAGAAGGGTCATGCTTTCAGGAAAAGTAATATCGTGATGCAGGATCGTCAATTGTTTTGTATGGGCGCGCGGCATGATGCCAGGCTGGCACAATCTGTTGGGCACAATTTCCTTTGTCCTCGCATCACGCCGAAACGGCTGGACGGATTTTAACCAATTTTGGTACCGGGATAGCTGGACATCCAAAAATGGTTATATAATACCTTTTACCTCATTACGTTTTAAAAAAATAACGCTTACGAAGTTGCGTAGTAAGTAGTTTTCTATATATTACTAAAACTAAAAAAAAAAAATGCAAAACGCAAGTATAGATAAACACACGGCATATTTCTAAATGACGTGTCTTATTTATAGATTTCCGTTGTCAAAATAGGCCATTATTCACCTTCCGCCCCCAATTTCGACCGCTACTACGAAGCACGTGTGACCTTACCGCATATCCGTGGAATCGATACGTGTTACTACGGCACGGCACAGCAACCGAAATAACGACCTATTTGCTAGGTCAGTCTGGTGACCTTTTGAGAGATTGACCTTTTAAATTGCAGCGAAGGAAAGTGATTGTTATATAAATGAACTACGAGGCGCCCGCAACATCGTCCGCGTATTTTTTTTCTTTACCGTAGATGGGTAAAAAGTATTTTTTAACCATATTTGGATGTCCAGCTATCCCTGAACCAAAATAGGTTAAAATTTGTCCAGCCGTGTCGGCGAGATGAGAGAACAAAGGGAATTATTAAAACAGATGGCGCATACAAAACAAATGACGATCCTGCATCACGCTATCAAGATTTATCCTGAAACCATGACCTCCCTCTATAGAAAATTTATTTTCAATGCAAATTTGGGATTTTATAATAGTATGGATAAAGAAACATTGGCCTTTTATATCCATAACAGATGAGTTAAGCAGCGTTTAATAAACTGCGGCACTTACGAATGGCTGGATAGCTCGATGCGAGGGCGACAGCCACACGGTAGCATAAATGACAAATAAATGTTGGGCCTGATGAAAGGGGAAGAGCTGCACGCTGGTGTCTCAAAACGCTTGTGGGGAAAAGAAGCAAACCATACTTCATCATATGCAACCACACTATCGCACAAAGTCGTCATCCCTAGGTCACGGTCTTCAGACATATCCTCCGAGTGTTGGTGTCAATGCTGAAGCATAACATGTTACGCTTTACGCTGTCCTTAAAGCGTAACATAGGTCGTCCAATGGGTCGCTTAGCGTCAGCAACCTCACTCAATAGAGCTATACGTGGCAAACGAGATGGTTCCATCCTTTGCACGTGCCCGAGCCAACGCAGGCGTCATTGTTTTAAGATGGCTGCGATGCTGGGCAAGCGTGCGATACTGAGTACCTTCTCGTTTGTCCTTCTCATTCGTCTAATCTGTACATGAACGGGTTATTTTGGCTTTTCAGCTAATTTTAAAGACTGTTCTTTTGTATTTTTTTTCTCAGTGAACCTTTTTTTGTTGACAGGATTGCCGACCCCCACAGCAGCGATGTGCCCCCACACCAGGTTCACCAGACTTGAGGGGGACTACATCGCAGTTATGTGGAGGCGGGGACAGAGTCGGTCGCCGTAGCATTCTACTGTGTTGAAGGAGACGAAAGATTACAAGTAAGTACAGAATTTACAAGAAAATAAAATTGATAAGGTTTTTTTTAATATAGTAAACGAAAAATAATCATTGTTGTAAATTATTGAAAACAGAAGAGATAAAATGTTAAGTCATCTTAAACGTGACGATAAGTACATCAAGACCATAATAGAAGGAAAAAGGAAAAGGAGAAGATCAAGAAGGACATACATAGAAAAGATAAAAGAAAAAAAAATGCTTTATCAAATGCATACAAGAAGTGGAAACGCTGGAAATTACTCCACCGACAAGAGCCTAACCCGTAATAAAAATGGATGATGACACGGGTTACCCTCATCTGGCAGAATAATATTGGTCAGAAATACACTTCGCATAACACGTTTCGCAGAAACACTTTCGGTCGAATGGTAAGATGGCATAAAGGTATAGTTGGCATTACTACTACCTCGCATACGACACATTTTGCAGCACATTGTTTTGTAGAATATCTCTTTGGCCGACTTTGGTTTAGCATAATTTTATGTACCATAATAATCCTATAGCATACGATTAAAATAGCATAATTATTTTTTAGAGTAGAATGTAAGTACCGTTAGGTACGACGACGAGCGGTTCGAGGAGCAGTGTTAGGTAGGTATCTTGCCGCCGCGGGGCAAATGCCACTAAATTTTTAATCACAACAACTGTAATGCATAAATTAGGTCCTGATGCCACTTTAGGGCCGGTCCGACTTGGATTAGGTTAGGTACGACGACGAGCGAAGCGAGGAGGATTGTTAGGTTGAACTGAGACCCTAACGAGCGAGCGAGCCGCGCGGCATCGGCCGGCTACCATACCACTCCATGGACAAAATGTGTAATCACAACAATTTGTAATGCATAAATTAGGTACTGATTGCACCTTAGGGCAGGTCCGACTTGGATTAGGTTAGGTACGACGACGAGCGAAGCGAGGAGGAGTGTTAGGTTGAACTGAGACCCTAACGAGCGAGCGAGCCGCGCGGCATCGGCCGGCTACCATACCACTCCATGGACAAAATGTGTAATCACAACAATTTTTAATGCATAAATTAGGTACTGATTGCACCTTAGGGCAGGTCCGACTTGGATTAGGTTAGGTATTCCGCATATGTCCTGTACAACAAGATAAGACAATGAAGTCTATCTTGGAATCAAATGGTATTCGGCTTGACAAAAATTATCTGCTAAAGTACTATTCGTTTAGAAGACTGTTATGCTCATCAACATTATGCCAATATAAGATTCGGTATTATAGAAATCTGCGAAATGATTTATGCCAAAGCATACTCTGCGTAAGATGTTTCTGCCAAACGTTACTTCTGCCAAGTATCGTTATGCAAAACAAATATATGTCAAAAAAGTTTCTACAAGATAATAGTGAACCGATGACACAATATACCACTTTTAACCACCGGAAAGTTTACCAATGAGGTGCATAGTGTAGATAAAGAAAACCGTCAACCTTGTACGCAGGGGAGAAGTACCAATTCCAATACGTAAGGAGTGTTGTCGCATTGTTCTGTAAATTCACGATAAATTGAGGATAGGACAGACGTGAGGGGTACATTACAGTTATTTGGAGGCCTGAGTAGAGTCAGTCGCTAAGTGTACGTGTAAATAAAATGCACTTCAGATAGCACAGCTAATCATAACATGAGTGTCTACGACGAGCACAGCGCAGTCGAGCTCGTATCAACTATGGATATTCATGGTTCTTGCCCTTGTCTTAACTTCTTCTTGTCCAGTTTTGATGGTCTGCTTGATAGACGATCGATAATAACTATGACTGCTTCACGTGTCTAATTATACTTATCAGATATAAATTAAACGCAGTTTTACTTCTTACGAGTAGAGTCTGGCTAGCCAAGTAATGTTGACAGATATTTCTTGTGGTGTCACTAATTGTCTATGATTTAAACAATTTAGTAGGTGGATCGCCTATACATAATTTTGATACTTTATGTATTAGTTCTAACATTCCGATCAAGTTGAAATTTGGCATATTACTTATGTAATTTTTTTGGTGATGGATTAGTATGGTATTATCGAGCTAGGTCTTATTTGCACTACATTTCATTTTTCGCCTTGTACATGGTTAGAAAGTGTAAACATATGTGTTTGTTGTTGACTGTACTGAACATAGTGGTAGAAATTATGTGAGCTGACTATGAGTGCACGTCAACATAATGATAATAATAATATAGCCTTTATTTCTCATAAATAAGTATTTTTACATATATTTGTTACATATAGTTTTGATTTAACTGTGAGGCGCCCATTTTTGGGCAAAGGCCTCCTCCAGCTCTTTCCAGACTTTCCTGTCCTTTGCTTTTCGGGTCCAATCAGACCCGGCTATTGGGGCAATGTCATCGGCCCACCGCCGCCTCGGTCGTCCTCGCGGTCGCGTTGCTTCTCGTGGATGCCAGTAAAGGATTCTCTCACTCCACCTATTGTCCGTTGTCCTTGCTATATGACCGGCCCATCTCCATTTCAGTCTACATGCGAGTTCAACAGCATCTGTGACTTGTGTTATTTTTCTTATGTCGCAGTTCCTTTTTAGGGTTCCGTACCCAAAGGGTAAAAACGGGACCCTATTACTGAGACTTCGCTGTCCGTCCGTCCGTCCGTCCGTCCGTCCGTCTGTCACCAGGCTGTATCTCAACAACGGTGATAGCTAGACAGTTGAAATTTTCACAGATGATGTATTTCTATTGCCGCTATAACAACAAATACTAAAAATAAAATAAAATAAATATTTAAGGGGGGCTCCCATACAACAAACTTGTTATAGATTATATGTATATATGTATAGGTACGGAACCCTTCATGCGCGAGTCGGACTCGCACTTGCCCAATTTTTCTATCACTACGTCTAATGTTTAGCATGCTTCTCTCTGTTGCTCTCTGGAACACATTTATCTTCTGGGCAATATCTTTTGTAAGTACCCATGTTTGGCATCCGTACAGCAGAGTTGGGAGTACTATTGTGTCCATGGCTTTTCTCTTTAGATTTATGGGGAGTTTGGATTTGAATATATGTTTTAAGGACCAGTATTTACACGTCAACATATTAAACTATAATTCGTACTACACAAAGTGTGACAAGCCGCAGATTTTTTTAAATTTCCCGCCAAAAGTTTGAGTAATATTTCATTAGCCAGATTATATGCTTTAAATCGTCTATCAGAAAAACAGAGGCAACCCTTACAACTACACATTTTTAGGGTTCCGTACCAAAAGGAAGACTCTACTGTCCGTCCGTCTGTCTGTCTGTCCTTCTGTTACCAAGCTGTATCTCAAGAACCGTGAAAATTTCAACTGTCTTACTATCACGGTTCAAGAGATACAGCTTGGTGACTGTATCTCATGAACCATGATAGTTAGACAATTGATGTATTTCTGTCGCTGCTAAAACAACAAATAATAAAAAAAAAAAAAATAATAATAATATATTAAAAAACCCCCGACATGACAACCTGTAAAGAAATAAAATCTACGAAATGTGCCTTTACAATGAACAGTAGAAAAAGAATCCAAGCTTCGTTGCGTTCGGGGGACCGCTAATAAGTACCTAACCTAAGTGAAATGAAATATATTTTTCAACCCAAAATTGTAAGTATGCATTTATGTAGGGCTTCCCACTTTACGATTTTAAGTACTTACATTGCATTTCATTTACTTAGCGGTCCCCCGACGCAACGAAGCTTGGATTCTTTTTCTACTGTTCATTGTAAAGGCACATTTCGTAGATTTTATTTCTTTCTTTTTACAGGTTGACATGTCGGGGGTTTTTTACATTTTAATTTTATTTTTATTTCATATTTTTTAAACAAACAGAAGTTTTTTCCCGGAATTTTATACATTTAACACTTTTTTGGTTTTACACCGTTTGAGGTCCATAGTTTCCAGTCTTTCCTCGAACTTAATCCTTGACTATGTGTACGACAACAGAATCCCAAGCCAGTGGTAACGAAACCCGTCTTCTCTAAGATTGAAATTAGGATATATTTTGATTTAAATAGCCTTAAGCAACATTCTGGGAAAAAATCGTTAAAGTCAAATTAGTTCATGCTACGAAATGGCTAAGTTATTAGCCAAGACAATCAAAATATAATTATATACTTTAAATGCACTGGATGAGTTGAAAGAACCTGCTACTTATGCCCTAAAACAGAACCAGGTTTCCATTCTACAGGACCCAAATTGTACGGGTGGCTTACTTAGCTCCATAAAAAAATCCGTTGATGCTAGGTAACTTGACTTAGTTTTGAAAGACCTAATCATCGATAAACCACACCATGGGATAAACCGTTAAAAAAAATGACATCCCCACTTTTTTACGTGTAGGGCAGGTATACAAAAAAAAGTTTTTAAAAATGTATTCTACCACTATGTCTTTGAGCGAAGCCGTAGACAGACGGACGGACGGACATGGTAAAACTATAGGTAATATAAGGTTTCCTTGTTGACTACAGAATCCTAAAAAGATGTTATTCACTTAGGCGAGTACTTTTGCTAAAGCTTACGTGTCCTTTAGTCGCGTTAAAATCTTGCAAGGTGTTGCTATTTGTGACCGCAATCAAAGGAACCTGTTCAATAGTCCTAATGACATTTCAGCTTTAGCAGAATTGCAAAACTTAAAAACAGTGACCCAGTATTGTGACAGAAATTAAAAAGGTTTTCTGAGACTCGGCTTAATATCGACTGTAGGTACTTTCTTACACAAACGTTAATTTTATTGCTCATTCTTACACAAACGTTAATTTTATTGCTCATTAAGAACAATCAGACGAGCCCAAACACTATGGGTTTATTCTGTGCTGTTAAGGAGTTCCTACGGCCATCTTCAGCTGCATGGTACCAAATTATTGTACTGTGAATATTTTATTAAATTGTTGATTACGCTCATAAAACTTAACACTTAACCAACATTTGAAAGTCTTGGCTTAGATCCTTTCACAACTAGATGGCAGGGCCGTATTTACCCCTAGGCTCGGGCCTAGGGGCCCAGCTAGTCTAGGGACCCAGTCCCAGACGCAGGACTTGTACCATAATAATGTTCTCCATATAGGGGAGGGGGCCCCAAATGCCAAGTGCCTAGGGGCCCTGGCCCTCATAGTCCAGTCCTGCTAGATGCTAAGGAAGCTGCGAGTGATAAGGAAATTGCTAATAAAACTTAACATTTATCCAGCGTTTGGAATTATTGGCTTCAATATTGGCTGGACCTGGTCATCATGAGACCTTCATTTAGTAAGTGATATAGAAAATGCTAATAATACTTAACATTTAAACATAATTTGGAATCCTTGGCTTCAATGTTGGCTGAGATCCATTAACAACTACCTGGTCATCATGAGACCTTCATTTAGTAAGTGATATAGAAAATGCTAATAATACTTAACATTTAAACATAATTTGGAATCCTTGGCTTCAATGTTGGCTGAGATCCATTAACAACTACGAGTACCTGGTCATCATGAGACCTTAATTTAGTAAGTGATATAGAAAATGCTAATAATACTTAACATTTAAACATAATTTGGAATCCTTGGCTTCAATATTGGCTGAGATCCATTAACAACTACCTGGTCATCATGAGACCTTCATTTAGTAAGTGATATAGAAAATGCTAATAATACTTAACATTTAAACATAATTTGGAATCCTTGGCTTCAATGTTGGCTGAGATCCATTAACAACTACGAGTACCTGGTCATCATGAGACCTTAATTTAGTAAGTGATATAGAAAATGCTAATAATACTTAACATTTAACCAAAATTTGAAATCCTTGGCTTCAATATTGACTGAGATCCATTAACAACTACCTGGTCATCATGAGATCCTCATTTAGTGAGTGATATATAGAAAATGCCAATAATACTTAACATTTAAACAAAATTTGAAATTTTTAGCTTCAATATTGTCTGAGATCCATTAATGACCTGGTCATCATGAGCTCCTTATTTAGTAAGTGATATAGAAAATGCTAGTAATACTTAACATTTAACCAAAATTTGGAAACCTTGGCTTCAATATTGGCTGAGATCCATGAACAACTAGCTGGTCATCATGAGACCTTCATTTATTGAGTGATATAGAAAATGCTAATAGGTACAACTTAACATTTAACCAAAATTTGGAATCCTTAGCTTCAATATTGGCTGAGATCCATTAACAACCCAAGTAACACAAGTTGCTGTATAACTATTCACATTTGCACTATTTTAGAGCTCTTGGTGTAAAAAGACTCTAATAAGAGTTCGCTGGTAGACTTTCAGCTGAATAATAGCATTCAGTACTTTTTATTCAGATCAAGTCTGATTAACAGCTGTATTACGTCCAAAAAATGTGTCATTATATCGCTTCTATTCAGCTTTTACCACTTTCAGCTGCATAGTAGCATTCAGTATTTTTTATTCAGCTTAAGTCTGATTAACAGCTGCATTATGTCCACAAAAGCATCATTATATCGCTTCTATTCAGCTTTAACCGGGATTTAGACCTTTTACCTGAATAAGGGCTGTTTATTGGATAAAATTTTGCTGACAGCGGTATAACGAGGTATGTGTGAACTACTATTCCGCTGACTTTTAAGGTACCACGAGTGAACTATTATACAGTCAATAGGCGTATAATGGATGAAATGTGGTTTATTATACTGCGTAATGCTGACCGTATTTACCGCTAACCAACCTTTATGCTGCCGTTGATATAGTCTGCATAGGGGCTGTTTAAACATTCACTAGATGCCTAAATGCTCTTTAAAGGTACACTAATGTACCGGTATACCGGTTGTTACTTAATAGTAGTTCACAAAAGTAACTTTCATCAGACTTTGTCTGAATAAATGAGTAGGTGTGGACCTTTGTGCAGTAAATGAAGTAAATGTGGTACTTAAATCAGTTTATTTATCTGTTGATGGCTGAGAAACGGATTTTGCTCCACTAAAGTAAAATAACAAAGAATAATTTGTATTGCACTAAAAGTATCCAAGAGGCTTAAATGTGGATTCCTAAATTGCTATATAAGACCTGTTTAAATGTTCACGGCAAGGCTAAATACCGAGCATGTGAACTATTAAACATAAACAAAACAGGTTATAGCTGATTACAGTTCACGTGTTGAATTTTACACAGTTTTTTGCTAATTAGCAGAACACAAATGACCTACAAAATAGCCCTTAGCAAGAATTTGAATGTATAATGGTTCACATCGCTGCTTAGCATCAAGCCACCATTTTATATTGTGAATTTAGAAATTATCGTATAATTTTTTTCGTTTTAAGAGGTTTAGGCGTGAATACTAAACCGAAAGAACTAATGTTTACTTCCTAAAATCATTGTAATAACTTTTAACCTAATATTTACGTTTAAAGCAATAAAAAAATATTTGTAATGTTTACACCAAGGCTTATTTATATCAAATATCAGAGAAAAAAATGAATATTTTCGTGGCGCGTCAAAAATATCTTATATATTATATAGGTATAATGACAGTAAACTCCCATTCCCAATCATTTTCTTCACGTTATTGTGAAAAACAGCTACATTCCCGATGGTAAAAAAATGTGTCCTCCATTAAAAAATACTTTGTAACTTGTAACACTTGACACAATAAAGTCACCATCACCTGTGCATTGACTCGAACCAATTATGTTACTGTTTGGCAATGTTTAATAAAAATAGTTTCTCATAATACAGCTCAGCGGCAGCCTATGTATGCTTAATAGATTTATAAAAGTGCACATGTGAATAAAATTCTGAATAAAGGGTAACTAGTGCTCCCTTAGTCAGTTGGTATTCAGCCCTTATAACTCCTGTAACCCTTTATACCACCGTTAAATTGCTCTTAAGCAGCTTTTAAGCAGCAATGTGAACTTAGGGCTGAATAATTTGTGCCCAATTTAGATGAATAAAGGCTGAAAAAGCGCTTTTTCAGCTCTTATTCAGCTGAGTAATTCAGCTGTAGCCGTAAACATATTCTGATAAGCAGCTCTTAAACAGGTTCTTGTGCTACTTGGGAACTACCTGGTCATCATGAGACCCTCAATTAGCGAGTCATATAGAAAATGCTAATAAAACTTAACATTTAGCCAATATTTCGAATTATTGACTTCATTATTAGCTGAGATCTCGTCACTTGTTCCAATTAAAGCTGAATATCTTGGAAACTACTGGTCCTACTTCCACCAAACATAGCTAAGAACCATCTCGACGGAAACGTCTTTCGATTAAAAAAAAACCGCACTTAAATTGGTCCATCCGCTTGGGCGCTACGATGCCACAGACAGACACACAGATACACAGATACACAGATACACAGATACACAGACACACAGATACACAGATACACATGTTAAACTTATAACACCCCTCTTTTTTTCGTCGGGGGTTAAAAACAGAATAAAATATTTATATTTAATGGGGCTCCCATACAACAAATGTGATCGGTTGCGTTAACTTTGCACCTCATTTGTATCCGGCGCTATACACACCAGGTGCAAACTTAACCTTAAGCCAGTTAAGACGAGATAGGTAGCACGGAACCCTCGGTGTGCGAGTCAGACTCGCACTTGGCTGTTTTTTTTTTAATAATCGTAAATTTTACACCTGTTAACATGTCAAGCACTGTCACACTAACACTTACAAATAGTCTCTGATGTACACTTTTAGTACTCATAGCACACCATCCTGTCTTTCTCTCTCCTTAAGATGTCCCTGTTTCTGTCTCTCTCGTTGGCGGTGCACATACCGACAAATATTTTCTTGTGAAAGTTGGTCGACGTCACGTGACCGCTGTCCACACTGTTGATTTATAGATCAACGGTTTGGCAACGGTTTCAGTTTTTTTAGGGCTATTCCAGTTTTTACCGACGCTTTCTTGTATTAATTAAATCTCTTATTTAGCTGATCATTAATTTTCATTTGCTTAAAATAGTGTTAAGTATGCTTAATTTTGAATTTGTTATTTGCACTTGTAACCAAAATTAAATCTTTGTATAGGTAGCGCAAATCATCAAGTACGCATGCTATTCTTAATAATTATATTTTATGTTTTTTATCTAGAACTTATTATTAAAGAGAACTGTTTTACTTTTGAATTACTTTGATGATAGAGAGGGTTCACACACATGCAAAAAAATGAACACAGGGCTTAAGTTTGTAAAAGAAGTGATTCACTGATTCGATTTCCGGATTAGGTACTTATCATTTTCATTAGTCGTTTGATTACTTAATAAGGTAATAAAGCAGGACAATGTATCCTGAAGAAAATCATTTCAAATTTCAAAACTACATTTATAGATCCGCTACACAACGGTTGTCTGGAAGAGATCGCTCTGTAGCGATAAGATCGCCAGTTGTTTATCTTTATTTTAATATTACGTGTTATCTGTGTTTGTCTTGTGGGGGTGTGCAATATGAAGAATATTCTATTCTATTTTACAAAACAATTACGTTACACAAATAGTTTCAGTTTATTTGAATGAGAGCAATGTTTCCGAGGAAATGTTTAAACTGTTACAATTTATGGCCGCACTCCACGGTAGAATAAAGAAACACCCACATTATCTACTAACGAAGCAGATTCTAGCAAATTTACTACGAGTTTGTTATTCGATGACTAACACAATTTTTTGTGTTCCTCTGGTAACAATTAGGGAGGAACTGAACTCACCAGAAAAATAGTGCGGTGTTTTAATAGTGATATCAAAAATAACATAATACAGTGAATAATGGTGTTCATAAGACGGAGAAATGGTACGTTTTATGTTTATTTTTGTCTCGAAAGTGGGCTCCGTGCTAGCGAGACGACGATATACGTAGTCATATGAGTGAACAGTGCAATACTTAGCGGGAGTTTTTAGAGTCGGTGTGTCTATCTCGTTTTAGTTTGGAAATAAAAAAGGGAGAGCTAGAGTTATTAAATCTACACGTTATAATACGATTATGACAGTTTGGTTATGTGGCTTGCTCTAAACTTTATTATGCAGTTTATCTCTAGCTTTATGATACATTTTATTGAGCGAAACGTTTTTAGATATTTATAATTCAGATAAATTCCTAAAATATAGGATGTAAGTATAAACATAGGATAAAAGTTCGAAACTTTTCGGATATTTTTACATTCAATGCAAGCTCGGGATCAAAGTTCGGGATATACTATTGAATGAGTTATTTTTTGATCTAACCGAAAATTCCTAACGTAACCTGACAGGTGATGTTACAAACTTTTCGAATATATTTTTATATTCAATACGGACATGTGTTCTGTTAAATATTTATGAATTGACACTTTTAGTTTGTACTTGTTTTGTTTTGATGAACGAAATGAATTTTAGATACTGTTTTTAGGGCTCCGTACCCAAAGGGTAAAAACGGGACCCTATTACTGAGACTTCGCTGTCCGTCTGTCCGTCCGTCCGTCCGTCTGTCACCAGGCTGTCACCAGGCTGTATCTCAAGAACGGTGATAGCTAGACGGTTGAAATTTTCACAGATGATGTATTTCTATTGTCGATATAACAACAAATACTAAAAATAAAATAAAATAAATATTTAAGGGGGGCTCCCGTACAACAAACTTGTTTTATGGTACGGAACCCTTCATGCGCGAGTCGGACTCGCACTTGCCCAATTTTTTGTATCCTAACGGGTTAGAATAAGTCCACCTAGAACGAGAATCTACATACAGCACATCAAAGACGAAGCCACTTTTGGTTTTATGTGTGCGTGTCTACGAACCAATCATAGAGACGTGTTGCTTGTGAGCTGACGTTGTGACAGATGCGCACATGGACGAAACTTGGCCCGTGCTAAACAAAACTGGCTTCACTTTCAAACGCTAACTAGGTTTCCAGGTGATCGTTTTAAAAGCTGACCCCAAACATAATTATGTATGAATATTCTAGGCTACAAGAACGGTAAGGGAGCCAGCGGTTCTGGGTTCGAATCCCGGCCAGGGTAAATAATTGTGTGATGAACTCGAATATTTGTCCTGGTTCATGGATGTCATAATTATAAATGATGTATAATCGTCGTCTAGTAGCCATAGAACAAGCTTTACTTTGCTTTGGTCGATTTGTGCCAAGATTCTCATTAAAAAAAATCGCTTCTGGGCCTTAATTCCACAAACGTCTGATATCTCGGAGCGATCTCCGAAGTTGCGATATAACTAGTATAGCTTTCAGCTTTAATTGAAACAAGTGACAAGATCTCAGCCAATATCAAAGTTAAGAATTCCAAATTTGGTAGTTATGTTCAGTTTTAGTAGCATTTTCTATATCACCCATTGAATGATGGTCTCATCTTATGGCGTTACTCGATTTCTCACGCGCTTTCGATACTATAGATCATACTTTGTTACTTTCCAAGCTGTCCTATTACGGTTTTGAGGCTAGTAGTGTAAAATGGTTTGCTAGCTATTTAAGCGGACGCACTCAACGTGTTGAACTGAACAATCCTGACGGTACTTTTACAGTTTCTGACACTCAACCTGTCACTAGAGGAGTACCTCAAGGATCTATTCTTGGTCCTATACTTTTCATTTTATACAGTGCTGATATCGTTGACAGTGTCAAAAACTGTAAATGTCATTTGTACGCTGATGACCTACAAATTTACATCTCTTTCAAGCCAGATGACACGGAAGGAGCTGTCTCCAAACTAAATCAAGATCTGAGCCGAGTAGCGCGATGGTCAGAACAAAGTGGCCTTGTTCTTAACCCTTTAAAATCGAAGTTTCTTGTGATGGGTACAAAGCAGGGTGTCGCTAAGGTAATGGCCCGTAGCCCCCAGGTTTTTATAGATGATGAACCCTTAGAATGTGTGTCTGAAGCTAGAAATCTGGGTGTTATCATGGATAGTACTCTTCATTTTGAGAAACATGTGCTTGAAACTGTACGCAATTGTTTTTATCGGCTAAAAGTTCTATATAGGGTCCGAAATTATCTTTCTGTAGACATACGAATAAAACTTTGCGACTCTTTAATTCTCTCGAAGCTTAATTACGCTGATACGGTGTTTGGCCCATGTTTGCTTGCTCGTTCTAAAAAGTTGATTCAGCGCTTACAAAAATGCATGCGCAAGATTCTGTTATCCCATTCCACCTCGAGCACACGTTACTCCCTTTTATAACAAAGGTAAGCTTCTCAAGATGGAGGCCCGCCGTACTATGCATTTAGCCACGCTCCTTTTCGGAATTATACATTTTAAAGAGCCCTCGTACCTTTTTCACAAGCTTCGTTTCACCAAGCCAAAACCTAGACGTGCCCCTCGCCTTATCTGTCCTCGACACGGAAGCGCTTCCTTTCGTGGCAGTTTTAGTTACTCTGCCACGAAATGCTGGAACAATATCCCACCTCCAATCCAAAATGCTTCTTCTATATTTATTTTCAAGAAACGGTTAAAATTATATTTGTTAGACCAGCAGCTTGCACAGTAAGCCTTTCGTGTTCCAGGTCGGATTATATTTTTTGTCACAGTTGGATTTTGTAAAGTTTAAATGTGTTAGTTTTAGTCACGGTTTTGTGAGATAAACATGCCTACTTATAGTACTTTATATAAATGAATTACAATCAGTTTGTTCACTCTATTTTTGGTTTAATGGGAATATGAGTGTATAACGTGCAGTCCTGTTCCGCTCAACTTGTGGATCCACATAATACCAGCCGTCAAGTCACCCCCGTGGTTTGGCAATGTGCTGAGTGGACTCCTTTTTCGCACAATTCTTATAATTTTTATGTTATAATATGTAATACCTAGTAATTGCGGCGAAATAAATTTTCTTTCTTTCTTTCTTCTTCTTTCATGAAGACCAGCTACTTGTGTCGCCGTTTAAAAAAAAAAAAGGTTATTCTCTCCTCATCGCAGTTACCTACTCATGTATCACATACTTCAGGCTGAGTACACACGATAGAAGCGTTTTTGCGCTCGTTTTTATTTTTATGTTGTGTGTGGTAAACATTTCACCGGTTTTATTGTTGGTGCATTTATTTTACGCTGCGCCTGTCTAAATATAGACTTATGTTGTAATCAATCAATCGAGGAATCTGTCTTGTACATCCGCAACAAATTCGTAGCTGATACATTGGTAGGTATAACTGTGTGATATTATTATAACACTCAAACACATAATCTCTTTCATCCTCACCACTTAGATAGTTGGCAGTCCACAACTGTACGTTTGTTTAAAAATTTCCTGGCTCGCACGACTGCATTGTGGAATAAATTGTCGCTTGCGGTACTTCCGAACCGATACGACCTCAAACCTTCAATAAAAGAGCGTATTCCTACCTGAAAGGCCGGCAACGCACTTGTGACTCTGCAGGTTTCTATGGGCGACGGTAATCGCCTTCCATCGTTTGACATTCGGAAACAAAGGTTTTCTCTTTCTACGATGCTCCCGTAAGCACAGAATAAAGCCGTAAGGCAAATTAGAAATGAAGCAACTGTTGAAAAATTCAATGGCTCGGGAATAGCTTCAATAGCCTAGAGGTCAAGGCGGCCGTGTTGACCCGGAGAGGGGTTGGAAACGCGTGAGAAGGGCTACTCCGACGTTCGAAATTCGAGCGTCGTAGTGCCGTCCCATTCATCCAAATATAGTTGTGGACTCCTGCTCATAACTACAGAATCTATATATGTATAAATAGTCTTAGCCTGGTATAGGAAAGGAACATTGTACTAAAAGTTGCGTTTTCCATTCACAGACATGAATCTCCTAAACATGGACGCGGAGAACCGCGTGGTTCTCAACGTCGGCGGTATACGGCACGAGACGTACAAAGCGACGCTGAAGAAGATCCCGGCCACCCGTCTCTCGCGGCTGACGGAGGCGCTCGCCAACTACGACCCCGTGCTCAACGAGTACTTCTTCGACCGGCACCCGGGCGTGTTCGCGCAGGTCCTCAATTACTACAGGCAAGTATCATGAAGATCCCGGCCACGCGGCTGTCGCGGCTGACGGAGGCGCTCGCCAACTACGACCCCGTGCTCAATGAGTACTTCTTCGACCGGCAGCCGGGCGTGTTCGCGCAGATCCTCAATTACTACAGGCAAGTATCGTGAAGATCCCAGTCACACATCTCTCGCGGCTGACGATGGCACTTGCCAACTACGACCCCGTGCTCAACGAGTACTTCTTCGACCGGCACCCGGGCGTGTTCGCGCAGGTCCTCAATTACTACAGGTAAGTATCGTGAAGATCCCAGCCACGCGTCTCTCGCGGCTGACGCAGGCGCTCGCCAACTACGACCCCGTGCTCAACGATTACAGCCCGTTAGCTCTCAGATTGCGATTCGGGTTTAGGTGAAAACTGCGTGGTTCTTATCTAGATCGCATAAGAGGGAGCGTGACAGGTAAGTATAAAAAGCGATTGCATTCTGACAGCTCACACGCCAGCTCAGCTCAGCTTCTTCGACCGGCACCCAGGCATGTTCGCGCAGATAATGTACTACAAGCAAATATCACGTAGCCAATGATTATTTAATTATGCCCTGACTGTGACAAAATAACCTTTGTTTTTACCTTTGGGAAATGCATTCACGCATCCCGCCTGGTCGGGAGACATTAACAATGCCGGCTTGACCTTTGATTGAATCAATATAAGATCTATTTAGAATACAACCACGTACAACACGAAATATATTCACAGGATATAATAAATATGCCTAAAACGAAAGTCTTCATACAACAGATTTGCAAAGGATGAAGCCGATTCTAGTTTTATGTTTGCGTCTACGAACTAATAATCTAATCATAGATCGAGACGTTTTGCTTTAGATATTGACGCATGCGTACACAGGCGAGACTAAGCCCGTGACAGGTCGTTGCTTACCGATACTAGCTTACTATAAAGCTCTGACTAGGTTTCTAGGCGTATTTATTCTAAGACTCACAGATAACAGAAACGAACACAAAAACTATTAAATCTTCAATTATCGAAACAAATCAATCTAAAATGAAATAGGCAATATGACACTTGCAATAATTGAGGTCAGAGCTAAAAATACTGAAACAAATAAAGCTTGATACAGAAACCAAGTCTTGAATCTGCCTTTATGATTGGCTACTTGATAGTACTAGTACCACTTCACAAGATGGCGCTGAGTGGGAAAATCGCCGGGATCCAGTGCCACTTCAGTCGTGGAGACACTTTTGTAAACAATTTGCTTAAGATTGGTTCACTTGATGTTGTTCATATAGGTAGTTCTTTCCGGATTATTTTGCTAGTTGATAATAACGGAATATTCAGCGTTTGTAAGAAGTTTTCTTTGAAGTGTAACTTCTAATGCGACTTCCAACAAGGTTGCGTTAAACGTTTAACGGTTTCGTTAAACGTTTAATGCTACCGTGGAGGGGGTAGGAAAGCACTGTTGCGTTAAACTTTCAACGCTCCTGGGGAGGGGGAATAGAAAGAGACAGAGCGAGAGTGAAGAAGTTTGTCTTAAAGAAACAATATGAGTTCACTAAAAATCAATTTCTACCCCTTCCTATTTTCATTTCCACATTACGAAGTTTCACTTCTTCCGCGCGGAGGGACTCTACGAACTATTTTGTCATCCCCATTTCTGCAAATATTGTTAAAATAGATGATTTTGGGAAGTCGTTTTTTTATATATTCCGGGAGTGCCCGAGTGCGATCCTAATTAGATCATAATTAAAACGACTGGCTCTTCCGTTGCGGTAATAATCGTGAAAAAGGAATGACGCTAGAACCGCGCGGTTAGAACGCTCGGAGAATCACCCAACTAGGTCAACTTTGCATTGGATATTAGCTAAATTTGTTAAAACGGTGTTTGACTATAGTGAATATAAATTTTGGCATTGAAACCTATAAACACAAGTTAAAAAATACGCGGAACCAAATAAACTATCACTAACTTTTGGACATTACACTATTTTTAATTGTACAGTAACTAAAAAGAAGACGTGTTTTGACTACTGCTCTTTGTGACGTCACATGCCTGTATCATCATAGAAGCTTCATACTAACAGATCGTTTTGGACATTTCATAAAGAGTAGCTGATTTGAGCTGTCATCAAATACCGTATTATGAAATGTGGAGTAGGTACGGATTTTAAGTCTGAACGTATGGGACCAATATATTTTGAGGAAGGGACGGAGATTACATTTTTAAGTACATAATGATGTAGACCAGGAGATCAAAGTATAATATCATAGTGATAGTTGATAGACAAGTATCACTATGATATTATATTTTGATCTTCCGGTCTGAAGATCGGAACGATATTATGAAAATCTAAACTTTATGATTTTATAGTCCAAAAAAGGCACGCCTACAATTTTCTTGCTTTGCTCTGAGGTTGACGGGTAAAGAATATATTAAGTCTGCCTTTGGAAGATATTTTTTCTTTACTGGAATAAAACAATAATAAATAAATAGGATTTAAATCACGTGAACACTTTTTTCATGCATTTTGATTGATTCAACTCCGTTACAGCGATAAGAATCCATAAATGAGCATTTCTTAAAAAAGTTTGTACAAACTTAAGACGTCAATTAATGTTCAACTTTCATATTTTGTTACCAACAGGAAAATTATATTGAACTTTAATTGAAGTCTTAATTTTGTAAAAACTTTTTGAGAATTGCTCAAATACAGGTCTTCTTTTGTGAAACCTGTAATTATACTAACGAAAGAAGCATTATTTTATTCATGACTTACATGCGTTTAGTTTATCAACATTTTTGTAATTCGCATAAACTCGTTATGTATAAGTTAGGCTATATTTTTTCATAATGATATAATGGAAGGCTAACCTTACGAACTCCAACATAAATCAGCGGGTATTTTCATATATCTCAGCCGACTTATTTAAAGAGATATAACCGGTTAAAACTGGAATATATTACGACGTTTTTCGATTATCCTGGGATCTGTGTCTGAATTACGCGAGTATCAAATCCCTAGGAATATATTTCGAAGAGAAAATCTAGAACAATGCCGCAGTGAATGTTTCTTATTCCGTCTTTTACATACAGGGCGTCCCAAGACAATGGGAAATCAAAGGAAAGTAGGTACCTGAAATATCGTAAATAGCATATTTTGCTGAAAAAAGACTTTATGTTATCTTAATCATTAAATGTAGAATTACTAACTTTAAAAAAAAACCATAAAGTCTTCTTTCAGCCAAATATCCTATCTACGATATTTAAGGTACTTTCCCTTAGTGTCCCATAGTCTTGGGACACCCGGTATATCTAATGCTACCAATAGTACCAATACAGTAGACCATGAAGCCTTAAAATTCAGAAAGTGTCAGCATTAATTTGAAAGATTAATAGTATATTACTGCAGACGCCGGGAAAGAAGGGCTTGCCGGGTGAGTACGTATAGAAGACCGACCGTAGAGAGGCCGAATGGTAATACGACCCGACAAGCCCTTTTCTTGACTAGGCATTGCATTTCTCAAACATATGCTATGGGAAAAAAAAAAAACAACACTAAAAAAAATAGGATTCAACTGCTTAGCCTGTTCAAGAACACAGACACAGAGTCATGCTTAAAAAAATATTTCCCAGCTTAGGCCCCCCATTTTGTCTTTACACTTCTTTCGAGTTGTTTCCTCCCGAAACGTGATACTTCAAAGCCTGTTATACGACGCACGTTATGACGACATTTCAATGCATGTTTGTAAAAAATGTAAACCGTACTTACTTTTTGTTTTTATAGCATTTTGTTATGTTTTAATCACGTTATCCCATAAACAAGCATACCAAAAAACACCTGCCTGAACCAAGAAAATTAAAAATAATATTAAAAACATCATGCGAATAGAGGATCAGGTTCACCAAATGTCACAAATTGCTCTCAAATTTGTCCATCAAAATGCGAGTCACGGGACCCAAATATTATTTTACGCAAATTGTCGCCCCTTGTCGCTGTCGCCGTCTATTTTTATGCCTTATTTTTTAATAGGGACTTCGTTTGAGAGAAGATCTCCCCTGTGGGAAAACTGTGTAAGGTATAATTTAAAAATCTGCTGGGAATTCGTTTTTTTTGTCTATAATAACTTGACAGCTATTATCAGTTCAAATTCTATCATAATAAGACAATAGTTATAATAAAAGCAATAATATCTGAATCGATGTACAATTGCCAATTACGCATTGTATTGCCAAGTCCCTCAATAGGTACGATGATATATATAACAAAATATTTTTCTTTGACAATTTCTCCTAATTTTAAAAGGGGTTTGTCCTTAAACGTACATACGATACATTTAAACGTTCAAATATGTTATTTCCATTTTATGTTCGTTAGTTCTTTGTTCATCTATCATAATTCTCATCTGAATTAAGAATACAATACAGTAAATCCATAAATTGTCAACATCATTACAATAAGTTGTGTTGTGCCTGCCTTACAAATAAAAAGCAAAAACTAGCAAGCAGACTGTTTTTATCCACATTTTAATCCGGATCAAATAGTATTAAAATAGCGTACTATAAAACGATGCGAATACAAATAAATCTAAATCCGGAAAAAGCATTCTTACACCATTTTACTGTAGAACCGCCCTTGGGCCCGTGAAATTCGACCTTTATTAGATGATCAAAAGGCAAAATGTATTTGAAATTCGACCAAACCGTAAAAAGTAAGCAGGGATCAGACAAAAGTGGGTATTCTAAGGCAAACTTTGTGCTACTATCTTAAAATTGAATTAAGAAGGAGAGTTAAAGAAGAAATACACCCTTTAGAACTGTCTCTTTGGATGTTAAAGAATATGAAGTTTGAATAATGATCTTATTTGATAGCATTACTTCGCGAGTATTTATTTTTTATACTCTGCTAATCGGTTGCTTATTGCTGGCGTATTTTTTATAGAGTGTTGCAATAAAAAAACAATTTAAACTTCGTAAGAAGTAATGACATATTTTAGTTGAGATCAAAGCCAAAGATTGCTAATAATTCATGAATTTAACGGGATGTTCACATAAAAATGAAATGTCTCTACGTTGAAGATAATTTCAACAAAATAAATGAAAAAGCTACTTGATGGTCTGGTGGATGGAACAGAAATTATTTAAGGTTGTTTGTAAATTGCTTATGGACGTTATGATGTTATGTGGCCTCCTTGCAACTAGGATGGCTGAGCTGATTTCAATTGTTTTTGCTGCACTGCTAGCTAGTACTCAAAAATATCCACTCGTAGATGTCTAGATCCACAAGTGTATATTTTTACCTAGCTACGACGAAAAATTATTTTTTCCCCGCCGACGAAGTTGAAACACCTTACCTATTAAGGTGACTCGGCGTTACGATGCGTAAAACATGCTATTTCTCTTTTAACAAGCTTTTATTTAACTTGCAATGTATGTATGTAACTGTTTGTTCGCGTGAAATCTTGCAACTCAATTCTGAAGCCGATATCTTCAATCGATTGAGCTAAAATTTTGCATACTTTGATGATAATACAATATTACGGTACCATGGGATAATATTACAATAATAGGGAGCTGGTCTGACGATGGCCGATACCGGATTTAGGGCCTTTAGAATCGTCTTCCTTCTGTCCTTCAAACCTTCAAGAAAAGAGTGTACTTCTACCTGAAAGGCCGGCAACGCTTTTATGACTCCTCTGGTGTTGCAGGTGTCTATGGGCGAAGGTAATCGCTTTCCATCACGCGATCCGATTGCTCGTTTGCCCCCATAAAAAAAATGATGGATGTTCAAAGATATACAGTCGGCTGTTATAGCTTGTTATAAAAAGGAAATTTTTAACTAGAACTTATTTGAGATATTAGGTACATTACGCCCGGTAACGCCCAATCTATTATTTATGTCTGTACAGGACGGGCAAGCTGCACTACCCCACGGATGTGTGCGGGCCGCTGTTTGAAGAGGAGCTGGAGTTCTGGGGGCTGGACGCCAACCAGGTGGAGCCTTGCTGCTGGATGACCTACACTCAGGTTAGTTTGAGAATGATAACCTCTTCATCGAGTCCAATGACAGCGACTTCAAGTAGTAGGGCTCGTAGGACTCCTACGACGAAAGGCGCGGATATGACTCGCAACACCCAGTTTGTTGGTAAATATCCGGTCACAGCGCGCGCAGTGGAGCTCACCACGTCATTGTAGGTGTAAGCATAAGATAGCTTCGAGCGCGCCTTGCGCTCTTGACGTTTAATATCCAGCGCTTGGAGACGTGCTTCTTCAAACTCCTTCACCCCAACGCGGACAGTAAAATGCCATACATCCTGTTTACGGCTCATGGCTTCCCCGTACAGATCGCGAAACGTTCTCTAGAACGGCACATCTCTACTCTACTTCGTCGATCCACCGACACCTGGGTCACCCGACCGGTTGACGTACATTAGGTCCAAGGTAAACTTTCTTGGCCGCACGATCTTCTTCCGACATGACCGAGCCAGCAAAGTCGCGCTGATTTTGATTTCACCAGTTACATTAGGCTCAGACACCAGCTCTTAAATTTCCGCGTTCTTTAAGACTCTCCAATATTCATCGTCTGTCTTTGCAGGCCCTAGAATCTTCATTAGTGCCTTCCTTTCTGCCACTAAGAGTCTGTTCTCCTCTTTTAGGGTTAACGACTAAGCCTCGCATCCATAAACCAAAATCGGTCTTATAATAGTCTTGTAAACTCCTGAGGTTATAAGATCTTAGTTCTTCTGCTGATAAGTTAGGACACTAGTATTTTAGTTTGAGAATGTATTTTTCCTTGTCTCTGTCCTGTTTGGTGGAAGCCAGTGGCACAGATAGGTGGTCAAGGGCCCTGATGCAAAAAATATGATTAGGGCCTTGTATAAGGGCCCTATGAATTCGAAGAACTCAGAGCAAGGTATCCTCTCGATAGGGAAGCTACGCTACTGAATCGGTCTTACTAACAGAGATACCACGACACGGCGGCCATACGAGTGAGCAAGATACACGTCCCGCACACCGCTGCCGCTGTCGTGCAAAGTCGCGGCATCTCTGTAACTACTGTCATCCAGATTAGCGTGGTTCCGCGTCACCCGCGGGGTGCAACGCACACATCTATGGTCGTTTTTTGTCATGTAGTCATCTGACCTTCCGATCCTATTTGCTTCTCTACAACTATTCATCTAAGGAATACAAGAATCATAACTTTAAATTCAGAACCATTATTTCATACAACCTTTTTGGACTAAAGTCGCTCCACTCGCCACCCGCGGACACGTACGCCCACGAAATAAAACAAGCAAATTACTTTTCACGTTGTAAAATTACTAATTTACCAAAACCCTGTTTACGAAATATTTTGCCACGGGCGTGCTCGGAGCTTTTATCAACAAAAAGCCCGCAGAGGTTGTGAAAGCTTGCGTCACAGTTCACATATTTTTGACAGAAGGATAATACCAAAATGCACGTTTGCAAGTAATAATTATGTTTTTCCAAGGCACAGAATAAAGACACTACAGAAGCTGCACCCTTTTGTTCTTCGCAAAAACCGACAAAGAAATTAACCTACCAGAATCCAATTGAAAAATTGACTACTTTATTCTTGTTTTAAATTGGGCAATACTGATCGAATATCCAGTCTTGACTCGAAAAACATGTAATTGGCAAATAAAATAGTTATAATTATATACAACTTTGTAACATCATCGAAATTTTAACCTCTTTAGAATTACATTTATTAATGAGTTATTACATTGAAGGTATTCTATAATAAGTATTCTATAACCATCTTTGGATGTCCAACTATCCCTGTACCGAAATTGGTTAAAACTTGTCCAGCCGTTTCGGCGTTATGCAAGGACAAAGGAAATTATGCCCAACAGATGGCGCCCGACTGGCATCGCGCACCGCGCCCATACAAAACAAATGACGATCCTGCATCACGCTATTGATTTTTCCTGAAATCATGACCACTCTCCATAGAAAACCGATTCCCAATACAAATCTAGAATTTTATAATAGTATAGATGTCGGCCCCAGCCCATGGCTCTCTAACGTCTTAACGTGCTATGAAAAGTCCAAAGCCTACTGATCATTTATTTCTACTGTGACGCAGCGAGTTTTCTGTTTCGAGCGAACTTTGCTCATTGGCCGGACATGTTTAGGTTACATCGCAAGCTCTAGCATAACTATCTATGAGCTCCATATGTACTTAATACGCTTATGCAATAGGTGAGTATATACAAATAAAATACATATAAAAGAATTAGGCGACAACAGCTGGTTAGTTTGGAAACTAATTTTAAGGTATTCGGTAACTAATTTTTAAGTTTTATGGTATAAAAAAACATACAGTTAAGATACCTATCCCACTAATATTAAAGAAGTTTGTATGCGTCTGTGTGTATGTTTGTTACTTCTTCACGCCGAAACACCACACCTGTGGATTTTTATGAAATGTGGAACAGAGATATATTTATTTATACCCTATCTTAATACCACTTTTAATCCCGAAAAAAGTATGGTTCCCATAGGATAGTATTAAATATTTTAACGTGCGCGAAGCCAGGGCAGAAGCTAGCTATTAAAACTATATCTAACCTTATTTGACACTTTCACAATAGAAGGGACCGACTGTTAATTTTATTTATTTATTTATTTATTTATTTATTTATTTATTTATTTAAACTTTATTGCACAAAATACATAAGTAAAAGTACAAATGGCGGACTTAATGCCTTTAGGCATTCTCTACCAGTCAACCACTGGGTTAAACAGAAATATGTTGTCGGTGCAGGATCAAAGATTACAGACAAACAGTAATAACAACACGAATCAATTACCTAAAGATATATATAAGAATGTATATATAATTAATTAATTACCATAAACTTAAACGAATACTTTATATAATATACTTACATATATTATGATGATTTCGAAGAGAGTTAGGAAGAGAGACTGTCCAAAAGATGCTTGCGCAACATGCGCTTGAAGGAGACCTTACTCTGAGCTTGCCTGATGTTGAGTGGGAGAGCGTTCCAGAGATGTATTGCCTGAACCGTGAAAGAATTGGACATGAAACCGGAGCGGTGAACGGGGACTACTAGCTTAAGTCTACGAGAAGTACGGAGAGTGCATCCAGGGCGAGCAGTTACAAATTGAAACTTGGATTTGAGATAATCGGGAGTGGTTGGATCAAATAAGATCGAAAAGAGAGTGCAGAGAATTCTTTGAGATCTACGTTCACGTACAGGAAGCCAGTTTAATTGACGGCGAAACTCCGAGATGTGGTCATACTTACGAAGGCCAAAGACAAACCTGATACAATTGTTTAGCATGCGTTCCAGCTTATTCAGGGAGGCCTGGGTGAGATTAGAGCAACACACATCAGCATAGTCGATGACGGGGAGGACAAGAGCTTGGACGAGAAGAGTCTTAGTGCTCACCGGGAGAACATTCTTGAACCTGTAAAGCGATCTTAACGTGTATGTCACCCTGCGACAAACGTCAGACACCTGAGGGTCCCACATAAGGTGACTGTCAATAATCAGACCCAGATTCTTCACTTGTGACTCGACCGGTATGACCACGTCCTCGTACAGTATCGGCTTCAAGTGTTCTACATCAATTGTTGCACGCAGACGACTGCTCCCGAGCAAGATGGCCTGACACTTAGATGGATTGACAGCAATCCCAAAGCGACGCGACCAAACGAAAATACGAAACAGATCATAATTGATAGTCTCGATTGCAGCATCAATGTCATTAGGACTACTATGAGTGTAGAGTTGTAGGTCGTCAGCGTAAAGATGGTAAGAGCATTTGATGTTGGAGGTTAGAAGATTAATAAATACGGAAAAAAGGAGAGGAGAAAGAATGCCACCCTGTGGAACCCCAGAAGTAAGATCGCACCAGTCAGAGAAGGACCCATCCGCTCGAACAGATTGACGTCGACCTTGAAGATAGGAAGAGAACCACGCAACTGCTGATGATGATATGTTCAAGTGACTGAGGGATGATAGAAGAAGGTCGTGATTGACAGCGTTGAAGGCGTTTGAAAAGTCAATCAAAACCAGAACAGTAAGTTGACGAGATTCCATGCCATGTCTCACATCTTCAACAACCTTAAGAAAGGCAGTAGACGTACTGTGACCAGGGCGAAAACCAGACTGGAATGGCGAGAGAAGATGGTTGGAGTAAATGTGTGCAGACAGCTGTTTATGTACAATGGCTTCGAGAACTTTTGACAGAAATGGGAGAATGGATATTGGGCGGAAGTCTTTGTGTAAACTGGGGTTATTAACTTTAGGCAATGGGATGACATGGGCATTACGCCAGAATGAAGGAAAAACCCCAGTAGCTAATGATAAGTTAATAACATGCGTTATAACGGGGAGAATGCATTCCAAAATGCAGACAACCATGGTCCTGCTCAATTGATCAGGACCAATAGCGTTCGATTTGACTGAAGCAATAACTTTACGAACATCATCATCAGTAGCTGGTGTAAATGAAAAAGTTTCTGTAGAATGACGGGGTAGGGCTGAGATATGTGAGATAGTTAGAGATAAAGTGGCGGGATCTAACGATGAAGATTTTGCGAAGTGTGAATTTAAATCATTCAACGAAAAGGAGGACGAGCACGTAACAGCATTACGAGATTTTACCACGCCAATCGTTTTTAAGAACTTCCATGTTTCGGCTGGGGACGAAGAAACAATATTCTCATGTATATATTTGCGTTTGGCTGCTCTTACCATCTGATTGCATCGATTCCTGGCAGTCTTAAAAGCATCCCAATTTTCCACGCAACGGTCCCGCTTAAACTTACGGAATGCTCGATCACGTCTGGTCATAGCCATCCGGACAGCTCTTGTAATCCACGGTGCAGGAGGACGCTTTAGCTTGACAGTTCGGACGGGCGCATGAATGTCGAACAATCGCAAAACCGTCGAGTTTAAAGATGAAACCGCTTCGTCGACTGTCGAAGCTGATATCGTAGGAGACCAATCCTCATTACACGCGTCACGTTTCAGCGCATCCATATCCAATCTGGCGAAGCTACGCAGTTGGATACAAACAGGCTGCGGTTTGGAACAACGCACACGGTAGCTCAAGAAGATTAAGTCATGATGCGAAAAACAAGGAGCCGAAAGCTGACCCACCGAGTCCACAAGTTCGACAGAAGAAGTGAGTATGAGGTCCAGCCAGGTGTCTGGCGTGCCAACATTGTGATGCGTTGGTTTAAGCGGGAGAATAGTGAGATCACTAGACTCAGCAGTCGCGTTCAATTTTCTTGTCCTGAGATCATCCTTGATAAGGTCGGTATTAAAGTCACCCATGATTATGTGATGTGTGTACTCACTACTAAAGGATGTCAGAATAGACTCCAGGGTATCAAAGTAGTCAATGGTAGGAGGACAGTAAACAACTCCAAGAGCTGCCTTTGTCCCACCAACACTCACCTCAATGAACAAATGTTCCATAGACCCAGAGTAATCAGGCGGAGAGGAGGAAATAATATTGTAAGGAATATTACTGCGGATATAGATGGCAACACCGCCGCCACCTTTCCCTAAGCGGTCGTTCCGCAGTAACACATAGCCAGGCAGAGCGAAAGAAGTGGACTCGAGATTTGGCTTAAGCCAGGTTTCAGAAATAAAAATGACGTGAACGTTGCAGGAAGAGAAAGTCTCTAAAAAGTCAGTTAAGTGGCTGGGAATACTCTGTGCGTTAATATGGCACAAATTGAAATTTTTGGGAAAATTTTGGAAAGTACGGGTCAGGCAGTTGCCAAGTGTATCAGGTTCAGACTCCGAGCTGCTAAGTGAATGAAACGATGAAGAAAAGTTACAAGCAGAGTGAAATGATTCATCTTCAGACATAATATTTTACCAAGGTACATAAATATAAAAAAAAAATATCAATAAATATATAATATAGCTTATATAAGTGCAATAATGCACACTTTACAGATTTGAATTACCAAAAAATCTTTTAACCCACCAGTCAACCGTTCACACTAAAAAAGTTAAAATAAGTACCTAATCAAGATTGATTTTAACAAAAATAAAATTAAAAAAGTAGCATATCAAATTCACAGAAAAAGAAAGAGTAAGAAATCACAGATAAGTAAACCAGTTCAACATTAGTATCATTGATAACAGTATCACATTACATACAGATAGTAAGCTTCAACAAGAAAATGAAAAGCATAAAAATAAGAAGTAAAAACAATGCACTAACAAAACGCAAACAATGACATGACGTTGACATGACAGATGTGACAGCTACTAAACACTATTTGACTCTTAAGACAGATTTGATTTGTAACTTGTCGTATAAGGAAAAACATTCAGGTAGATGAACAATTGTATCGAAAACAAAAATTGTGAGGTACTTACATAAAATATCGAAAAAGTGGGGAACGGAACGGACAAAATGCGTAACGCTTATACAAGAACCACAGAGATCTACTCACAATATGGTTACGAATTCTAAGGCAACAGAAAATACGAAAACACTAGTTAAAACGCTTCCCACGCCGATCCTCCGTCTTCTTGGATGCACAGGAGTCATCGCCCTTTCCCAAGGGTGGCGGTGCCGTGCCTGCGCTGGCTGCTGGCGCGGGCGCAGTCTTGGTTGGCACGTTCGCTGTCTTAGTTGGCGCGGGCGCAGAAGTTGAAGCTACTGCCGGTTTCGACGACGTAAGAGTCGTGGGTGGCGCAGGAGTAGAGGAGGCAACGGTCCCTGACGTAGACTCAGTCTTCTTTGTCGGCACAACTTGAGCGGGGATGGGAGCATGCTTTGACGTTAGCATTTGCAGCTGCTCAATTGTAGAAAGTCGTTCTATCCTTCCATTGAGCAGTTTGATGTGAATATTGCCATCCCTTGTCCATACTCTGCGCATCCCAAAGTGTCTACGTGCTGCTATGAAAACCGTCTGTCGTTGTCTTGTTAAAAACTCGGATATAACGACAGAGGTACCCTTCAGTGCAGTTTTCTTTGCCCAAACCTCATTTCTCACCTGGACGTTATGAAACCGGACTAGGACTGGTCTTTATTATTTAAATTAGGAAGTAAAATTATACGAATAAGCCGCTTTGATCTAAAAAAAGCACGTTTTCCAAAAGATAAGCCAATGGGCAAATAAAAAGAATCCATACTAATATTATAAATGCGAAAGTGTGTCTGTCTGTCTGTCTGTTACCTCATCACGCTTAAACCGCTGAATAGTTTAAGATCCGAGGAAGGACATAGGATAGTTTCATCCTGGAAATTATGCCTAAAAAGATTGAAAAGTAAGTAAGTAATTCATGATGACATTGATGACCCTGTAGGAAATGTAATTATTGGACCAAAAGCACTATTGCTCTTAAATTTGCTTAGGCGCTTTTAATAATCCCTTTTAATAATTAAGGTGATTAGGTGGATATCTATCGTGTTGTACGAGGTTTCTTCCATACTTCCAAGTTCCACGCGGACGTAGTCGCGGGCAAAAGCTAGTCAATAATATAATAATACTTACTGCTGGGTACAATGGGTCTCGTAATAATACTCTTAGAGTTTCAATTAGAAAAAAAAAGATTGCTTTGAATATTAAATTTTATTCTAATTGAAATTTGATAAAAAAATAAGATGTTAAAACTAGTTTCTTGAATACTTTAAACTTGCAAAATATCAAATTCAAATTGAATAGTTTTCAAAAGATTTCCAGACCATTCATATTTTAAATAATGAACTTACTAACTTGGTAATTTACTTAGGTACTAAAACATTTTCAAATTACCATTACCAGTTGGAATTCCTCGAGTTAGTGCACTTGGACATAACTTCGTTGCTTAATCTACATTTTACATTAAGCACATTATGCTCACAGACTGTTTCGGTGCAGAAAATACCTTATTTCTGTAAGTCTGATGAATTATGTAGTATTAACTACGTTAGCTTAACGATTATATTTTATTTACTTAAAGCCTTGTGCTTCATACAGATGTATGGGTACGTCGATAATAATCACTATTTTTCACAAAAAAATAACCGACTTCTTTCGACGATGTCTTTGTCAGAACTAGACCAAATTTAAATGGGACCATACGGAAAGCACCAGCTTTCAAATAAAAGAATCATCAAACATAAAAAAAATACAGTTGAATTGAGAACCGTCCTCCTTTTTTAAAGTCGGGTAAAAAATAAGATAACGCATATTTGAGTCATGTTTTTGTTTCATTATATTTTTTATTATAGACACTACAAATCATATATTACAGGAAAATAAACCTTAAAGTAAAAATGTAAAACTCAAAATAAACTAAATTTTAACTCAATTTTAAGCGACTTAATTTGAAGCAAGCGTTTAAGTACACGTTCGAATTAGTTAAGCTCTTTAGTTAGCCCGAGATGTTGATCGGACACTTTTGATCTTTGATTCGGCTTCCTTGAATACCCAAATTAGGTATCGCCATGGCCGACACTATATCGGCAATCCCTAGTTGTTTTGCTTGCTTATTCCTATAATAATTGAGGCTTCTTATAGTACACAGACAATCGCGCTTTAAATATGTAGGTATTC
Source organism: Apotomis capreana (assembly GCA_947623375.1). Taxonomy (NCBI): domain Eukaryota; kingdom Metazoa; phylum Arthropoda; class Insecta; order Lepidoptera; family Tortricidae; genus Apotomis; species Apotomis capreana. Next base: position 3,763,575 of record OX392514.1, read on the forward strand.
TTCAATAAACTTTACTGTTGTTGTCTTCCGACCACTTCGACATTTTTATTACAAAAAAGTTCTTCAAACTTACGAAATACGAACTTGGAATGCGACTGCTCCGCCAAAATTATACACTTAAGTAATATTTAACCACATTTTGCCTGTCGAAACGTGTCAAGCTATAATTCACGCCCATCCACTTAACCGAAAAATAATCAAATTTTTAATCTACTTGTTTACTTGCACGCTAAACGTTAACTTGTAACTAAATTAATTGTTTACACGCTTTAAGTCGCCTAAAATTAAGATAAAATTTAGTTAACTAGGGCGGTGAATTCGTAAATATCCCATATAGCAGGTGTTTTCGGCCGGAACTGAAGGTGCTTCATGAATTACCGCCCATGATTTTTGTCCACAATTCTACGTCTTGCCTTGCCCAAGAAGCGAGATTGTCTCACCGCATAGCGGGTAGAAAAGTAGTATATATTTTTAAGTCATTTAAGTCGAATCGTGCTCGATTGGTCGCCACCGCGACTGATCGGAGCTCCTGATGATGAATCGCAAACCGATTCGGAACATAACGAGCAATATTCGTCTTCAAAGACGTGAGTAAACCCGTTTCCATATGTAAATATATCTGAGGCTCACGGAAGTCCGGGATTTCCATAAAATAATTCAAGAAATATGTAATCGCTCATGTCCCTTAAGAAAATTTGAATTAAAAAAATAGCGTTTAAATTAATTTCCATTGAGAAATATCAAAATTATTCGTTTAAGCGGTAGGTATTGTTTTGGGACTCCATAACTACAACGTTACTTAGTAGTTTCACTGTCAGAAAATTATCTCAATAGACTTCCTAGTGTTACAACAGTCTGACTAAAATTCACACGTCCAAACATAATCAGTGAAGCGGAGCGTTCACCGCGACATGCAGCTTTCGGCCCTAGGGATTATTGCTGTCGACTGTACTACGTCATTCTAAAACGGCTTAACTGCCACGCGTTTCCTACTAAGTTACATCATTTAGCAATTATATTCGATACACCGACCGTCCATTCTAAAACGGCTTGACTGCGACGCGTATCCTACTAAGTTACATCCTTTAGCTATTACATTCAATACACCGACCGTCCATTCTAAAACGGCTTAACTGTCACGTCTTTTCTATGACGTTACATCCTTTTGCAATAACATTGGACTCGACTACAGTTCTCTCTGAAACCTTATGCACTCTGTCGTAGGAGCTTTTATTGTATGACACGAAACATATGAATATGTATGGAGATTACGAATGTCACCGTTTTGATCCTTTCGGGCGTGTTAAATATTAAGGGGTTTAATTTTAGTTAGCCCGAGATGTGCAAAAATGTTTCAGCTTTGATCAAATAAGTGAATTTTGAAGTTACAGAGTGGCGGAGCTTGGGGACTGGGTTTGTTTTTGATGTCGGTTAATTTTTTAATGTTCGCGGTTGATTAACCCTTGTCAAAAAAATAATTTACTGTGAAATACGTGTCGTAAACTTGTATGAATTAATTATACAAAAGGCAACTTTTCAAAATCATTTTATTGCGCTAAACTGACATCTGATGGGTGGAACAAAAATTAATAAAGAGTGGAAACTCTTTATTTAAATTTAACTAAATCGAAACTATCAGACTTTAAGCACATATTGATGACCGAAAAAGAATATTAATGATCGAAGAAGAAGTTTTATTACAAATCCTCAATGAAATTTCACATGAATTAGTTCTGTTATACAGGGTGATTTTTTAGTTTTTAATGGGGGTACCAGGGGGTGGGAAAGGTCAGATTGAGCAACTTTTACTATAAACCCAACCACGAAATGGCAAAAAATAACCAGCTTTTTATGAGTTAATTGATAGCTCATAACCCAAAATGTATGGAACAGCAGTTATTTCTGAAATATGAAATGAAACATAATGCGATCAGCAACAGAGTTGCAGCTGTAACTAACAGATTTAGTGTATTGGCTGTTGAATTATTATCTGCGAATTGCGATATTGAAATCTGAGTGAATATATTTTAATGTTTCTGTTCCGCAAGCTGCTTTCACGTAGGTGATTTCGTTAAATTGATGCATGAATATAAAATGAAAAAATGAATGAATTCGCACCCTTGGTAAAACAAAGCCACATCTGCAAAATGTGCACTTTACAGGAGAGCAGTTTAAAAATTCTCCAAGTGATTTTTGCTGATAACATTTTTGCGTTTCGTCGAATTGTCATGTACTTTTGCATATAGGTTTATATTAATGTAATCAATTAAATGTGTTATGTCCCATTTAATTTAACGCATTATTTTTAAAAATAATGTAACGGATGTGCACATACGGCTATTATTACCAAGCATCAGCCGACGTATCAGCAGATCCGTCATTATTTTACAAAAATCTACGTGACGCATGTGCACATACGTCTTTGTTTTATGAATAACCCTTGAAATTATGAGGTCGTATATGTGTAAAATATTATATTTCTATAGAATCTGAAAGATTTAGGTATCTGTAAATGAATATTATTTCAAGTGAACTTATTTTACAGAATTATTTACTTAAATAACTAGGCAGCAATGAGTAAAAATACTGTGGTTTGCTACTAGAACACAGTAAGTGCAAGAAGATAAAACAATGTTATAAATTTTAATACATATTAACTTTTTATCGGCGTGATAAGGTATCATCACTTACATAATAATTTCCATAAAATATGTACTCCATAAATAAAATAAGCGTTAAAAACTGAAACTAGTAAGTAACAACTCGTTCATACTAAACACTATATAAATTTTATTTATAAAATACCCGTACTTGTATTATATAACTTAATAAACGAATAGATAAGAATATTAAACTTTTTGATAGTAATATATACAACTGTTACTTAATGATAAGCCATAAAACATGAGCATGGACCTGAGCTTGGTTTTACGAAACACACGAATGTTTTAAGACCTAATAATTATATAAGTCATAAACTGTTTTCATCAAAGGCCTTAAAATTTGTATCAGTTGATTATTTTACTATGCAGCGTTTTTGTGGCAGTGTTAAGATTAAGAATGACTATAAAGTCCAATGCAGGAGTGACAGTGATGTAGATTGACATTTCGATAAAGGGTCGTTAGATGATCGAGCTGGTGAAACAACCCTCCTCTCATTATGGCGTCTCCTCTTGCGTTTTGCGGCTAAAACCTGAAACAAGCTTTGATTTCTCAGTCTTACAGTCTTCGGCTAAAGACTTGCTCCACTTGCTATGCTCGTCGGCTAGAGTTTCCTAGTCTGCTGGGCTGATGCCAAATGCCGGCATTGCTCGCTTAGTGCAGTCCTTGAAACGCAACATGGGCGCAACATTTCAGGGTACACAGTAAGCGAGTGGCATCCATACGGTGCACATGCTTCCCCAGCCATCACAATCTACGCTGTTTAAGCATTGCAGAAATCCTGGAAAACTGCGCGACTTACAACACACATTCGTGACCCTGTCTCGCCAAGTGATATGAAGTGTGACTGCTACGAAGGCACCGCAAGTGGAAAATATTCAGCCTTATTTCTTGCTTGGCATACGACGTACTGGTTTCAGTTCCACACAAAACTATACTCAGAACACAAGTTTGATACACAAACACTTTGGTCTTGATTGTCAGATAGTGACTAGTCTAGAATCCTGCACTGAGCTTCCCAAACATTGTAACCGCTTTACCAAGCCGGTTCCCGATATCCACATTCAGTGACAGATTGCTTGACAAGTGGGATTGCTAGATAAGGGAACTGGATCTACAACATCAAGGGACACGACACTATCCAACAAAATAGTTGGTTTCTGGTGAAAACCTTGCGCCAGAACAACTGTCTTCTTAGCATTAATGGACATGGAAAAGAGAGAACAAGGGTGTGCGAACTTATCGAAAAGAATCTGTAACTCTTGGGAATTTTTTGGCAACGAATGCGGCATCATCGGAAAATAACAGTGAATCGATGTATACGTTTACGACGAGACCTCAACAGGAAAAAATCATAAAGTTTCCCTTCTGCTCTTGTGTGTAAAGTGTATCCCCTAAACTAAAGTTCCCAAATGCAACCTTCAGAAGCAGGGAAAAAGATGTCGAAAAGTATTGGATTGGAGGCAATACTCGGCCGCAGTCCCTCCGCATGTCGAACAAAGCAGAAGTCCGGCTGTCATGAACAACAGCACCGTGCGTGGAAACATTTAACTAGGTTTAAAAGTTTTGGTGGACATCTGTCGAGACCAGGGCCTTCCTTCTTATATTTTTTTGCTTTTACTGTTACAAGCACATCATATGCTAGCATGATGAATGCATTAGTAAGTAGTAACAGGTTATTTTTTCGCTGATAGGGTCGGGTAGAGCAGATTCTTCTAAGTTCGCTTTGTCGAAGATTTCCTCGTGTCCCAATATTTCGAGATTCCTTTAGAAACTTCAAATAACGAAAAGAATAATCACTTCTCTAAAAACGGCATCATAGACATAAATACAATATGATAAATATGTTAAGATCTACAAATAAGTAGATTTTATTTGTAGGTAAAGTTCGTACAGTTCATATAGGTAATAAAAATAAAAAAAAGATAAATTTCAGGGTTTTAGATGGTCGGAATTACAGGTAAGACATTTAGTTATTACATATTAATAAAACGTTAGATTTTTTTTACAATAACATGCTTTTTTATACCTTCAAACTTTTTGATAACGACGCATCTTAAACTACGACCTAAAATAACGCAACATGTTACGATGCGACTATGAATAGTTTGTACAACAACGACGCAAATGAATATACGACCATAATTTAAAAAAAACAATTAAATTACCTTAAACTCTTCTTATAACATTATGGCAATATTGCCTAACATGTTTGTTAAAAAAAAATTTAATTAGTTAAAAATCGATAAATAACGTCTAATGTGATCATGCGACTGGCTATTTAATGTCAATAATTAGAACTCAAACAGTCGTATGTGCACATACGATTGTTTATAACAAGATAATTTTCTTGACCTGTAAAAAGTACTTATCATTACCGGTTTCGTTTTCCGCATCCATTGTCGCCGATTTAGATCCAAAACGCAACGCATGATCACAGTCCGGTAACACCGACGCATCTGACTTTACGACAACGCGCGCGCCGATATGCGCTCACAGGAACGACGTCAAAAAAGGACGCATACGCATTTGTAGCATTATTTTACGTCGCCTCTTCACTTGCGTCGTTTTCCGCTTAAAATATCTCAGAAACGACAAAAGTTAAAATTATAAAAAAAATCTACCGTGTAGAACGCATAATTCTAAGGATATTTCCGTAATAAAACCACTTTTGACGCAAAGTCACATGTTGCATTATTTTACCAAGCGTGCGAATTATTAAAGAGTTTTGATATTTGTTTGTTTGATACTGGGTAATATGAGCCATTGTGACACGAAGTGATCATTTGGACGAGCGAGTGAAGCGAGTATGGATAAATATAATCTGAGTCACGACAGCTTTTAGCCACGTGTTAAAAACTCTACCTTTCCCTTAGACTGCGAGAAAATGAGAAAAAAAACCTTAGCTATATAGGCGCCTGGATTTAAATTGTCATAGAATTAATCGAAAATAAGTGAAAATTTCCTATTTCCACATAAATTAACTAGAAAAGTTTGTGAAAGCCTCCTCAGATTATATTCACCAGCCCGCAAATAGCTACCTACCCTTACCAACCCATTTATAGGTTCCATCGTATATAGAACAAAGTACTAAGTGCAACATTTTCATAGTCCATAACACTGTACACTGCACGTGATTACCTCTGGCCATTGCATCGGCGGACGCATAATGTTCTCGCTGAGTGCTTTCGTATGTTATAGCTCCAGAGCGATATCTCTACGTAGCTACGTGTCAGATTATGTAAAATTTGAAGCTGTATAAGAGTGAAAGACAGAATGTAAGAAAAAAAAAAATTGAATTAGCAGAGACAAAAGTTACCGTTTTTAACTCGGAATATTTCCAATTAAATTAATACTAGAATAACTTCATTTCGATGTCAGTTTCCGTACCGTCGTTTACACCCTGTATAATTACGAATATTTTGTGGTTTATGTCTAGGAGGCATGATAAGGAGTTTGTGAATAGCTCTATGTATAGTTACCCAATGATTACTGTACGTTACAATCTCGTAACGAAAAGGTAAACATTTGTACGCCAGACGTTTGTAAAGAATGCGCTTCCCCATTTCCAAACATTTATATTCCCTTTTCCTCACCCAAACCCTTCTAATCAATCAAAGCGTCGTACTCATTTTACCAGCAAAGTCTACAAAATATCTAAGTAAGTAAAGCAAACGTTGATTAAAATACAATTAATCGTTTAGTAATTAACTACAAACAATTTACGAGCAACTTCGATTCGGAGTCCGTTCGACACTGGGTTTTGGATTGATTAATACAATACCGATCGGAATGCGTCTTTGACTAAATGGAATCATCTATTGTGAATGCTTTGCTGTAAAAAAACGAATGTGATTTAGTAAAAATGGTTACTGAAAAAACGGTGAATTAAATTCTTTATCCTTAATACTATTTTAGAAGGTAGGTACTTACGGTTCTCAAGAGTTCTAAATGAGCGTTTCTTAAAAAGTTTGTACAAAATGAAGATGTCGATTAAAGTTCAATTATATTGTATGTGTTTATTTTAAAATAAACTTTTTCCCATTATATTTTTCCCATTTTGTTACCAATTTTTTTTTTTGTGTTTTCTATAATTAGAAAAGTATAACAGAACCTTAAATTATCAAACACAGGGCTGTGTAACATTGATATAACATTACTAAAATAATTGGCAACAAAATAGGAAAAATAATATTGAACTTTAATTGACGTGTGAATTTTGTACACACTTTTAGAGAAATGCTCAACTAACAATATAAATCTCACAAAGTTGGTTATTCTATAGACTGCAGAGGTGCTTGGAAATTGCAATTCCGTTCGTTTATTTTTTTATACCCGTTATAACCTTATAACCACATAAATTTGCATGTCCAACTATCCTGTACAAATTAAAATTAGTTAAAATCCGTGCAGCCATTTCGGCGTGATGAGAAGCCAAACTAACCCAAATTATTCCTAAATTAATGACCCTTTTCCATAGAAAACTGTTTTATAGTTTACGTAGAAGTATGTATTTATTTCGCTGTTGGCTAATTGTACTAAATTGGAGCTAGCCTACATTAAAAGTAATTGAATTTTTGAAGTAAAACTTCTAATGCGACTTCCAACAAGGTTGCGTTAAACGTTTAACGCTACCGTGGAGGGGGTAGGAAAGCACTGCTGCGTTAAACGTTCAACGCTCCTGGGGAGGGGGAATAGAAAGAGACAGAGCGAGAGTGAAGAAGTTTATCTTAAAGAAACAATATGAGTTCACTAAAAATCAATTTCTACCCCTTCCTATTTTCATTTCCACATTACGAAGTTTCTCTTCTTCCGCGCGGAGGGACTACATGCACTATTTTTAAATATATTCTTCGAAAATTAACTTAGTTTTAGTTCCTCATCCACAATATTATTAATTTTTTTATGCCAACACAACTCGACTAGTTAAATAAGATCTTTCAAAGTATTCATAAAATTAGCCTAAAAACCTTATTAAAAATCTTCAAAGCCCATTCATCATCGCTGAAACGTAGCCCTCTTCCCACCGACAATATCCATTTCAAAACGAGGCGAAAAATTTAGAGACTTTCACAGCTGGCGCTAAAAAGGTTTCAAGAATTATTTTCACGAAATTCTCGCCATGGTGACCCGTATTAGAGTTTTGAATTCGGACCCTTAATAATAACACGCCTTCATTTGCCGACTTACTTACCCAATGGAGGGGATTGAGTATAATAATTTCCAATATCTGAATCTAGAGAATGATTCAGGGCCGTATTCCACTCTGCACTTAAAAGATCATGGTGAAGGCATTTTAACATTATCATTGAATCCCAGCGAAGACAAATATTGGTGTGATGAACACCAATATTTTGTTCTTGGGTGTAGGTTGCCGCCTCTGGTCCCAAACTGGCCGCGTGTGGCGAACATTTTATTATATTCCAATCTCTTTGTTATCCCTCAATACATTTCTCGAATCATTCGTTCCGCAGAATATTGTATCATTATTGTATCAATAAATAAAAGTTTGGGACGGCTCAATGATTTCACGATCAGTGAGCACAGCAAATGACATTTTAAATAATGTTATTGGTATTTGAATAACTGGAAAATTGGTTATTGTTGAGAAAATATATTCTGACATGCATTTTAAATGATTTTATCAAAGGTGCGTGTGTTTTTATTGCTGTAATATTATCCGGATCCGTAAAGATTTATATAATTTTAGATAAACCTGCATACATTATACATTTTACAGTTTGTAGCACATAGTTGCTATATTTTTCAATTATGTATTGAAATATTATCACACTAATATTAAAAGGTAAACGTTTGTGGTGAGTGTTTTTATGTGTATTACAAATACAATTACTAATAGTTTATTAGGATACAGTGACATATTTACAAATGAATTACCATATAGTTAGAAAATAAGCACTGAATGAACACTGTTTGGTAATGTTTACACCTCAGCAGAAGTAGCCGTGTCCCCTACAATAGGCTCAGCCTGTCTCGTAGGTTCACACAATTGATGTTCGTTACTTCTTTACGATAAACAGCTGGAAGAGTTTTGATAAATTTTGGCATGCAGGTAGCAGGCATTGTTTTTTTTTTTCGAAAAAATGTAGTGTTCCCGTGGAATGAACGGGTAACACCGCGCGGTGCAGCTAGTTTAACATAATAATGTAATATATCCTCTATAATTAGAGATCCACGAAAATACGGTTGCAATTTATAGTTAGAGCAACAAAACTCTTCTAGTTAATGTGACAATTATGGTTTAAAAAAACAAATTTTCAAAATGACAGGGGGTTGACACTTGACTCCAACAAAATTAACACTTTAAAACTTAATCCCACCAAAAACATTCTGTAAAAAACTAGCCAAGTCTCGATGGAACTGCTTGATTATCTCTAAAAAGTAATGAAATCTAGACAAAGTCGTACCAAGTCTAAGGTTCCTTACTGCGATTTCTTTATTATTATAGTTAATGTTGTGTGACTTGGCCGTTGAAGAGTACACAAGGGTACAACACCAGGTGCTCCATGACACCATTGCACCAATCTGTCCCCAGAACCGCTACAAGTCAATTTTGTTTACACGTAATGCTGTATCTGTTGTAACTACCTATGTTTGTTAAGCGAGATAATAGCCCATACTGGTATTGGTAATTTGACGCTAGTGTCTCATTTTAGGCTGTTGTTGATTGTGCAGCACATGCATTCAGCATTGACAATGCTTACTTCTGCTTTCTTCTTTTTGGAGCGTCAAATCGACCACCGATCTAACATAAAATAGACGTACAGACGGACTTCTATCAATGATTAGAGGTCCATCTGTACTAGAAATATTTTTTATACTGTTGGTTTCAGGCTCGCCTATACATAAATATTATTGAAATACGCAGCTTTATCAAGCCTACAATTGACTGGTTATTGAATCATCGTTTTCCAAGTGGCAATTTTCCATCGTCAATGGGTAGCGGTTCTGGCGACAGATTGATGCAATGGTGTCATGGAGCACCTGGTGTTGTACCCTTGTGTACTCTTCAACGGCCAAGTCACACAACATTAACTATAATAATAAAGAAATCGCAGTAAGGAACCTTAGACTTGGTACGACTTTGTCTAGATTTCATTACTTTTTAGAGATAATCAAGCAGTTCCATCGAGACTTGGCTAGTTTTTTACAGAATGTTTTTGGTGGGATTTCACTTCTTTTTGTAGAAACGTGGGCATATTGTTTTATAACAACCTGCTAATTCACTTTAGCAAACCTCACGAAATAATAAGCGAAATCAACGAAATGCAAATAATCCCTCCTAATCCCTAGCAAACGTTTTCGAGCGCAATAGAAGAATGTCGTAAACGACTGTAACGCGGCCGGTTGCCACTTCGCCATATAAGATTATCGGAAAAACAAACGTAGGCGCGTTTTAAAATACAGTTAGCGCCATCTAGCGACGTGTGCGGCGGGTATCACCGCCACTCTTAGTCCAATGCATTATATTTTGACCAAATTTTGAGCGAAATTAATATTTTGGTGTAATTTGTTTATTTAATTTGTGTAATGTTCGAGTAGAATAAAGTTAATCGTTCGACTATTTCTTCTTGTAAACTTGTAAGTATAAGTATAAAAGCCAGTCTAGTCTTACCCAGAGTTTTCCTTTAATTTTATTTATATGCGTATTAAAAGCAGAAGGGGAGGCATTCGCCCAGCCGGTACGTATTACAAATGCCGAAGTTCAAAATACCGAATTTCATAAGACCTATGGACGGAAGACCGAAAATTAAAATTTCGAATGTTTATTTGACCGAAAGTTTAAAATTCCGAATGAACGTTTGATCGAAAGGATAAAATACCGAATATTATAATCCCGAAGACTGTAATCCCGAAGAATGAAATCCCGAAGACTGTAATTCCGAAGATTATAATCCCGAAGACTATGATCCTGCCTGAAGGTTGTAATCCGGAATATTATTTAAACTGTCGAGAATTATATTTCTGTAGTCTTACAGATTCTAATGTTTATTTTATACAAAGAATATTAACCTAAATTACGTAACCTACTTGCCTACTACTATACTTACTATTTATAAGTGAACTCTTCTGTGGAACCGATCTGCTCCGGCGCTGCGGGATGTGCAACCCCGGCCTCCGCCCTAGCGTTAGAAAGTGCGGGCATCAAGCGAGTCGCAGCAGCTGAGGCTGGTCGCCGAAGGTGACCAAAAAGCCGAAGCTGCGGAGGCGAGCGTTGACAGCTTCGGTTCCAGACAAGTTCGGTTCGGTTGGCAGTCCATGACAGAATATTTTATCATAATATCGACTATTTAGTGTCATAATTTCCCACTCTCCCGGACTCTTTCCTTTTCTTAATCGACTTGCCACAGAACCGAAGCTGTCAACCCCGATTCCACGTGGTCTTGTCTGCCCTACCCCTAGAGTGTATATAAAAGGCCGGAGGCGCGGAGGGAGGGCAGCCCCCGGCCGCCATAAGAAAGTGCGGGCATCAAGCGAGCCGCAGTCGCACTTTCTTACGCTAGGGCGGAGGGGCTGAACATCCCGCAGCGCCGGAGCAGATCGGTTCCACGGAAAAGTCAGATTAGTTTAGTGTCCTGACACTTTTAAAGTGCTCATTGACTTTCGGGATTATGAAATTTCGAGATTTTGAACTTTCGATTTTCTGAAAATAGTAATTGTAGCTTCGGTTTATCGAATATCGCCTTTGAACTTTCGGTATTTTGACCATCGGTATTTCAACTACTAGGTATTATGAACTTTCGGGATTGTAAAACGTAACCCGCCCAGCTGTGGGACGCTATAGGCTAGATTAAATTAGAAGATGTGTACCCACTACGCTGGATTTTTTCAATGACAGTCGATTTTTTAATGTACCAATAGTAGAAGGGGGCATTACCATATCTCTAATACAGCTGAGACCAGCTGAGGGTTCTTCATCAAATAAATAATAAGTAAATAAATATCGGACAACCTCACACGAATCGATCTAGTCCCAAATTAAGCTCTAAAAGGCTTGTGTTATGGGTACTAGACGACGATAGACATACTTATATAGATAAAGATATACTTAAATACATAGAACAACCTTGACCCAAGCACAAATATTCGAGTTCATCACACAAATAGTTGCCCTGGCCGGGACTCGAACCCGGGACCGCCGGCTCAGTAGGGAGGTGTCTACAAACCGAGCCAAACGCGTCGTCAAAATACTTCAGACCTTGGATTTTTGACATCAAATGAAGCGGCCCACTAAGTTGAATATCAAAATACTTAAACGGGTTTACTCACGTCATAGAAGTCGAATAACGCTCGACATGTTTCGAATCGGTACGCGATCCATCATCAGGAGAGATGATCATTCGCGACGGCGGCCAACCGAACACCGCCTTTACAAAAAATATTCATCTTGTTGTATGTCGATCTCTAATAGTTTGGTTGGGCTCTTGTGTTTTCTAATCAGAGTACTCCAAATCTTCGATTATCCTAGTTTTTAGGGTTCCGTACCCAAAGGGTAAAAACGAGACCCTATTACTGAGACTTCGCTGTCCGTCCGTCCGTCCGTCCGTCCGACCGTCCGTCCGTCTGTCACCAGGCTGTATATCACGAACGGTGATAGCTAGACAGTTGAAATTTTCACAGATGATCTATTTCTATTGCCGCTATAATAACAAATACTAAAAATAAAATAAAATAAATATTTAAGGGCTCCCATACAACAAACTTGTTTTATGGTACGGAACCCTTCATGCGCGAGTCGGACTCGCACTTGGCCAATTTTTATAGTTTTCGCTTTATGTGGCCATTAAACCCTAACTCTGTACCAAATTTCAGCTCTCTGAATTTATGGGAAGTACTAGTTCTTTACTGATGATCATGAGTGAGTGAGTGAATGAGTGAGTGTCGTAAATGCGAAACTTTGCTTTCGCTTAACTTCGGAACTAAATGACCTACAGACTTGAAATTTTGGATTTTAAGTATGTGATTATAGCTTACTGGATGACAAAAACTTCTGCGTTCTGGTCTTATCCAGAGGTGCTCAAATAGGGGCCTGAAAATGCGGCGAAATGGTTCCAGTAAAGGATGGTACGGCAGTGTTTGCTTCGCGCTCGACTTGGCGGGGGCACTGCCGTGCCCCCCGATGATTCACAAAAACATCGTTCAATTAAAAAATTGTTGTCTCATAGACTAATATGCTCTTTGGACTATTAAAGACATAATGCTTTCTTTCAAAGATGTATTTCAAGCTTAATGTAGCTAGATTAGCTAGATATAAAATGTAAATTATTCCATCACATTAAATTCCTTCACGGCACGCGTGTACCATTCCCTAGTAAAAAACTTTTCGCTTTGAGGAATGAAGCGAAGTTTTCAATGACCCTCCGCCACCAGTCGGCGTTCGAGTTTTGTTCAAAATTGGGTATCGCTCAGGAGTTGTCTCGCGGCAGAGTTTAAATTGATTCAGTCTTTAATTTATGCGTATTTACTTCGTTCAGTTTTTATTTTGCATCTAAATCTACAGCCACAGAATAAATAAGACGGTTATCTCTTATGATCTGTATGAATGCCGCTTGAGAATTGTATTTTATTGACTATTTGTGTACTGGCGCTAATAGTCGTGGGGCATCCGCATGGTGAAACGACCGACCGACAAGTCCGCGTCTTTCACTCTTAGAGGCGAACGCGAGCTGAATTTGCTCACGCAAAGGTGGAAGTCAAGTCGACGATCAACCTGTACGTCTAGTCGAGTCGACTTTTGTCGCGCGACAATCACTACGTGTCACTTTCCTTTTAATACCGTGCGAGCAAGACAGGTAACGCTAAGTCGCGCTACAAGCGAAGTTGCGTGATATGCCAGCCCTGCTCGTGTGCACGGGAGTGTAGGTTATTTGGCGTGGCTGATGCGTACTAAACCCTCCCCTTGTTCCCTTGTTCTTCCTTCCTTGTCGATGATGTGTGGTAGTCTTTTCAATGAACATTAACAAGACTTACAAAAGTTGCTATATAAGCTTGGAAATGACACTATATGTTTGTTTCCAGCATCGCGACACCCAAGAAACCCTGGCCGTCCTGGACCGACTGGACCTCGACACGGAGAAACCCTCGGATGAGGAGGTGGCCCGCAAGTTCGGCTTCGAGGAAGACTACTACAAGGGCACGGTGTCCTGGTGGCAGCAGCTCAAGCCCCAGATGTGGTCGCTCTTCGATGAACCCTATAGTTCCAACGCCGCTAAGGTATTCTATGTTTAAAGAATTTTATTTCTCACAAGTTCTCGTCCAGAAATAATGTAATTGCTTATGTTGTCAGAAAATATCACGTTTTTACACAGCGAAAAAGCAAATAACTACTAAATTACTGAACAATCTTCTTATACCAAAATAATCCGCTCTAGCGTAATTACCCAAATAAACAACATACGGCTTACTCAGCGTGTACCAGAGTCATACTTAGTCCCATAAATACACGAGAGGGGGGGTATATCGTCACTATCACCAAATATCACCACGGGGAGGGAGGGAGTCAAAAATAGGAGAATTACAGAATTCACTTACATGAGAAAGGTTATAAGTTAAAACTGAAACTTTGCATACAGGTGTTTTCTCTGGTTCTGACATCAAGAAAACATTCAAATAAATTTTATCTAGTACCTATGGAGTATTTTAGACATATTTCTTCCTTGCAATGCTTCGAAAGTGATTACAAAATAAGTAATCTGAGAACAATTCAAAAGCCTATACTTACTCTATAAAATCAATGTAGGTACACTAGGTACATTCCTTATTCAAAACTCGACATTATTAAAAACAATTCACAAAATTGATTACTGACACTCGACACCCGATCTATCGTTAATATTACACGTCTAAAATTAATAACCGGCCATAAATTTAATCCATCACTGACATTGTCTTCTGTCACTTCATCCTTCATCGTACACAACTTTTAGATAAGCACGAACAATCGCTTTTTGGAATCAAGCCAGCAAATAAACTAAGGAAAATCTTACACAAAACGTAACGGTTTGATAGACGTAGACATAAATACGTTTGGTACTTGCTTTTTAGCGAAGACTTTGATAATATCATCTATATCGATGCGCTAATGTTGATTGATGTTACTCTTAAAGATAACACTGTTGATAATGCGTTGAGGCTTTTGAAAATCGGCTACAACGCGAAATTTAGTTTTGATTTTGTATGCCCAGAACTGGGAATTCCTGTTTCCAGTACTGGATTTGTATTGAAAAAGAGTACCTGGATCCCACCCTAGTGGCTGTCGAACAATATTTTAGGCTTGCAAATGTTCGTCAAATTAAATTGACAATACAAAATGCTTTATTGCACACCAAAAAAGTTTACAAATTGAATACGAAACAATAATTTTAATAACGGTAGACAACAGGCGGTCTTATTGCTAAATAGCGATCTCTTCCAGACAAGCTTTGGGTAGTGGAGTTGATTAGTATAAATCGCACAATGCACAATGGTGATGCAGAAGGGGAAGGGAGAACAAAATAACTATCAACAGATGAGCAAGTAAACGTATCGATAGATATAGATACACATACATAAATTGATATATATAAACCTACTTAAACATACATAAATGTAAATAAAGACAAGACAGATAAGGAACACATAAACAGAGGCAAACGAACGAAAGCAGTTTCACAAATCAGACTCAATGACTAAGATATATGACCAATGGTAATACTAAGTAATTACTGAGACTATGCAATTAGGCGGGCAATCGAAAGATTCGGACGGTATAAATAATGCCAAATTAAAACAAAACAACATTATGCAAAACGTATAATTTGTCACAAAAGCTTAACATTTCTCGAAACAACGCTGTAGACAAACAAAACAACTTAAAGGATTTTCCGCCATTCCACAATGTCAGGAAACGAGTAACAACTAAACGCAGACATTTTCGAATTGTAAGTTAAATTCACGAAACCACGTTTCATATTCAAATAATTTTAAATAAATGAAGCGATATTCCTTAGGCATGGGTTGTAATCCTTTGACTTGAAAGCCTTACAATGTACATCAATTTGGCGGAATGTTCCTCCAATTCAAGTAGGTTTAATTTAAATTTATGCTAATCGAAACACTTCCTTTGTTCCCTTTTTAGTTGTTTCATGAACGATTCACTATCATTACTGTAATTGAAATCGCTGTTTGAATACTTTCAACACGATTGATTGTATGTTAAAACTTTCTTGATGACTATTTAGATTGCTCGTATGATATTTAAAGGGTGAATATTACCGGGTTTGTGTAAATTGTGACTTGGTTAACAAACTCCATTAGTCCTTGATATTCCCAATATTCAGTATAATGTTGGGCAAAATGACGAATATAATTATCAATTTTTATTGATGGTACTATCACATAGGTAATCTATGGTAAATAATTGAGTAAACATTATGATCCTCATCATCTGATGACATCATCTGACCTGAGGTAAGATGTTAATTGCTGGACATGGGCATCCTCCAATATTCGCCATTCTACCCATTCATTGATTTAACGCCTCCAGTTTCTGCCTTTCATCAACATTACAACTCTGCCGCATTAATAGACGACACGAAATTGACTAATATTTTTTTCTGTTTCTCAGGTAGTCGGCGTGATATCAGTGTTTTTCATATGCGTGTCCATCATATCGTTCTGTTTAAAAACTCACCCGGACATGAGAGTGCCAGTGATAAAAAACTACACAGTGACGACCGCGAATCAAACGCAGAGCTGGGCGCTGGACAAAGTGCAAACAAACGCCCACGTTGCGTTCTTCTACATTGAGTGTGTGTGCAACGCGTGGTTCACCTTAGAGATCCTCGTGCGTTTCATATCTTCCCCAAACAAATGTGAATTCATCAAGTCCTCCGTCAACATCATCGACTACATTGCCACAATGAGCTTCTACATCGATCTTATTCTCCAGAAGTATGCTTCTCACGTCGAGAACGCAGACATTCTGGAATTCTTCTCCATCATAAGAATTATGAGGCTGTTCAAATTGACGCGACATTCGTCTGGCCTCAAAATCCTTATCCAGACCTTTAGAGCATCAGCAAAAGAGCTAACTCTGCTAGTGTTCTTTTTAGTCCTTGGTATAGTTATATTCGCGAGTTTGGTGTACTATGCGGAAAGGATACAGACGAATCCGCACAACGACTTCAACAGCATACCGCTGGGGCTTTGGTGGGCCCTGGTTACCATGACAACGGTAGGGTATGGAGACATGGCGCCGAAGACCTACGTGGGCATGTTTGTGGGTGCGCTATGTGCTTTGGCTGGTGTAAGTATTTTACAATGATCCTCAAACTTACCTTGTCCCATAATTTTATTTTCACAAAACTCTTATTGTACTGCTTTATGCAGTCATCTTTGTAAACGGCTGTTGACGTCATGCCATATATGTCATGCCTTTTTAGTCTTATTTATAATGTGTTTAATAAATGAACCTCTTAATTGTGCGTCACAAAGAATATAAAATAAACGCCAACGTGAACGAGTAATGGAAACTGCCTCAGGGCACTTCAGGGTTAAATGGGTTAAAGGGTTTAACCATCATATCGAAAAGATCAATTTATATTTTTACCAATACATTAAACCACAATTCTTAATTTAAATCAAAGCATGAACTGAGTAATCAAGCATTACAAGAGGTTGTTCGAAATAGATTTCTGCAGCACGACGCTCAGGATTAAGTAAATCGCTCTGGCTGAGTAGTACATCTGTGCACAGTTTGCAAAGTTTAGTAACTTGCAGTTTCTCTAACTGTATCAAAGTCCTACTCCAGTAGCAAAATTATGGCAATTAGTTAAATTTACAGGAAAGCAACTTCATTGGTAAACGGTAAATTTTGAAGGCTGGTTTTAACTTTATGATTTCTGAAAGAAAGAAGAAAAGAAAAAAACACTCTACCAACAGGTATAAATCTAGATAGAATAAAATTCTGCCTACTCCACCAAAAATAAGCAAACCAAAGAATGATTAATAAATTTAAAGATTAAATTTTATCCGTCATCGGCAGTTGGCACCCTAGGTTACATTTTTAAATTGGACTATTTACTTAGGTGTAAACGTAATATTTAACAAAACGTAACTTCAGAAAGAAGATTTATAACTGAAGAACATTTATTTTCCACCAGGTGCTAACGATAGCTCTACCCGTGCCAGTCATCGTGTCCAACTTTGCCATGTACTACTCGCACACGCAAGCGAGAGCAAAATTGCCCAAGAAGCGGCGAAGAGTCATCAACGTTGAGCCAACGAGGCCTCCTATGCGTAAGTGTCAACGTTATAGCATTCTTGTAACCAGAGAGTATAAGGTTAATAAAGTTACATTATCTAAAAATTCCATTTCAATCCTGGCGACCGTGACTTAGCGACCAAGTAGTCGGTCACTCTGTTGCATCCGTAATCGTTTCATAGTAATCCGAAGAAAGCGGTGGATTGTGGTCCCTGGTCAGAGTCGCCAAGACTTAATACCATCAAAAGATACACGACAAGCTGAATCAATCGATAGTGTTACTTTTGTTGGTCCCTCCCTAGTAGAACAAGTTGGAAACTAACATCAGAAACCCGTTGGTGTCATATATTATACTTCTAACCACCAAATATTTATATTGTATACCAAAGGATGAATCCTAGGCACCTCCATATTTTGTCTGGTCCTTCGAGCCGGATGAATCACTTTTTTTTCTTTATAATCAATAAAATTATAATGGTAACATCATCATCTATTAATCACTATTCCAACAGCACATGTTCATCTTACACAGTACTAATATAATCTTCAAACTTAAGGTTTTTATCACAATAATAGCACAACGATTTACTACAATTCTTTAAGGCATAACGTTTTGACGTTTAATATTAAATGAATGTTAAAGTAAATCCAATGAATTAATTCGTTACATAAAAATAATCTGAATCAGAAAAGTATTCTCATCTAACAAAAGCTGAATATTTGACTCTCGATATTTATTTTCAATAATTTGTTTATATGATTCAATCCAATCTTTCAAATCATTGGCTTAACTTAGATCTAAAAGGCCTAATATCTGGGCATGCCGCTATTAATGTCGGTAATTAAACAACTTTATTGTAAAACTTTTAGCAGTTTTAAAAAGGAATACACTATTTTATCATTGAAAATTATCACAGATTATAGATAATGAATACTAACCTTATAAGAACTCTTTAAAATGATACAAATGGAAATCATAGTTACAATCACTAAATCTTGCAAATTATACTGAACTACCTACTTAACGAAATGAAATGAAATGAAATAATTTATTCAGTAAGTAGGCCACAGGGGAACTTTTACAACTCAGATTGTAAATCTACCGGCATTTCGCAAGAGGAGACCGCTGTTGAGAAGAAAGCCGAAAGAAACTCAACAGTAAGTCATTTTTTTGTAAATAATACTTAAAACAATGATACATTTGTGTTATAACTACTTACACTGGTACATGCAAAGAAGATGTATAGATACCCCAAATCAATGTTAAGTAGGAACATTAAGATAAAATTTTAACGATAAATTTAAAACGTAACGTTATTCAAAGTTACTCACTGACTTTACTACTTGAAAAATAGTTTCTAAATAATAAAATCTGATACACAAATATTTCCGAATTCGCAAAGACTTGCTAAAATCTAAGTTCAATGATAATTAAGAAACTCACTTGTTCTCCAACAAACTTGAAACAAAACGAACTTAATAACAACAGCTGTCTGAAACAGGCGTCTGTTGCATTAATTATTTAAAAACAAAATAAAGAAACAAAAAGTTTTATGTATTATACACTCGTAAATTTTATTTATTTAAGAAATGTTTGGGGGTGTGTTTCGACAACGTCTTGTTTTATCTTGGAGGTTTTGTTTATTGGCAACCAAGAGCTAAATTCGACATTTCTAATGATTCGAAATGTTAGAACTTAAGCAATGTGCTTCAACCTTTAAATCACAACATGAAAGTAGCACAGGAATTACACAGCTACGCAATTTTGTAGTTGACGTTGCTCGGAAATCGTCCAAATTGAAGTGGGATTGGGTTGGTCATGTCTGTCGAATGCCGAATGAGCTGTGGGCCAAGATTACCACAGCGTGGAAGCCCAACAGCCTGAAACGGAGACGTGGCAGACCTCATCGGCGATGGCGGGACGAGTTAGACCCCTTTATAGAGGAATGTCCAGAAATAGCCCAAAATCGGGAACAATGGAAGAAGTGTGGACGCCTTTGCCCGGTACTGGGACATCATAGGCTCACAGTAGTATTAATGTTAAAAACAAACTTTAGGATACCTCACCTTCCCGTAAAGTGAGAATGTTTTTTTTAATAACGACTTTGGAACTTTGCAATGAGCATGGTGCGGTTCATGACTGATTTTTAACTCCCGACAAAAAAGAGGTGTTATAAGTTTAACATGTGTATCTGTATGTTTTTCTGTGGCATCGTAACTTCCAAACGGATGGTCCGATTTTATTGCAGTTTTTTTTTTAAATCGAGAGCATGGTCTCTCAATATGGTTCCTAGCTATATTTGGTTGGGTTGGGGGTTCCTTGATTTTTGAATTTAGGTTATTTATTATTAATAATGCGTAACTCAGATTCTTTGGTTTAATCAGTTTATTATGCTTTATGTAGTTCTGAGAATATGAATTCAAACATTACTGAAGATATTGGATAAAGGAAATTGCCGAACATAATACATTTTACCTAAACTTTGAAATCAAAGCTGATACTAAGATAAATTCAAGGGCAAAGTTAAATTGAAATTCTAATACAAACAACAAAGCTTTGAAATTTGATACCTCGAGCATTTTATCAAATTTCCTGATCGTTAGAATTGAGGCGTTTGAGATTTTGGATTTAGGCTTATCCGATTAATAACAACAAAACAGGTTAAGTTGAGAAAGTTTTCACAGGTAACAATAATGCTGCTACATAGCGATATTTTGACGCAAATTCCCCTGTGTTTATCTTGCATACAGATAAAATTATAAACACAAAGCAATTAACAAACAATGTTACAAATCAGTTAAAGATGGACACTTGGGTTAACTTGTCCTTTACTATGTGTATAATATCCCTTTTGTAAAACTTTAGCTAATTTTATAAATTATCGAATTTATAGTCATGTCTTTTCTTAGAAATTAATCAACCGAGGGATAAAAAAGGGGGAATCGTTCTATTTTGATGTTTTTTATAGAGCGTATTTAAAGTTAATCTCATTAGTTAACCAAATCTGTATTAATCGTACCCCGTGGCTTTAGATGCACGGATGATTCCTTGACTGTCGGCCTAGTGTTAAGTCATTAGTGCACTGAACACCCCGGGTTTATTTAACAGTTTTTTTCGTATATTATGACTATAATAAATATATTATAGTCATAATATACGAAAAAAACTGTTAAATAAAAAAATAAAGCGACAAAACAACAGTGGAAAATAAAATTGTATATCTTTTACAAGCTTTTATTTAACTTGCATTGTATGTATGTATGTATGTTATGTATGTATCTAAGTATGTTTGTTCGGGTGGAATCTTGCAACTCAATTTTGAAGCAGATATCGTCATCCGATTGAGCTGAAATTTTGCATACTTACTTAACTTTGATGACAATACAATAATATGGTAACATGGGGCTGATTTGACGATAGAGCCGGAAGGTGGCCATAGGAACTCTATAATAGAAAAAGCAATCCTACTGAGTTTGGGCTCTTTAGAATCGTCTCAGTGAGCATTTGATGGATATCCAAAGAAAAGTACAGTCGGCTATAAAAGCTGGTCACTAAAATGTCATTTTTGACAGAAACTTATTTCTAATATCAACAATTGAATTATCAAGTATTAATTACTAGTTGAATTATCAAGTATTAATTCAACTAGTCAAGGTTTCAGGTTTCAATACACATTTTGTTTCAAAACTGGGCTTAGGTTTTTTAATTTTTGTTAGTTATAAACAGCCTTAACTCATAACAATATAAAATTCACTAATTAACCATTAATTTCGTTCTAACATTCACCGTACACAAGCACTTTTCATAGTTAAATAACAGTTAGAAAAAATAATGCACAAACTGAAACACAATTGGTTCAAAATTAATTAATATAATATTATATAGTTTTAAAATTAAAACCGATAAATCAGTTAATATTTAATATCTCTGGTATCCCTTTCCACCCAAGCTGCCGCTGGAAGAACGCCAGGTAAAACTAACATAGTTTTAAAAATTATAATAAATAATTAGTATAATGTACTCTGAAAATCCTAGATTAAAACCCCCTATATTTTAGTTCGGGTGTAAAGGTATATAGAGACAAGCCTTGTACCTTGTATACGTTTACGCCGAAAACACTCGAAATATGCATGCTATCCCTATTCAATAATGGTTAAGATAGAAAAAGACGGCGCCACTTTCTCGGATAATTTCGGCGTCTGTATGCAGTATTAGATAACCTAGTAGATTCAGAAATTCAAATTAATAGTCAATAAAAGGAATGCACATATAACCCAACTCCCCAAATCGCCCCTTTTAAATAACTCCAAACATAGATAGATACATCTAAAGGTGAAAATGTTTATTTCTTCCTAGATTAGGGTACATTCAATGTATTTAAGTAGTTATAATATTTATCTTCAAAAGTTTATGTAGTAATTTATTTCATAAAACCATATTAAGATATTAATACAAAACAATAATCAGTTAATGTACCGAATAGGAAACGTGGATTTTTCATGTCAGTCAATTAATGAAATTTATTTGTCGAATCGAGTAAATAACAATAAAACCGTGTATTTACCCACTTTAAAGTTGAGTACTATGAGTTAAAACACCCCGCAAAATCTGCTTAGAACTTACTCTCTATGCGGTAAAACTACATTCAAGAACATAAGTATATTTGTGCAAATTATAATGGACCTTGTAAAGAATATATACATAATATCTGTAAAATGACGAAAATAATCATAGCCTTCGCCGCTGCGAGGGGTTGGAAAAGTTTTTACTCGAACGGGTTCTAAAAGCAAAAGTGTAACAGATTATCAAGTTAATTCTTTTAATTTGGGAACCTGGTTATTAACAGGACTTAAAACAAAAAGAACGTTCATCGGCATTTAAAAAAATTAAAGATTGTTTTGAACGCACATACATAAAACAATGATATTCAATATTATAAGTTAAGTCGAAACGACTGCGTATTTTTCGAAATACATACTTAAAACTACCCTTGATCTTGTTAATTATGAAGAACATGGTGTTTTACTCATGTGTGGCATGGGATGCATGATAAAAGTGGATACAAATATCAAACACAATGAAAAAATTGCTAAATTACCGGACTTGAACCGATATCTATTGCCTTTGCTTTGCTTTCTACGGGGTGAGTACTGTCCCAATCAACCCAGAGGCATTAAGAGGTTGGTGAATTTTAGCACTGTGTTGTTACCACCGATCAGCCCATCTAGTGAGAACTTATGAAGGTTACGTGAAGTAACTTCATTTACAATGGCAAATTTTAGGCAGGGAAAATAGAGAGGAATACTTTTGAAGTAATAAATAAATTAAAGCTTTTTATATACAAAATGATGCATTTCTATAATATCAGCAAAATCCTAGAATTTCACGGAATTTGTGGCTGTGTTTATTTAAGGTTTTTATATTTATCCACCCTCACATTACTCTGCCTGTAGCGTGTGGTAGTCCGTAAACAAGCATCTCCTCATGAGAATACATTTCAGGACATTTTACAGGAGCCCCCGGAGTTCCCGGCGCCCCCGGCGGTGCAATGACCCCCGGCATGGGCCCCCAAGCGCTCAACCGTCGGATGAACGCCATCAAAACCAACCATCCCAAGGACATGATTGGTCCCAATATGGGTAAGAGTTTACGGCGTCCACACGCTTGCTGAGCCTCGGCAAGCCTAAAGGACGCTGTTTTATGTTAGAGTTAGACGGAACTACATCGTGCTCACTCTAACATATAACTGCGTCATGTAGGCTTGCCAAGGCTTGGCAAACGTACGGACATGGACCATGTTCAAAGTCAAATTCAAACATTTATTTGTTAAATGTGGGTAATTAGTAATTACATGAAAAGTGTTACATAGATTTTATAATTTGAGCCCTAATAGAAGAACTTTGTGCCGTTTAAGGCATGTATCACGAAAGTTTCAATAAACATTTAATGAATCTCTAATAATATTGAAAATTACGACTTTACTCAATGATATGTGTCAAATGGCCAGACACGTCATTTCACACGCCGTTACTGACATAACCGTGAGTAACCGGGTCTACATAGAAGAAAAAACAATTATCGTCTCTTGTGACCAAAACAGTTTGTATGAATCTAGATTATGTGGTTGTCACATAGAACTATAGAAGGTATCAACACGTATCCGCATACAAGTTAAATAAAAAAATAGATTCATAAATACTTTACTTTCCGTAATACAGAAAAGACTCCAACCTAATTCTGTGTTTGATCCAATATTCAATACGGTCAGTAGTTAAATACATTAAAAAATACAATATTTATGACGTATGTGTAAAATAAGACGTAAATAAATCTAAGTATCGCTTGGTTCTACAACTGTACCTTACGGTGCCCCGGATTATCCTTCTTCGGAAATTAAACTAGGCTGTTTTGACTAACTAGAGCATACCCAATACAAAATCGGTAAGTCTGCAGCGGATTGAAATTTTTTGGGAACCACTACTAACCAGCAAAGTTTATCATCGTTTCGACTAATAACGTTAAAACACCTGTTCCTTTTGATTTCGGTGTAAAGAAACTTTATTATCTAAAGAAATTACAGAAATTTCACTTACAAGACAACTTATAAATAGTTAACATAACTAAAATCAATTTAATTTTACGCAGAAAGCAAGCATTTAAATATGACAATGTTTACACAAAACAGATGAATCTTAAATGACCAAATTAGTTAGAAAGAATAGTTATATAATTTAAGAACCTATATATCTAATAAGATTTGGTAAATATGATCCGCAGTTTAAATGAGATTTGCTGCGTAAAACAAAAGTTTCAAACACGCAGAATCTTACAAAGTAGGTCAAGTGATACGGACCCTTAAATGTTAATCCAATTTTTTTCAAGACAACTCGGTCGGGTTTATGCACTTAACAAGGAAATGGGGAAGTTGAGTAGGACTGTTGAATTTGCTTTTAAAAGTTTGTTACTGGTTTCAAAATAGGATAAGTCTTATTTTGCATAAGGTATTATTCTCCTTTTGTTTGTAAAAAAAAAACTTATTGTAGAGCTAACTGGCATAAAATTAATTGATAACAAATTAAAGCATTACTAATTTAAATTTGGTTGTAAAAGCAAATAATTATTTTTTGTTATTGAACCTGCAAAAATCGCTATGTGATTCTGGGTTATGACGACAATTTTGTAACTTATTTGTAACTTATAGTAGACATAAGTTTTAAAATGGCCTAAAAGCAATCTAAATTCACAACTCAATTATTAATTTAAGGATGTTTGTGATGTTTCTAGAATTTGTGTTTAGCAACAGCAAGCCTAGAAAGTGGTAGACCAATTTTTTGGCTTACTGTATCTATCGTCTGTTGAAAACAACAACACACTTAGTTTCAAATTTGTCCCTACTTTTCAAAATCTCGTGTCCAGGCAATGAATCGATATTGAGATACGAGTTTTGTTAAAGGTGGTAATTTGGTAGTAACTGTTGCTTGTAAGTAGGTCGTAGAATTTACTTAAGAGAAGCACTATGATAAACAACATTAGTAATGTGTTTCTTTCGTGTAAAGAATTTTACCCCTCTTTTATCCCTCTTAAAATTAACATAAAATAAGCCCTTGCCCTAAAGATGACTAAGTTCCTCATGGGATTAAGTCTTCCGTCTTCATTATTGGCATAGATATCTCTACAGTCAACCAACAAAGGTATGCATCCTGCCATACATTACACTCAGAAGCATATTTGATAAAAGGGATTGTTTTCTCTACGCTAGTGCCAAAGGTTGTATTACTAAACACTCAAATCTTAAATTATATACAATCTATGCAATTTAATAAATTATTTATTATACACAGCTCTAAGATGCTGATGATATGTGCTTATAACATGCTATGCAGAAATGATATGAAATGAGTTCACTTGATTAAGTTAACCACACTAACAGAATCGAGAATAACATAACAACTAAAATCTTCCTCATTTTAACATTATGTTTGCATTTTGAGTTAGTAGGTAGGATTAACATTTTCAGTAACAGAAGAACAATACTAAATTTTGGCTTAAAATAATTGAAACAAAGCGAAATCTATAATGATGGATTGAATGATTTGATTGCAACTCATACGTTTAAATTCTTATTCGATAATGCAATCATTACTGGCTATTATCACTACTCAATAGAAAGAAGCCATTTTCATCTTTCACAAAACGGTCTAGGGAGGTATATAATTTATTTACTACAATAGAGACGAAGATTATTCATCATCTGAAAATGTTAATCTGAACGAATCGGTCGAATGTAAAATACTCACAAAACTAACTGTAGCTTATGCAATGTAATCCTCCACAGATGGTGATCGTAGCGAGCTAGAAGCTATGATCCAAACGACACCAAACAACTGCAAAAGAAAAAACTTAAACATGCTTTAGAAGCATCACACAATCGTCGCCGTCGGAGCTCCGAAGGCTTTCTATTCTCGCCTGCACCCACGGATTAGCTCACAGGAATGAATCTAGACTTCACTAATCAATCATCATTAACCCCATAATCATTGCACAAACGGCAATCTACAAGCAGCACCACGGAGCCGACTAGGTTCTGTCGCTTCGCCAGTTACAGAAGGTTCGAGAACTTGACATTCTTGGGTTATGTAACCCTGTCCCATGCTAGTATAGCTGCTTCCCGCTTTAATCCAATCGATGTTGTCGTAGCATTTGAATGTGCCAGAAATATGATAACCTCCAATAACTATTTTTAGACCAACTTTTCAAAACATGAAACTTTATTAGTTCCCTATTTCAAAAGAAATTCTATCAATATGTTTGGTACAATCAGTGAAGCAAAGTTTTGGTCATTTAATGGATATATTTTGACTCAATTGTTAAGTTACTGGTGGTTGTACATATAAATTACCGTTATTTTTGTATCGTTTATCATTTCCATGTCTATTTCTGTGTCTATCAATGGTGTCAGGATATAGTGTTTTATTTTTAATGGTTTTAGGATTTTTAGCGCTTAAGTTTATTTACGGCGCTTTATGAAGGAGTTGCGAGTGACTCTGAAGTATCTTTCCAGGCAACAACCACCAAACATCAGCTATAAAAAACAACATTACGCCACCTGAAGCCTCCAACACACCCACTCCAAACACTGCGGTACACTTATGAAACAAATTCAAGCTTTACACTAACTGCCTGACCAACTATTTCACTTAGATAAGATTCTATGTCATGATATATGAATGTTTTACATGGAATATTATTGAAGTAAGATATATAGTGCAACATTATTTGATAGCAACTTTTTATATCTAATTGTGTAATTAGATTCTTGTATAGAATTAGTTGGTATCAATGGTTCTATAAGATTCTTTCTTTTGTCAACTGTCGTAAATGTTTGTGCGTTTTTGTATACAATAAGTGTGGTAATGTCATGTGGTCCTATTTAATAACTTTTTGCCCTTCAATTTAGTCTAACTGTCAATGAATAGAAATGTTTTCTTACCCCCAAAACTAACCAAGCATGCCAGCATGAATTTTATCTTCCAATATGCGTGCTCTTGGTAACACATTCTTACTACCAATTTTGATATTGCCTGCTCATGATATTTTACTTCCAACAGTTGCAAGCCTGATGCCTGGTATGGATATATCAGTCACCACGCGCTTATCTCCAAGTCCTCGGGACATGAGTCCAGCTCTCGCTATTGCTCTTCCCATGATGAAGTCTGTCAACATCGTTCCGGCGCAGTGTTTCGACAACATGGCCTTTCATAGTGAGAGGGTTGAAGATAAGGACAGTGACCAAGACGATACTCTCAGCAAACGCTCCAGTCGGCAGTCTCTGGAAAGCGATAATACTCTTAGAGTCAATAATTACAAAAACGGATACATGACCAAGAGTGGTGGAGAGAAAACCGATTGTAGAACACCGTTGCTTCGAGACCATAAGATTGAATCGTTAGATGAGAATAAACTGAGGGAGAATAAAGCTGAAAAGAGAAAGTCCTCCGCTTCAACATAACAGTAAA
Organism: Apotomis capreana; assembly: GCA_947623375.1. Taxonomy (NCBI): domain Eukaryota; kingdom Metazoa; phylum Arthropoda; class Insecta; order Lepidoptera; family Tortricidae; genus Apotomis; species Apotomis capreana. The sequence goes on from OX392514.1 coordinate 3,791,518, forward strand.
TATTGTAAATAATAATGCTACTGCTAATATAAACATTAATGGATAAGGCCCTGGAATAATTATATGTTACACATTTGATTAGAGACTGAAGGAAAAAAATACTCTATAATACTAGTGGTAATTGTCTCCCTCGACTAAAGCGAAAGCTGGTGATGATTCCTATGATTTCCAATGTGTAACCAAGTGTTTTATTCCATGACTTTAACCTATCAACGAGACCAATAGAACTAAGAGTGTTTTAACTATGGACATTAGTTAATGTCCATTCATACCGTTAAATAGTGCAGAGCGAAACAACGTATGGCAAACAAAACAGAGTAATCAAACATATAATAAACTAGTGAATAATCGGTATACCTATCTATAATTTTTACTAGTTTAGCGTGTTTGGGGACACGATATGCCTTCGTATCCAGTGCTAAGAGTAGACTATGAGGCGAACTTTAGTTTTTATCTAACGGTTGGTTGACCAACCTCACCAAGACCAAGTCCCAAATTTTGCTTTGGATTTGATGTTCCAGTTTTAGAAGCAATCACCATCAGATAGAGTTTTGATTTTAAAGAAGGGACAAGCCTATGCGTAAAAGAAATGTACCTATCGTGCTTGGAAATGGGGTCAAATTGATTTTAGTGATGCTATAGAATTGTTTTATTTCATACAGAATATACCTCGATGAAATAACCTTCCGATTGAAATATTTTTTGAATGAATAGTGATATTTCATTCGATTGGTTTCAATTTGTGAATTTTCTGACGTGTGTAACTTCTGTTCGCCTCGTGGGCTATTAAAATATTGTGTTAAGTTTAGGGAATGCAAAACTGGTTATTATTTCATAGTAAAACCGGTTATAACCATAACAAAATAACCTGTTTTGAATTGCCTAATTAAGTTCAAGCATTCAAGGCCGTGATAGCTGTAAGATAGTTAAGAAGTGCTTTGAGCACTTACGATCTACACATACGTATGGATATTAGTAAAATAGTTACCTATCACAAACTAGTGTTAATGTTACATACCTTACCTTACATACGAATTGACTATTTCGACAAAATTTTAGCTAAGCGCGTAACAGCAGCTTATCTAAGCAGCTTATCTAGTTTCGAATAAACGTTTCAATTTACTTATTTATTGACAATTAGTCTTTAGCAATGACGGCAATATCAAATTCGATTTCCAATTACGTAATCACATTGGAAATGCGTATTTATTTGTTTTGAAAGCCGTATAACAAACTTTACCAGCAGTCGCTCTTATCTAATGAAAAAGATCAGTGTCTTATTTCGAAATGCCATCCGAATCACCGTCCTTATTAAAGACTTTCTGAAGGCGTCTCTCTGGAATAATTCTCAGGGATTTATTAATGCGGAAATACTCTTAATTAATTTTCATTCGACTCACATTTCACAGCATCCAGTTTTGTTTGGAATAAACCGAAAGCGGGCGCTTTGTTCGAAATTTCAATTTAACATTTGGTCAAATTCCACGCCCCAATGTCAGCTGTTTTCGAATTTTATTTGTTTGAGGCGAAACATTTACAGGCAAATATTTTTTAGGTGTTTGCTAAAACAGTAGCTTTGCATCGTAAGGGTTTTTCTGGATTTATTATTTTGACCTGCGAGGGTTGCTAAAAGTGGCGGTAAAAAAGTCTAACTCATATGCGGGTTTTTTATGCAACATAAACTTTCAAAGGTTTTGGTCAGCCTATAGAAGTGTCCCTCTCCTGAACATTGGCCTCTCCTCTCTTCCATGCATTCCGATTTGGTCGTAGCGGCCAGTTGTTGAGGAACACATCTAGATTGTCCCATCACTTCCATGTAGCTTTACCATGTTTGCGCTGTCTATCTTGGGGCATCCATTTAGTGGACTAGGTAGAGTGATAAAGGTAGTGCGAAAAAGTTAAAAAATTGTCAAAATCGTCGACATCGTCTAGTCATTATAATTGGACTCTGTACCTAATAACCATTAAAATAATTTAATAGTCGGATTTACATAATATTTATTCGAGTGTTAACTTCAATACGTTTCCAGTCCATTAGCAGAACCATGTTTCGGGGAGCTGTTTGAGTTAACACGAAAGCAGATATGTATATAAAGTGGCGCAGTCGGTAGGATTCGGCGTTTTACATTATTTTATACAAATGTCATTTGAGTGAGAAGCAATTTGGAAATTTCACAGCAACATGCGACAGCGGCACACAACAGCAGCGGCTTCCTGAAAACCGATGATAATGTTTGATGATCGGTGTTTTAGTATGTGAGAAATTGCATTGCCCTTATAAGGTTTCATGTGCAAAGAACATGATTCGCAATAAACGATATGAATAGGAATCCTGAACAGCTCATCGGTCCACTTAGTTAGGAGTATCCTTACGATGCATGTTTCGAAGCGGGCACCACTCAGGGACCTTCCTTCACCAGTGGCCATGAATTTAACGACCAATGTGTACCACACACTGCCTGACAAGAAAAAAACAAGGTCGATAGTTCAAGCCTCGTACCGGTTGAACAGAGCAAACAATTCTAGTTTGGAAAAAAAATTAAAATGGTGCTCCCACACAGACTGTTACAAGTGTTATATAACATTATAAAACATTTGTTATATAACATTGTATAACAAATGTTATACATTGTTATCGTGTTATATAACATATAAAATGTTTTAGAACAAATTGCAACAAGTTAACGAGTTGCAGGTGCTCCCACACTAGTATAACATTGTGTCACTATAACTTGTTAGATGTTATATGTAATCTTCTGACAATGTATTCCACAGGGCATCTCTTGCTTGAAACATGTCAATAAGCTTGAAAACATCGTCGTTACTCAAATTAAGAGTTGTCATTTTGCTCATAATTAAACACCGTAATAAACTGCAGTTTCACATGCGAATGACAACTTTAAGTAAATGCGTCCCGTTCGTATTGCACTCTCCCGATAATTATTGTAAATGTTGCATAACATTGTAACATTCATTACATTTGTTATAAAGTAATATAACATTGTTATAAAACATTTTTTTGTTTTATAACATTGTTTATAAGTTATATAACATTTTTATATCAATGTGGGAGCGTTTACAACATCTAACAAGTTGTAACAAAAGTTATAAAGTGTTTAACAATGTTATCGTGTTTTATAATGTTATATAACACTTGTAACAGCCTGTGTGGGAGCACCATAAGGGACGGTCAGTCCGAGAGATCCTGGCATACTTACATCACTAAATTCTCTAAGAATTCTGAGCTATATGGATGACCTTGATTCTCTTACGGATCTCATTTCTGATTCGATTACGCAACGAAACTCCAAGATAGCTCGCTCCTTTGCGCACTCCGAATCCACTTTCTTAATATTCGATACACAAGCTAGACCGAGTGCGCTATCAATGGGCAAAGTTATAAATATAAACAAACAACTTCGACATGCAATGCAAACTGAATCAGTTCCCCGAACAGTTCGATTAAGTATACAATCGATATAGTTTGTACGGATACACTACACAACTCCGAAGTTTCACTTGTCCGAATTGTTCATTATTCCGAACTTTCATTATTTGGAAAACTATAATATGTCCTAACCTAACCTAACCTAATTGCGTGAAAATAATATCCACAACAAACTATGACCACTTAGTGAAAAGACGAGGGACACTGAGAATTCGGAGCAATAATGCGGACAAATTAATCTTCGGATTTTTTGGGTGTTCCAAGTTTGTATATATAACAAAATATAGTGTTAACAATTTTGTATCTCAACAGTTACAATATAAATCACTAGATACACATATCATGGCACTCTTTCATTCTTGATGTTATTTTATATGTAAATAAATAGATACTTATACTTACGATAGTTATAAGCGTAGATAGATGTGAACAAAGTTGTTTTGCTTTTAATGCAATTTTTTTTATAACGAAAATTTAATTTTATTTCGTGAATCGGACGATAAATTGAAAGTTTGCGTCTAAACTCAGGGACCCTCGGTATTTTATATGAAATTGTTGTTGATATAAATGGGAAAGTCTAAATTAGAATGGGTGAATCTTCGAGCGTTTTAACCGCGCGGTTCTAGCGCCATTATTGTTTCACTACTATTATCACAAGCAGAGAAAGTCGCCGCCATTAAGCCGATAAGGAATGGAACTCCCATCGTGTATCTTTCCAGAACATTAGCAAATAGTGAACCTCTTGTTTGACCAGCGAGCTACATCCTCGACCACGTCTTCAGGTCTATCCTAAGTCTCAAATAAAGTTATTTTAGTAGAGGATACGAATTGGAAACGACCATCACACATCTGTTTAATTGATGATTTTTCATTTATTAAAATTTAGTATGTTAAAACATAATATCACGTATGGGTATTCTAAAAAAAAACAGTCGGCAATGATTAGTAATTGAAAATTAATAATGAATATTAATAGGTATTTATTATTTCAACCCATGACAGGATTTTTTTATGAAGCGATATATTTTTTAACTAACTGAAATTGATATAGAATGCTTTTCACCCGTTAAACAAAAGGGTGAAGATCGTTTTAACTCTTAGACTATTTAACCATCATCATCGTCTATTTCAACAATATTAACTGACATAATTATGACCAAACAAAACGCTCTAAAACGCTGAACATTCACCCGACTGCTTGTGATTTAATTTTTTTCAGCCACGTCGAAATAATTTAAAATTTTACTGTACGCATAAAATGCAATAATTTAAAAATAATATGTAGATAGCACGAACTGTTTATAAAAATATTTGTATATACTTTTAGGCTTATATTATGATTTACATAATTTATACCAACATAATTTACATTAAATTAGTCATATTAAGTATCGTAGTGATTCAAGTTTTATTATAAAACGGTTATATGAACCTTTATTATTTGCCTTGAGAACGTAGGAGAAAAAAAAATGCTAGAGGACCATATGAAGTGCTCGATTTTTATTCCTTTTTAACATTAAAATACGGAACCATATAAACAATTAGACCATTAAATATAGGAGAGATGCATAACGTATTAAAAAAAACTTATGTTAATTATGAAACCGAAATAGGTTATTCGTCAATTTATTAACAAGCTTATGATTTTAAATTTGAAACATATCAGGTTCATCATAAGTTTTAAATAATATATACATCTGTAACATTAGTTTCATTTAACCAATGTTTTTATTAATTCAAAGTTTATAATAAGTAGTTATGCTTAGTACTGAAGAAACTGAATTGGAAGTTCTTGTTTGAATGTTATGAAATTTAGTGTCTTTAATTTATATAATAAAATTATTGTTTTTGTGGCATTTAATGATAAATATATAAATATGCCTACCAATTGTTTCCGAGTACAACACAAGGGCTAGATTTTGTAAAAAAGCGTATTTAGGTACATTATTTCGTTGTCCCTTTGAAGTGTAAATGTTGAAATTAATGCACAAGGCCTATTTTTGGCAACAATCTCCCAATAACTAGGATAGCTACCTACGCACAAGGGGTAACAAACACCAAAAATACGTTTTATTTGAGTGATTACGTTTGAATTACTGGAAATAATTATAATTTTTAATTACTTATTCTTTGTGTTTTTTTACGCTGATGGTATACCAGAATAATTTGGTCGATTTCCGATTAGAAATATTCATAGTTTTCCCGCAAAGTCGAAGATCGTGCAAATAAAACGAATTGCAAACAGTAGTCGTGGCTAGAAAGTGCAGAATTTGTTTAACTTTGATCCTTTTTGAGACACTGGATCAAAACAATTAAAAGGCGGTGCTGGTTCGGTACTGAGCGGTAAGGTGGGCGATAACCTTTAGTTAGCTTGTCGAATTTTCAAAACTGATTAAAATTATGATACAACCCTCAATCTTTAGATACGTATTTAAAACAGCCATTGTACGAAAATCTGCAAGCGGGACTTTCAACTCTTGTTCCTTTCTGACCACTATTCCCAAAAAGTATTTGAAATAAGATTACATACAAAAATTTTGTAATCTTTACATACTAAAATTAGTATAATTTTTTTAAACATAAACAACTGTTGAGGTGCTCTCTCGCCGCCTGTAATGTGACAAAAAATCATATGAAAATCTTATATTTTTTTTTACATTCAAGCACTTTAAAGAAAGAAAAAAAAGGTTATTGAGGTCTAACTGAACAGCACCAAAATAATAAGAAAATAAATAATAATAATACTACAAATAATAATACATTGAGTACCTGACTTCAGTAATTTATGTAAATATTTTTCCGTTCAAATGATTTAACAGTCGACCATATCACATTATAGTTATTTATGCTACTATTTTGCGGTAATTATCTTTATTTTCTCATCGGAAAACGACAACACGAGCAATCTTAGGATAAGGCTTCACAGTGAGTAAACAGGGCTTGTATCTTATTGTATAGCATCTATATATACATATACAATTTTAAACAATACAAAAACAAATTATTTGAAATTGTTCATTAAACATGTGACATTATTGCTGTGTTTTAATTGTTATTTTCTTCTTTTTCCTGATACGAAGGTCCATTACACGAAGCTACAAGTTACAAGTAATAAGGGGAACTCCCTAAACACCTAAAATCTACAGATCTCACACTACGCCCAACTATCAAAGGCATTGAAAATGTAATTTCGAAATAAAGAACTATATAGCCTAAATTTAAATCAATTCCAAGATTTAAATTTTTCCGTTTCTTTAATGAGAGCTCAAAAAAAGTTTTTGGGAAATTCTCAATCCAAGTCAACAAATTGTTTTTGAAATTTTCTCAAATTTTAGAAAATCTCAAAAAGTTATCGGCCAATTTTAGGAATTCAAACTACACTTTGAAGCCCTTCGGCAGACGCACATTTTGACAAACTACCCATCTCCGTACTTTTCTTATCTACGAAACTATAGGCAAATTTCACGAGTTCATAAATCGGGGCACTACTCGATCAGGAAAACATAAACATTGTCAATGTTAAAACCCTTCATGACATAAAAAGTTCAAAACACCCACTTGTAATATTTAACTTGTAGCTTTGTGAGATGGGCCCCTGGTCTATAAGCTAGGCCTACATCGTCAACAAACTAGCTTGGAGGAATTTCAAACGTTACTAAAATGTCACAGTTACTGAAGACTGTGTCAAGCCTGATATTGGCTACTTTTAGAATTGACCACTAGGCTTGGAAAATATTTGCCAAAGACCGAAACGGATGGCCACCCCAGGTATAAATGTAAATATTAAGGGACAATCTTATACAAATGGAGCTAGTCCCAAATGAACCAAAGCTTGTACTATGGATACTGAATGACCGCATATCGACTGGTGATAACCAAAACTCACCAAAATGTCTGTCACAACTCTTCAAAATCTCGTATCTAGTTTGTTGATTGATATTGAGATACGAGCTGTTTTAAGTAGGTATTTGTTATTTAGTGAGTTTTGATTGTCGACAACCAATATACCAACCCAACCCAGGAACAAATATTCGAGTTCGTTACACAAATATTTGGCCTAGTCGGGATTGGAACCCAACCCAACCCGTCAGCTCAGTACGCAGGCGCAATACAAACTACGCCAACCGCATTGTATCACTGGAAAGATGCAGTGGCGGATCTGGCTGAATCGAACGCAGAAAATTGACCGCAGACAGCGCATGATCGCCAGAAATGGCGGAATCTTCTATCGGAGGCCAAGACTCACTCAGTCACTGGGTAGAGACCCAGTGACTGAGTGAGTTATCGGAATAAGGTAAGTAAGATTCGGAACTCTCCTCTCCTTGGGTAGCTTCGAAACCATGAACGTAACATCCGAAACGTCGAGGTAATTAAATAAACATTTTTTTAGAGCGGGATTTGAACGCACGTCCCCACGGCTTTCCGGGCCAGACGAGTGCATTATAAAAAAAAAAAAAAAACCAATATGCTATCATATACATTTAGTTTTCGCTAGCCGGCGCTATTGCTTTTATAAAAAAAACTGATTCCATACAAATCCTTTACGCAATCGCTAGCAAGTACGGTCACATTAACTCATGTTATGCCTGTTATGGATACAATACAGTTCATTGCCTACAGTCCGGGAGCTGTTCGAAGGTTAATCTTACTCTTACCATGAGTGAACGTGACCGTACTCGCTAGCGAAATCGGCTTTAAACAAATGCCAACTCATCAAGTCGCCGCACTTACCCAAATGTCATTACGATGCATAATATAATCGACGGGTAACCCTAACCTCGCAAACAACCCTAATTCCGGTTAACCCTATTAATTTTCACTGTTTCGCTTGATGTGGAATGACCTTGGTCATTAAAATGGTAATAGGTGATATAAATTTAAATAATTTGCTACGCTCAGCAATTTTTTATAATAATGCTACGCCTAACCTTCATATAAGTGTGTGTTGGGCGTACAAGGATAATGAAACCATATATTTTGAAGTTAATTGCTACGGAAAATTACCTAATTTTTTATAATAATGCTACGCCTAACCTTCATATAAGTGTGTGTTGGGCGTACAAGGATAATGAAACCATATATTTTGAAGATAATTGCTACGGAAAATTACCTAATTTAGAGAAGCGACACTTTAGGCTTAATATTAAAATACAGAATTTACTATCTCTACTGCAAACTCCTTTCAGCGTACTTCAGCGTATTTGAGATGCCTTATGTGAATTGAATACTTCATCATCCTCCTAGCCTTTGTCCCATATTTTGAGAATGAATTCTCAATCGGGGTCGGCTACCTAAATCCCAAGATGTGGCGTAGGCACTAGTTTTTACGCAAGCGACTGCCATCTGACCTTCCAACCTAGAGGGGAAACTAGGCCTTATTGGGCTTAGGTGGTTTCCTCACGATGTTTTCCTTCACCGAAAAGCGAGTGGTAAATATCAAATGACATTCCGTACATAAGTTCCGAAAAACTCATTGGTACGGGCCGGGTTCGAACCCGCGACCTCCGGATTGAAAGTCGCATGCTCTAACCACTAGGCTACCACCGCTCTTCGTGAATTGAATACTTAAAAATAAATAAACGAAATTTAAGGATATGAACACAAATCGATCTAGACCCAAACGAAGCAAAACTTGTACTCTGAGAACTAGGCGACGTTGTTCATAAGTACATCGACGATATAGATAACATCCATGAGCCAAAAAATATACAGATTTCAGACTACGCGCAACTAGTAAGAGCTATCAAAGGCATTGAAAATGTAGCTTAGCAATAAAGCACATGTAAAAAAATTCGCGCATAGCATAAGGGACCCGCTACCGATTACATTTTTGGTCCGCCGGCTTCCTAAGATAGCTCAAACTGTAGCTTAATTAAATCTAGAGATATATTCGGTATATTTCTTTCATTTATTGAATTGCTAGCTCAAAAAAAAAATTAGAAATTCTCGATCCAAGTCAGCGAAAAAAATCAATATAAAAGAAATCTAAGTTGTCCCAAACTCCATTTTAAACATACGCCCACTATTCATTTTCCAGTAAAAGGATTTCTCCACCTCCAGACTGAGTCTAAGTTAATCCAAGATTGATTGATCCCAGCATCTGCTAGATTTCAACCCGGGCGGAACCTAAAGAACATTTCAAAATACCACCTTATAACATTGCTTTTAGATTTTCTTTGAAATGATATAAATTTTGATATGACGATTGTACTTAGAGATCGCTTGGTCATGATTATCATCGATGGATGCTAAATGTAAATCAAAACGTGGCGTGGGTTTGATCATTTGAAGCGATTGGGTTACCTACATTTTTCATTGATAGATTATGGACTTCGGGTGATCTAACCGGTATCACGCTTGCTCGTAGAACCGATGGCCGTTGGAGCAGAAAGGTTCTTGAGTGGCGTTTGCGTATTGGAAGACGTAGCGTGGGAAAGCCCGTAACAAGGTGGACCGACGACCTGCTTAGTATCGCGGGCGGCAATTGGATGAGGGCGACGCACGACCGATCGTTGTGGAGAACTTTATGGGAGAGGCCTTTGTCCAGCATTGTGGACTAGAATCGCCTGATATGATGATGATGATGAACCGGGATCGAGGTAATAATAGATGATAAGAACTTACATTGTTACCGAATGACACACGACTTCGCTTGTGTAATATTTAAAATGTATTTAGGGTTCCGTAGCCAAATGGCAAAAAACGGAACCCTTATAGATTCGTCATGTCTGTCTGTCTGTCTGTCTGTCCGTCTGTCCGTCTGTCCGTCCGTATGTCACAGCCATTTTTTTCCGAAACTATAAGAGCTATACTGTTGAAACTTGGTAGGTAGATGTATTCTGTGAACCGCATTAAGATTTTGATGCAAAAATAAAAAAATAATAATAAATATTGGGGGCTCCCCATACTTAGAACTGAAACTCAATTTTTTTTTTTTCATCAAACACATACGTGTGGGTTATCTATGGATAGGTCTTCAAAAATGATATCGAGGTTTCTAAAATATTTTTTTTCTAAACCGAATAGTTTGCGTGACAGACGCTTCCAAAGTGGAAAAAAGTTGGTCCCCCCCCCTCTAACTTCTAAAATAAGAAAATGAAAAATCTAAAAAAAACATATGATGTACATTACTATAAAAACTACCAACGAAAATTGTTTTGAACGAGATCTAGTAAGTAGTTTTTTTTTAATACCTAACTTTGCAAGTTTGCACCTAATTTATATGGGGCGCTATACATACCAGGTGCAAACTTAACTTAAACACTTAGGGATGGAAAATGTTTGTACGGAACCCTCGGTGCGCGAGTCCGACTCGCACTTGGCCGGTTTTTTCTTATTTCGCCGGCGCTTTTTCAGTATAAATAAAGTCTACCTGAAATAGTAGAAACTGTATGCTCCAACGTCCACTGCCTGTCAAGACCGCCTATATTAAATGAGTCGACTCTGGGGTTACGATGTTAACATACGCAGATTCCGCATTCCAAATCCATCATCAAATGAACTCTGTGTCATAATAATATTTCATTGTCATTTGATATACAACATACGTTCGTTAAACATTTCAATCGGAGAGCAGAAATCATGATTTGTTTACCGACATACGAAACAGACAGACAGCCAGAGAGACAACTGACACTAAATAAAAACTTGCAAATCTTGTACATAGATTTTAACTAGTATCTCTGTGAACTGTAGACCTTCCGAGCCTGTTTCGAATTGGCTAAAAATTGATTTTTTCTTTACATTTACTAGTTTTATTTACGTTTCCTTTTGAAAGAAATCGAATAACTGAATCGACAAAAAATCTTGAGAATAACCTGTGGACGAACATAGCGGAATATCCGAACGCCCGGACATACCGGATTATTGGTGAAACTGAAACGAACACGTTTCGCTTGGTCAACTAATATATCTTCAGAAACAGTCGCTACAAAAGACAAGGAAAACAGCAGTACTGAGAAAAAGACGACTCGTAACAGACAATGAATTTGAACGATACCGTACCAGTCTGTACTTAACGAGGGAGCCAACGGTAATACCCGTAATAGACAGGGTAAGCAGTATATTTTCAGCGTAATGTCTGCCCCTATTACAGGCTAATGTGCTCAGTCCTTCACTTCAGTAGGTCAAGGTACCTATTTTGTAACAATGGGAAACCTAATAAATTACGACCTGTACTTGCGTAGAACCAGAATCGTCTTCTTTGTCAGAGCACTTTATTTTTTACTAGGAGGCAGAAATCTTGTCAGCGCAGAAGAAAAAACCTCTTTTTGCTTAAACGTAATCGGGTAAATACAATCCTATCTGTGGTTACCCAATTAACTGTACGTACTCACTATTCCTACTTATACTAAACATAGTTCTATTAATATGTGTCCAGCCATTTTGGCGTCCTGAGCCTCAAATAAATTTCAGCTCATACACGGCGTTGTAATCAGGCTCGTGTGAAACAAAAGAAAACTTCTGTAGGAAATGAGTTTTACGTATAAACACACGTTTCAGGACGGACACGACCTTCAGCAATGAAGCCCACGAACAAGAAGAAGAGATAAACACACGTCCTAAATACGAATATTGGTAAATGAATCATTTTCAATAAAATTGTACATACATAGATAAAGATCTGAACAAAACTACAATCGCGTCCTTTGTGTAACGAAGTTTAGTCATCTAGACGATATAGGTCGAACCTTCGTTACTCAAAGGAATCAATTAAGTTTTGTCACGTTTTGTTTTAATTTATAACCCTCAATTTAGTACGTTTTTTAAAACGACTAAAATGAGCTTAGTATTTAAAAAAAATGGGCAAGTGCGAGTCCGACTCGCGCATGAAGGGTTCCGTACCATAATATTTAACAAGTTTGTTGTATGGGAGCCCCCCTTAAATATTTATTTTATTTTATTTTTAGTATTTGTTGTTATAGCAGCAATAGAAATACATCATCTGTAAAAATTTCAATTGTCTAGCTATCACCGTTCTTGAGATACAGCTTGGTGACAGATGGACGGACGGACTGACGGACGGACAGCGAAGTCTCCGTAATAGGGTCCCGTTTTTACCCTTTGGGTATGGAACCCTAAAACAAACAGGGGTTCTTATAGAGTGCGCTTAGGTGGAATATAATGCATCGTGCGATGTGCATAACTTCAAGATAGCTCAGGGGTCAGAGCACTACTTCGGATAAGGAAAGGCCGTGGATTCGATTCCTGCCTGAAATGCAGTAAGTCGCGTCAATTTTTTTGTTGCATTAATGTTTGTCCTCCTCCATATCAATAAACATATAAATACGTAAATACTTTCGATACAGAAGCTTACAATTGTGTGTCCTTTACTTACAAACTAAGTTTCAAAAATTGTGCACCTACGACCGCATCTAGGAACGTTTTATTAAAAAAACTTTTCTTGTAACAGCGGGTTCAGGGCGAACATTAGACCCAATGGGAGCAAACATTTTAAAAGAGGTTAACGGTTCTTGGTGATGGACATGATAATGACGTAGGACCCAGAAAAATCTTCACATCACATTCACACAACGAGTTAAGGTGCTCTATTACCGCGTGCATTTAATGCAATATATATATATATATATTTTTTTTTTTTTGTATCGCCTGATGGAAAGTGATTACCGTCGCCCATAAACACCTGCAACACCAGAGGAGTCACAAGTGCTTGCCTACCCGGAGGACGAAGATAGAATGCCTCTATGCTAGTAATTTCACCGGCTATCTTACCCCCACACCGGAACACAACAATGCGAACATTGCTGTTTAGCGGTGGGTTAGCAGGCAAGACGGTAGTAACAATCCGGACGGACCCTGCACGAGGCCCTACTTCTCCAACGACTCAACTCTTATTTGTTTTCTCATCCGACTTCTACCCGCTATCCTGACTAAGTGATCCGTCCACCTTGTATAAAGCCTTTCCATGTTGCAGCTTCCAATATCTATGGTCTCTACTCTAAAGCATTTCTACAAAAAATGTACCCGCCCACAGCTACTTAAGTCTGGCAACTCCCAGTTCATTATAACTGTCAAAAATAACATTAACTTTGATGAAATATTTTATAGACAAGATGCGAAAATCTTACCAAAAAGCTATTGTTCTAGCTAAAAACAGTGGCGTATTATGTCTTCTAACAAACTTTCCCGTATCCGTAGCAATTTACGGAAATTCTTGGAACAACTAAACTGAAAGCAGCCGTGTTTTTACAAGGAAACAAAATAAAAGGGTTGGTGCTCATTTGTGAGGGTGTGTTGACAGTGTCAGGGAATAAACAAGGAGTTCTGAGACGAGGAAATGTCAGGCTGTCCTGTAATTGGGAGACGGGAAAGCGTTTCGCGTACAAACAATGTGTTGCTTTTCTAGCATATCGAAACATAAATGCTTTGTTCGATTTAGGAGCTTCGCTCTTGTCGGTGGAGTAATTGCTGCCTTTCGATTCCCTGGTAATTTTTGATCATTCTGATACGATACAGTGCCTTCTTTTACGTTGACTTGATAAAAAAATTAATCTTGGTGTTTCTATGCCTCTTCTTCCGTTAACTTTACCTTTTAGAATTTTCAGAAACAAGGCACGATGTCGCATCAGATGATTATTATTGTTACTACTTCACTTCTATGTTATTATTATTATTTATTTATTAGGAACTTTACAATTTCCTTAAATCTAGATACATTGTCCCACAAAACCAGTAGCTGGTTTGACTGTGGGATCTTTGTGGAATCTCTAGTTTAGGTACAAGGTATATATTACGGTAGCATTACGGTAGCAGTGTGAAAAGGTGTTTTTTTTTACATTCTTTTGAACTGGTTTTTGTTTGGCTCTCGTCGTATTTCCTCCGGTAAACTATTGATTAGGTACGGGATGCGTTTTTTTAGGGTTCTATCCCCAAAGTAATTGTTTACCCTTGGTATCAATAGTTTACCGGAAGTCATAGACTTGGTGTTATGGATATGTTGTACAGGTTGGATTATGGATGCTTCTGAGCTATACTCTTGGCGGCTATGGTTATTTATGGCAAGAAGATATTTATGTTTTAAGCTAACCGGTACAATATTGCAAATTTTAAAGAGTTCTTTATAGTCAGATCTACATTTATTTTTAGTTTTGTTTGACATTTGAGTGATCGCCAAACGTCAAATCTCTATTAGATAACAGTTATATCGCCATTGAACTGTCATTTAAATGCGATGAGCTTAAAAGTGACATATCTCATCTCAATTTTGGAAATACGAAGGCGATAATGATTGTCAAAAAAAAATCATGTATATAAATTTCTGTTTTGAACGAAACGTAACGGACTAATTTCACGTACTACGCGGTCAATTTAGTATGCGCCTGTTATTTATGCCGTCACATACAAAGGAAGCGAAAATTTTGCGCGTCCGAATTGACGAAGTTGCGATGGTCTAGGGATATCGCCACTTGTCAAGTAGGCACACGTCAAAAGTGACGGATGGCGATGAAAAGGAGAGATCTCTATTACCCGGTCGAATACCCCCCCCCAGGAAAAGTGTTCGTCTACTTTCATACCGAGATATGTTATACAATTAACTCTTTCTATTTATATGCATTTTGTATATATATCTATTATATGTATTTTGTAGGGTTTTCGCTACACACGATAAGGTACATAATCGCATTACATCAACCGCCAGCGCCATTTACGGGATATATTAGATAAGAAAGAAGAGCGAGAGCAATTGTTTATTTATTTATAACTAGAAACATGCCATAGTCTTATATACTAGAACAATGTCCTAAAGAACCAAATAATGGTTTGTCTGTGAGAACTTTGAGAATCTCAATTATGACACGAGGACACATGATAGAGGTGAGATAACGAGTAAATTAAAAGTATTTTATTACCAGTCTTTTATATCTTTTCAGATTAGGCTGTCGTCTCATATCTTTCGGCAACTGTTGACCAAGTATGGGATTCGTTTTCTAAGGGTTCTGTCCCCTTAGTTATTTTATAAAAGCCCCAGATCGCATATTTATGGCCTTCACCTTTGCTTCGGGCCACGAACACCTGCGATCTGGGACAATAATGTACAGTCAACCAATTTGATTTCTAGGCCACTATAGGACCTTGTCACAATGACAATGGTATGAGATTTCAAGCGGCTTTCATATTGACGTTTACTGTGACAAGGTACGATAAGGCCTAGGAATCAAATTGGTTGACTGTCCTATTATTGTACACAAAAATAAGAAATATATTTCAAAAGAATAAGCATGTACAAAGACGAACTCACCATTAAAGGGATCTCTTCCAGTTAACCTTTAAATCAAAGAGAGGGAGGGAGTTTATCATTTTTTTCATAAAACATTTCAAGTAGTTGTTATATAAAATGTCCCATGAAATTACCTGGTCGCTCATCTTACGGTCATTCCCCGAATAGCATCGTCTCAGAAATGGGTGCTTAATTCAATCGCCGTGTGCCTGAAATAATATAAGACTATATTATATATAGTCCTCCTCGTCGTATCTTATAACGATGACTGTTACAATCTCCGTTCATGTGCGCGGATGTGACTTGTAAAGCCAAACTTGGTTCCAAAGTTTTGAGTGTCCGGTCACGCCCCTAGCGGTAACTTTGTAGAACTACACTTCTCCATACAAATCGCTTACACAGTCGCTAGCGAGTAAGGTCACTGTGATCTCATGGTAAGGGTACTGTTTGTAAATGGCTGAAAGTAGGCTTATTTTAACGTTTTCACTGAATAAACAAAAATCCATGTATAATTAACACTGCTCTATTAAGAAATGCGACATGCAGGCAATAGCAGCCGGAAATCCGGACGCCTGCACATCCGCACATTCGGAATTCGGACTTACGAATTTATTTACGAATGAATTTTTAGACAAGCTGACTCGGAGACGGTTCACTCGGTTAAATATTTTTCTGTGGGGCTAAAAAAGTAAAATTAAAACTGCTTTCATTCCATCTAGAATTGAAATCAGCACATTGTATACATTATATGTACATGAGAATTCCATTTAAAGTAATCTTCAGCTGCTTTCAGATTATCCCCCATTAATATTTCCCGGCGTATGTTTGCTTAGGACCGAGTAACGAGGACGTCGGGTCGGACGTCATACCCAATTTTTCTTGTTTCTATAGAGATAATAATAACCAAAAATGGGAAAAGCTTGCGGAGAAACGGACGGAGTGGCACAAACGCTTTGAGAAGGTCGCAGGCTTTATTCCTTGGCGCTGCGTAGAGAAGATGTATCCTCTCTGCATCTTTTATCGCTTATATAACGGGGAATGCTCCGAGAAACTGTTCGGATTGATTCCTGCCGCATCTTTCTTCCATCGTTCTACACGACAATCCTTTCATCCTCACCACTCAGATAGTTGGCAGTCCACAACTCTGCGTTTTTCTAGAAATTTCCTGTTTCGCATGACTGCATTGTGGAATGAATTGTCGCTTGCGGTATTTCCAGACAGATACGACCTTCAAACGTTCAAGAAAAGAGCGTATTCCCACCTGAAAGGCCGGCAACGCACTTGTGGCTCCTCTGGTGTTGCAGGTGTCTATGGCCGACGGTAATCGCTTTCCATCAAGTAATCCGTTTGCTCGTTTGCCTCCTATGACATGATAATAATAATAAAAAAAACAAGATACAAAGACTTCATCCAGGCGACGCAGTAACCATCTGTCGCAAACTTCTCTTGTCAGGCCTGCGGTATAGAACATGTCAATCTCGTAGTCAGCTACCAAAAACAGTCTCTCCCGAACATTACACCATAAATCGTCGTCTGCAATATTTATATAGGCCGTATTGTCTCCATACAAATATTAGTAGGTACCAACCACAAATGACGTCACATGGCCATTTGTGTGGAGCGTTTTTAGCGCTCCGTAGAAATGTTGAACTTTGACGGTAATTTCTGACTTGTAGAGCAGTCTAAGTATAGTTAGTCCCATATCGACATTCGGTCCCAATAAAAAATAGAATCAATTGACATCAATTGGCTCAAAAAAATGTCTACGCACCTCTATTCTACCTAAATTAATAAGCTCCTAAGTTTCATCAGTCCCAACTTCAGACAATTTATCAATTGCGCTATCACAAAGTGATTTTCGATTCTCGCACCTTTCTACCTTTTAATACTTTTAAAGTGGGCGAAAAATTGAAACCACGGGAAAGTTTGAGTGTTGGAGAAATTCATTCTAAATACTTTGAACGTTTGGAATAGGCCGGGTAAAAGTATTCGATTCGTCTTAACTCTCTTGCTTAATATTTTTACAATCGCGTTTTGTGTTATTATTTATTCACATTTCTCAAAAGCGTTTAAAACGATTCTTCGGGTGCTCGCTTTCAGCGGCTTTTTGTAGGGATTGCATTGCGACATCCACATGTCGTCATCCAATTGCCGCGACAAAGCCCATTGTCGCGCGACAGAAGCTATGCAGTAGCGACACAAACATACGACTGTGGGAATACAATGATGGGAAGCAAATGTTTAGTTACATTTTATTGATCCTACGCTCTATAAACTCTCTATTGTAAACGCCGCTGGCGTCACTGTGACGCTGCGTCAACGCTGCGTAAAATATGCGTCGCCGCTGCACAAACGCTGGCAGCACGCCGACGCATAAAAAGGCGATTATTCGAGCGTTTTAACCGCCTCAATATAGTGATATTTTGACGAACCCGGGATGGCTGGTAGAAGACGCAGATTTTTACTTATATGATTTGATTGCTTTTATAAGTTGGCCAATATTGCGGTAACGGTAATGAGGTGGTTGAAACGCTCCAATCACCGAAAATACGCTAGTGTGGGGTGTTTCTAAGAAGCATCAATCACTTACGCACGAACTTAAGTTGGGGGTTAAGTTGTACTGTTGTAGACATTCTTTCTGTAGTAATTACCCTTAACTTGGCAGATGAAACTTGGAAATGAGGTTAAGGCGTATAGCGCAAATGACCTTGGTTTAATGACTATACATTCTGGTGTTCCGTATTTTTAGTTTATATTTATAAGATACTAGAATTTGTGTTACAAAAATTTTCGGAATCAGCCCAGCAGTTTAGGCGTAATAGATGCGCAAAGATACGTACGTGGAGACATAAACATTATTATAACTTTTTCAGATTTGGTGACCTTCAAATAGCCTATTTCACTTACGTTTTTTAGAAAATTTTCAATATACAGACAAGATTAAAAAAAGATATAATTCGCAATCCAAACATAGGCTGATAAATGTATTTAATTTATTTGTATAGAATCTTTTTTATCGATTCATATTTTTTATGTGGTAATACCACATTTACTAATATTTATTACAAATATTTAGAACAGCGCCATCTCTCTCGCAGTCTTCACACTTGCTGTAAAGCAATGGGGATAGGGGATCGTGCGTGTAAAGCGCACATCCTAGGGTATGGCTAATGCGCATAAGCATTTCAAAAACATATGTGACGCAGAGGGCGCTCCAGTAGCGTAAAGAATTAAGGGATGAAAGATTTGGTGTGATTAACGTAGCGATCAAATAGCTCAGTTGGAAGAGCAATGCGCCGGAAACGCAGAGGTCGCGGGTTCAAATCCCGCTTGGATTGTAGTGGATCGCATTCAATTTCTCTTTCTTAATTTACCTTTGTGTCATTATTTATAAAAATGTATTTATTGTTATTTCATTACATGTTCCAGAAAAGCACTATTCAAGGCTCGGTGCAAGCAAGGACTTCCTTGATACTCGACTGTCTATAAGTACTCGGCCGGCAATCCCCTATTTCGCGGCCTCTGCAGTAATCTATACTGTTATAAAATTCTAGATTTGTATTGACAATAATTATGAAATGGAGAGGGATCATGATTACTGGAAAAATCTTGATAGCGTGATGCAGGATCGTCATTTGTTTTGTATGGGCGCGTGGCGCCGTACCAACCTGACGCCATCTGTTTTCTTCTGTCCTCGCATTACGCCGAAACGGCTGGTCAAATTTTTACTAATTTTAGTAGGTACAAGGATAGACATCCAAAGCTGGTTATAGGATACTTTTTACCCGTCTACGAGCGTCTTCTAGTCACTATCACTACATTATAAAACAAAGTCGCTTCCTGCTGTCTGTGATTCAAGAGGAAGGTTTATTTATGCATAATACATGCATAGTATTAGTATCAGCATTGCACCCGTGCGAAGCCGGGGCGGGTCGCTAGTGTACTATAAATAGTACGTTTGTACTGGATTATCAGCTATCATATTTTACACGTCAGGCAAAACACGACAAACGTCTTTATCGCGACCCATAAATATCAGGCCATATTCGACGAGGCATTGCGATATTCTAAACTCCTCACGGCAATTTAACGGATATATTATAATATAATTGACCAAGGAAGCGAAACGCTCCGTTTCAGTTTAGCCAAGAATATCAAATATCGTTCGAATCTCCATCAGTTGTTTAGATTTCCGGCTTTTCTTGCCTACTGGATGCACACGGTCGCACATAGGAACATAGAATAATTTTCAGTTTTTCGAAATTTTGTAAAATAGGGGTTGAAAACGTTAAAAAACTTTCAGCCATAAATTGAGGTGGAGCAATTTCCATGCATCTCGTTATTGCGCCTTCTCCTTGACAGCCTGGTACGACACGACGTTCATCTCCTTCATTTTTCTTCCTCCAATCTTTCATTCTATGGTACCTATCTTTATATATTTGCCGTGCTGCTAGGTGTCCAATCATTTTTCCTCTTCATAGCTCCTTACGCTGTCCCAATAGATGGCACCTTAGAATTTTAATAGTGACAAGCACGGAGTCTACTAGTGGAATTAGGGTATTAATGATGATGTGGCGCAGATCTTTGGCAAATGTATCAGATACGTCGAATTTAGCCGCAGGGAGCATCTATCATGGTAATGGCGTGACGTCACAAGCTTACTGCGATAACGTGAAGTCGCGTGCTTTGTTTGTTTTTGTAAACACAAAATCGTTTTTTTTTTTATTTATATGTCCATATAAAAGCACACCAAATCGCGTATACCGATTAAAGTTTATAATATTTTTATATTTCAATAGATTTTTTATTTACCTAATTGCGTTACAAACGCTACGTGACCATGAAGATTTCAGACATAATTTTCTTCGGAAGTTATACATTTTTCAAAAATTTTGAAAATGTAAACCTAATGATTAGGTTAGGTTATAGGTTTGTGTTATTTCTCATTCATGTTGGTTATTGAAATTTCCTCACCTTTTGTAATTACTAGTTTTTAATATGTGTCGACATATTTTTTATAGAGATCAAATCCCTAGAACGTGCCTCGAGTTAGCACAGATGAGCATAACTGTTATTCGCAACTAGATCGCGTGATAAATATTATTTATAAATATCTCTCCTTTAATATCATGTGAACATGACGGGAGATGCTTAGTCGCGCAAACGAAGTTGTGGCCAACAAGATTGTGCTAGCGTGACAAAGTCACAGTGACCAACCCTGCTAGTGCAACAAAGTCACAGTGACGTTTTTTAAACTGGAACAACAGTCACTGCAATTGAAGTATGCTTTACCCATATCTCACACGATAAGCAAACGCTTTCAGAGATATCGACGAAATTGTACAGGACTAGTGATGTGGGTAAACATCACGTACGTGACAAGACCACAGTAAGTGGGGACCGTCTATGCCTATCAAAATAGACAGAAAGGGTCGTGTTTACGTATGCACGTCGAGAAAGGGTCGGGATCTTTTCCACTAATTGTTCGCCGATGAAGCGTCGGCCCTTTAAGTTAGTGTTGGTAAACTGTGATTAATTCCAACTGATTCATCTTGCTTGGCAAGTGCTGGGGATTAGTTAGGGATGGTCGTTCGTCCTAATGATTCTCGTAGTTTGTAACACCGTTTGAATTAGGTGTATTTAATATCTCTAAATTGAAAGCGCACAAAATACAATTACATGTTACAACGTCTTAAGAAGTGTCGGCCTGGCCCAGAAATAGTTGCGCTACAAACGGTATGGCAATACTGTGCATACGTCATATATTATATTTGCATTATTAAACGTCAATAGCGATTTGTCAAGGATTTGTCACTAACCAAATTCAAAATACTGTTCACCGGAATGCTGCTCAATCCTTCGTTCTTCTTGTGAAGTTGTACTGAATCCTATTGAAAAAAACTTGACGTTCATTACTGTGATTGCGAAATATTTAGTCCTGTTTCCTTTTTGTTTACTACCTGTTTACTTTGTGTAATACATGATGCAACGGCGTATTTACTCGGAATAGTATGGGACCTATTTTAAGTTTGCTAAGCTGATTTGTTGGGACCACTTTTGCGGTAAATATATAGTAGTAGAATTTACATTTAAGTCAGGCTTATTTCTATGTGAAAAGCTCTAAACGTATATGCGCTTTAAGATCCATTTCGTAACCCCTTTTTAACCCCCGACAAAAAAGAAGGGTGTTATAACTTTAACATGTGTATCTGTCTGTTTATCTGTGGCATATCGTAACGCCCAAATGGATGGATCGATTTCAATGCAGTTTTTTTACTCGAAAGCCTGGGGGCCTATGATGGTTGCATTTATCACGCGATAAATAAGTGACAAAGCATCCGTCGCGTTTTGACAAAATACGTGTGTGAGTGACAGATGCTATGTCACTTATTTATCACGTGATAAACGCAACCATCATAGGCCCCCTGGTCTGTAGAGAGGGTTTTTACCTATGTTTGATGAAAATAACCGCAGCCGTTTTCAAGATTTGATCGAAACAAGTGACATGATCTCAGGCGATTCTGGTTTACTTTACAGATTGGCTGTGCGAGGCAGGATGTTTCTGACGAAACGTACAGTTGATGACTGCCAACGAACTAAGTAGCGAGATGAAAAAGTTGTCGCATAGCGCGATGGCGGAAAGAAGTAGCAGGGATAAATCCAAACGATTCCTCGGCGCACTCCCCGTTGTAACGGCCCCTCACTTTCCTAACCTTTTTTTATGAAGTACAGTCCAGCAATAATTACTCAAACCTGAACATTTCGCGCAAGCGGTGCGCTATATCTCACAACTAGGGACATTCGGCACCAAATTCGGAGCACATTTCTTTTTATAGTCTAACAAGTTGCAGTTTTGCCCTCGGAGAGTGGCGCTACGTTTGTAGATACGATTATCGATAATACAATTTAAAACAAAATATAGACAACGCATAAGTTTTCCGAGGTCGCATGACAAATCGTATCGGTCGCAACAAGCCTGCTTGAGCTTAATTTGGGACTAGATTGATTTGTGTGAGGTTGTCCGATGTTTAATTCTTTATTATTGAATTATTTATGATCTGCCAGCCTATGATGGTTGCTATTATCACGCGATAAATAAGTGACAAAGCATCCGTCACGTTTTGGCAAATTACGAGTGTGAGTGACAGATGCTTTGTCACTTATTTATCACGTGATAAACGTAACCATCATAGACACCCTGATTTGATTGTGCTTGAGTAATTTTTCAAAGGCCGTTTCCGATTAAGGGAAGCAAAAATGCCCTTTAATATTATGACTTAGTTTTTTTTTCTACAGTCAGTTACGTCTAGTAGAGTAACTGTGTCAAGTTTGGTTGAAAAATTCTTTGCGGTTCCGCAGAAAAAAAATAAAAACGGAAATAATGAAATATGGTTTTTCTCCAAAAATATTTAACTTTAATGAACTATTATTTTTTCATTCTGTAAAGCTTAGTCAAGTTCATGTTTTAAGTGAAAATGGTATCTCTATATCTAACGATTATGTAAAAAATAGATAAGTGAAAATTTTAATATATATATTTTTTTATTTTTGTGAGAGATACCACTCTAATTGATATTTCTAAATAAGCCTTAGTTAACGTCCTGTAACACATATTAATTTGATGGATAAAATCGGAAAGCAACTGTGTCAAAATGAAATAAATAAATGGGTTGGATTACATTTTATTAGTAAGCTATTCTAATACTTCCAAATAACCAACGCCAAATGTCAAATCTTGTTCATTTGTAAAGAGGATGTATTCTTTACAAATGAACAAGATTTGACAGTTAGTGACATTTGCCTTTTATTGTTATTGAAAATGTCATTATTTTTCTAATAACATAAACTATGCATATATTAATCATTTTTGCTATTTGGTATATAAGCTTTACTTAACATTATACCAGATTATCAATTTAAAGGTTTTAATCGGACACTAGCTGTAAAATGGAAATAAAAGACTTTTCGGGTATGACTTCATTATCTTGAAATTGTAATTACAAACTATTCTTTTTTCGCCACGCAATAATCCTCTTTCTACCGAAATTAAAATAAATACATGTTATGACAGTAATAAAGATGATTGAAGATTGTTTTTTTAAATGTAACATGACATTTCAGGGACATTAGAAAAATAACTCGTCTTTACAAAATGAATTCTAAAGCGAATGCAATCAAAAAATTATTAAGAAAGAAACCTACATCATTATATCACCTCGCAATGATATAAGTAGCGATTTCGTATCCATCAGAAATACTTAATGAAGATGGTTCGTTGAATTTGGAATATGTGAAGGAAAATTCTAATATACTGAAACTGAAAGTCCAATCTCGCCATATTTCAAAAAATATTTACAGATGCTTTATCGAATATGTCCCAAACAGCATTGGTGTTGGATCCATAAGGCGGCATTATTGTGGATGTGCCAACGGAATGCGAACAGTAGGGTGTTGTTCACACATTGTTGCTATTGTTTATTATTTATCGCACGCAAGATATTTGTCCAAAATCGTTCGGCCTGCGGAAACTTTAAGCGGACTTTTTGTGAATCACGGAATTCACGTTACTGTCAATGAAGATAGCGATGAGGATTAGAAAAAGTAGTGTACCAGTGTACCGCCAAACAGCAATGTTCGCATTGTTGTGTTCCGGTGTGGGGGTAAGATAGCCGGTGAAATTACTAGCATAGAGGCATTCTATCTTCGTCCTCCGGGTAGGCAAGCACTTGTGACTCCTCTGGTGTTGCAGGTATTTATGGGCGACGGTAATCGCTTTCCATCAGGCGATACGTTTGCTCGTTTGCCCCCTATGACATTAAAAAAAAAAAAGTGTATTTTTTTTCATTACGTAACTAAAAAGGTGACTTTTCTAGCAAATGTCACTGTAACTGTCAAATCTTGTTTATTTGTAAAGAGGATATTATGTTTTGGTTATTTAGCAGTGTTAGAGTAGTTTACTTATTAAATAGTAATGAATTCCAGCCCAGTTATTTATTTCATTTTGACACAGTTGCTTTCCGATTTTATCCATCAAATTAATATGTGTTACAGGACGTTAACTAAGGCTTATTTAGAAATATCAATTAGAGTGGTATCTCTCACTAAAATAAAAAAATATATATATTAAAATTTTCACTTATCTATTTTTTACATAATCGTTAGATATAGAGATACCATTTTCACTTAAAACATGAACTTGACTAAGCTTTACAGAATGAAAAAATAATAGTACATTAAAGTTAAATATTTTTGGAGAAAAACCATATTTCATTATTTCCGTTTTTATTTTTTTTCTGCGGAACCGCAAAGAATTTTTCAACCAAACTTGACACAGTTACTCTACTAGACGTAACTGACTGTAGAAAAAAAAATCTGTCCATTATCACGAAAGGGCATATTTTCTTCCCTTAATCGGAAACGGCCTTTTCCAAATTGAATTATTACTACTGATTCTTTTGAATGAATTACTTCTCTAGATATTTCCGGAATTTTTTCTTTTCTTTTTTTGGATTTTTCCTCATCTGTGCTCGTACCGTGTTCCAATACGCTCAAATAAACGCTACATTTACGTCAATCTAAATACAATTTGGTTCAAGATGACGTTAAAAATGAGGACGAAAATATACATACATACCTATATCTAGAGCACGCAGTGGAGGATAAAAACGCTGTTAACCATCTGTCGCCTACCGTATGTCGTGCAAAAACATACATATCAAAAGTTGCCCCATTCTTGGCGCGTTTTTTTGACGCAGATACTTTTCTTACGACCTGACCATGGCTTCGGTCGTAGCGGCGAGCGACAGCGGTGTGCGGTATGTGTGTCTCGCTTACTTGTATGGCCGCCTCGCTCTCGCTCAACCGCTCGGTGCCGCTTGCTGCCGAAAGTGGTGGCATGTCTGTTAGGCTGTTTTTTGGGGTTCCACAGCCAACCAACCGATACCAACGAAACGATTTTACTAAAACCTCTGCCATCAGTCTATTTGATTGTCTTCCACAGAGGGTTCTGACATGAATCGTATTTAATGGGTAGACACATGGCATCTGATTCAGAGTACCTATACCCGGTGTGGCCTGTAATAAGAGCAATAAATTAAAATGTTTGATTCTACATTTCAAACAGTGCAACATTTCTAAAGAAATAATATTATTGATGGTCCGTTAGTCGCGTTGCAGCTGCAATACCTGTCCCTGATGAAGAGCTTATATGGATAAGTTCGGAACATGTATTGTAGGGCCGTACCTGACAATTTTGACGTGAGCTTATACCGTTTTTAAGAATTTCTAACGCAACTTTTAAAAATAACTTGAGTAAAATACAATACCTAGTGAAATCTAAGAACTGAGAAAAATTTGATAATTAATAACTTGACTGCCAGTTTCAGTGAGCGCGATGTTAATTTTGGATGGCGCACATTTTTATAGGTGAGAACATTTTTGTTTACAATACAATACAAGACAACAATACTTTATTGCACACCAACATGAAAAATATTAGGTACATGAGAAATCTTACTTTGAAGAGTATTTTTTTTTTTTTTATCTCGTTGCTTGCGGGCCCCGAGGGACCCTTTGCACTGCTGTGGTCAGGCGCCGCCCGTCCTTTTGAACGGGCCGCCGAAAGCTTTGAAGAGTAGAATCTAAGTTTTAATTTATTGATCCTATCACAGGTCACACTCGGTATATGCAAGTCACACATCATAAAAGTCATCAATTCATCATCATTTTGCTGTAGTAAGTGTAAGTTGGTTAATAATAATAAATAAATTACAACACACACAAATAACACCATAGCTAAAACTTTAACCTAGTTTCTATAGTTTATTGTAATTTAGTTATAGGTGCCTACTTATTTTTTTGTACTTATTTATTTTAGTCTATGTAAGCCGCGAAACCTGAAAAATATATTTTGAATTTGAATAACAATATTAAATCGTACCGTAGACGTGACGTGCCGCAGGTTTTCACGGCACGATGACATAACACTAATATAATAAAGGCGAAAGTTTGTGAGTGTGTTTATGTGTTTGTTTGTTACATCTTCACGCTTAAACGGTTAGACCAATTTTGATAAATTTTGTTATGAAGGTAGCTGACACTGAATTAACATAAGGGCTACTTTTTATTCCAAAATATTTAGTGTTCCCGTGGGATGTGCGGGTAAAATCGTGCGGTGCAGCTAGTCTTTACATAAAGTGGAATTTGTGTTTTGTCCCTGAAGTGGTGACCCCGTGATAAATAAAGAGGCTTTTAATAAAATCGCTCCCGTAATAAAGTTTCGGACGGTTATCGTGTTATCGAGAATGCCGTGATTAGATAGCAAATATGGCGACGCGGCATCATTTATTCATGGCTTTGGCCTTCGATGGACAAAAAATATAGATGAGTCAATGTAGAATAAACAGCATTGCTATTCACCAACTATGTGTCTATGCTGCATGCCCTGACGAGCTTGTTGCCACTCTAATAATGAACTCTTACGAGTAACTAATGCGATTTGGGCTCCTCTTTTTGCTCACCATAAGATAAGGCGAAGTGGCTACATAATGTTGTGCCGATATAAAAAAAGTGATTGGCGACACCACGGGATTCCGCATGAAATAAAGAATTCGCATAAGATTATAATATACGTACAAACACAATGTCAAAAAGATCAGTTTTTTTTGTTTTAGAATTTGTTGTTAAATAACGAATTTCAACTGTCTCTATTATCATTCAGCCGTTAGGATTTTAAAAAGAAACCTTTTATTCTGTATTTGTTTTTATAGCGGTCATACACATCATGCGAGAATTTCATGTCTCAACCTATTACGGTTGGAAAGATATATCCCTGTAATCGATGGATAGACAGACAGACAGAGGAGCCCAGCTATTAGGGTCCTTTGGGTACGGAAATCTAATAATGACCCATTCTTATAGCGCGATATAAAAGAGTAGAAATAAAAAAATGACAATACTGTAGTGTTTCTTTCTAATCAATCTAAGAAAAATGGGAACACACTGTTGTCACTTTTTAATTTCTACTCTTTCTTGTCGGACAGTACTTACCGTATCTATCAATTCAATCGATCTTCGTAATAATTTGATATATTATTACCGACATGGTCCCCGAATTTCCATCATACCTGTAGGTACGTTTCATTGATTTTGTTATCGCTTCCTAACATATACGATGGTTTTGTTTCGGTAGTTATCACTACAGTTCAGATATTGATTACTTTGACTTTAAATATAAACAACACCAATACTTTAATTCACACCAACACGAAAAATATTACATGAGAAATCTTAAATTAAACAATGGTGGACAACGGGTGGTCTTATCGCTAAAAAGCGATCTCTTCCAGACAACCTTTGTGTAACGGAGAAAGCAAAATTAGGCATAAAATATTAGGTGTCGAGATAAGGACTTAAGTAATATGAGAAGTAATAAATAAATGTCATACAAAATATTAAAGATAGATAGATAAGTATCTATATATATAAATATACATAAACGTACATACATACAAAAAGGAAGAATGAAAAGAATATCACAGCTAACATAAGACTTAATAATGATAAACGACAGCATAGAATTATAAAAGGATTAAGCTACGGTAGGGACAAATAGTGATCTTTTAGTTTATATTTAAAAATTACTAAAGAAACCTATTTGAACGGTTTATTAACAAAATTAGAGACATTACATGTTTCATAAATACTTCAGTATTTTACCTCTCAATATATGTCTGATTAGAAAAGCCGATACATCTTCGATTGTATCAATATGTCACTTGTAATGAGACCCTAATCCCAGCATTGGCGACTTTATTCCTCTTCTAAAAATGCCGCTGAGGCTGTTCTTCGTGATTAATAAGGGACTTTTTGCACTATCCTTAAACCATTTAGCCGGCTCTGAAAATAAAAGCCCTCTTTATACGTGATGCAAGTTAAAGGCGTTCTGCTTTTTTTTTTGTCGGACAGAGCCAAGATTTTTATAACTTCAGTAGGTACTAAATATTGAAGGCAATAAATAAACTAATATTTAACTGATAACTGATATTGCTATAAACTGCATAAATTACAAGGTATTGAAGATTACCTTGGTCTACAAGGAATTAGTAAGGCAAATAAAAAAAACTGTCAATTTATTAGACTACTTATTAATTTTCCCTACTAATTTGTTATAGACTAAGGTCAAACCTTTAAATGTGACAAAAAGTCATATCAAGGTTCTAAAAAAATCCATACTCCATGCTACTTAACATTATAAATGCGAAAGTGTATCTGTCTGTCTGTTACTTCTTCACGCTTAAACCGCTGAATCGATTTTGATGAAATTTGGCATGGAGATAGTTGAAGATCCGAGGAAGGACATAGGATAGTTTTCATCCTGGAAATAATCCCTAAAAAGATTGAAAAGTGAGTAAGTAATTTATAATGACATTGATGATCCTGTACGAAATGTAATTATTATTATTATCGTATGGCTACAAAGGACAGATACAGAAAAACTACAAATTTAACTTTAAAGAATTAATCCACTTAGTAGCTTCGTCGAAATGTAATGATTAGACCAAAAGCACAATTGCTGTTACATTTGTGTAGGCGCTTTTAATAATCCCTTTTATTAATTAGGTGGATATCTATCGTGTTGTACGAGGTTGCTTCCATACTTTCAAGTTCCACGCGGACGTAGTCGCGGGCAAAAGCTAATATACTCCATCACTACTTGCCATCGGCTTGGGGCTAGAAATGATGGCCTCCCTCGATCTGTACTAGTGAGGTTCGTAGATATGCAAGTCAGAAACGCTGTGTGGCAAAAGAAGACTGCTCTTAAAGGGACCTCCATTGTCATATCTGAGTTTTTAACAAAGTACCGACGAGCTACATTTATTACTGCGAGGAAACACTTTGGTATGCGCAATGTGTGGTCCCTAGATGGCAATATTTATATTAAATTGCCCAATGGTAAGAAGGAGCGCCTAACCACGGCAGAGCAACTCCAAGTGCTGACGTCCAGGTACGCAGCTGTCCCCGTTGTGAAGCCAGCACATGAGCCGGAATCGGTTGGGCCCTCGAATCCAGTATCTAAGGAGCCGGGAGCACGAACGCAAGTCGTGGAGTCCACCTCCGCGCCGGTCACCGCGCAGCCACCCAGTGCAAACGCGGCTGGCCCATCCAGAAAGGCCGAAGAACGCCGGGGGAAGCGAGGAGCTTGATCTTCACGGTGGTTGTTTTGTGTATGTACGTGTACTGTCGCTCATCTCGGTGCTTTTATAAGGTAGTGGTTAGTCTTATACGAAGGCACAGATAATATTGTATTTCGTTTTGATGTAATTTAACTGTACTTTAACTTTTTCAACACTCTACCGTATTTATTTTAATTTCAAAATTGTGATTGTGATTCGTTTGACGTTTGACAGCATGACTATGACGTTTACGTATTTACTATTAGTATTCGCTGTCATATAGATGTCACTGATACGGCATTGTCATTGCGTTTTGTTTCTCCATCGTGTTTTGCTTGCTTCTTAATTCAGATTTGTTGCTACCTGTCTTTGTCTTTGTTTTACTTTTTACTTTTTGTAATTGACAACTTGATGTGCAATTCTTTTTAAATTGTTTGTTAATTAATTATATGTCACACTAAGGGTCAACTGGCGGGGTAAACAAAACCTAGCTGGGTTTAATACCTCAAAATAGTGCGCCTCCTCGCACATATTCTTGTTATACATAGTATATTATATTATTATTATTATATTATTATATTTTTGTACCCACGTATGTAAAATATTATGTCAGATAATGAATCTTACCACTCCGCTTATGACTCGTTATCTTCCTTCTTTTCTCTTGATAGCTCAGTGTTATCCGAGCCTGATACACTAGGCAACTCCATCTCACGTACTTTTCAAAACGAGCACAATAATTTTAATATATGCCACATAAACGCTCAAAGCATACCCAGCCATTACAACGATCTTTTAGACACTTTTTCCTCGACAAATGTGCACGCCATCCTAATTTCTGAATCCTGGCTCAAACCAAATCTAGCTTCCACTTCCTACGGTTTACCTGGCTATGTTTTGCTGCGGAATGACCGCACGGGTAAGGGAGGCGGTGGTGTTGCCATATATCTACGTAGTGACATCCCCTTTAAAATTATTACATCATCTCCGTCACAATTCTCAGGTTCCTTGGAACATATTTTTATAGAGGTCACCCTTAAAGGGGTAAATGCAGCTCTGGGAGTTATTTACTGCCCCCCCACAGTTGATTATTTTACAGATCTTGAGGCATTGCTTGACACACTTAGCACGGAGTACGCACATCACTTAATCATGGGTGATTTTAACACCGACCTACTGAAAAAGGACTACAGGTCAAGTAAACTAAAAGTAATTATTGAGGCCAACGACCTCACTGTGCTTCCGCTTAAACCTACACATCACAACACCGACACGTCAGACACTTGGTTGGATCTTATTCTTGTCTCTTCCGAGGATCTTGTGGATAAAGTAGGTCAGTTTCCGGCACCAGGTTTTTCACATCACGATCTGATTTTTCTGTGCTACGATATCCAGCCTCCTAAAATACAACCGGTGTTAATACAGATACGTAGCTTTGCTATGTTAGATATTGAGGTTCTAAAACAAGATGCGCTCGCACAGGACTGGTCGTCGATTTTGGAGGCGCCGTCGGTAAACGAGGCGGTAGTTTCGTTAAACACGGCGGTTCTAAAGTTGTACGACAAGCACGCGCCCATTAGAACTGTCAAATTAAAACGTCCTCCGGCGCCGTGGATCACTCGAGCGGTCCATATTGCGATGACCAGAAGGGATAGAGCATTTTGCAAATTCAAACGCAATCGTTGCGACGAAAACTGGGACTCGTATAAAATTGCCAGAAACCGGTGTAATCAGATGGTGAGAGCAGCGAAGCGTAAATTTATTCACGACAATATTGTCTCCTCTTCTCCAGCTAATACCTGGAAATTTTTGAAAAGCCTTGGTAAACCTAAAAATGAGCATAACCCACTTTCTTCTTTTTCATTAAACGACCTTAACTCCCATTTCGCTACACCTTCTAACTTAGACCCTTCCTCTAAAGCTCATAGTATCGCTTATATTAATGCCCTGCCCTGTCTTTCTAAAATTTTATTCTCACTCACTCCAGCTACCGATGACGAGATCCGTAAAATTATCTTGTCGCTTAAATCTAACGCAGTTGGACATGATAACTTAAGCAGGCTGATGATAATCAGCATCTTGGAATGCATTCTTCCAGTTATCACTCATATTGTTAACTTTTCGGTGTATTCTGGGGTTTTTCCTTCGTTGTGGCGTAATGCCCATGTCATTCCTCTACCTAAAGTATCTAATCCCAGTTTACTTAAAGACTTTCGCCCGATCTCCATACTCCCTTTTCTATCAAAGGTTTTGGAAGCTGTTGTTCATAGACAGCTTTCAACTCACGGCTACTCTAACCAGCTACTCTCCCCATTACAATCTGGTTTTCGTCCTGGGCACAGTACGACTACTGCGTTATTGAAGGTTGTTGAAGACGTGAGGCAAGGTATGGAGCTTACTCAATTAACTGTGCTGGTTTTGATCGACTTCTCTAACGCTTTTAATGCCGTCAATCATGACCTTCTGCTTGCTACACTCAATCATTTAAACATCTCGTCAAAGGCGGCGGAGTGGTTCTCCTCCTACCTTCAAGATCGTCGGCAGGTGATCCGTGCTGGCAGAACTCTTTCTGACTGGTGCGAACTTGCTTCTGGGGTTCCACAGGGCGGCATACTCTCTCCTCTTCTTTTTTCCATATTTATTAACCTAATTACTTCTAGGATTAAATGCTCTCACCATCTCTACGCCGACGACCTACAAATATATACCCAGGTAAGCCTTGGTGATTTGGATGATGGGATTGGGCAAGTAAATCGCGACCTTAGCAGCATCTCCGAATGGTCCCGAAGTTTTGGTATAACTGTCAACCCTACGAAGTGTCAAGCAATTATACTCGGCAGCTCTAGGCAGCTATCTCCTATAGATTTTACTTGCTTGACACCGATCATTTTTGACGATGTTGCTGTTCCTTTCGCATCCATAGTGAAAAACCTGGGTCTGGTTATTGATAGTAGTCTAACCTGGGGTCCCCAGGTGTCTGACGTCTGTCGTAAAGTCACCAACATTTTGAGATCACTCTACAGGTTTAAGCATTTTCTGCCGGTCTGCACCAAAACTCTTCTTGTCCAAACTTTGATACTTCCCATTATTGATTATGCTGATGTGTGCTACTCCAATATCACTCAGGAATTGTTGAGTAAGCTAGATCGGTTGCTCAACAACTGTATTAGATTCATCTTTGGCCTCCGGAAGTATGATCATGTATCTGCTTCTCGTCGTCAACTAAACTGGCTCCCTATCCGGGAACGCAGGTCATTAAAAATGCTATGCACTCTTTACTCAATTTTGTTTGATCCAGCAACCCCGGACTATCTTAAATCAAAATTCATATTTTTAGCTGCTCGGCCTGGGTGCGAGCTGCGCTCATCCCGAATTCTCAAACTCACTCTTCCTTCTCACCGTACTGGCTTTATGTCCAATTCCTTCGCGATTCAAGCAATTCGTTTATGGAACGATCTCCCACTCTCCATTAGGAAAGCTCAAAGCAAATTCTCCTTCAAGCGCATGGTACGCAAACATCTCTCCAAAGAATTTCAGGATTGATTGTCTATATGGTGTTTTACAGGGGTACATAGTATATGTATATATATATATATATATATATATTATATATATTTGTATTTATGTATGTGTATTGTATTGCATATGTGTGTAAATATGTATATATATTGTTAATATATATATATATATATATCAAACTTATTGAATTTTGTCTCGTTTTAGGTTTTTAGCCACGGCTTTTTATGATCCTGCACCAACTGCTAGTTTCTGTTTGGCCCTATGGTTGACTGGTAGAGAATGCCTTACGGCATTAAGTCCGCCATTTGTACTCTTACTTTTGTATTTTGTGCAATAAAGTTTAAATAAATAAATAAATAAATATATCTATAAATCTATACGACGGAAAAATAATAATCGTAGATTTTGAATCTAAATAAGAAGGCCTTGCTTGTAGGTATAGACAGGATAGTTATACGAAGCTGGCAAGCCCTTATCACGTATAGACATGTATCTCAAACATAATTATGCAATTTCAAAAAAAACTTCAATTTTGTATGATATTCCTTTACAGTTCTCTCGAGTTGTACCGTCCGAAACGGGATACTTCGAAGCCTGTTATATAAAGCACGTTACGACAAAATTTCATGGCATGTTTGAGAATCTTTGTATGAGTTCTTTCTCTCCTGGTTTGGACGCCTCCACCAGCGTTATATCCTGTTTATACTTAGGTATGTTTAATTATCCAGGAATACCGCGCTGACCACAGCGGCCTTTGCTGCGGTCTCCGTTCAGATCACATGTTTATGCTTTACTTGAAAGTGATACTAGAAAGTGTCCGCAACTTCGTACGCGTATTTTTGTTATACTTTAGTCAGGTAAAATGTACCCTATAACCATCTTTGGATCTGATATTCCCATACCATTATGGGTTAAAATCTGTCCAGCCGTTCGGCGTGATGAAAGGATAAAGGAAATTATTAAAACAGCAGGAATAGCATAATCTTGACTCGACTTCGCTTGTCGCGCGATCAGCTTCATCTTTCATGCTCGCGTGAAGAAGTCGCGTGTCGCAGTTATGCTAGAGGTGCAGATGACGCTAGGCTGGCAAGGCGCCGGCGCGCGTCCATACAAAACAAATGACGATTCTGAATCACGCTATTAAGATTATTCCTGAAATCATGACCCTCTCCATAGAAAAGTAATTTTCAATACAAACTAGAGTTTTATAATAGTGTAGATATAGTTTATAGACGGTTCCGAAAAAGATAAATCAAGGGTAGGTATGTGAGCTTTAAGACTTTAATTTTCACGCGTCTATGTCAGATCGCGGATGGGCGCGATCCCGTCCGACCGTATCCATTGACTCCCCGTTACCCTCACGAGGTCATCCATCCATCTAGTCGGGGGCCAACACACGCTGCGCTTTCCTATACGTGGTGGCCACTTTAGGACTTTGCTGCCCCAACGGCCGTCCATTCTCCGGGCTACATGGCCTGCCTATTGCCTCTTCAGCCGTGCAATCCTGTGAGCTATGTCGCTTTACCTTGGTTCTTCTGCGAATATCCTCATTTTTGATTCTATCACGCAAAGAAACTCCGAGCATAGCTTTTTCCATTGCACGTTGCGTGACTCTTAGCCGTCTATGAGTCCCATTGTGAACGACCATGTGTCAGTTCCATAAGTCATCACTGGCAACACGTACCATTCGAAAACTATCGTCTTCAGCGGAATTTTCTGAAATCAGTACTACTTTAAATCCACAATATGGCGTGGGCTTATTGGGCTTCACAAAACTCTTCTCACTTAGACCGGGGCCACACGTAACCGCTCCCAATTAACCGCTTATTTCCCACTAGGATAGCACGCTGCAGGAATTAGTTGATTCTATACTTAATTGATACCCGGGGGCGATACAGCTCTGGAATTGCCGCTCACTGTTACTACCCACGTCACAGGCTGCTTATACTGTCCTTATACGGTTATTTTATCTATGTTAGGGCTGTATAAGCTCTTATACAGCATGTGTAGGGCTTGGGTAGTGTCTCTGTGCCGAAATTTGTCATTTTTTACTCCGTCATTTTGAAAAATTTCGAAAAATTCTGAAACTAGAAAGTAAACAACTGGCTCCCAGTAAATGATACGTACAGTCGAGTTCATTTACATCTACACACTTACCGAATCACGCAGAACCAAGTGGGAAAAAACGGTTGAAAAAATGAATTTTACCCACTCCAGCAAAAAGGCATGGAACTTGATAAGAAAGCTAACAGACGGCACGACTGTAAAACGGACCATGTCAAAGGTGAACCCCAACGCCATTGCTGATAGGATGATCAAGCTTTCAAAGGCACCTATCCACAAACAACACTCAAGGAAGGTCCGAAAGGAACTCACAGCGCTTAAAGCTAGCATCGTGCCCAATGACACTTACAGCAAGCCTATCACTGTCGAGGAAATCACTAAGGCACTGGGTCACATTTCTGCAGATAAAGCCTGTGTAGAAGACGGAATCTTCCCTGAGTTCCTAATTCATAGCGGTCCCAGAACACGCGCTTGGCTGGCAAGCTTCTATAGTGCTGTGATTGGCTCAGGCAACGTGCCTAGCATCCTCAAACGGTCGAAAGTGATTGCTATCCTCAAACCGGAAAAACCCGACGACAGAGCAGATAGCTATAGGCCGATAGCTCTCCTGAGCGTCTCATATAAACTAATGGAGAGACTTGTGTACAATCGCATACAAGGCACAATTAACGCCGTCATTCCTCAGGAGCAGGCCGGTTTTCGACCCAACCGTAGTTGTTGTGACCAGGTTCTAGCACTAACAACACACATCGAGAACGGGTTCAACAAAGGACTGAAATCTTCAGCAGCTTTCATTGACCTCACTGCTGCGAACGACACAGTTTGGCGCCAGGGTTTGCTTTTTAAGCTCCTAAAAACAGTCCCATGTATGAAGATATATAGACTCATCGAGAACACCCTTACTAACAGGCCTGTACAAGTCTTCCTAGGTGAGGAAACCAGTAGTGTTAGAGTGTTGAACAACGGCCTTCCGCAGGGTTCCGTCCTGGTTCCCCTACTATTTAACCTATACGTGCACGACCTCCCTGCTACCTCATCGCGCAAGTTTGGTTACGCCGACGACCTGGCCCTTATCACCCAACACAAAAGCATGGAAGCCACCGAACCTACTCTAGAGAGCGACCTGACTCTGCTGGATGAATACTTCACCCGTTGGCGCTTGTGTCCAAATCCAACCAAGACGGAAGTATGTTGCTTTCACCTCAACAACAAATTGGCAGAAAAATCTCTGACCGTCGCGTTCAAGGGCACAATCCTAAACCACAACAAATGCCCAAAATACCTTGGTGTCACGTTGGACAGGAGCTTAACCTACAAGCATCACCTACACAAACTGGCAGCCAAACTTAAAACCAGAAACAATCTGGTTCAGAAGCTGACTGGAACTACATGGGGAGCCTCCCCCCCCCAAGTTCAAGGGTAACTTAGATGACATCGTAAACATCTCCGACGAAGCGGCTGCCTACTTGAAACGGGCAAAATTTTAATCTTAGTTATTGTCTTGATTATCCAGTGACCTACGTATAATAATGCCATACGATAAATAAATACACACTTACGAGAACAAAAATATCTGAACACGACTTTATGCTCCTGACAATAGGGTCATGTTCAGATATTTTTGTTCTCGTAAGTGTGTAGATGTAAATGAACTCGACTGTACACTGCTGCTTACCAAAAAAACTAAATGTAACCGAGCTAGGGTCATTCATTCGGGGAAAATCTTAACAGCGTGATGTAGCCAACTTCACCAAAGTAACAACGCCATCTAGCAGGCAATTGGATTATTACATTATTTAGACACAAAATGTCAACACACCGTTAAACAGAAAGAGATCTACATACATAATAAAGTATAATTTTATATGGTATAATGATCATTTTATATGATACGTTTAAAGACTCGATACACACTAAAACTGCTCAAACAAAAAAGTAAAACTGTAATAGTTAGTTACGACGACGAGCGAAGCGAGGAGTAGTGTTAGGTTAACTTGCGAATATAAACGTTTTATCCAATAATTATACGAATTTC
This sequence comes from Apotomis capreana, assembly GCA_947623375.1. Classification (NCBI taxonomy): domain Eukaryota; kingdom Metazoa; phylum Arthropoda; class Insecta; order Lepidoptera; family Tortricidae; genus Apotomis; species Apotomis capreana. The sequence continues at coordinate 3,828,996 of OX392514.1, forward strand.
ACTTTTTCTTTATAACGGCACAACATAGTGGCTCCGGTATACCTTCACTTGCCAGAATTTCATATGCCCGAATTTCGTCTGCCATAAAATTCAATTATCTGAATCTTGTTTCTTATAATTATGTTTCCCATAATCATTGTTTACCATAATAATATTAATCCTATGCCAGAATCTTTGTTTCCCATAATATTAATTACAATAATCACATTTTCCAAAATGATTGTAATCCATAATTATCACATGCTATAATCCACAAGGAACAACCAGTGGCTCCATTTCGCCTGGTGGAAACTGTGGCAAGCAACAAGGGGAGCCCAAGTCGCAAAGGCAACTGACAAGAAACCAACGGTGCCATGACAGTTGGCACTGCCATGCTGGCCCAAGAGATGCTTCTTCACGCTTCGTTTGAAAGGCCCCATGTTATAAGAAGGAGGAAACACATAAGCTAGCAAAACTTTTAATATAATATATATACATAGACCTGATTACAGACAGACAGACATCGAGTTAAGTAAGGGAAACTAAATGAAAGGAAACAAGAGGCTGACGCTTTCCAGTTACTTTTAAATTCCGAGATGACACCGTTATCTACTGCTAATTAATCCTCCAGGGTAATCAATCAAGTCAAGAGGTGCGCTAGGTAGGACTGCAGTCGCTTTATTTAATAAGTTATGTCTTTAACAGTGTTGGAATCAGGCCAGAGCAAATAACCAGGGCCTTATTGCATTTACATCTGTCTGATATCTCGAAAAGATCTCCGAAGTCGCCATCACGGGGCAGATTGCAGGCAGAAAGTTTCTTGAGTGGCGACCCCGGCCCCGAAAGACGCTCCAAAGGCCACCAACAAGGTAGACCGGATATAGGCGGCGCAAGACCTATCGTTGTAGAGAACTTTGAAGGAGGCCTTTGTCTTACAGTGGACGTCAATGGGCTGATATGATGATGACGATGAAAGGGTATGAAATCCTTAACATGAATCATATTATTATACAATCTAGTACACTAAATCAAACCGTAGCCCAAACCATTACTCGACGGTTGACGGTACGCACGGATTTAGTGCGGCCGTTCGAGTAATTTACGACCGTTTTCGCCGCTGTTACGCACCGAGATTGAGATTGCTTTAAAAAATCGGCCAAGTTCGTATCTGATTTGATGGCGTGTTCCACTGGGCTTAGGATAACGTTAAACTTGAGTTAGGTGAAACGTGGACATGGGTATAGTTCCGAAACTTAAAGCAAAAAGCTAAACCTAGCCTCCTCAACCTCAGGGCTACATGGCCTAAGCACAAGTGACAAACTATTACAAACTTAAAGTCACTTGTCACTTGTACAATTGTCGTATTTTACTTCTACGTTATACCTATTTTTGTTTTCCTGGAGTCCTAATTTATGTAAAGGTTAACTTCTTTTTTGCACTTTATAATAAAGTTGATTTCAGGCCGACAATATACCTAATTATAATTATTGATTTAAACTTACACGATTTTCACATTTTATCATAACAAAACGGGACGTAATCGCATTAAAAAAATGTTTATTTAATTACCTCTACTTCACTGTTTTGTTGAAGATAAAAATGAACATTATACTTTTATCAAAGTACAAGTTAAAACAAAATTATATTCTCTCAACTAGGAAGTGCCGAAAACTTCGTACGCGTTTTTTTTTATACCATAGTAAGGTAAGGTAAAATACTTTTGAAAAAATATTTATAGGATAAATAAAAATGTTTATAGGATACTTCCTATAAACATTTTTTGGATGTCCATCTGCCTTGTACCAAAATTGGTTAAAATCCGTCAAGCTGTTTCGGCGTGATGCGAGGACAAAGGAATTATGAAAACCGATTGGGCCAGGTTGGCACAGCGCCGCGCGCCTTCAAAACAAATGACGACCCTACATCACGCTATTAAGATTTTTCCTGAAATCATGACCCCTCTCCATAGAAATCTAGACTTTCACGGCCGCTGCAATTACTTTTTACATAAATGGGGGTGGAAAGATTCTGCTATTTATTTATTTATTTAAAAACATGAGTATGTTTACAGCACATAGCCAAAACACATACACATTAAATTACACAGAAAAATCTACAAGAATAGGTACTAAAATAAAATTACAATTTAAAATAAAATACACATTTACATAACAAATCAAAATTAATTAGGATCATATGCGAGTGTGGCAAAGATGCCCAGACTATGGAGCATATAATCCAGCGATGCCCTCTACATTCGTACTCAGAAACCAGAAGACATACTGCGCGTAACACATGACGCAATTGCGTGGCTCAACACACTGAATGATAATATCTAATCTTAGTTTAATTTTGTGATACTGTAATTTTGACTAAATGCCAACATTTTATTGTAGTAAACGCCATACGATTAAATAAATAGAAAACCGATTTCCGATACAAATCTAGAATTTTCTAATAGTATCTCAATATCGACCCCCTTTGTGGTAATAAGGTTAATGAGTGGCGACCGCATACCGGAAGGCGCAGCGTAGAGAGACACCAAGACGATCACTATTGCAGACCTGCCCGTCCAGCATAACTTGGCTTTGCGACTCTTGTCGCGCGACAAAGCATCGCCCATCACTCTCTCACAGTACTGTGACGAAAGTGACAGGTACCCACAATATATCTCGCGCGAGAAAGAGTCGCGTTTCCCAGTTGTGCTGCTCGAGTCGTAAAATGTGTAGGTATTGCTTCGGTAAAAACTTTCTCCGTTTTTGACCGCCTTTGTAGCATTTTCGTGTTTCAAATATCATCAATAACGTAATAAAATTGCAAATACCACAGGTGCTTACTTATACAAAAATAGGAAATCAAGTAAAACTCCCCACATCCATCACGAGTTCTTAGATGAAACATCTCAATGTTTTGATTACGAGGCGTTTTAGATCCCTAGAGCTTTCAAAACGCCAGTCTTCATCAAAAGGGAGGATATTATAACATAACATGCCCAGAGGAATAGAAAGATACTGCTTGTAATATTTTGTTCTCAAAATTCACCGAGAAAGGTTGTAGGCTTGCTTTGAGGTATTTGCTGTGTATGTGAATTATCTTTGCTGTTTTATTAGATGGAAATAAATTTGTAGCCGTTAGTTAAGAGGAAAAACCACTTTCGAGTTCTGTGGTAACATAAAGAAGATTTGAGAACCTTCTAGAAGTCAGTTAAAGGGCTATTTTTTTGCTGTACACCCCAATTTTAAAAATTGATATTTTAGGCATTTTCTACTCAGAATCACGAGCTCTTAATCTAATTAGGTGACAAAAAGTGTCAAAAAAAGTTCATATAATATATTATTTTTAGTTTTTCCATTCCGTTACCACTATTTCTAGGTTATGGTAACGGAATGGAACCAAAAAAAGACACTTTTTAGGGTTCCGTAGTCAACTAGGAACCCTCATAGTTTCGCCATGTCCGTCTGTCCGTCTGTCTGTCTGTCCACGGCTTAGCTCCGTTTATTAGTTTTATTAGTACTAGGAAGCTGAAGCATGTATCACGCCAACCAAACGGTAAAATAAAAACTAAAAAAAAACTTTTTTTTGGGTACCTCCCCGACACCTAAAGTGGGGGTGATTTTTATTTTTCGTTTCAACACTAGTGCGTGGGATGTCGTTCAATAGGTCTTTTAAAAATAATAGGGGCCTTCCAATATCCTTTTTTGATAAAGTCAGCAGTTTTGTAAATATTCGCTCCAGAAATCCACAAAATAGCGTCCTCCCTCTTTAACTTTTCAACCACGGGTCAAAAATAGCGTCCTCCCTCTCTAACTTTTCAACCACGGGTCAAAAAATTATGGAAAAATTCATAAAAATGAGGCCTTATAAGCACTTTCAATGAAAACTATATTAAATAAAATCGGTCGAGCCGTTTTGGAGTTATCGCAAAAATTCATAATTTTCTTAAAAATGACGTAAGTGCCGCGCGGTGCTCTTAAACTTCGAACGTTACACATATTAGTTAAGTGCCATACTGTATTAACACATTTCGCTCAATCTGGCGCGTATAATCGGTAACATCCAAAAGGTAATAAGCAATTACAGTTACTTTGGCGTTTACAACCTTTTTATAGAGCTTTAAAACCGCTGTTTTAAGCCCATCTATTGTGAAGGATGGGCAACTACGGAACCCTACACTGAGCGTGACCCGACATGCTCTTGGCCGGTTTTTTTTCTCGATAGAACTCGTGATTCTAAGTGGAAATCCGTAAAATATCCTAAATCTTAAAAAGTGGGGTGTAATAAATAAAAATGGCCCTTAAACGTTCAGAACACTTTAAACCCGTAAACTGTACCCCGAAAATGGGCAATGGATTTTTTACAGCAGTAAAATTATATCTTAAAAAAAATAGCCGCGAACAAAGGCTGAGCAGTCTATTGATACGAAACTTGAGTTTATTGAACGTAAAATTCTTTTATTAGGTGCTCGAGTCATTATTTGGCCAAATTCGGTCACACTTTTTTCTTTATTTTAATGTTGACATGAATTAACTGTACACTATTTTTTTTTTCGTCGTTTATATTTAATTTTATGATTAAAGATTAAAGTAAAATATTATAGATTTACCTATATGTCTTTGTTAAAGAATCATAAACTAAATCCATGTAAGTTGTGATTACCACTTCTGTAGGAACTAATTAACTTGACTAATGGAAGAGTGGTGTCTAGGTGTCTAGCATACTTAAATAGAGACACCAACCCATGTCAACGATATATATAATATAAGCAGATGAATAAAGAATAATAATTATTATTTTTTATTATAGGCGCTGCAAATAAAATACACGTACAATATTTATACATAGTTATTCTATTTAAAAAAAATATATATTATCTTTTGAATCCTTAAGCGATAGTGACATCATTTTACGGGAGTCTTGTGGGAAATATGTAAAATATAACATGATGGTTAAACTCAAGGGAAAGTCGGCGTTCAAAGGCAAAGGTAAGGGGTAAGGTATCTTTCTTTTATAACCGTATAGCTTGGCATCGACGGATGAATCCATTGAGGAAAGATTCAGCTACGAAGAAGCAGCTACTTTTTTCAAAATGAAAATGAAAAAACCATTTTTAGTTTACCTAAATATAATCTTACTCAACAGGTATCATAAAATGAAACATGTAGTGTCTCATTATTTCTTAATGTTACACACAACTATTTTTATATTATACTATTGATATAAAGAAAAATTTAAATGTGTAAACTTGCGGAAGAGATCGGGAATCGAACCCGGTACCTTTCAAATAAACAATGCAAAGATCGACACACAAAGCATAAGGAAAAAATCGAAAGGTTTTTTTGCGTTAGGGTGGTGGAGAGATTAACACGCTGGACTGGTAATCCAGAGGTGCTGGGTTCGATTCTCGGTTTCTTCCGCCTAATAGTTACGCATTTCAATATTTCTTTGTGCTTTGATCTTTGTATTAAAGGTATCATAAAGTAACTTACCAAATATTAAAATCATTTAAAGCAATTCTTTTAGCATTGAATACGGAACCTTAAAAACCGGCTTATCTCATTACGCCTATTGTTATCAAGAAGCAAAATTCGCAGCTTAGGCTCATAATTCAAAACAAGCTAATTAACTCTTAAAAGACGCTGAAGATGTTAAATTAGTCACGGAGAGGACCTTTAATAACACCTTTAATCTGGTGCTAGGGATGGGACTGAACATAGAACATCGATTATTTCAAACCAATGACATAAAGATCAAAGTTCAACGAAAATTTGAAATGCGTAACCTATTGGAAAAGACCGGCCTGGACTGGACCGGCAATCCAGAGGTACCGGGTTCGATGCCCGGACTCTTCCACCAGGTTACGCATTTTAATTTTTCTTTAAGCTTTGACCTTTGTATCAATTAACGGTTCAATATAAAAATGTGGTGTGTACCCACTTTAAAAAAAAAAGTCATTAAATCCATACTAATATTATAAATGCGAAAGTGTGTCTGTCTGTCTGTCCGTTTCCTCTTCACGCTTCAACCGCTTAACCGACTTAGATGAAATTTGGTATGGAGATGGTTTGAGACCCGGGAAAGGACATAGGATACTTTTCATCCCGAATAAATTTAGTGTTCCCGTGGGATGAGCGAGTAACACCGCGGGGCACAGCTAGTATTTCATAACTTTATCGATTATTTCATAATGGATTGCACAGGATTGGGAGTTTACAACACACGTCGTTCGTCTCTGAAAGGACTCACGTCTAGTAGTAGAATTTATTTTAGATCTGACATAATCCACACAAAATAAATAAATAAATGCGAAAGTGTGTCTGTCTGTCTGTTACCTCTTCACGCCTAAACCGCTGAATCGATTTTGATGAAATTTGGCATAGAGATGGTTTAAGATTCGAGGAAAGACAAAGGATAGTTTTCATCCTGGAAATTATCTCTAAAAAGATTGAAAAGTGAGTAAGTAATTCATGATGACATTGATGACCCTGTAGGAAATGTAATTATTAGACCAAAAGCACAATTGCTCTTACATTTGCTTAGGCGCTTTCAATAACCCCTTTTATTAATTAAGGTGATTAGGTGGCTATGGATATCTAATCAAATAATCAAATAACTAAAATAAATATTTGGTACGTGTCTAGAGATCGTATTGAAGTCTTGTGAATAGTAATTCAATGCAAGGGTTGGTTAGGCCTCAATTTCAGTAATTTGAGCTTTTGTGGGGCGAAAAAAACTCACTAGCGGACATATATCCGTACCACAGGGGTGAGCGATTAGGTATTTGTCGTTAAAATATCATTAATAATCAGGTGGATGGCAGGTTATCAACAAGTGACGGCAACGACAATACACTTATGACTCCTGACAGGTGTCTTTGGGCGACGGTAATCGCTTTCATATGACACAATCGCGATGACATAAAAAAAGTGAAGTTGAGTATTAGCTAGTTTTCAACTGTATTTAGATTCCACCAAAAAATAGTTAAACAAGTCGGTGGTGCGATACAAAATGTTATAAAAAACATTTAAACGCTTGGTACCACAAGAAGAAGACCAAAATACCGTTATAACCGATATTTAAACAATTCACCCCGGCTCTCTCCGCCCTCGATAGTTTAAGTTGAATTTAATCTCAATATTTGATAGTACAGTCGATACGTTTTATCGACCATTTCCCCTCACTTCTCTAATATCCCCAGATAAGACCTGAACGGCAGATGCGCTCTTCATCGTACTACATTTTCCCCTAATTGTACCACTTCTACCAGACAATGTAGACTTGATTAACTAGACTAATCTAGGAATCTAGACTAATCTATGAATCTTGACCTACGATAATAGGTTTTATGTATTAATAGGTGTAGAATATAGATTAACGTTAACGAAGATTCAGCGTTCCATTTAATCTAGTCAATTTTGGTCAGAATGTTAGAACTTCATGGGTGCTACTGTTTTGTTTAAAGGGCAAAATAATAGCATGCTGTAGCACAGGCAAAACTAATACAAATAAGATCAAGGCAGAAACAGTACAAGGCATTTGCCTTTATATTTGCCGTTATATAAAACTAGCTTTTGCCCGCGACTACGTCCGCGTGGATCTTGGAAGTATGGAAGCAACCTCGTACAACACGATAGATATCCACCTAACCACCTTAATTAATAAAAGGGATTATTAAAAGCGCCTAAGCAACTGTAAGAGCAATTGTGCTTTTGGTCTAATAATTACATTTCCTACAGGGTCACCGCACCCCAACAGAAATTTTCAATATTTTTAGGTATAATTTCCAGGATGAAAACTATCCTATGTCCTTCCTCGGATCTTAAACTCTCTCTATGCCAAATTTCATCAAAATCGATTCAGCGGAAGAGGTAACAGACAGACAAACACACTTTCGCATTTATAATATTAAGTATGGATTAGTATGGATTTAGCTGCGCCGCGCGGTGTTCCCGGTCATCCCACGGGAATACTACATGTTTTCGGGATAAAAAATAGCCTATCTGTTAATCCAGGGTGTCAGCTACCTTCATACCGGAATTTATCAAAATTGCTCCTGACGTTTGAGCGTGAAGAAGTAACAGACATACACATAAACACACTCACAAACTTTCGCCTTTATAATATTACTGTGATGACTATGAGAAATATTCGGCTGCACATGGGGTGGTAGTTTTGCGAAGATAAAAGTCGCCATGCAGTGTATCACGAGGGTTGTAAATAACGTTTTCTCAAACATGCAATGAAATTTCGTCATAACGTGCGTTATAACAGGCTTCGAAGTATCACATTTCGGGCGGAACAACTCGGGAGAACTGTGAAGGAATTTCATACAAAATTGAAGGCCTAGGCCGGGAAGTTTTATTTACATGGCATCTGTGTTTAGCTGTTTACGGAATTATATATTTTTAAGTGGTGTATTTTATTTATTTCGTTGCATATGTTTGAGAGAAGCACTATAGCCTTAGCCGTGATAAGGGCTTGCCGGCTTCGTATCACCATCCGGCCTCCATATAATATACGGTCGGCCGTCTAGCCGGCAAGCCCTTCTTTCCCAGCGTCTGCAGTAATGTACTATTTTACGTACTGTCCGTGAAAGTGTTAAATTACTGTTCCGAACAGTCCCACCGTGTAAAAAGTTACAGCTCTTATTCGCTGTTCGTCGTATGAGTAGATAAATATGAGGACGTGCCGGAATCTTCGTATAGTCGTTGACTCAACGTGTTTGCGTGGCAGTAATATTGGATGTCAAATGTTCTTTGTTTGTCGAGTTATAAGCAATCATCTATTGTCTACGCCTGGTGGGATATGAAGGGATTTGACGGATGCGGAAAGTTATTTCGTTTATTGTTACTGTCTTGACGTGGTCTTGACGCGCACAAGTAAAGAAATGAGAAATCGTTAATAAGATTTTTATCTTTAGTATTTATTCTATGGAAATACTAAATTTTATTGATATTGACAAATACAATTATTAATATTGACACAAAGGTAGAAAGAAGAATGTATGTAATGTGATCCACTGCAATGTAAGCAGGATTTGAACCTGCGACCGTACGTCTGGCGTAGTGCTATCTTAACTGAGCAATCACATAAATCAGGCTCATGTATAATTTAAATGTATATTACCTAAAATGGCTCCAGTTCCCCGGTAAGCGAACAGAGAAGCCTAAACTGCTATGGTAACGAAAAACGAACGTAAAAGATAACCTGGTTATTCCTTAATTTTGCCAGCAATATCATCTTGTTTCGTAGCAAAAATGGCCGAATGTTTTTGGGGCACCTCCGGACAGTTGCGATCAATGGCCGTAACAGAATCAATCAATCTAGACTAACGTTTTTGCTGGGAGGAAAGCAGAGGGCCGACCGGAGGAGGGTTTATGTATGTTTATGTAATGGCTAAGTTTTGACGTAGATCGTTCCTACGTTTTGTTCCTACTGTTTCTACTTTTTGTTAAAGTTATTTTTGATGTGATAAATGCGAAAATTTTAATGCTGCCATTGTTGTTAGGATGAGACGTTAATCAATCTATACTATACTAACGTTTTTGCTGGGAGGAAAGCAGAGGGCCGACCGAAGGAAGGTTTATGTATGTTTATGTAGTGGCTAAGTTTTGACGTAGATCGTTCCTACTTTTTGTACCTCAGAATTTCTCAGAAAGTTTGTAAATAATAAGACTTCAATTAAAGTTCAATATTATATTCATATTTCATTTATGTTAAGGTACCCTCTTATGTTTATACTTTTTGAATTATTATTTATCTCCTTATAAGTTTACAATCAACACTTACAGTATAAAACCAAGCATGCTGATTAACTTAGTATACATAGGTTTTTATAGAGCTAGGCCTAACAATAGAATCCAAGTAGCCATTGGTTGAAGCCGTAAGCCTGGACTTGAATTATATAAATAATCTGATCAAAGTATTGAAAATCACAAAGAAAATTGGTAGTCAAATAGGAAAATATAACTGAACATTAATTGACGTCTTAGTTTTGTAATTTTTTTTTGAGATGCTCTCCTACTGTTTCTATTTTTTGTTGAATTTATTTTTGATGTTAAAGCTTTTATTTTACCATTGTTGTTAGGATGAAACTTGAATTTACTGAAAAGTAGCTGCATGTTAGAAATTCTTTGAACATGACAGCTCTAATATGAATTCATATAATAAAGTGAATAAATTATGAATCCAAATTAAAAGTTACTTGCAGTTTTGTTCCATCACGGATTGTGTGGTTCTTCTAACCGGATATGAGCCTACGGAACTTTTTGATCTGGCGTATCGCTACGTCTATTTTATTTATTTTGCATAATACACTCAGTATTTTCAACCCCTGGAAAATAATGCGCAGACCACGTGTAGAACACCCCTGCCTTATCAGTTTCCACTCGTCACCGCCATTAGTTACTCACTTCTGACGCAAACCACGCTCCGACGAGAAAGAATCTTGCAGAATTCTTGGAAAGAAATTAGTCTTTAGGTCTAGGCAGAGATAGAAATCAACCTTTTTTACGGTATTATAATTTACGTTATTTTCCATCGATTATGCTTATGTTTAAGAGAAATTATATAAAGAGTAAGAATAGCAGAGGTCTCAGAAGAATTCCCTGCGGTACGCCATACATAATCCGAGGCTTTCTTCAGTTGTTTTTTTTGTATTTTCATTGCTTGCGGTGCTAATAAATATAAGGAATTAAATAAATGTAACTGTCGGCTTTAATCTCCTTTTGATAACATTTTATTGCAATTTTCTCATAATTACAGCGAATCCCTGTGATTCGATGAACCGGAGGTATTCTTCAACTAAACAATTAATACAACGAAACAATCATTTAGCTAAAGACCGTTGAATATTTTATGGCTCTCACGTTCCGTTCCTATCGGGATTCAATAAGAATTCCTTGAGACGCTTTCACACTCTGTGGTGGACAGTAGGAAAACTTCATGAAATTTGATGGTATCGAAATTGTAAATATAATCACAGCGTGTTTAACATATCGAGGTAGGTCTTTGATATAAAGTTAAAATAGTAGAGGTTCAAGAACACTTCCCTGCGGTACGCCATACATAATTTGACTGTTTTCATTGCCTGCGGTGCAAATGAATGAAATTAATTAAATGAATGTAACTGGGACCGCTGTAATCTCCTTTTGATAAAATTTAATTGCAATTTTCTCATAATTACAGCGAATCCCAGCGATTCGATGAATCGGAGGCATTCTTCAGTTACGTTTTTGATAGCAGCCCACGGCGAATTTAAGTCAACGAAACAATCATTTAGCTAAAGACCGTCGAATATTTCATGGCTCTCACGTTCCATTCCTATCGCGATTCAAAAAGAATTCCTTGAGACACTTTCACACTCTGTGGTGGACAGTAGCAAAAATAAATTATTTTTTGTGATATATTTGAAATGGTAAGTTCTCTTCCTAGCTTATTTATTTTTATTTTTAAATTTAAACTTATATAATTGTAAAAGAAATTTCATGAACAGACAAAAACGCTGTCCACCTTTTTCTTATATTATGTGGCGTGACGTAGAATACCGAGTAAATAAACAAAAGGACTATCCGATGTTCGAAATTCGACTCGAGATCGAGAGAGACGGCACTATTTGGAGTAGTCGTCGGAGTAGCCTTCCAAATTTCTTTAAGGGACTTTACGGGATAGTTTTGAAACCGTAAATAAACCGTAAATATATGTTTGCTATTTACCAAATTGAAAACTGAGGAAAAAAAATCGATAACAAAATTAAAATTGGCCCATAAATACTTACGTAGTTAAAAAAAAATTGTCAAACGAGGCGAACGGGACTCCGTGGACGGATATTTCTGTTGTTTCTATACAACGCGAGTGTAAAGGCCTTATACAGTACGTTTCAGTATGCAAATATTTAACTACATTTTAACAGAATGCGGGTAACGAAATTACAATTTCAGCTTTTGTTCAGGATAGGCGCGTGAGAAAGTTTTCAATTGAGAATTTCGATTGCTACGAATTGGTGGCAAATACATTGTAGTATATTTTTTATTTTTCTATTTTCGCAACTAGGAAACCAAAATAAAGTATAATATTGTTGACGTGTTCTCTATCTTTGCAGTAGAGTTTTATACATAAAAAAAAAATCTTGAATTCTCAATAGGTACAATTAAATTTCTGCTTTATACTTACACAAATATATCTTGCCTTATCCTTAACGGTTAAATAATGCCTTTTATCCGTTGTTGTTGACAATCAATAAATACATATTAAGGGACAATCTTACACAAATCGACGTAGTCCCACACTAAGCAAAGCTTGTACTATGGGTACTAGACGACGATATAAATATAACATCCATGACCCAGGAACAAATACCCGAGTTCATCACGCATATATTTGCCCTGGCCGGGATTCGAAGCCAGGACCGCCGGCCCAGTAGGTAGGTGTACTACAAACTGCGCCAACCGAGTCGTCAGCTTATATAATGCGGCCTCTTCCGTCTTAGTCTTCCGTATTTGTAAAGATATTTAAATTAACAAAGCTATTACAAGCTTTGTTCCACTAATTTCATTACGGAGTTCAACATTATGTACGTATGTATATAAGAAACAAACAGGAAAAACTGGCACAAAACAATAGCACAACTTCATACATAATGGTAATTTTATTACCAGTAGGAGAATTGACCGGTGACCCACGGGTCTGCCGTGGGTTACCCGACAAGAACCCGGAATTAATCATTCAAAGGGGAACTCTTTTCGGTCACCGTACCAGACAGAGTACGTGCCAGTTGTACAGTATGGACAAAGAAGATCAGAAAAATCATAACATTGTCAGACACTGAGAAATCTATACCAAAAAAATAAAGGCCCCATTTTCTCTTTGTTAAAATATTAAAACAAAGACAAATGTTTATTTTATTTTATCCGTTTCCAAATTAAATGCTTTAACTGTTTCCCAAATATGTTTTTGTGATGACGTCACCATTGGTACTGCAAAACGACAAGGACAAAAATGAAAGTCGTAAAATTAAAATATATATAATAACTTTTCAAAAGTGTCATATTGAGACGTACGACTTGTGTGTTACGTTACGGTAATGATAATTTCTATAAAAAGAAATGTTAACGGCCAACACTTTTTAACAACTTTTTGCTATAAAACGCCTAAGACCACCCTGTCCTAGATATACGAGTAGCTAAACCACAGAATAAAAGAAATTAATTTGAGTTAAAAAAAAAACGAGGCTCATAAAAAAACACATGTGTAAATTCGGCTAAAACCACCGAAAGAAACTTGTCTTGCAGCTAGTATTTCACGTTTACTTTCACAAAACCTAAAATATACTAAATAGTCAAGACAAAGAAATAATTTCAAAGCAAATACATAGGGTACTACCAAAAGTACTATCGAAAGTGTACACCAGTACACTTTCGAGCATCCATTTAGTCTGTGGCCGTGTGTGTCCGTAATGTGTCCCGCCATTAATGTTCCACGCTTTTGGGAACTAGACTTGAGTCAATGCCCAAACATAACAAGTTTAGATGCGTCAAGAGAACAATCCGCCCAATAAACGTGGAACGTGCTCTACGATCACACGATATATTCCGATGCATTTGTACATACAGTTGAGTACATGCCGGCAAATACTTAGTCAATATAAAGTCAGGTAAGTAAATAATTCTGATTTTGATAACGAAAGGTTTGGCTACTCTTAAAGCAACTCATGGTAAACTGACGCGTTTGTAATTTATAGTACTTGTAATTTGCAGTTCAAACTTTCACATTTTAGTTGTCTCGAATATAAAGATAATGTCATATATGGATTACGCCAAATAAAGTAAAATATGTAGAACGAGTTGACGTCTGCGTCAGTGTTCACGTTGCGCTTCCGTATAATGCTATGCTCCAGATGTCTATATGAGTATTTTCCTTTTTAGGGTTCCGTACCCAAAGGGTAAAAACGGGACCCTATTACTGAGATTTCGCTGTCCGTCCGTCCGTCCGTCCGTCCCTCCGTCCGTCTGTCACCAGGCTGTATCTCAAGAACGGCGATAGCTAGACAGTTGAAATTTTCACAGATGATGTATTTCTATTGCCGCTATAACAACAAAGACTAAAAATAGAATAAAATAAATATTTAAGGGGGGCTCCCATACAACAAACTTGTTATAGATTATAAATATATATATATATAGGTACGGAACCCTTCATGCGCGAGTCGGACTCGCACTTGCCCAATTTTTAAATGACGTGCTACTCTGGATTTGAATTGACATAAAGGAGAGTGTGAACGTCGTTTCGTACCAGGCTGTCAATGAGAAGGCACAAGAACGAGATGCATGGAAATTGCTCCACCGACAAGAGCGTGGCTCCTAAATTTATGATGAGGATCTCCTATCAAGTCTAGTCTTTAATTCATCGATTCGTCAATGCTTAGTCTGTTTTTTCGGAAGGCCCGCAAGCGCCGCATACATTCAGAATTCAACCCACTTCATTCCCTCGCGAAGTTTCGTGCACGTGATCGGAATGCCTGAGCATTTCACAATTTAGGCGACAAAAACAACTTTCAATGGACACTCATAAATAATCTGTAGGGCTGCTGATTAAAATTGGGTCCCTTGATAATGAATGGTATATAATAAGAGTCCGATGAGAGCGAATTGTGAGCCATTCGGACTGAGCTAGAGCGAGGCCAGAAAAGTCGCTGAGGATAGAAAGACGCAAGCTGATGAAGGCCCTCTGCATATCCGGGGTGCCTTAGGACAACAACAACAACAACGTATATTTATTGCAATAAATAATTTACACTTTCCATCCTTAAGTGGTTAAGTTAAGTTTGCACCTGGTATGTATAGCGCTCGATACAAATGAGGTGCAAAGTTAACGCAACCAATCCCGTTTGTTGTATGGGAGCCCCCCTTAAATATTTATTTTATTTTATTTTTAGTATTTGTCGTTATAGTGGCAATAGAAATACATCATCTGTGAAAATTTCAACTGTCTAGCTATCACCGTTCTTGAGATACAGCCTGGTGACAGACGGACGGACGGACGGACAGCGAAGTCTCAGTAATAGGATCCCGTTTTTACCCTTTGGGTACGGAACCCTAAAAAAGAGTATTATTAGTTTGCTTTAAAATTAGAAAAACTAATGTATGTCGTAACGTCAGGGAGGATCAAATAATAATACGCGATATAATCCGTTTAAATTGTATTATTTAAATGTTTGACAGTCGCGGCAACTTAATATTTTTTTTCTTTATCGACCGAGCGGGATTGGCGTCTCGATTCAGCTTGGCAAAATTCTTTCGCATGTCCGGGTGTTTGGAAGTATGGATGTCCAGACATTTTCCGGCTGTCCTCGCCTAGACGTCGCATTTCTCAACTGATTCTCATGTTATTTTGTGAGTGGCTACAAGTAATCAGGTTGGTATATTAAGTAGTTGAATAAATAGTTTTTCAATGTATTGGCACGATGTAATTTTAAGTACTGTTTGACAATAATTTAATTTTATAGTTGTATTTTAATTTCAATTAAAAGTCCGACAAGAAATTGCAGAAATTAAAAAATAGCACTAACGCAGGGCCACCCCTTTATTCTTAGGTTGATTAAAAAGGGACGACACTACAGTATTGCCACTTTTTGAATTTCTATTATTTTATGTCGTACCGTATTTGATTTGACAACTATGACTATGACAATGTATGACCAACATGAATATGATATAGAACTGTTCTGTCGATTCGGTTCTCCAATTTTTTTTAATGGCGAATGGTAATTAGAAACGTTAAAAAACAGCAATTTGGAAACCAACACGCCAGTTCCACAGTACACAACAGAGCCACTATATATAATTATATTTCATTAAAAAGTTAATATTTATGTAATATTTAGAAAATTAATATATTTTGAATTAAACCCATTTTGGGTAGGTATAGGCCTCCTCCAAAGTACTCCAGATTCCTCTGTCTTCGCTTTGCTCATCCATCTTTCAGCCGTGGCCACGAAATCCATTATTTGGATTGGCCATCCTCATTTCCTCTTGCAATTTGGGGTCAATGTCACAAGCAAAACTTCGCTATGATTGGTTCGTAGACCCACACATATAAAACCAAAAGCGGCTTCATCTTTTAAGGGTTCCGTAGTCAACTAGGAACCCTTATAGTTTCGCCATGTCCGTCTGTATGTCTGTCTGTCCGTCCGCGGCTTAGCTCCGTGATCATTAGTACTAGAAGGCTGAAATTTGGTATGAGTATGTGTATGTATCACGCCGACAAAACGGTAAAAAAAAACTCCCGTACACCTAAAGTAGGGGTGATTTTTTTTTTGTTCCAAAACTAGTGTGGGGTGTCGTTGAATAGGTCTTTTTAAAATAATAGGGGTCTTCAAACATATTTTTTTAATGTCAACAGTTTTGTAAATATTCGCTCCAGAAATCCAAAAAATAGTGCCCCCCCCCTAACTTTTCAACCACGGGTCAAAATTTATGGAAAAATTCATAAAAATGAGGCCTTATAAGCACTTTCAATGAAAACTATATTGAATAATATCGGTGGAGCCGTTTTTGAGGTAACGCAAAATTTCATAATTTTCTTTAAAATGACGTAAGTGCCGCTCAGTATCCTTATACTTCGAACGTTTCACATTAGTTAAGTATTAGTTAAGTGCCATATTGTATTAAAACATTTCGCTCAATCTGGCGCGTATAATCGATAACTTCCAGAAAGTAGTAGGTAAGTCATTACAGTTACTTGGGCGTTTACAACCTTTTGATAGAGCTTGGAATCTTTCTCGTAATTTAAACCTCGGGCTTAAAACCGCTGTTTTAACCCCGTCTATTGTGAAGGATGGGCAACCACGGAACCCTACACTGAGCGTGGCCCGACATGCTCTTGTTTCAAATCTGTTGTATGAAGATTCTAGTTCTAGGCGTATTTATCTAAGTTCATTATATAATTCAAGAGTTTCATAATGGAATATATTAGTAAAAGTCCTGCAGTTTCGAATTTCAGATCAATTCTATGAATAAATCATTAAAAAGTGCAAATATTACTTTGTCACTTTGTTTGCCGCTGCAAATAAATGCGCATATTGAATAGATATCTGAATTTATTCATGTGGAACTATACTATTATTCAGAGAGTAATAAAATATCAATTTATTACTACACGTGAAAGGATTTCGTTGTCCATTATGATCGTTAAAATTGTGTTATTGCATAGCTCCCGGGCAGTAGGATTTTCAAAAGGAGCAAACAGACTTTCAATTATGCATTTATTCCACGGTCGCCGTATTTTTTACAAATAAGACCAAATAAATATCTCAGGGAGATTGACAAATGAGTGATTCTACAGACGTTTCAACCGCAATCCGTCCGCTGTCAAAACTATTAATCATATTCCTAATCAGGGAGCGTTCAAGTATTACGTAACGCAATTTTTGAAGAATTTTGACCCTCCCTCCCCCCCTTGTAACGCGCCGTAACGTTTTTCTGTACCCCCCCTCCCGCTCTCTAAACGTTACGTAACACCATAAGTTCACACAAAAGTGACAGTTTTTACCCAAAAGTCACAAAAGATATGTTAAAATGATTAAAATGACGACCAGACCGTAAAATAAACGACAAAGGGTTGCCAACTTGGGCGTTTTAAATCCCAATTTTTTTTATAAAAAAGAGAAACAATGTTACGTAACGTGTTGTAAGAAAGACCCCCCTCCCGCCCCTGTAACGCATCGTAACGTTTTACGAGACCCCCCTCCCCCCTAAATTGCGTTACGTAATCATAATTGATCACAAAACGGGACTATTAAATTACCTCGACGTATCCAACGTTGTTAAAGCCTATACTAAAATGGATCGAATATGATAAGAAATTAGCTATTATGGCCCATTGCTTTGATATTTTTGTATTTTGACAATCCTTTACAGGTTTCAAAGGAGCTTCTTTCACATTATTATCTTAATTTGTTTAATATCTTGACATGCAATTATTGTATCTGTTTTATAATTAATTTCTTATTATTAAGGTATGTGACGATCATTATAAAGTGTATGTAAATTGACGTAGCGTAATTTATATTGACATTTTATATTATGAAATAAAAAATCCAAATCTATTTATGACGGCGGACTGACGGTGGTTAGCACCAAATGCAGAATGTAGTTTGGCTGCATTTCGAGCTGAGTGGCATAAACTGAACTTTGAGAGACCTATGTCCAGAAAGCCTAGGATGGTTGAGTTTATTACGTGATAAATAAATGATAAGGTTTCAGTCACTCTCATCACCGATCAGTAGGGCGGGTCGCTCAATGTATGAAAACATTTTTTTTCAAGGTTTTTGAAAACGATGTGTGTGATTTTGATGCCTCTTGTGGAGGCTATACTTAGAAAATAATGAAAAAAAAAACAAGTATTGGTAAGTGCCTCCACAAAGCGATTGAAAGTAATTAAAAATACATTTAGAAAAGGTGTTTTGGAACCTAACTATTTAGAACTATATTGGTCATGTATAATTGTATATTGTTATTATTTACTTATTATTATGTTATTATTATTAATATTATTTTTTTAATCATAGCTTCAGGTGCGAAAATCGTTAGTTTTTTTTATATGTTCGATAGCGTTGTAGGGGCACTTCCCATGGTTTATTT
The DNA here is from genome assembly GCA_947623375.1 of Apotomis capreana. Classification (NCBI taxonomy): domain Eukaryota; kingdom Metazoa; phylum Arthropoda; class Insecta; order Lepidoptera; family Tortricidae; genus Apotomis; species Apotomis capreana. The sequence goes on from OX392514.1 coordinate 3,847,610, forward strand.
TTTTATGTTTTTTACGTCATTTGAACCCTATAGAGCACCAAATCCGCACCCATCGTTAAAGGATTTCTTAAGTTTAGAAAAATGATGCGCCCTATTATTTATCGTATGGCGATGTAATATGGCACACTGGTTACAAAATTTTCTATTATACAGCCCTTATTCAGCTTATTAAAGCTTATTCAGCTTATTAAAGACGTATAAGCTCCTAGGTGCTCCTTGAGATTAAGCACATACTTTTCAAAACGTGACGGACGCTTTGTCACTTACTTATCGCGCAATGAACGCAACTCAGGTCCACACTAGGAGACTATAACGGAATGAATCATCATTTAATAATTCTGTGAACTTCAAACGCTGTTTTAGAAGACTATTTTTTTATCTACACCAAACCTTTATTTTTCTATACAGAACTACTACTTAATACACTTATTTCGATGTAATCCTTACAAAACGTTCAATATACTGTTAGGGCACTGACGGTCTTCTTCTGGTACCAGCTTTGGCTTAGGACTGACCATCATGGTAAAAACTTCACAAACAGTCACATTTCTCATATCACCCGTAAGTGATTTTCTAGTTTGATTCTTTCTTATCCGTTTTTCCATAGGCAGAAGACGAACTAACTCACGAGAATCAGAATAGATCAAATGGTTATCTTTATCAAATGTCATCGCCAGTATACCTGATATTGCAACGAATTTGGCCAATTTTAAATCTTTTCTGACATAGTAGATACCATTATCAGTACACACGTACACTGTGCCATAATTATTAGTAGTCATTCCAAAGAACTTCGGCGTGTTACGCAGTAAAACTACATTTGTGTCGTCCTTCGCAACTCTGTAAAGTCCTGTTCCATTTATGAAGTAAACGTTCTTCTTTGCGTCGAAAACGAACTGATTCATAACACTGTTCTTCAGTTGCTCCAATAGTTTTATCGTCTTGCATTTGTATACGTATGCTTTTAAATCAGGGAATTGGATGTAATAAACATAGTTCCTTAGCACGAGCCACCAAACGTCCAGTTGACTGATATCCAGCCTCATCAACTTGCCATCTTGCTGTGTATATTTGTAGATGCCGTGGCTTCCTCCAAAGAATACATTGCCAGTTTTGTCATCCGTAGCTATTGCGAAGGCGTCTCTTACACCTTTAAGCAGCTTGAGTTTTTTTGAATCAATACCAATTAATGCTGGGTTGAATTCTCCTTGGCCCGTTTCAAAGCTGAAATACAGAGTATTCGTTCTTTTGTCAACTGCGATTTGGTTAGCACTATGGTCGATGATCACTAGTGACTCCTTTAAGTAACACTTTTTTTCATCCGCCGATATTACGTTGCAGTATTTTCCTCCTTGCGTTGTGGTTATTTGTAGTATTAAAATAAACTTAACATATTTAGACGGTATCATTGTTAGGAATTATTAAGTAACTAAGCAAGTACAAGAATTAATTTTACAACATGTTAAATGGCTTGTCGCATGAAAGCCAAATCTGCTGATACTGCGCATGTTAGAATGAACACAGCATCGAATATCAATGTTTACATTTCTTCTTTATTTGTCATGAACTCATTACTAGGTACTCTATAAACAAACAGTATTTATTTATAAACTCTGACTGAGAATTTTACAAAAATAATAAACAAATAGATTACAGCGATACAGCGTGGCTCTTCATCTTGGACAAAAAATCTTTCGTACTTATGTCCGGATATTGGGATGTTCGTATATCCGGATGTTATGATGTTCGTATGTTCGGATGTAAGGATGTAAGGATTTCCGACTGCTCTCGCCTACAAGCCGCATTTCTCAATAGACTCTCGATTTTTTTTTATGAATGAGTAGGTCCTGTAATTGTATCGTTTTTATTTTGCTAATTAGTTTTTCGGAATTTCTCAAAACGGCGGGTACATGCGGATTGAGAGCGTGTAATGATACATATTTCAGCTATATCAAAAAAAATATCGAGCGGTCTTGGCCATACATATGATTTTCGTTGTTAGTAATTATCACGTGATAAATTAATAATAAGAATTCACTCGGGTGTGTAAATAGTTCATAGAACAACAAATAGTATAAGAACGTTAATCTTATGTTGGCATAATGTTGATGACTATAACAGTCTTCTAAGCGAATAGTAATTTCGCAGATTTTTTGTGCATTGATTTCAAGGTTCAAACCTAACCTAACCTACGTTTCTGGTAGATGGTTCGGTTTTATTGGGTTCTCAGTTCAAACCTTACCAAACCTACCTTTCAGGTAGTGAATCTGTTATATTAGGGTCGCAGTTCAAACCTAACCTAATCGAACCTAATTTATGTGTAATAATCGTTATACGTTATGAATGTTATTTCGCAGTTCGAACCTAACCTAACCTAGTTTTAAATATGCTGCAAAATGTATTGCATGCCTAGTAATATTAAAGTAATGCCAAATATAGCTTTATGCAATATATGAAAAGTAAATTCTATTAAACGTACATTCTACCAAATGATTGTTTTAAGAAAAGTGCATTCTATTAAACGTACATTCTATCAAATGATTGTTACAAGAAATGATTATCCATCAATTGTGCTTCCACGAAATAACGATACATAAAATAAACTTTATAAGAAACGTTGTTATACAATCTGAAAATTCTACCAAACGTATGTTGTGTCATATGAAAATATGTTAATTGTTTTTCTAAGAAATGAGACGCACCCGATTCAGTCACTCTGATCACCTACCACACATTTATTACATTATTTTACATTAAAGCTGTAAAAGGGGCTACTTTGCCACTTATTTATCGCGTAATGAACGCAACCCAGGCCCACAGGAGGACACTAAAACGGAATGAATTATCATTTACACATTTTGTGAACTTCAAACACTGCTTTAGACTAATTTTATTCTTTTATGTATACAAGAACTTTATTTTTCTATACAAAACCGTTATACTTAATACACTTATTTCTATGTATATTCTTTATAAAACGTTCAGTATACCGTTAGGACAGTGTCGGTCTTCTTCTATTATTTCCTTTGGCCTTGGAGTGATCATCATGGTAAGAACTTCACAAACAGTCACATTTCTTATATCACCCGAAAGCGATTTTCTAGTTTGATTATTTTTTACCCGCTTTTCCATAGGCAGAAGACGAACCAACTCACGAGAATCAGAATAGATCAAATAGTTATCCTTATCAAATGTCATCGCTAGTATGCCTGGAATTGTAACGAATTTAGCCAACTTCAAATCTTTTCTAACATAGTAGATACCATTATCGGTACACACATACACTGTGCCGTAATTATTAGTAGCCATTCCAAAGAACTTCGGCGTATTACGCAGTAAAACTATATTTGTGTCGTCCCTCGCAACTCTGTACAGTCCTGTTCCATTTATGAAGTAAACATTCTTCTTGGCGTCGAAAACAAACTGATTTATCACACTGTTCTGCAGTTGCTGCAATATTTTTATCATCTTGCATTTGTATACGTATGCTTTTAAATCAGGGAATTGGATGTAATAAACATAGTTACTTAGCACGAGCCACCAAACATCTAGTCGATTGATATCCAGCCTCATTAACTTGCTATCCTGCTGTGTGTATTTGTAGATCCCGTGGCTTCCTCCAAAGAATACATTGCCAGTTTTGTCATCCATAGCTATTGCGAAAGCGTCTCTTACACCTTTAAGCAGTTTGAGTTTCTTTGAATCAATACCAATTAATGCTGGGTTGAATTCTCCTTGGCCCGTTTCAAAGCTGAAATACAGAGTATTCGTTCTTTTGTCAACTGCGATTTGGTTAGCACTATGGTCAATGATCACCAGTGACTCCTTTAAGTAACACTTTTTTTCATCCGCCGATATTACGTTGCAGTATTTTCCTCCTTGCGTTGTGGTTACTTGTAGCATTAAAATAAACTTGACATATTTAGACGGTAGCATTCTTAGAAATTATTAAGTAACTAAGCAAGCACAAGATTTAATTTTACAACATGTTAAATGGCTTGTCGCATGAAAGCCAGATCTGCTGATACTGCGCATGTAAGAATGAACACAGCATCGGATATCAATGTTTACATTTCGATACCTCCCACGTATACTGAGCCAACTGACATTTTTACGACTTTCGTTTTTTTTGCACATCTACGATTAAAATACTTATATTTGCATGCTACAAAAAAATCCGGTCGAAATTAATGCTACCTAACAAACAACATTTTAAAATTAGAACACAGTATACTGAGCTTACCACCACTATACGCAGTACACCCGTCAGAGAAGGGCGGCGCCGCGGCGCCGGCGCGATGAAAATGACAGTTAACTCAGTATGCTTGATTGTCGACGTTGCGGGCGGATGATGTCCCACTATCATATGCGCGACGGACAGTCGTTTCGGCATAATTATGTCTTTTCTACCTACTGCGTATTAAATTATGCTCTTTTGGTTATGATGCGGTTTTCTAAAATCAGTAGGTGCCAATGGTTGTTTTGTTTAATAAGCATAATAATAATAATATAATAATCCATATTCATCTAATCACAGTTTACTACGTATACTGGATCAAGTGGTAGTTGGTTCAGTTTACCAAAAACTAGAACTCGTAAATTTCACGTATACTGGACTAACTACCTTTTTTTCCAAAAGTGCTATCAAGTTTGAAATAGTAAATATGTAGGTATAAGGAACATATATTTTTATAAGCATTTTAAAATTTCATTAAATTATTTCAACGTATGAGTTACTAAATCCATTTGAACAGCCTTCTTGTAAAATCGTGATTTTGCACTTGGCTCAGTATACGTAGGAGGTATCGAATTTTCTTCTTATTTGTCATTAACTCATTACTAGTTACTCCGTAAATAAACAGTATTTATTTATAAACCCGACTGAGAATTTTACAAAAATAATAAACAAGTAGATGATAGAAGATGACACAGCGTGGCTCTTCAGCTTGGCCAAAAAATGTTTCGTACTTATGTCCGGATGTTGGGATTTTCGTATGTCTGAATGTTAGTATATCCGGATGTTGGGATGTTCATATGTCCAGATGTTGGGAATTTCGTATGTCTGAATGTTAGTATATCCGGGTGTTGGGATGTTCATATGTCCGGATGTTGGGAACTTCGTTTGTCTGAATGTTAGTATATCCGGGTGTTGCGATGTTCATATGTCCGGATGTTGGGAACTTCGTATGTCTGAATGTTAGCATATCCGGGTGTTGGGATGTTCATATGTCCGGATGTTGGGATGTTTGTGTGTACGGATGTTAGGATGTTTGTATGTACGGATGTTGGGATGTTTGTATGTACGGATGTTGGGATGTTTGTATGTACGGATGTTGGGATGTTTGTATGTACGGATGTTGGGATGTACAGATTTCCGGCTGTTCTCGCCTACAAGCCACATTTCTCTCCCGATTCTCAAAAAAAATTGTGAGTAGGTTCAATAATTGACAACATGCATTTTTTTAACCAGGCTTTATATCGATACTAGCTTCGCACGGGTGCAATGCTGATAAATTATGCATGTATTATACATATAAACCTTCCTCTTGAATCACTCTATCTATTTTAAAAAGTAGTTTTAAAGATTTTAAGCAAACAAAGGGACATAGGGACAGAGAAAGCGACTTTGTTTTATACTATGTAGTGATTATTAAATAAAAGATAAAAAAAAAAATATTAAACCTTTTTACATTTTCGAAAATATCCATCTTTGTGACCGAAAAAAACATTTTGAAAGTTTCTTATTCTTAAAGAGTGTAGACGACCAGTATTTTGGTCATAATCAAGATCATAGGTACAGTCGGACTATTCATCATCATCATGACGACGCGTTTGGCGCAGTGTGTAGACAGCCGGCGGTCCCGGGTTCGAATCCCGGCCGGGGCAAATATTTGTGTGATGAACGCGAATATTTGTTCCTGGATCATGGATGTTATCTATATATGTATTTATATATTATGTATATCGTCGTCTAGTACCCATAGTACAAGCTTTGCTTAGCTTGGGACTAGGTCGATTTGTGTAATATTTATATATTTATTTATATTACATATCATTTAAGAGCTTTGCTTTTGTCGGTGGAGCCATTTCCATGCATCTCGTTCTTGATTCGGTCTATTACTAAGGTGAGTTCAGTATGGAAATTGTACCACTGTTGTTTTTGTGTGTTGTGACTGTCAAATTTCCTACAAGGTGACGTTATGTAGAGGGCCTTTTCTTAGATGACGCTGCTTTCAGATTCATTTGATACTAGCTTTTTCCCGCGACTACGTCCGCGTGGAACTTGAAAGTATGGAAGCATCCTCGTACAACACGATAGATATGCATATCCACCTAATCACCTTAATTAATAAAAGGGATTATTTAAAGCGCCTAAGCAAATGTAAGAGCAATTGCGCTTTTGGTCTAATCATTACATTTCCTACAGGGTCATCAATGTCATCATGAATTACTTACTCACTTTTCAATCTTTTTAGGGATAATTTCCAGGATGAAAACTGTCCTATGTCCTTCCTCGGATCTTAAACTATCTCCATGCCAAATTTCATCAAAATCGATTCAGCGGTTTAAGCGTGAAGAGGTAACAGACAGACAGACAGACACACTTTCGCATTTATAATATTAGTATGGATTTTGAAAACTAGTCGGTATAATCATCAGATAAAAATAATAGTTTTAGATTCTGGGATAATAAATGAGAATAGTTTAATCTGAACACTATTTGAATATTTGCAATGTTGTCAATCAATTATATAGAACTTTGTGTCAAGTCAGCTCTTCGGTTTTTAGGGTTCCGTACCCAAAGGGTAAAAACGGGACCCTATTACTGAGACTTCGCTGTACGTCCGTCCGTCCGTCTGTCACCAGGCTGTATCTCAAGAACGGTGATAGCTAGACAGTTGAAATTTTTACAGATTATGTATTTCTATTGCCGCTATAACAATAAATACCTACTAAAAATAAAATAAAGTTAAATATTTAAGGGGGGCTCTCATACAACAAACTTGTTACTTATAGATTATGGTACGGAACCCTTCATGCGCGAGTCGGACTCGCAACTTAGTATTTGTTGTTATTGCGGCAATATTAATACATCATCTTTGAAAATTTCAACTGTCTCGCCATCACCGTTCATGAGATACAGCCTTAGGGTCCCGTTTTTACCCTTTGGGTACGGAACCCTAATGAGACATTACATCTATACTATTATAAAATTCTAGATTTCTATTGAAAATAATTTTTCTGTGGTTAATAACGGGAACAATTTAAACGCTCACCAAAATGGCTTTTATACCCCAAAACTAAATTCCAAATAAAATGAATTGCCTCCATATAAATTAAACCCACTCTATACAGTGCTCCCTAAATTAAATCATTTTGTATTCCAAAATCAATATACATTACACCAGAATAATTTTACGTTGAGTCCGTATATCTTTTTGCTTCCCAAAATGGATTTTTTGCTCACCAAATATTGTTTTCATAAAACATCAAAATTATTACCAAAAATTGCAGAGCAGATCCGACTCGGCCGGGTTAGGTTAGGTTAGTTTTTTTTATATCCCTAAAAAACGCTCCATAATGTGCGGTAGTCATTATTAGCAGCTAATAATGACTACCGCACATTATGGAGCGTTTTTTAGGTGCTATGCTATATACTATACTTAAATATGCTTTACTTTTAAATAAATAGATGCACGCCACAAATATAAATTGTAGTACTTATAATTTAGTAACATTTTGAGTGCAATATTTGCCGTGTAATCAGGAATTTTGATATAAATTTTGATTTATTTTTGCATAGAAAAAGGTTTTTTTTTGATGTGCGTTTAAATACTACCCGTAATTGAAACCTCAATATTTATTTATTAATTTTAGGGTATAAAAGCCATTTTGGTGAGCATTTAGTTTTTTGCCTCAGCAAAAATGACTAAAATGGAAGTAATAATATAAAATATTGGTGACATCCATTTAACAATAATATAGATTATTTGGTCTGAAATTAACTTTAACGGTGTTCATATATTTTTATAGCATGTAAGAAAAATAATTATTAGCTTTATTTATAGAATAGTTTGTGATACACTATTTGGTGAGCATTCATCCGTTTTGGCAAGCATTAAGAATTTATTGGAAGTAATTTATCAACATTTGGTAGGCGTTTAATCATATTTGGTAGGCGTTTAAACACAAGCCGTTAATAACTAGACACCTAATGCCTGTAGCATCTATACATATATAGGTAACTACTTATACTATATATATCTATAAATCTACACCATTTAATAGTGTCAATGACCTTCCGAGCAACCTATTTATATTTCTATCCAACAATAATCAGACACCAACAATATTCCACAAATTCGAACCGTTTAAGACAAACGGTGCCCGCAAAAACAATAGAACTAACCGGAGGCAAGTAGGGTGACAATGGCCCGATACGGCCCAGATGCAGGACAAAGCGCAGATTTCATTTACCGTCTCGGACTGTCTTATTGGAAATTCCGCTTATTGTGTCCCGTGCGAAGCCGGCGCGGCGTGCTGCCACTCTCATTATGTGGTTTAGATCACGTTAGTGTGGTTAACGTTTTATTACTAGCAAAGCAACCCGCCCCGGCTTCGCACGGGTGCAATGTTGATAAATTATGCATAATTATACATATAGAGCTTCCGCTTGAATCACTCTATTTAAAAAAAGCGCATCGAAATCCGTTGCGTAGTTTTAATATCGAAGCATACAATATAGGGACAGACAGACATACAGACAGCAGGAAGCGACATTGTTTTATACTATAATAATATGTAGGGAATGTAGGATGTAGCGAACAAGATAAATATATCCTACGTTGAAGATATTCCTAAAAATATCATGTGTTCATTGTGTGTGTCGCACGTGTCATATAACGTTTTTAGACAAAACGTTACATTATTGTTACGTTTCACATAATGTATCGTTTGAAATAATGCTTTTTTTCCTTTTTTTGCACATTCTGTCAACCTGTAAATTGTCAGATAGATTAGGTTAGAAACTGTAATAGTAATTATGAAATGAAAAAAAGGTTATATATATGTTAGTTATAGTTATTATGTTTCCACATTACGAATCCGCTAATGTGTTAATAATTAACACATTAGCGGATTTGTGTGTCCGACGTTACCTATAACGTTTTTAGTCTGTCCGTCTGTCCGTCTGTCCGTCCGCGGCTTAGCTCCGTGATCATTAGTACTAGAAAGCTGAAATTTAATATGAGTATGGGTATGTATTACGCCGACAAAACGGTAAAATAAAAACTAAAACAAAAAATATTTTTTGGGTACCTCTCGAACATCTAAAGTGGGGGTGAATTTTTTTTTTCGTTTCATCACTAGTGTGAGGGGTGTCGGTGAATAGGTCTTTTAAAAATAATAGGGGTCCCCAAACATTATATTTATTACATTAAGTTAGCAGTTTTGTAAATATTCGCTCCGAAAATAAAAAAATAGCGTCCCCCCCTCTAACTTTTCAACTACGGGTCAAAAAATTATGGAGAAATTCATCAACATGAGCCCTTATAAGTACTTTCAATGAAAACTATATTGAACAAAATCGGTCGAGTCGTTTTTGAGTTATCGCAAAATTTCATAATTTTCTTAAAAGGACGTAAGTTGACTTCCAGAAGGTAATAAGTAATAACAGTTGCTTTGGCGTTTACGACCTTTTTATAGAGCTTGAAATCTTTCTCGTTACCTAGTGTGAAGGATGAGTAACTACGGAACCCTACACTGAGCGTGGCCCGACATGCTCTTGGCCGGTTTTTACACATAATGTAAGTATACATGGATATGAAATTAAAAAAAATGACATTTTGTTTATTTAGTTTTTTAATGTTTTTCTGACGATCCCATGAGTGATATTTGTGGCTCCAAACGGTTTGTGATATAACACACAGCTGCTGCTCGCCAGTTCCTGGAGTGAACTTGGCTGGACACTCTGCCGCGTGTCTAGATATCTATTATAAGTTGTGTAGCTAGTTTTTTTACTTATAGTGACATATATTTCTGTTTTATCTGCCATTGCATTTTATGATTCTATTATTACTGTTGTAGTTATATTGGTGTATTTGATTTAATTGTATGATTATTATTAAGTAAAATTATGATCGTCAATATAAATATTGGGGTGCGTCCCACGAGATATAATTACATAATATATAATTTCATACTAATAACGTTCACAAGATATAATAAACTTATGCTATATAGGTAATATCAAAATCAATATTTTTATTAGGAATAACGGTCAATTAGCATAATACTAATGTTGTAGAATGTTTTTTTATATAACACTCAAATACTCTAAATTCAGTTGACATAACATACATAACGTGTATCAACCATAGTATATACTTTCTTTTAGTATAATGATTAGAAAATAATATTAATAGCGTATGATAATTATACTAAATAGGTTATAATGCTACCCCTTTGCCCCTAAAATGGAATATGGGTCAAAAACCGAAAACTGTAGGTTAGGTTAGGTTTGTTTAATGACCATGGATAGCGGAGCAAGCGGAGCGTCAAAATGCTTGCTTGCATGGAGGTATATTAAAATTTAACAGCGAACTATTGCATAAGTATGTACACAATGGATGTGCAGGCGGTTATTCTATACGAGAATTATGCATTTTGGTGTTAGATGTATTGAGTAATATACATTATAAATCTGAGATATTATGAACGTTATACGTTATATACAATGATATTAGGGTAAGGACCAAATTCTTTGCAAATACTGTCATACATTAATGTCCACCTCATCTCAAACTAAAATAGAACATTTATCGTTCATTTGTAGAGTAGAAAAACACGCCAAATAACAGTTCCTATTAACCCAATCATCAATAAACAAATTGATTTTCAGAATAGTTAATAAAAAAAATATTTAGAAATGTACTTTTTTATGTTTATTATATTTCCCATACAAAATGAATATTTCCGTACTCTGCTTTCTCGAGAATATATTGATTTTGTTTTAAAGTACGAAAGCCTTAACTTGTACAGTTTATTAGGTTTTGTTAAGACGCAGGTATAGTTTAATATTCGATATCCTTCATCATTCTCAATCCTTGCTGACTTACTGTATCACTTCCTGGGGTGGAGCTCCCAAATCTACTCTCATACAACTAGAACGAGCACAACGTGAAGTTTTAAAGGTTATGTATTTTTTGCCTTTTCTTACTCCCACGGAGGAACTGTTTAGATCAACTAAAATGCTTTCGGTCAGACAACTATACATTCTAAACGTATGCCTAAAATTTCATTCATCTATACCATATGACAAGTTTGCATCCACAAATTACCGACGAAACCCTGTCGTGGGAAAACAGAGTACGAAAAAGAACACATGCTTTAGTCGTAAATTCTACACTTTTAGTGGCCCATTTATTTACGACAGAGTCAACAAAGCTCTTAACATATATGACATGCCAAGAAGAGACTGCCGAGTTGCTGTAGCGAACTGGTTACAGAATAAAAACTATGCTGACACAGAAGAATTTTTAAACATAATAACATGATAAGCATCTTATACAACACACACACACACACACACACACACACACACACTCTCACACACAGACACACACACACACACACATACACACACACACACAGTCGTTTATTAATTTTATATATTATATTTAGCTTTTAAGTAACAGAAATGTAACATCTTAATATTTTAGCTGTTAAGGGGAGGAGCATTGTTTATCCTAAAGCACAGGTTATACCTATTTAGGAAGCAGGGTTCCAAGTGTTTATGTGCAATGTTATCAAATGATGTTCTTGAATAAAAATATATTATTATATTATTATTATTATTTTTAAATTTTGCGGCTATGTTATGCATGTCCCAAATATTCTTCCATTGTGCAACCTCCAGTTGTGCGACGACATTACACGGAACTTACAACGCTATTCCAGTAGATTCTTCAATTATTTTAATGGAACACTGACTCCGAACTTGCAAGCTTGACTTCGATAGTGCTGCCATGTTGTTTTTACTGACAGTCGAGCATCGTGTTGGTGGAAGCTCCGCGTACAGTTAAAATTCTGTGACTTCTTATGTAATTTTATTGTTTTCCATCACGCTTTCTCTGCTTGCGAATGATTAACTGCAAACTATAATAGTATATTGCTGCTACACATCAAAGTTCACTAGTAATACTCGTTTATTTTATTGAGTGTGAAACATTTCTGGTTAGGTCGTGAAGTATTTTGCCTCCATTGTGCGACGAGTGACACAACATTGTGCGACGAGTGACACAACATTGTGCTACGTGTCATAACGAAAATTCGTCAAAACGAAGACAATGTTACCAATTGTGCTTATTACAAGCTTTTATTTAGTTTCACCTGTCCCGATGTGTATTTATTATTCATCTTCAAACTTTGTACACACATTTACAATTTTATTGTGCTACTTTTTTTCCGGTGTGACACATTCCATTGTGATTTCCGTTGTCCAACGATGCAAAGAATTTGGTCCTTACCCATTATACTTAAATAACGTTATACTTAACAAATATAGATATTTTGATGTTATATCTAACGTTCGTTATACACCTTGAACGGTATGCAAAACAAGCTTATATAATAAGCGTATATAATATAAATATTATAGTATATTTAAGTTCTTAAATCTTATATTACTTACCCTAAATTTATAATGTAATTTGTTAATGAAATAAATAAATCTAAATCTATGTTACGTCTCGCACAATGTAACGTATTTTGTAATAACGTGTTTTCTTTTTTCTTTTTTTACCTGCCTGCCTGTTTGCTATATTTTACCCTAGAAAACTGTAACCTATAAATTTTCAGATAGATACGGTTAGAAACTTTAATCGTCAACTATTACATGAGATGAAAAAAAGTTAAGACTGCACCGATCGAAGTGTGAAATAGGCAGTTTCCGTTAAGTAGATAGCGTCAACACTAGTTGTTTAAGCCATTTCTAAACTATATAGTTAGCATTTCGAAGAATATGTCAACAACTTCTCCGTGGAAAAATTATAAGATTATTAATATTTTACCCTAGAAAACTAAGTAAAGTTGGACGAAAATTGTAAAATCGTAAGCAGGTTAAGTGTTTTTTTTATACTTTAACAATGGAAATCTATTCTGATTTTCAGTTCAAAAAAAGATGAATGCTTACATTACAATTTGTCCGCATCAAATATTTCAATTATTGTTTGGTATTAAAGGTCCAGATTTATCAAAAAGTGCTTTTAATTCTCCATACTTTTTTAGTATGGCGGCCGCGCGCCGATCTAAAACGCATATCCCATGTTTCAGTCGCTAACGCTCGGCGCACAATACAAACCCACTAATTTTCGGCCAACTTCAAAAAGTAGGTTTTCAGGTCGTTACAGATGTAGTGAATTAGTACATTACCGCAGACGCCGGGAATGAAGGGCTTGCCGGGTGAGTATGTATGCGGATAGTGATACGAAGCCGGCTAGCCCTTTTCACGGCTTAGACTTGTATCATGCACATATTTGCAAATAATGCACATAATTATGTACAGAGTTTTTCTTCAATAAATAAGAACTCGTATCATAATTTTAATTAAGCTACACCGAATTAATTTCAACATTTTTAGAATAAAACACAACAGATTAACAATAACTAAATCTAGAACTAAACTATGTCCAAAAATGGGCCCCGTGGCATGATTATTCATATCATAATTAGATTATAATTTTACAATATAAAACAATGTTTACCTCACTAGGATGATATTGTCTAAATTTACATCATTTTTGGACATTGGTACAAGACGTATTAACTGTTTAGAATCAGAATATATTAAGCGATCATAGCTATCAAACGTCATCGCCATTACATCAGGAATCAGCGCATATTTTACCAACTTTAGACCATCCTTTATGTAATAAATACCGTCACTTGAACTAACAAATACTTGACCATTATGATCGGTGACCAGAGCTAGGAAATTAGTAGATTTTTTTATCACTCTTATAACATGACCATATTTGGTAGCTTTGTACAACCCAGTTGTATTGATAAAGAAAACATTCTTCGCTGCATCAAAAACGAATTGTTTCATTGTTGTATTCTGTAATTGTTGATAATGTATGATATTCGTTTTTCTGTATACGTAAGCTTTCGTATCCGCCATTTGAATGAAATATATGAAGCCTCGTAGGACTATCCAACGGACACCATGCTTTAAATCTAGTCTGTGTGTCTTTTTTGGTCCACTGTATCTAAAAATGCCTCTGCTCCCTCCGAAGTAAACGTCTCCATTCTCATCATCGACTGCTATAGCAAGAGCATCTCTGATAGAAAGAATCAAAGAAAGCTTTTTGTTTGCTATATTCAAAATTGCTGGGGTGAATTTTCCTTTACCATGATCAAAGCTCAAATACAGGAGATTCTTTTTCTTATCTACCGCTAACTGATTCGGATTGTGGTCGATCATCAGTAGCAGTTCTTTCATTAAACAGTTCTTGTGCTCGTCGTAAACGATGTTGCAGCTGTCTTCAATATGCGTCGCAGACACTTGCAGTAAAATTAAGATTTGCAAATACTGTTCTAGTGACATTATCACACAGAGCTTCAGTCTCATCCAAAATCGATTATTCAACAATATTTTCTTCTAAACCACTTTGTTTATTTCTTATTTCAACTGTCGTTTCAAATTTGATTGTAATGTTTAATGGTTCCACTTTTTGACACTTAATACACACCACTATAATCAGTATCTTTCACATAACAAGTTTTTTGGTAATATTATAAGCGTCAACGCTCTTTTGACTCATACTTGTAAATGATCCCAGTCATTGGGTGTTTTGTTTGGTCGTCACTTTTGAATCAGGTTGTAATAACTTGTTAACGAACAATGGCTGTTTGTAAATTATATAATGGTATATACTGAGAGGAAACAATAACAGTTCATGTTGTTTGAGTTGTGGTCATAATCCACCTAAAATTAAAGCAGGATTAAATTAATGTAATTTACGTTGCACACGTATTACACGATTTTTAATCTGAACATCGTTTTGCTTTTTGCAGAGTAACGCTAATTTAATTAAAACTTTGAGAGAAATCAGCCATCTTAAGCACATATTATAGTCTGGAAACCTAGCTGCAAAACTACCATTTTGGAGTTCGAATGGGCCCGTCTCTATCGGCCCTAAGCCTAGTTTTAGTCAACCTGCGACTCGCGTTAAAGGCATATTTCCATAAGCTGCCCTTCCTAATTGCCCTGTCAGTCGGATGTGACCAATTAATTGTCCGAAAGTTTACCTATATACAGAGATGGACGTAAGTACCACGTCCCTTCTAATAATTGGCGACGTTTTACGCTAGATAGGAGTTAGTAGAGGTTAGGGATTCCCAAACTTTTTCAGCACGCGGTGCACTTACGTGTTTGTCACTTCGCCCTAACTAGTCTAATTACAATAAAAGAATGTGTAACTTTCTGGTCGATTGGATGTAATAGTGCTACTAGTGCAACTAGCATTAAAAAAACCTGTTGTGCGCGCAAATCCTTTTAAGCGGGACAATATCTTTCTTACAGTCGCACCGTACTCGAACATTAAAGGGGTGAATTTTAATTAACATGTCAACGCAAAATATGAATACTAAGGTCCCACACACACACACCGCCATCAGTTCCAAATTGTAGATCACCTTGTACAATCGAGATCAAAAATGTATGAGCAAAAAATGTATTATAAATAATAAATGTGAACTCATCTCTATAATTAAAGGTACCAGTATTAGATGCGTGTTCAGATATTTATGGTCACATTTTTCCTCATTAATTTAGGAACTCGATTGTACTGTAAGAAGGTAGTGCTAAGGGTTGTGCGAATCTGGTCTGTCCAGTGAGTCGGGCTCCTGTATCTAGAGATCGCTTGCCTTAAACTTTTCTTGAGACAAACAGTTTTTGTAGGTTATCACTGTCTGAATCCTAATAATAAGTTAAGAACTCGATTGTACTGTAAGAAGGTTGCTAAGGGTTGTGCGAATCTGGTCTGTCCAGTGAGTCGGGCTCCTGTATCTAGAGATCGCTTGCCTTAAACTTTTCTTGAGACAAACAGTTTTTGTAGGTTATCACTGTCTGAATCCTAATAAGTCAAGTTGTGTACTTCTTCGTGTCTAGTTCTTTTTTTTGGTTTCTGTCCAATTATCAGGTTGGTCAATAAATCTGGCCACTTACTAATTTTAATGAATTAGCAACAAGACCCGAAGAATCAAGTCGCATACAGTCTAAATAGTTTAGTTCTTAAGAATATTTACTTATAGCTCAATAAAAGCAAACATTCTTCTAGCAGTGACGTCAAACAAAACCTCAGGGTAGGATAGATTTCGCTTATTTTGTCTTCAGTGGCAAAAGGGATTGGTGCTCAATCACCCTAAGGTGTCCTATGGTCGCCACGCCACTGCATCCCAGCGTATTTGCGCACACTTTGAGAACCGCTGGTAGAAGTAATTGTTTTAGTCGCTAATTGATCAAAATCCGGTCGGTCTCTAAGCTAAATTCACTTAAGGGCTTAAGTTGTATTTGGTGATTGAACACTGGTCCCTTCTTGATTAGTTATTGACTAATCTGGTCAACTGGTACAGTCTGCATCAAAAGCGACTGCTAATGTTAGTATGAAATTTGACATAAGCGAATAGTAAAATTGTAAGCTACTTTTATGCTAACCGTCTTATTTACCTTATACTTTTATGCTAGGTCTTAAGGCTTGGCGTGTGAACGAAATTTTAATTAAGCTTAAAGCACAAATGATCAAGTCCATAAATTCAATTCATAAGGAAGCCATAAAATTAACACCTAGATTAATTAAATAAGCCCAATAAATAGAAAGGTTTTTTTTATTTGTTACAATCGTCGAATGTCTCGTTAACTTTCTCAATTTTTCAGATTTCCGAAAATGTCCACTGTGTCACGTTTTTAGGGTTCCGTACCCAGAGGGTAAAAACGGGACCCTATTACTGAGACTTCGCCGTCCGTCCGTCCGTCCGTCCGTCCGTCTGTCACCAGGCTGTATCTCAACAACGGTGATAGCTAGACAGTTGAAATTTTCACAGATGATGTATTTCTATTGCCGCTATAACAACAAATACTAAAAATAAAATAAAATAAATATTTAAGGGGGGCTCCCATACAACAAACTTGTTATAGATTATATATAATATATGTATAGGTACGGAACCCTTCAAGCGCGAGTCGGGCTCGCACTTGCCCAATTTTTTTTTATTCAGTGGAATTTTGAATCTTTTCGTGGTTTGACATTTCTATGACAGTGTTCATTTTAAACTGGATTAATTCATTCCATATCTATAAAGATCTTTTAAATTAAACCAGAAGGGCAACTTCGTCCGCGTGAACATTTTTGTTCTTTAGCGTAGTTAGATAATATTATATCCTTGAACTAAAATTGGTTAAAATTCGTCCAGCCGTTTAGGTGTAACGATTAAACAAAACCATTTCTTACCATCAGATGGCGTTGGTGGCGGGCGCCTTAAATACAAATCCCCGGAAAGTGACAGATGCGTATATATGTGTCAGTAACGGTGGGATTTTGGCCCCAAAATGCCATCTTGCGTAATGCGTTAGTGCGCAAATTATGCATTAGACGTGAAAAATAGAACAGAATCTCATATCACAAGGTGAGTATGCTGAAATAATAAGATTTTCTCGGTTTTAACATTTAGTTGATCAAACATAACGTCATTTTGACATCATCGTGACGTTGCCTTAGATTATGTCAGACCGTGATCTGGGAAGTAAATATTGCATCTGTCATGTCGTGTGTAACGTATCTGATATCACGCTCAGCACATAACATCATTGACGGGAATGATAGTCACATCGATATTGTACCGTTAGGTATTTTTCTTTTTTTTATGTTTATTTTAATTTTAGCTTTTTGTACATAGTTGTTAGTAGTGTTTAAGATTCTTATTTACTGTTTCTTTAATTTCCTTTTTTCTTGTATTTAATCAAGTATTTTCTATTGTTCTCAAACATGCAATGAAATGTCGACATGACGTGCGTCATAACAGGCTTCGAAGTATCACGTTTCCGGCGGAACGATTTGGAAGAACTGTAAAGGAATTTCATACAAAAGACCTAGGCCGGAAAGATATTGTTTTTAAACATGGCATCTGAGTTCATGAACAGGGTAAACGGCTGTTTATTTTTGAGTGTTTTTTTTTATTTCTTTGCATAATATGTTTGAGGAAAGCACTATACACGCCTTAGCCGTGAAAAGGGTTTGCCTTGCCGGCTTCTCCCTACGGTCGGCCGTCTATACCTACTCACCCGGTAAACCCTTCTTTCCCGGCGTCAGCAGTAATGTACTATTTCTAGTAAATAAATATCGGACAACCTCACACAAATCGATCTAGTCCCAAATGAAGCTCAAGAACACGATGTACGTACTTATATAGATAAATATATACTTAAATACATAGAACAACCATGACCCAAGCACAAATATTCGAGTTCATCACACAAATATTTGCCCTGGCCGGGATTCGAACCCGGGACCGCCGGCTCAGTAGGCAGGTGTCTAAAAACTGCGCCAAACGCGTCGTCATTGTCGTAATGGAACTAAAGTCACCATAATTGAAATGTTACACTTTTTTCTGTTTCTACTGTAGAGTCAAAACTTCCCATACTTTAGTTTACGTTAAGTTTGCATTCTGGTATGGCGTCGCATACAAATGAGGTCCAAACTTAACTTACCCGGCTTATACAAATCGAGTTTTCGTTTTCGCCCGTTCCTCATCCAAAACTTAGCAAATCATGGGCAAATTTTTATTTTGTTGTCGATTTTTTTCTCTGATTTCAATAAAATTTGGTGAGTTGGTAAAGTTGCTTGTACTGAACAAGGTAAGCCTAATTTCACGATATGTCCTACAAAATTTTCCATTGAGTTACAAAAAATGTATGGATTTTTTTTAATTAGATTTCGTATTTTGTACTCAAATTTAGTACAAAATGAGGAGCTCGAAATGAAAAACAAATAAAACAATGCAAAATAAAAATTGGCGCATGGGTCAATTTCTCTAATACATTTTGTGTAACTCAATGGAGAAAAATTTGAAGGACATATCGTGAAATTGGGCTTACCATGGTCAGAAGAAGCAACATTACCAACTCACCAAATTTTATTGAAATCTGAGAAAAAAAAAAGAAATCGACAACAAAATAAAAATTTGCCCTCATACCGAAATTTTAGAAACAGAATGGCAAATTAAAAATATTTGTCAAACCGTTTTAATTTTTGCGCAAATGTTTATAGATTTAGGGTACTACAGGTCCGTTTGCGCCGGAAAATTGGCCAAAAACAGACGCCTACTACACAGAAAATGTTCTTCCCATTCAGGTCCTTGTTAAGTTTTGCGGGAGGAAACAGACGAGAATAAAACCTCGATTTCGAATAATCAGTGACAAGTTGCCGCGACGGTGTACGGGGGTAGCCGTCCCTGATGAAGAGCTCCATACGAGTTCGAAACATGTCGGGCCGTTCCTGACAATTTGACGTGAGTGTAAACCGCTTAGTACAATAATTAAACCTCGAACTGTATGAAAAAAGTTTCTGTCAAAAATTAGATTTTAGTGGCAAGCTTTTATAGCCGACTGTACTTTTCTTTGTATATCCATCAAATGCTCACTGAGACGATTCTAAAGAGCTCAAGCTCGGTAGGATTGCTTTTTCTATTATAGAGTTCCTATGGCCACCTTCCGGCTCCATCATCAGATCAGCCCCATGGTAACATATTATTGTATTGTGATCAAAGTCAAGTAAGTATGCAAAATTTTAGCTCAATCGGTTGACGATATCTGCTTCAAAATTGAGTTGCAAGATTTCACCCGAACAACATATAATAAAATTCAGTGAATAAAGGATTTTGACCTTACAAACGGTCCGGTAGGTTTGAATTTTTGATATGTTGTCTAGGATGGTTAGTCAGTGTTTAAAATGCAAAATGCACAATTCCCCCCCCTCCGCGCCCGCCGCCATATTGAAAAAACCGGCACTTTTTTTTATATTTTTGCTCATATCTTCCTTTAGGAGCATTTTAGCTAGAAGAAAGCTTCGACAATGTTACAGAGAGTTAAATTTACTACATTCTCCATTTTATATTTTGTTTCTAGGACAGATAGTTACGGAGATATGCACATTTAAAAAAACTTAAGAAATTGCAATTTCCAACTCAAAAGCAAACTTCTGGATTGTATCTTCGTTTAGGAGCATTTTAGCTAGAACAGTGCTTTGGCAATTTTTTAGGAAATTAAATTTACTATAATTTACATTTCAAATTTTGTGTCTAGGATAGATAATTACGGAGATATGTAAAAAATAAAGTCACATTTTCCGAAAATGTATGTAAAAATGGGCATGAGTTTTATAAGCAATTATATTTCCTACATGTTTTAATTTGTCCTAGACTAGTCCGTAACTGAATGACAGCGTTCTAAACCAAGAATTTTGAGAAATTTTCGGAAAATTCGACTTTTCCTGTTTTTTAAATGTGCATATCTCCGTAACTAATCGTCCTTGAAACAAAATTTGAAGTGTAAATTATAGTAAATTTAATTCTCTACAACATTGCCGAAGCTTTGTTGTAGCTAAAATGCTCCTAAACGAAGATATAATCCAGAAGTTTGTTTTTCAGTAGGAAATTGCAATTTTTTACATTTTTTTAAATGTGGATATCTCCGTAACTATCTGTTCTAGAAAAAAAATATAAAATGGAGAATGTAGTAAATTTAACTCTCTATAACATTGTCGAAGCTTTCTTCTAGCTAAAATGCTCCTAAAGGAAGATATGAGCAAAAATATGAAAAAAGTGCCGGTTTTTTCAATATGGCGGCGGGCGCTGAGGGGGGGGAATTGTGCATTTTCCATTTTAAACACTGACTAACCATCTTAGACAACATATCAAAAATTCAAAACTACCGGACCGTTTGTAAGGTCACACATAGTACTTTAGTCTCTATTCACCGTATTAATACTTAGATACATACATACATACATACAATGCAAGTTAAATAAAAGCTTTTAAAAATTAGGAATGGTCGTTCCTCTTAGGGCGATATTGTCTGACCGCCTGTGGTCGCGCGGAACAAATTGACGCTGGGGACGTCTTCAAACACTGACGCGCGACGAGTTTACGTAGGTTTTTAGTTCTAGTGATTAAATAAATAATTTCATCGAGACAATCCTAGCGAATTTACTTAGATAATGTTAGTTGGATACTGAGCCGACGGTCCTGGGTTCGAATCCCGGCAAGGGCAAATATTTGAGTGATGAACTCGAATATTTGTGCCTGGGTCATGGATGTTATTTGTATTTAAGTATGTATTTATCTATATAAGTATGGTAATCATCGTCTAGTGTCCATTACACAAGCTTATACTAGAGCTTACTGTGGGACTAGATTGATTTGTGTGAGGTTGTCCGATATTTATTTATTTATTTACGTTCGTATTTTAGCCTTACCACTGAAAAAATATTACAAAGAGAGGTAACTTTGGGATTCTTTTCTATCGAGCGAAATTTATCCAATCATGTTTCTGAAAACGAGTTTATGATCGCAAGATCCTTAAGTATGATATATATGTTTTTCATAATCTTCAAACACTGATTAATATATTTACGACTCATTCCAAAATTAGTGAGTTCGGCGTCTACTGGGAGAAGAACGCCTTAAGCTCGCGAGGTTGGTCGTCGACAATTTGTATTTCATTACGGAATGGACTACGATTCTTTGTTTCCACTATTCCGTTCCTTTATATCGCCATCTATCTTTTCAGTTCTGAAAGTATTGTACGAGCTATCGTACATCATAATATAGCAATAGCATTTAGTGTAGCATAACCTTTAGACATATTCGTTGACATGCGTAACCTACATTATAGCAGTGCAATAAAGACCATCGTTAACATCAAACGTGTGGTACTATTTTTGACATCAATTCTGACATCCCACAATCTATCCTGCATCTGACATACATCTGACATACATATTGACAGTACGGGTGCGTGACCCGTACATTTTGGTCCTTCGAACCGGATCTGAACCAGTGACCTATGGATAACTTTAACTTTAAGAACGCCGTGGTGCGGCAAGAAGTATGACGGCTCCTGCTTAGTGGTGCATTCTTTCATATGACCCAATTCTTCATATTCATCCATGAATTTCTTGTAATTGTCACGTAATTTGCAGTTCTTTGTCAAGCGTTCCTCCAGGTGCTTGAATTGTGCTATTGCCTCTAATTATCGCTTTGGGGAAGTGCCTGCAACTGCCGTGGACAACAAGCTGTCCGAGTTTTTTAATGAGCAGAAAGCTAATTTTAGGGCATTCCAACGATTGTTGAACTACATTGACGTTGACAAGATAACTGAGAAATGGGAAATGGAGGATGAACTTCATAATCTGCAAACTCGGTGGAGTAACATTGACAGCCTGCATTTGAAAATTGATAATCTGTTGTTGGGTTCCGATAAGGATTATGAGGAGAGATATTCTGTGTATGAGAAAAAATATCGCCTGGCAAAGAGAGCTTTGAATCAGAAAATATCTGCAACTACGCATCTCGTCCAGTCCACTCCAAAAATGGATATTCCGACATTCTACGGAGATTATTCTCAATGGCCGACCTTTTTGGACTTGTATAAATCAGCAATTCATGACAATCCCGCCCTCTCGAAGGCGCAGAAGATGCAGCATCTAAAGGGGAAACTGAGAGGGGATGCTCAACGGCTTATTCAGCATTTGCATGTATCAACTGACAACTACACCACTGCATGGGATCTTTTGTACCATCGGTACAACAACGACCAATTATTATTTACAAGACAAATTGAAATATTTCTAAACCAACCAAATATTCAAAAACAATCCTCGCATGATATTAAGAAAATGTATGACACGACAATGGAGTGCGTACATGCCATCCATAACCTTGGCATTGACACAACGACTTGGGATCCACTTCTCGTTCATCTTTTGACTAAAAAATTAGATCATTTGACATTGAGCGATTATAAGGAATCACGTAAAGCGCCACGTGACTTGCCTACACTAGAAGAATTTACTGCATTTTTGGAAACCAAATTTATTGCATTAGAACCCGTGAATAAGAAGGAGCGAGAGCCAACAGCATCGTCGGCAGCTAAACCACTGACATTCAGGCCTAAAGATACATCTTGTTCAACACCGAGAAGAATATCATACAACAAGCCAATGGTATACAACTGTAATTCTGCACTTTGCGTACTGTGCAATGTTAATCATGCGTTATATCAATGCAAGAAGTTCGATAACATGTCACCGGATGCTAAATTAAAAACAATTGCGAAACATGGAATGTGCAGTAATTGTCTCTATGTGCATGAACGCAATGTGTGCAATTCCACAAAAACATGCAAAATCTGCCACGGAAGGCATAACACATTATTACACGATGCGGTGAATGAACCTGCCTCGCAAGCATCGCGGTCGTCGTTCATACCTAAGCAACAACCGCGTCAGCAATACAGTCGGGAATCCTCGACGAATCATGTGACAAATGACAATGGCGAAATATTATTGACAACTGTACTGATACGTGTACGAGCAAATGATAACACGTTTGTGACATTAAGAGGCCTACTCGACCAAGGCTCACAAATCACTTTGATTACCGAAAATGCTGCACAACGATTAGGCTTACCACGCCAACAAATAAGCGCATCTGTAACCGGAGTTGGCGTTAACACGAAAAAGAGCAAAGGGAAAATTCAACTTGACTGCAAATCAATCCACGATGATTACTCATTTACCACTCATGCCTTAATCATGCCACAATTAATCAATAAATTACCTAACAATTCTTTTGTGAAGCAAAACTATGCACATGTTCAGCATATACAGCTGGCTGACCCAGATTATAACATATCGAATACGATTGACATATTGTTAGATGCAAAGGTTTATTCTGACATTATAATGAATGGTCTTATTAGAGGAACGGATCAACAACCGATTGCTCAACAGACAAGAATTGGTTGGATTTTGTCAGGACCCGTCAACGTCACCCTTAATTGTAACGTTGTCATTAACAACATAGAGGATATCGCTAAATACTGGGAGATGGAAGAAATCAGCACTGATGAGACCATTGAAACACAGCAAGAACAATTCTGCGAGCAACTATACACCGCGACCACCAGAAGGAGGCCGGACGGAAGATATGAAGTTCGACTGCCTATGAAAGAAGGATTTGAAGACAGATTGGGTCAATCGAAATCAAAGGCAATAGCACAATTCAAGCACCTGGAGGAACGCTTGACAAAGAACTGCAAATTACGTGACAATTACAAGAAATTCATGGATGAATATGAAGAATTGGGTCATATGAAAGAATGCACCACTAAGCAGGAGCCGTCATACTTCTTGCCGCACCACGGCGTTCTTAAAGCGGAATCAACATCCACACCACTGAGGGTCGTGTTTAATGCAAGCTCTCAAACAACGACCGGATACAGCTTAAATGATCTGATGGAATGTGGTCCGAAATTGCAACAAGATATACAAGACCTCCTTTTGAGATGGAGAACCTATGAGGTAGTATATACAGCGGACTGCGAAAAGATGTACAGATGCATTCTTGTCCAAGAAGATCAGCAGCACCTGCAAAAGATTATGTGGAGAGCGCATCCTCAAGACATACTAAAAGAATATCAACTCTGCACTGTCACGTATGGGATGAAACCGTCCTCATTTTTGGCAATGCGCACCATGGCTCAATTAGCCCTGGATGATGCTGACAAATACCCTTTAGCCGCCAAGGTCTTAAAAAGGGATTTTTATGTTGATGATCTCCTGAGTGGATGTAATACCCTAGAGCAAGCAATGGAGACACAACATCAATTAATTGACATGCTTCGTGGAGCTGGAATAAACCTGAGAAAATGGACTAGCAACAAACCACAATTATTATCACATTTATCACCGGAGCAAATAAACCAATCTAATGTTGACATGCACAACGCGACGTCTACTAAGGCACTCGGCTTGCAATGGAATCCGATTACCGATAACTTTACGTTTCACTACAAGGGCGGCCAGCGAAATACAAAAATAATGACCAAGCGAATAATACTATCCGAAATATCCAAAATTTTTGAACCTCTCGGATTTCTCTCGCCTCTGTCTGTCAGAGCCAAATTATTATTTCAACAAGTTTGGATCACCGGAATTGAATGGGATCAAGAAGTTCCGCAACGCATACAACAGGAATGGTTAAAAGTGAAAGATGACCTGCATAATATTGACAAACTGAATATTCCGCGCTGGATTGGAAATACAATGCAACCAGTTTTTTTGCATGGATTTTGTGACGCTTCTGAAAAAGCATTTGCGTGCTGCATATACCTCAAATCATTCAATGACAACGGAGAAGTGATGACAAGAATAATTGCTTCCAAAACAAAACTCGCTCCAAAATCAAAGACATTGACATTACCACGAATGGAGCTATGTGGCGCCGTGCTACTGTCAAAATTAATGGAAAAGGTGATCAAATCATTACCATATGAAAACATACCCATCTACGGCTGGACGGATTCATTAGTCGTATTGGGCTGGCTACAAGGAGACCCGACACGCTGGAAAACATTCGTAGCCAACCGCATAAAAGAAATTCATGAAATTATGCCCTCTGAATGTTGGAGACATGTTATCTCGCAGAATAATGCCGCTGACTGTGCAAGTCGAGGCATAACTGCCACTCAGCTATTATCCCATTCGTTGTGGTGGGAAGGCCCTGACTTCATTAAAAAGGACATTCCCGAAAACACTGACAAAGTGGCCCTACCGGAATGTGAAGTAAAATTGAGACCAAAGGCATATGCCACCCTGACATCATCCTCTATCATAGAAGATCTACTGGATAAAAATAGCTCGTTATCCCGCATAGTACGAATCACATGTTATATATCACGTTTCATAACAAACCTACGTCATCGCAGTCGGACGTATTCTACGACGGCAAAGTGCGAACATAGCGCTCCGGGCATTGTGCAACACGAGCCAATAACCGCTAATTACTTGACAACAAAAGAAATAGAAAATGCATACAATGTTATTGCAAGGACGGTGCAAAGACACGAATTTCAAAAGGACATTTATGATATCCAAAAGAAGGGGACTGTGACATCTAAGAGTAATCTACTTGACTTACGCCCTTATATAGATGAAAATGGGGTGTTGAGAGTTGGCGGACGACTTCAGCATTCACATCTGACAGAAAATGCAAAACACCCGATCATTTTGCCGAAGCGCTCTAGACTGACGGATTTAAGCATAAGACAAGCGCATGAGAAAACACTTCACGGCACCGCGCCCTTAACCTTAGTTGCACTTCGGCAGAGATTTTGGGTACTAGGCGCGACACGTATGGTTAAGAAACACGTGAGCCACTGTGTGAAATGCATTCGATTCAACTCAAACACCAAAAAACAGCTGATGGGAGACTTGCCAAAACCAAGAGTGACACCTTCCCGGGCATTTACACATACGGGAATTGACTTCACAGGCCAAGTAGAGCTGAAAGCAAATAAAGGAAGAGGCATAAAAACGACCCGTGGATATATTGCAGTCTTTGTGTGCTTCGTCACAAAGGCAATACACCTGGAACTTGCATCCGATCTAAGCACGCCCACATTCCTCGCTGCATTTAAGAGGATGTGCGCCAGAAGAGGCACTCCACTACACGTATTTACCGACCAAGGATCAAATTTTATTGGTGGCGCGCGGATCCTACAGCAAGAAAAGAAAGAAATCATGCAAGTCATAAACAAGGATTTCTTAGATGACATCGCTGAAATGGGGGTAACCTGGCACTTCAATGCTCCGGCCTGGCCCAGCGGGGGAGGGCTCTGGGAGGCTGCGGTGAGACAGACCAAACACCACCTCAAGCGTGTTTTAGGAGACCAGAAACTGACATTTGAAGAGTTTACTACACTCCTGACACAAATAGAAGCCTGCCTAAATTCCAGGCCACTATATGCACTGACAGATGATTCGGAGACAGAATATTTGACTCCAGGACACTTTTTGATTGGAGGCCCACTGTTGTCTTTACCTACGCAAGGTAACGAGACCACGTGTAACAAAACAAGATGGCAATTGACAGAAAAAATGCTACAAAGCTTTTGGAAAAAGTGGTCATCCGAGTATTTACACCATCTGCAACTAAGACAGAAATGGCAGCAGCCAACAAAAAACTTGGAAAAAGATGACATCGTCCTTATCAAAGAGGATAACTTACCGCCCGCTAAGTGGGCTATGGGACGAGTGACAGAAGTACACCCCGGCAAAGATGGATTTGTTCGAGTTGTCACACTGAAAACAAAAGGAAAGGAAATCCAACGACCTGTGTTAAAATTAGCCCCATTGCCTATTGAAAAATCGAAACCTATCAATCCAACTGACACCGACACGAAACCAGACGCCGAACCCCAAAAGGCACAGAAACGCATACGAAGAAATAAACAAAGCCTTTTTACTTCAATGCTGTTATTATTATTGACATGCATACTTCCGACCACACAACAAACACTCAAGATTGACATGATACAAAGCAACAACACGCTATATTTTGACAAGATTTCCGATATTAAAATCATACAAGATGAATGGAGGATGGTCGTATACTATAATATGACCACGTATTGGAATAGCATAATGGCGATAGAGAACTATGTTGAACTCATAAAAAAGAAATGCAGTAATGATTTTACATGTGCCCCAGTTATTGCGCAATTCGAACACGAGCTCAACGAACTGAGTCATTACAACAAGTTGCTGACAAGCCATCATAATATTAATCGTCAAAAAAGAGGACTAATTAATGGAGTTGGCTATTTAGCTAATACCTTATTCGGCGTATTGGATGACCGATTTGCAGAAAAATATGAAGAAGACATCGAAACTATTCAACAACGAGAAGACCACATATTTAACTTATATAAAAACCAAACGTCGATATTAGAAGCTCACAATAACATTCTTAAACGAAATGAGCTTATTATGAAAAGCCAATTTACATCGATTGTAAAAACCGTCCACAATTTAACTGAAGACATACAGCAAGCACAAACAAATAGTTTACGTGCATTACATTCATTTTCTATATTATCATCGATGATGGCAGCTGACGTCATAATCTCTAACTTAAGAAGGATTCAAGACACTTTGATTGACACTGTTACCGACATTTATCACGGAAGACTCAACGTGCATTTATTACCGCCTGAACAAATACAACAACAATTAAACTTGATATCGGGGCATCTACAGAGTGATCTCACAACGCCAGTTGATAATATTGGAGACATATACGGCTTACTGCATATTCAGGCACGAGTGACGCGGAGGAACCTTATAATGGAAATACGCATACCGCTACTAAATCGTGATCAATTCGAGCTGGACGAAATTATAGACATACCACAAAGGGATAAAAATACTTCAATCTACACATCAACTGGCACTAAATACATAGCAATCAACGTGAAGAAAGATACCGTAATCCCAATGACAGAATCTGACATACTGGCTTGCATCTTTAACAAGAATGACAAAATGTTGTGCCCATTAAATCACCCTGTATATACAATGAAAGTCGGCGACTCTATCTGTGACATGCAATTAATGACGAATAACAATAACAAACCTTACTGTCAAGCGACCGCGAGGGATTGCGCCGACCGATGGATCAAGTTACACTCTCGGGACACCTGGCTATTTTCATATTGCACCGAACACCCGATACGTGTTATCTGCCCGACCAGCGTATCAACAGAAAAATTGGTCAACACCGGATTGGTTGTGATACCATCAGGATGTGCTATAAGAGGAAAATCTTTCGTCATACACTCGCAACATGACTACAAGAGTCAAATGTTTATGCAAGGCTCATCCATAGAAATACCCAGATTATCTCCAATCAATGACGTAATTAAAGCATCGATATCAAAGGATATACAAATACTGACAGACGACCATACAAATGAGTTTCTTGACATCAACCAAAAAATCAAGATTATGAAGGAACAAGAGTTGGAAACATTCAGTAAGCATAACAACACCCATTACATAATTATCTACGCAATATTGGGTACTATGTCAGTAATAACCATTACACTTATCGCTTGTAAATGGAGACGCAGGTGGCAACTGACTCCCGTTCAACCCGATACTCCACTACAGGAAGTGACAATCGCAGCTACTCCGAGTGGGCAGGGGAAGATGAGGTCACCACAGCAGCTAGAATCTGCATCCAGAACAGATATACCAGCAACACCTCAACCACGAAGGAGCGTTAGTTTTAAGGACATTATAGAATAATATTGTATTTTTAAATCCTTTTTTGTACCCATTTTATACTATTTCCTGCTTGCATTTTTTAAGCGCCTTTATATCGAACCTATTGTTCTTTAACTTGCATTTTGTATTTTTTGCTTTTGTAAGTGGCAGTATGTACGAGCTATCGTACATCATAATATAGCAATAGCATTTAGTGTAGCATAACCTTTAGACATATTCGTTGACATGCGTAACCTACATTATAGCAGTGCAATAAAGACCATCGTTAACATCAAACGTGTGGTACTATTTTTGACATCAATTCTGACATCCCACAATCTATCCTGCATCTGACATACATCTGACATACATATTGACAGTACGGGTGCGTGACCCGTACAAGTATTTCGTTTCATCTCAATAGCGTTCCGTTTCAAACGAACGAAGCGAGTTCATAATTCATAATTCTTTATTGCATTATCATGTTGTACAATAAGATGTTACATTTAATATGATTAAGTCCATAACATGAACCCTGTCAGGGCACAGCAATTTACTTAGTGGTGGGTGTATAATTAGGTACAAATTCGATTTAGATTATTAGAATAAATAAATAAAAT
Source organism: Apotomis capreana (assembly GCA_947623375.1). NCBI lineage: Eukaryota > Metazoa > Arthropoda > Insecta > Lepidoptera > Tortricidae > Apotomis > Apotomis capreana. The sequence goes on from OX392514.1 coordinate 3,877,614, forward strand.
TTTGTTACAATAATATCGCATAAATATCATTCCACATTATTACATTATATTATTACATTATTTATTACATAATTGTAGGTTTATCATAGATTATAATTTTACATTATTAATATATTTATTATCTTATCACATTTAACATGAACTGTATAATTTTACTTTGGCAAAGATTCGTCGTTTAGGTATTCATCTACGGAGTAATAACATTTATTAATTAATAGCTTTTGAGTTCCGTTTCAACTTGGCCGAAAATTCTTTCGTATGTCCGGATTTTTTGATATCCACATGCTTTCTGACTGTCCTCGTCTAGAGATCACATTTCTCAAATCTCGTAAAAAACGTAAAAAATTACAAATCTCACTGATTCGTTTGCTCGTTTGCCCCCTATGACATAAAAAAAAATTAAAACTAACTCGTAATAATAATAATAATGTTGTTTTTGTATTTTACTAACTGTATGTCTTACGGTTTTTAGCCGGTTGTAAAAATATTCAAAATTTAACCGTAATTTTTGCAGATCATTAAAAGACTGCAACTGTTTTTTAAAAATTCAAAAGACTGTACCTATTACCTACTAACCACACCAAAAATTTTTTTCATATCACTATTCACAAACTCAAATAATCAGTCTCCAATATAGAAAACACCACGTAACTTATTCACTCTGTTTTCATAGTTTAAATGTATTGCACTATGCGTTTTGCAATGTATGCGTTTATAAAGTATGGGTACCTATTTACATTGTTTTTATGAGTAATCAATGTATGACCATGACAAAGTATGCTTAAATCATTTTATGCGCATCAACTGTATGCCCATTACACAGTATGTTCTTAAACATTATGATTAAAAACGTTATGCGCATAAATGTATGACTATTTACAGTTATATATGATGAGTATGACGAATACACGTATGCGTATCAAAAGTTTGCCTTTAAACTTTATGCAACCCGACCCCTACCCATTTTTTTTGCAAAATAGCATTTCTATTTATTTGAATAAGTATAAGTACGTAACGGGTTGGGTGCGTGTGACCCAATATTGTTATACGAGGGTCGTAAATCTGTCACTATTGCCACCGAAGTCGCAAAACGGTCCTAAGTGCACTGGACGTGCGATGTCCTTACGCTTTTTTGCAATACAGAATGGGATATAACGATGCCGCCTTTTGCTTCCAAAACTTGGGATGATACATGTACAGAGGTTTATGTAAAATAATACCATTATAAATTAGATACCGCTGGAGCGACGAAGCCCTCAAAGATCTGACCGCCCTTGGAGTACCCGAGTGGCGTGAAGTGGCGCAGAAAAGGGAAGAGTGGCGTTCTCTCGTGTCAGTGTCAGAGGCCAAGACCCTGTTTGGGTCACCGAGCCAGCTTAGTAAGTAAGTAAATTAGAGGGAGCCCTTTGTTTCCTAGAAACTTATTTCGTCGAATGTTTTAATTCACCGAAAATTGTTTCGCAGAATTTTTATTTATCTGTAGTCACATTTTTCACAATTCTTGCAAATATCATACTTATTAAAACTGGTGAGACATATTTAATTATTTTATTAAGCGGTTTACACTCACGTGGAATTGTCAGGAACGGCCCGACATGTTTCGTACTCGTATGGAGCTCTTCATTAATTTCACGTTTGTTTTATGACAAAGTCAAATAGTTTACGGGGCTGTCATCGCGTCCGAACGTAGCTCACGACTAAGAGTCGCGAATCGACTCGAAACACGAAACAGTCAATGTCGAGCGATATACGACTTTAACGACTTGTATAAACCCGCTACATAATGTATTTGGGTCATTGTCAGTTCAAGAAACAAAATTCGTCCCTTCGGTGGTCAAAAGTTAAGAACTTGTACGAATCTGGGTTATGTTGCTATTACATCGGATTATAGAAGAGGGAACGTTATTCTCACAGGCATTTATTCAGAAAATAAGGCCCTGGAATCCTTAATTTCGCAAATGTCCACCGGAAAGACACGCACCTAAATCTGACAATGACCCATTTTAATATGCCTGCGAATCACGAGATCTGAATATAATTCACTAAGTCTCCAAATATGTCTAATAATACTTGTATTTTTACCGTAACCACTTGAAATCTAAACAAAACTTCCTACAAACTTCCTTCTTATTGGCACAATGAACAAACTTGGCTTCGTACACAATCGAAATGAAATAAAGAAAAAAAAATGGAGTGCCCGGGCCCTGCCAACTTTCACAGGCTTCCGCCATTTCCATTTAAAATTCCGATGCCATTTTATAATAGGGATTTCTCATTCGGTGTAGTTAGAATGTTCTTTATTTTCCTTTCACGTTTGGTCGTTTAATAGTACATTACTGCAGACGCCGGGAAATAAAGGCTTACCGGCTGAGTAGGTTTAGTACGGATAGTGATACGAAGCCGGCAAGCCCTTTTTCCACGGCTAAGGCATGTATAGTGCTTTTCTCGAACATACAATGAAATAAAAAATACACCACTCAAAAAACATATTTCAGTTGTTTAGCCCGTTCAAGAACACAGACGCCATGTTAAAAAAATACTTCGCGGCCTAGGGCTTCAATTATGTATGAAATTCCTTAAGAGTTCTCTCGAATTGTTCCGCCCGAAACGTGACACTTTGGAGCCTGTTTTAACGCACGTTATGACGATATTTCATTGCATGTTTGAGAAAAATGTATTTTCGGATATGATCTATTCCAGTGAGCTACTAATTTAATTAATTAGGTATACGCAGTAGTTTCGGAGATAAGGCAGGGGGACAGGTAAATTTTCATGTACTTTCAATTTTTTATAAAATAACTTACGTACTATTTATTTTATATTAAAGTATATCGGCCAAGTGCGAGTGGGACTCGCGCACGAAGGGTTCCGTACTACTACTTACTATCTGTAAGTTTGTTCCATGGGATGGGATGGGGGGCCCCTTAAATATTTATTTTATTTTATTTTTAGTATTTGTTGTTATAGCGGCAATAGAAATACATAGCAAGGCAAATTTCAACTGTCTACCTATCACCGTTCTTGAGATACAGCCTGTTGACAGACGGGCGGACGGACGGACGGACGGACAGCGAAGTCTCAGTCTAAATCATCGTGCAAATACTTTTGAAAAAGTACCTCTGCATTGCCGGTCCAGCAAAATTATGGTGTGTACCCACATTCAAAAAAAATTTAGACATTACATGTTTCATACATTTATAAAAGGTGTAAATACAATCTAATATATAAACTTCTAGAAAACAATCTCAACTAGAAGAGATCCAAGTCATACTTACTTGAGATTATTAGCCGTAGGTACCGAGAGATTGCATTTCCGTCAGAAGTCCGAGATGCAACTTGACAAAGCAAATAGTTTGTAGCTTCACTAAGTTTGCCGGTGTTCATCCCAACGGGACCATTGCCGCGACTTCACTTGTCGCACGACGTAGCATCACCTGTCTTGCTCGCACGGTATATATTGAATGGAAAATGACAGGTAGCATTTGTCGCGCGATAAAGTGTCGCGTGTCACAGTTATGCTGGACTTAAAGGATTCAGTAGTATAGAATATTCTTTATTGCACACTTCAACGGGAAATAAGTACAAGCAAACACAGATTTCTTACAAGTAATATTCAATAGAGGTAAACAAACTGGCGATCTTGTCGCTTAAGCGCGATCTCTTCCAGACAACCTTTGGGGTAGTAAAAACGTCAAAAATTAGTAGGCGCTAGTTATTTTTTCTCAATAGCGATTGTTAATGTCTTTCCTACAATGGCACTATTTGCCGACGAAAAAAGAGGCGTGTTATAAGTTTAACATGTGTATCCTGTGTGTTTGTCTGCGGCATCGTACCTCTCAAACAGATGGACCAACTGTACTGTGGTTGTTTTAATCGCTTAAGCTTTGTTTGGCGGAAATAGGACGAGTAGTTTCCAAAATGTTTAATTGGAACAAGTGACAAGTTCTCAGTCAATACTGAAGCTAAGAAGTCCAAATTTTGCAGTTATGTTCAGTTTTAGTATCATTTTCTATATCACTCATTGAATGATGGCGACATGTTAACCAGCTACTTGTTTCGGGGCTGTTTTAAATTTTTAATGTAGGTTACCTATTTTTGGTTTGGTAGGCCATGCATTTTTGCAGCCCATAGTACATTTACACAAGCGACGAAGAGGTGTGACTGGACTATACTCATCTGTACCCTTACCGTTTACAGTGACTCTCGCTACCAACTGCGTAAACACACAAGTTCTACAAAGTAATCGCTAGGTGCGCGGTATTTTTTTTTTATTTATATACCAAAAAATGTATACCTACAATATACAATTACTAGTATCTATACAAATCGTTAACGCTGTCCCTAGCAAATACGGTCACGTTAACTCATGGTAAGGATACACTTTGCTCTCCCAAGATTTCTATTTCAAAGCTTTGCCGCCCATACACGTCCCGGCATCTTATTGGAGAATTCTTGTACAACAATTTGTGTAATGAAGGTGTCGGGCATCATTGCCGCATAGCAACCTGGTTCCACATAATTAGGATAACTCATATGGTACCAGACATGCTTTACCTTGAAAATATTTGTACATCTAGGTATTGTATTATAAAATGGCAACAAATATTTTGACCACCAAAAAAATATTGTGACCCTAAATCAGTATCACGTAAATCATATTAAACACCAAAAAAAATTACTTGCACCAAAATAAGATAGCCTAACCTAAAATTACAATGCTTCTACCTATTTTATTAATTATTCCAGCAATGACTTTTCGGCAAAATTAAACGTTCGACGAAAAATTATTCTAGGATTCAATATATAGACCCAATGTTTATAATAAAGACGTATAGAAGAAATATATAATACTTAATACTAATATTATAAATGCGAAAGTGTGTCTGTCTGTCTGTTACCTCTTCACGCTTAACCCGCTGAATCGATTTTGATGAAACTTGGCATGGAGATAGTTTAAGATCCGAGGAAGGACATAGGATAGTTTTCATCCTAGAAATTATCCCTAAAAACATTGAAGAGTGAGTAAGTAATTCATGATGACATTGATGACCCTGTAGGAAATGTAATGATTAGACCAAAAGCACAATTGCTCTTACATTTGCTTAGGCGCTTTTAATAATCCCTTTTATTAATTAAGGTGATTAGGTGGATATCTATCGTGTTATACGAGGTTGCTTCCATACTTCCAAGTTCCACGCGGACGTAGTCGCGGGCAAAAGCTAGTTATATATAATTTGCCAGTTGTTTGGGGAATATCAACCTGCTTCCTTTCTGATCCCCTTACAATAAATAAATAGTTATTTCTCAAACATGCAATGAAATGTCGTCATAACGTGCGTTATAACAGGCTCCGAAGTATCACGTTTCGGGCGGATCAACTCCGTAGAACTGTAAAGGAATTTCATACAAAATTGAAGGCCTAGGCCGGGAAGTATTTTTTTTAAACATGGCGTCTGTTCATTAACAGGCTAAACATCTGAAATATATATTTTTCGAGTGGTTATTTTTTTATTTCATTGCATATGTTTGAGAAAAGTACTATACATGCCTAAGCCATGAAAAGGGCTTGCCGGCTTCGTATCACTATCCGTCTATACCTACTCACCCGGCAAGCCCTGCTTTCCCGGCGTCTGCAGTAATATACTATATTATGTCGATTTCGTTTTTAATATTTCAGCCATTTTGAAACATACTCGCGAGGTATATAGCTCACTGAGCAGTGTTTTAATTTATCGTTAAATTTTCATTTTAATGTTCCTAATTAACATTGATTTGGACTATCTATACATCTGCTTTACGTGTACCAGTGTAAATAGTTATAACACAAATGTATTATGTAATTGTTTTAAGTAGGTATTATTTACGAAAAATATTACTTACTGTTGAGTTTCTTTCGGCTTTCTTCTCATCAGCGCCCGCGTATAAAAGTGCCCCTGTGGCCTACTTACTGAATAAATTATTTCATTTATTTCATTTCAACCTAGGGTTGCCAGATGGTCGGGATTTGGCGGGATTCTCCCGAATTTTTGTATGTCCTCTCGACTCCCGACAATGTAAAAAATCTCCCGAAAAACAACTACATTTTATAAAACTATAACTTGAAAAGGATATACCACTGCTAATGTTTCCATAAGTACTATAAATAAATAACCTTATGACATTTTCGTAGATTATATGTAGATAAAATTATAATGAGAAAAACATTTAACGATTTTTTGTAAGTATTTATTTATGTAGACATTTCTATCGGCAGCGCACGAGGTTGTTTTTAATATGATTTACTTTATAATGTGATTCGATTTTTGTTTTTCCCGACTTAAATCACAAAATCCCGGGTGATTCGATCTGGCAACCCTAAAACCACTAGTTTCAATTTATCAGTAGACCCGATGCATCGCTACTACGACGCAATCTACTCGGAAAAACAAATTAATCCCAGGAACGTGTGTGAGCTCACGAACTTCACACTATTGGTTAAATATCAATAAAATATTATTTCACCATGAACACAACCGTATTTCGCATTCATCCCAAACATTTATATTCTCATTGATACACAACGTTTGAATAAAACACGTTTATAATAATTTTATTAAAAGTTGCGTGAGACATATTTAATTATTGTATTAAGCGGTTTACACTCACGTGAAATCCAGGTGTTTCGAACTCGTATGGAGGTCTTCATCAGGGGCAGCCGTCCCTGATGAAGAGCTCTATACGATTCGAAACATGTCGGGCCGTTCCTGACAATTTCACGTAAGTGTAAACCGTTTATATACGTGTATAATATTTTGTTCTATTTATTGACCGAGCGAGTGAAGCGTCTACGTTTCGGCTTGGCTGAAATATTTCACCTGTCTTGCTCTCACGGAATTGAAAGGAAAGTGACAGGTAGTATTTGTCCCCCGTCAGAGTCACAGGTATGACAGATGTGATCTTATCCACATTTTCGGCTGTTGTCACCACATCGACAGAAGAGCTACCTACTCCGAAATTCGAAATAAAATATATAAACATCCATTACCCAAGAACAAATATTCGAGTTCATCACACAAATATTTGCCCCGGCCGGGATTCGAACCCGGGACCGCCGTCTCAGTAGGCAGTGGTCTGCAAACTGCGCCAACCGCGCCGTCAATATAAAGTGCCATTCCTCTCGATTTTGTGTCAAAAAATATTCGAATGAGCGGGACGGCACGATACGACGTTCGAATTTCGAACACCAGTCAAGTCGCGTTTCTAAACGGATTCTCGTGGAATTTTGTGTGCATATTTTTGTAGATTTAGTTTTTTGTGTTTTTTTTATGGCTGAGATATATGGGGTCAGATCACTTAAAAAATATAGTTTAGCCGTTTCAAAACGGACACGAGGTTCACAGAACCACTTGTTTTAAACAGTTCTGGGGTTTTGGAAGCTTCCCTTTTCACGGGGTAGACCGAGAAAACGTATTAAAGCCCCAGATCGCATATTTATGGCCTGCACACTGCACAAACGCCTGCCACCCGGGATATTCAAGAATTCACCGTCCTAGGTATTTAACTAATTATTTTGGCTCAGTGACCCAAACAGGATCTTAGCCTCCGAAACGAGAGCACGCCACTTGTCCCGATCTTGCGCAGTTTCTCGCCAGTTTTCGGCTTGAAGTTCACGCAAATCCACCTCCGACACGTCTCCCCAGCGGTACCTGGGACGACCGACCGCTCCTCGACGTTGGTCGCCCCAAGTACGCTCTTTTTATCGCGCGATCCTCTATTCTTTGTAGGTGACAGAGCCAGATGCCCAAGCCCAGCCAGGAGTCCAAGTTTCACAGCCATACATGAGGATGGGTCTTATGACAGTTTTATATATCCGTATTATTATATTCTTGCTGAGAAGCTTGGACACTAAGACTTTATGGTGCACTACACCGTAGAGAATTCTGGATGCGTATTCGGATTTCTTCCTAGGTATTTAATGTACTATTAATTCACAGTGACTTATCAATCGGCAAATACGTCGATTGCGCTTATTTTCTTACTGGCTAGCTACCTAGGTATGTGATGTGATGTACTTACTTTTACGACATGCATTGTAAAAACCCACGACACGACGCGACGTCGTGTCGTATAGTTGTTTCGGTCCTAAGGCAATACATTAGACGGTCCGCAATACTGGCTGATTTATGCGGGTCGATAGTGGGATGGATTGGTTTGGCTTTATTTTGCTTTTTATCGAGGCAAGACGTTGGCCCCTGTTAGTCACGCGTGAGGCCATATGAAAGGTTTTGTTGTCACAAACTGAATATACCTAGGTGTATTGAATAAAACAAACCAGGAATCGGTGCCTTATAGCCCAGCAGGGTGTTTTTCAGCCCACGGGTGTTTTCTAGTGGTACAAAATTATTTTACTGGCAACGACACGTTTTTGGTAACTGTCGTTGAAAGCTAGTGAATGTCACTGATGTAATCAAAGAGGAAACAGGACTAAATATTCCGCGAATTTCAAGTAATTTTTGCATAATAAAGCCAAAACTATCCACAGTGATGCAGTCAAGTTTTTTCAAGAGGATTCAGAATTTATTTCACAAAAAAACGAAGGATTTAGCAGCATTCTGGTAAACAATGTTTTGTTTATGTGGATAGTTAGAAAAGCAAAACGCAGATGACGTCAAGTCAAGGCCACATTTTTAAGCAAGTTGAAAAAAGTTCTCAGTTTGACCTGTAAGTATTGTATGTATGTATGTATGTATGTTTATCCGCGACTATGAAGGTTTTCATGAACAACATTATAATCTTGCACAACCTAATCTTGAACAACTTTTTAACTTGCGTCGGATAGTCATCATCTTCCTATGCTGAGCTGATGATGGAAGGTATAATTCCTTAACGGTTAGGAGTTCATGGATAATTCAAACGAGACACATACAAACAAGACCTCCCAAATCACCCCGCCATAATTATTTTGTTTGAATCACTAAAAAGCAAAAAAAACTCAAAAACTGAACCGACTTCAAAAAAGAAGCCAAAAATAACCCGTTCATGTACAGATTACATTTGAATCACTTTTTGAAGTTGGTGCCACTTAGCTACTGAGACCATCATAGGTCCGCAAGAAGAAGCTTTACTAATATAATACTTAGGTACTAAAAAAATACAAAAATCTATGCAAAGATGAATTTCAAATTATTGTATTGTTGTAGCCGCAAAGGAGATCGTGTTGGGTCGGCCTCTACGGTGTCTTGGGTGATTGCCTATTGTTATGATATCGATCTAGGAAATCCTTACTTATTTAATAAGATACTTTTTGATTTATTTTTCTGCAAAGATTGGATCTACAAGTGGTTGCAACTTGTAGCTAACTCATCATCTTCACTGCTTGTTGAATTGGCTGAAGTTGTGAGCGATCCATCTTCGAATCGATGCAGTATACTTAACTTAATGTAAACACGTGTTTGTTATCCTCTCTATTTCTTCACTACGGTTCATGACTTCGGTTTTACGTTTGAAGGTCATTATTTGTGCGTTTTATTTGTCTTATTACTCTGTCCCCAATATCGGATAATTCATAAAACCAATCAACATCATTTTGATAGTAATTTTTAAAAGTATATCGATATTGGGGACTTCACATGTCCGAGTGCAATGTTCTTAAATAATAAACAGTTACCGTTAAATTAAACGTTTGTTTGGTCTCTCTGAAATCTCAGGAGTTCGTAAACTGTCGTAAATATATCTGTAACTTGGACATCATCACAGAATACTGCCCTTCAGTTCAGTTCAGTTCAGTTCAGTTTATTTATTGCTTCAATACATTGCTACGCCTATTTTCTTCTTTATGCAAAGAATGGATTCAACAAGTGGTTGCGACAACACTTCACATCCCCCATGTTGGATGAATCGGCATTCGGAAACTTTGGTGTGATCCATCTTTTTATTTGGATGGCAATAATGGATATGTTACTTCCCTCTTGTTAAATTTATTACTGTTAGTGGGCGGTATTCGCTTAAATATACCTACGGCCTTTGATGATCAGGTTTCCTTTGACAGGATTGACCTTCTGAATCCTAAGAACATTTAAAGAAGGAGAGCCATCTTGAATTTTAGTGCAGGAGTTATGACGTCATCTATTTTTTGTATGGAATTTGTCATTTTGTGTTCTGACCCTATCATGTGAAGAATCAATTGAAAGGATTTCATGAAATGATATATACTGGACGAGATGTAAATAAACATATATGTGCCCTGCAACCACACGAAACATATAAAAAGTGATTTTGGGAGGTGTCGCTACGAATAGGTATTTTATTCGGAACAGTTTCGGGATTGAATCCAACTGCGCAACGGTAACTTGGCGAAACCTCAAACACGTCTGAGAGAGGAAAGGATACAAATTGGAAATGTTTCTGATTTTAAAGTTACATAGCATATACAGGAATATTTCTAAAGACTGGGCTGACAGGATAGTGTCATCTGAGTTATCTATAATCGACCTATTATAATTGTTAAGCTGGATTTTAAAGTAAAAAAAAGTCACCATAATAAATTATTTTAATATCAGTGACAACCCTACTAATAAGGTTAAGTTCTATTTACATTTTAAATTGACACCTGTCTTTAACTTAAATGATTTTCAAAAGATGCTAGGTGCTAGGGTTGATACGTGCAGATTTTTACACTAATGTTTAAGAAACTGTATCTCAAAAATGGATAGAAATATTTACATAGTTCGACAAATGAAGTACTCAGTCTAAACAATTTCCTGTTTGCTTAAAAGTCCCTCGATCTGTTCCATCCTGTATATAGAAGAATATTATACATGCGACTATCATCGTAATGATTTACGTAAGGTTTGTCTAAGTTACGTACTTTACGTATTTCAAAATATAATTTGTAGATTTGAATAGAATTGTACAATCGCTGACTTCCCCTTTATAACTAATTTATGCCTCGCCGTGTCACCCGCAGGTTATAGGATAAAAAGTAATCTAGTACTCGTATATATGTTAATCCAGGGTGTCAGCTACCTCCATGCCGAATATTGTCTAGCCATTTCAAAACTTTTAGCCGTTCAAGATTGGTCCAGCCGTTTGAGCGTGAAGAAGTAACAAACATACAAACATAAAATCGCTTTTGTAATATTTGCGTGATATTTATAACTCGCTCAGTGTAACGTAGCCGCCTATCACACAGAGACATAACATAAAATCAGAATATCATATATTACAAATTTTTAAAATTGTATTGAAAATTTGTTTTAGGGTTCCGTACCCTAAGGGTAAAACGGGATCCTATTACTGAGACTTCGCTGTCCGACCGTCCGTCGGTCACCAGACAGAACGGTGATAGCTAGACAGTTGAAATTTTCACAGATGATGTATTTATATTGCCGCTATAACAACATAATTATGTACTAAAAATAAAATAAATATTACAATAAACTTGTTAAAGATTATAGTACGGAACCCTTCATGTGCGAGTCGAACTCGCACTTGCCCAATTTTTTATACTAATGATACTTTTTAACCGACTACGGTAAGGAAAAACGTTTTGCGCGGATGTCATAGAAAGACGCAGCGGCAGCGGTGTAGGAACGTGTGTCTCGCTCACTCGTAAGGCGGCCACGCTCGGATCTCTCGCTCGACCGCTTGTCGCGCCGCCGCCGGTCGCGCAAAGTCGTGGCATCTCCGATAGTACATAAATAGTGGAGCGGCGAGGCTATATATAAACTTAATATGAAAGTCATAACAAAATTTCCGGGTTTTCAGACTATCTGTTGAAAAATACATTTGGCGATTGCAGTTGTATTCTGTTCACATCCGTTGAGAACATTCAACCACTATTTAAACATAGAATTGTTGATAAATAGCAACACATTAAGGAAATCAAGCAGTGCCACTTTTACCTTCATCTTACTAGTTCACTTTGCGACAGAAAGTTAATTTCAAGCAAGCAATGAAATCTCTTATCATCGTGATCTTTATCGCAGCTGCGACAACTAACGAAGCTGCAAAAGTATATTTTCAAAAACACGATGAACAAAAACAATGCTATTTGAAAGATGTGTTAGTCATCGTCAACCACAGTCCAAACCAACTGGCTGTCAACAGAAAAACAAATACGTTGTATTTTAGCACGGACGTTGGTGGTGGAGACTATGTGCCCGTCATGCTTGATATTGACACTAAAAAAGTGAAAGTGCTTCAAGGCGTAAAAGACGCTTACGCCATGGCCAGCAACGACCCTGCTGACGAGATATACTTCGGAGGAAGCCACGGTATCCATAAATATCAAGTCACGCAAAAGTCTTCATTAAGTCTAGCAGTCACAAATCTGGATGTATGGTGGCTCCATTACAGAAAATACATTTACTTCGTACAGTTTCCCCAATTAAACGCTTACGTGTTTAAGGATAGGACAATCAGAATGGTTCAGCAGCTGAGGAACACAGTCGTGAATCAATTTGTATTCGATAAAGACGGATATATCTTCTTTCTGAACACCACGGGATTGTATGGCATAAAAAAACGTTCTCATCAACATATTTTGGTACGGACTCGTACCCCGTACCATGGGATGGCGACAGACAATATGGGCGATGTGTTCGTTTGTAGTGACAATGGTATTTATATGGTGAGCAAGGTGGGCAAAGTGCAGCGTGTGGTGCGCATTACTGGAGCAATGGCAATGGCGTTTGACAAAGACAATTATTTGATTTACTCTGATTCTCAAGAGCTAGTTCGACTAGTGCCCGTGAATGTCGGGGCTTTTAATTCGACTAAAAATGATAAAATATTCTTTTGTAATTGAATCATGCTCAATGCTCCTAAAATTATTTGCGAAAGTTTTGAAACGAACACTAGAATTTACTGGGATGGAATGCTTCTGACAACTGTTTGGATAAAATAAAACGATATTGTACTTAGTTCAGATTTGAACTAAGTACAATAGCGTTTTATTTTATCCAAACTAATTTTTTTTGTGAAGTATGCACGGGCCAACAATATGTCTCTGATTGGTATCCTAGTGATGAACTTGTTTGTTATAGAAGACTTTTCTGTATGTCAACACACAGATACATTTATCTAGCGTTTATTCTATGTTTAATTAAATACAACGAATTCCAAAATTATCAGCTTTTATATTTCTCATTATGTCGGGGAAATTGTTGTTTCCTTGACACATTACGTCTTCTATTGATTCCAAATTTTACATATTACTAGCTTAACAATTTTCTTTCTGTTCTATACAACCCTCTATAGTCTGGCAATGAAATATTACTCAAATTTTTGGCGGGAAATTTAAAAAATCTGCGGCTGGTCACACGTCTTACCTACTGGAATTATAGTTTTGATACTAGAAAATATTTTTGATTTTCTATGCACACATAATTGACGATTGAATTAAATATGTTGACGTTCACTCATATTATATCATAACTCACATAATTTGTAGCACTATGTACAGCACAGTCAACTACAAACATATGTTTACACTTCCTAATCGAATACAAGGTGAAAAATTCAATATAGTGTAAATAAGACCTAGCTCGATAATACCATATATTAATCCATCCACACCCCTTCAGAGCCTACCCTGAAAACCCCGAAGACCTGTTTCCTTCACAACTTACGCTAAATGGCTAAATGGCTAAGAACCTTGGATATCAATTTCTGACATAACTGTGTATATTTATTTCGATTTCTTGTAATGTTTTTTACGCCATACGATTAAATAAATAAAATCCATCACCAAAAAAATTACATAGTACTATACCAAATTTCAACTCAATCGGAATGTTAGAACTAGTATGTACTGGTAAAGTATCAAAATTATTTTTCGAGGAACCACCTAATAAATTGTTTAAATCATAGACATTTGGTGATACCACAAGGAAATATCTGTCAACATTATTTGGCTAGCCAGATTCTAGTATACGAGTACGAGGGCCAATTTCATGTTTATACTGTATATTACGCGTAACGTTATTTACGAGACGGGCCCGACATAATTGGATGCCAATAGGGCGGCAAGTGGGTCAGTGGGTTCGAACCCGGCGCGACAATCACTTGTCGCATGTATGTCGTATAAGAATTAAGAGACTTAGTGACTTGCATTTTATAAGAGAAACAATAATCATTCCTTGGAAATATCATTTCATAGAGAGCATTTCTCCTAAACCGTTATTTTTTGGTTCTTTAACTGTAACCGATACCAAACCTAACCTAATCTAATAGCTTCTAGATACAATAACATATTAAAGATATTAGATTAGACATAAGAGTCAGAAGACACAGAGGGTACAATAATGAAAATTTCATGTAACGAAATCTTGTATGAAGCATTTATCAATGAGATAGCAGGATTCCCTTTCAAGACTTGTTTTGCTATAAAACGTAACTATCTGTAGAACACCCAAAGCCGATCAAAAGGAAACGCTGATCTTCTGTAAGCCACTTTCCACACGGATAAAATCCTGAACTTCCTCCAAAACACAACTTATATTGATTTACACCATTTTTCTGCGGCAAACGAATTACGTGGGTCAAATCTATCGCTCTTATATTTTTTAGGAGAATAACATCAATTTAGTTTAATAAAAAATATATTATGTACATGTTTTCATCGTTGAATAACACGTTTTTTGTCTAGGTATTTTAGGATTGCTTATGTCTAGGTCAGTTGTAGGTGATATCATATTTTATTGAGCTTACTGTATTCCCGGATGAGGTTTTTTAGAAGCAATCACTTAAAAAGGCCCCCAAAGAAGCATAAGCCAACAACATTTTCAATATTGACTCCAATTTGTAGATGCGAGCTTCTATGTGGCGCGATACACACATACATCATATTGACACTTGTCGTCTGCCAATGTTATTGGATCAACAGGATTAGCATTTGCGTAGGGGTGAAATTAAACAACGTATTAAAGGGGTTATTGGGAGAATCGAAACTGAAACGATATTTCAATAAAACAATTTAATTGATGTAGGTATTTTAGACACTGAAAGTACGTATTAACAACGCTTTGTAAGCGTGTTCGTATAACATGAATCTCACAATATGGGCGTTTTTAAGATCAAAACGCCTTGTGCGCTCTTGTTCGCTTAATGAGCAGTTTCCATCTTCGAGTGTAGCTTGTATAAATCCCTGTCCTAATGTAAACTAGAGGTCTCATTTGCACCTTCAGTGAGAAGCCAGTCTTCCTGCGGACGTTTGTTGGACACAGCACAGAATAATTATGTGTGTAAGGCTCTCAACAATTGTATAGAAAAGAGCGCCTTAATCGCTCTAGCACCTTAATCATATTTTCTGTACGGTTGTTTAGAGCAAATCGATTCACTGCTTTTTATGAATTGATAACATCGAAACCATCGCAGTAAACTTTAAATCATTCTCGTCTAACTTTGAGGAAGTTCAAAGAACTGGCAACTGATTTCATACTAGTTGTTAAACGGCTTGTTATATCAGTCACAGATCATTAATTGTTTCATTAATATAATAAAATGAGTGCTATCCCCAAAATTTTACATGAAAAATAGTAAAATAAAAGCATGGAATTTCGTATATCTGCATCTGCCCTGTGCTGACGTTACCGCAAATATCTCAATATTTATTTGTCCCACATCATTCACATCGTCCAATACATTAATCATGTTTATTAATTTATCGAGCTAATCCGCATGTTTGTTTTTTCAAAAAGAAGGCAATTCTTCAATATTATTACCTACTATTTATTAATTAATAAAAAAAAATATGTAATAATATAAGCGCAGTTACAGAATAAAAGACTACAGAAAGATTTCTTTAGGGTTTTGCAATAGCCGTCTGAGAACTGAATTTTGTTGATTGTATCTATAAAATGCGACGCTATTAATTGTAGAGCTTGGCAACATAGTGACTGGCCGTGTGGGCTACTATGACTGATGGCTACAACGATTTTGCTTAAAAAAAGGTGAAGCTCAGTACCCACAATCTACAAGCTCTGAGAATAAACCTTAACACGTAGAAGCGGTCTCGGTCACATAAAAGCCATGTAATTGGATGACGATCGAAACCACTAGCCAGAATCCGGCCGACAGCATCTCACGCGGTTACAACCAGCCACTAATCGGATTGCTTGGGCGCTTCCATTTTCTAGACTGCTTTTCTACACTAGTGCTACAGCAGGTAGAGATTTTTAATCCGCAAACACGAAATGTACGTTTTGGAAATATCAAGTATGCGAAATTATAAATTGCAATAACACCGGTTTAGTTAATATGTCATGATCTTTTTAAAGGGTAACTCATTACTCGGCATCACTTTAGACGTAGATTTTTTATAAACCTTCTCTTAACACATCCTAACGTCTACCTAGTCTTCTAAAGTACAAGTATTCTTACCTCTTATTTAGTAGTAAATCAAATAGCTGAGCCTGACACCTTTGATTTGCCTGTAATCTAAGCACGCTGACACAGTCTGTGTTACAGCAAAGCCATGTGATTGGATGATGCGTAAAAGTCGGAATCTAGCGATTACAACCGGCCTCTAAGCTGACTGCTTCGGGTGCAACTCGATGTTCCAGAATTTTAGTGGAAAGAAAGTCAGGAATTCCTGATTAGTGAGTATATGACATAGTACATTACTGCAGACGCCGAGAAAGAAGGGCTTGCTTCACTTTTCACGGCTAGGCATGTACCTATAGTGCTTTCCCAAACACATGCAATGAAATAAAAAATACACCCACTACCGAGAATACACGAAACATATCTAAACTATAATCATAAAAACGAACAGTGTTTTTAAAACTTCACTAGATTGTATAAACCCTGAGAATGAATCCAACGAGGCTGTCGTGGTCTGTCATATCAATGCCATGTTATTGGATGATGAGGATCCAGTAGCCAATCCAGCGATTACAACCGGCCGGTAAGCGGATTACTGCTGGTGCACTTCCATGTTCTAGACACTTATACATTACACTACGTATTACATTGAGATATTTTTAGGCGGTTCTCACACTATAACACTTTTATTCTCTCTCAGTTAGTAGGTACACATAAATAAAACTTATATAGGTAACCAGGTCTATCGCGCTATTTTTGATTTAACCTCATTGCCTGACGTGAACCTTTATCCTCCTACCCATCCGTTTCATTACACATTTCGTCGGGCAGTGATACACTTGGCCGCCATCTCCAGTAATAACTCGCTGTTTCATCAGTATGTCTGAGACAACGGCACGTGAAACCGTGTCGAAACGTTTACTACGTTTTAATTATGGTTCTCACACTGGTCAGATGGTCACAAGCTGCCGATAAAAAATAGGAGTGTAACAAGTTTAACATGTGTATCGTATGTTTATGTGGCATCGTAGCTCACAAACGGATGGTCTGATTTAAATGCGTTGTTTTCTCATCGAACACCTTGTCTGTCGAGATGATTTTTAGTTATATTTGGTGAAAATAACCGTAGCCGTTGCGACAAAAGCAAGAAAACATGTTGCAGGCGCCTGAAAACGACGGCAACATATAAATTTTGATTTTTTGTTATGCGATAGAGCTACTGCTGAAACGGCCCAAAATGACTTTTGAGCCTGCTGAAAACGCTTCTAAGGCACTGAAGTTGACGTCTGAAGTTTTAATCCGACCCAGTGGCGTAACATTATTTTGAATTTATATATATATTATAATTATGTTGAATAGATTAGACATCCCCGCGAGTCGCTAGTGTGAAGGCCGCCTTAATCCACTGCAACTAGATGCGAGATAAGTGATCTGCTAAGCGGATTGCTTCGTGTCGGACGCCGCCAATTATTTAGTCAGGCGGAGAGACATTCATATTAATATCCTTTGTCAGAAAATACTTCATTAGAAAATACTTACCGCTTTCCGATATTTCAATTCCCCCGAGGAAATTACGACCGTGGTGGGTAGAATCTGTTGCATTATTGACGACTCGGTTGACGCAGTAGTCCTGCTGCCTACTGAGCCGGCAGGAAATGTTTGTATGATGCACTCGAAATGAATGATAATATTTAAGTAAATGATTTAATTATAAGTATGTATGTCGTCGTCTAGTACCTACCCATAACACATCCCCACTAGAGCTTACTGTGGGACTTTATCGATTTCAGAGAGGTAGTTTATTTTATTAATGCAGTTTTGGTAACTGCAGTAGAACCGCATCCAAACTGCACTTTTGCGGCCAGAATGCAGCTCAATTGCAGTTCTATCCGTATGCTAACCTGACAAGCAAGGTAAGCGCGTTTCTCATAGAAATGACAATTTTTATTTATTATTTCAATAAGTTACAGTACCTAATCTAGTTTGGTTTTGCGTGGCTCCGTTGCGTCGTTTGATTTGGATTAGGAAGATTCGAGATTTTCGGGATCGGAAACGCTAACTTGAAATACTTATCTTTAAAAATAAAAATAGGTTCAAAGAGGACATGGGGATAACGATTCGTGGATCATTCCGCTGGTTGAAAGGTTGAGACTTTGAACTGTTAACCCAAAGGTAGTAGGGTTCGAGTCCCCATGTGAACCTAAAGAGGCCTTGTTTCTTTTAAAATTCATTATTTTTATATTATGACAAATATATTGATAATTTCAACCAACTTTTTGAAGTAAATAATAGTTTTCTCTGAGTTCTAGGTAGTAACATAGCTATTTCATGCTTTCATTGCGTGCAGTCGAAAATAAGTTGAAAAAACTAATTTTCCGTGTTAATTTTGTCAATATCGAGTATTATTTGAAACAAAAAATTATCAATGAAAAATTCATACTGTAGGTTTGGAGTATAAACCATACCAATAAATCGCAATAGCCCTGTTCTAGGTAGTAACATCAATAATATGTTAAGAAACATAATTTGACCATAGAGAAAAATGTCTAAAACAATCAGCATTTCAAAAGGAATAAGGCCTCTTAAGCCACAATTCAACTTTCATTTGCATGTATCTTTATATCTACATATATCACAACAGTTGGGGCATAAAGGTTTTTTAGTGGCGACCGCGGGCCGGAGGACGCAGCGTGGATAGGTCCCCAACAAGGGGGACCGACGATATGGTTATCATCGCGGGAAGAAATTGGATGAGGGCGGCGCAAGACCGATCGTTGTGGACAACTTTGGAGGAGGCCTTTGTCCAGCAGTGGACGTCTAACAGCTGACATTATGTTGCTTATGATGATGATATCACAACAGAAAAAAAATGCTGTAAATTAGCCTATACTATTGGCCCTGAGAGCTGTAGACCTCGCAATAATTTTTCAAAATGCTGAAATATAACTTTATTTACCCATATCTCCGCCATTTTGCAAAAAAATCGCAGAACTGACACAACAAAAAAAAATTACTGAGCCTGCACACAAAATTTCACAAGAGTCGATTGAGAAATGCGGCTTGTTGGCGAGAACGGCCAAAATCCGGACATCCGAACATCCTGACATACCATGGCCGCTAAAACGGAGTCGCTTCGTTCGCTCGCTTGATTGTGTGTTTCACTAATTTCGACGACGCGTTTGGCTCGGTTTGTAGACACCTGCCTACTGAGTCGGCGGTCCCGGGTTCGATTCCCGGCTGGGGCAAATATTTGTGCAAATATTTGTTCTTGGGTCATGGATGTTATCTAGACGACGATATACATAATATATAAATACACATTTATATATTATGTATATCGTCGTCTAGTACCCATAGTACAAGCTTTGCTTAGTTTGGGACTAGGTCGATATGTGTATGATTGTCCCTTAATATTTATTTTATTTATTTAATATTTAATTAAACCAAGTAAAAAATGAAGAACTTATTCAACGTACGTGTTCGTAACAACAAGTTCAGGCGCATAAGGTAAAAAAAATGTTTTCCATTAGATATAGAACGCTTTGTTAATTACATGCCAGTCTCAGCGCCCGACGAGAACTTACAGTCGTTTACCGTGTAGGGTACTGCCACGCTACGGTAAAAGGACGTATCTTACTATGACATCCATATAAAGATTACGACCGTAGTAACACGGCAGGGTAGGTTCACATACGGCCCTACCCTTACTATGAGTTAACGTGCAATAAACAATAGCGTAATTTGTATAGACAAAAGTACAGCCTCTAGCGGATACTTTGTAGAACAACAATTCTCCATACACACTTTTTACGTCGCTAACGGTCGTGTATAGTTACCTCCTGTAAAATCATGGCACAGCACAGTAGCTATGTACCATGTGTTTACATTGAGCGAATTCGCTAGCGACAGTATTAAACGATTTGTAGTTCTACAAAGTCATCGCTAGGTGTGCTGTGCTATTCTCCATACATTTTTTTTTTTTTATGTCATAGGGGGCGAAGGAGCATACGTATCGCCTGATGGAAAGCGATTACCGTCGCCCATAAACACCTGCAACACCAGAGGAGTCACAAGTGCTTGCCTACCCGGAGGACGAAGATAGAATGCCTCTATGCTAGTAATTTCACCGGCTATCTTACCCCCACACCGGAACACAACAATGCGAACATTGCTGTTTGGCGGTGGGTTAGCAGGCAAGACGGTAGTAACAATCCGGACGGACCCTGCACGAGGCCCTACTACTCCAAAAATACAAAATACGATAATGGTTCCATATTGAGTTGCATACATTTTAAAGCCATACGGTGTGGTGTGATGTGACATTCAGTATTTAATATGACTTTAAATTGTGTGCCATTCTAAATTATGCTTAATAAAAGCTTGCCAAATTACAATTATGACAAACAAAGTATTATGCGAAGAATCATTTATGACTAAAACTTGTATCAGTCAAAATTATGACAAGAGTTTTATTCCAATAGAGGTAAACTCCACGATAATAATGTATTATACAAATTAATTTATAGTACACACACACGTATGTGTGCACATACAGCAAGCATTTGTGCCATATCGAACAGGTAATTATATAAACAGGGTGTGTTTGTTTTCACTTAGCCTGTACAAATAGAACAGGCTTGGATAGTCCAGGCAAATAAAATTTTAAATCAGCAGGAAGATTATACGAATGCGAAATCTTCGTTTTACTGTGAGCATAAATGCACTACTGAGGTCTATATTTAAACACTTAGATTTAACAATGTGTATTCGTTTATTAGGGTTCCATACGCAAAGGGTAAAAACGGGAGCAGCCTATTAGTAAGCATTTGTTGTCCGTCTATCTGCCTGTCTTTCACCAGGCTGTATCTCATGAACCGTGGTAGCTAGACAGTTAAAATTATCACAGATAATGTATTACTGTTGCCGCTAAAACCTAAAATAATCATTCCGTGTCATAATGGCTTATTCTAGCCCCTCTACAATACTTATTTTTCTCATCAAGATATTACAGAAATGTCATTCTTCAAGCTAGGATTACTATGTGACGCTAACATATCTCATTCAATCGAAGTGAAGCACCTATAAATAATACCAAATCGATATACCAAGTGTGGCCTTAGGAGCAACTTTTAAAGTAACTTAACTAAATTAACACTGAGCATGCACCATGGCAACACTGCTGTAAGTGTCAGTTCTTCGACCCATACATTTGTTCATCCGGTTCATATACGAGTAGATATTGATATTAAGGGTCGATTGAGATTTGAGATGACGAATCTTTCAAATGCGGGCTCTTAATTTTATTGAACTCTAACTTATAAATATCTGTTCATATGGAAGTGAATAAGTGAAATTTTTTATAAATAAATATTATGGGACAATCATACACTAATCGACATAGTCCCAAACTAAGCAAAGCTTGTACTATGGGTACTAGACGACGATATACATAATATATAAATACATATATAGATAACATCCATGACCCAAGAACAAATATTCGAGTTCATCACACAAATATTTGCCCTGGCTGGGATTCGAACCCGGGAATTGAATGCTTCTGACCGGGTTCGTACCCACGTTTCCAACGGCTTTTCGGGCCAACACGAGCGTCTTAATACCTATTAGACCCAAGAAACCATGAAAATTTTTCAACCAGTTAAACGTTTACGCTTACAGAAGTTAATGCTTTCATAGAAAAATGTATTAGTATCTGCCGGAACTACTTTCTGTAACCTGTCTTACTTCCTATAACTTGCAGAACCGGACTCATTGTTTACTTTAGTTTCACTTGTGATAGCCGACCTATTTTAGTGAATCAAACTGCAATTTCAAAAGTTGAACATATTTTTATTCCCATACTCAATGCAAATACCACCACACTCGAAAAAAAAAACTAAAACACCTACCGCATTAAATTTGAACTAGCATTTTAATAAAAAATAAAATTATAAAATTTGCCATCCGTACTACTGTGCAATAAAGTATAAATAAATAAAATACATTTAACACGTGCAGATTAATGAAAAACGACTTGATACGAAGACTTTTTCTGAACATAGATAATATTATAAATTTATGAAACATATAATGTCTCATTTTTTTATGTGGGTAGGTACACCACAATTTTTATTTAAGCATTAAATACAAAGATCAAAGCTTAAAGAAAAATTGAAAAAGGAGCTACCTGGGGGAAGAGACCAGGAATCGAACCCGGTACCTCTGGATTGCCGGTCCAGCGCGTTAACCATTTCGCCACCCTAGCTCCAGGAAGATCTGACGAATTTTTCCTTATGCTTTGTGTGTCGATCTTTGCATTGTTTATTTGAAAGGTTTTTTACACCTTAGCGACCTCTATGTGAATACGTTAACATTCATTTTTCTTTAAGCTTTGATCTTTGTATTTAATGCATAGATAATATTTTTTAGTTATTGTATGCAATACTACAAGAAACTGAGATCATAATATTCTAAAATGTGTGGAATCACAAATGATATTAAGAATACACTGGCCTATATTTGTGGTGAAGTATGACTTGATCACTAAGAGAAAAAAAGAAAATCCACAATCATCGACATTTTAATCAAACAGTCGTCGAGAGTCGATCAGGTCGATTAGCTTTGTCGGCTACAACTAACATTTATACACACAACATCTATACTTACAATAAATCTAAACCTAAATATAAAACTAGAACAATAAATTTTAACTAAACCTAAACATTCCCCTGCAGTGCTGAATGTGCTAGCGGGGTTCCCTCGCTGATTCATCAAACTGGGGCCTAATTCGAGTGTCGATCGCCAAACGTCAGATCACCGTTAGATAACAGTCATCTCTCCGTGATCTCGCCTTTGAACTGTCATTAAAACGCGATGAGCTTAAAAGTGACATATCTCATCTCAATTTCTGAAATACGAAGGCGATAATGATTGTCAAAAATGTTATTCATGTATATAAATTTCTGTTTTGAACGAAACGTAACGGACTAATTTCACGTACTACGCGGTCAATTTAAAGTATGCACCTGTTATTTATGCCGTCACATACAAAGGAAACGAAAATTTGCGCGTCCGAATTGACGAAGTTGCGATGTTCTAGAGATATCGCCACTTGTCAAGTAGGCACACGTCAAAAGTGACGGATGGCGATGAAAAGGAGAGATCTCCATTATATCTCTAAAATTGGTCGAATACCCCCCCTGATTCTTTGAGCGAGGAAACCGCCGAAATTGAGTTCGTATATAAATAAATAAAAATAAATATTAAGGGACAATCATACACAAATCGACCTAGTCCCAAACTAAGCAAAGCTTGTACTATGGGTACTAGACGACGATATACATAATATATAAATACATATATAGATAACATCCATGACCCAAGAACAAATATTTTGCACAAATATTTTCCCCGGCCGGGATTCGAACCCGGGACCGCCGACTCAGTAGGCAGGTGACTACCAACCGAGCCAAACGCGTCGTCAAATACTGGGTATTAAAGTTTTTCTTCGTGGGTTGAAACTGGTGTATGGTTTTATATCGACTATTATTACTAGTTATGGACATAATTTCTAGACTTCAACATATTAATGATAACTATCCCTTGCGCAGAGCAAAACCTTATCGCTTGAAGCATGAGTTGCGCGTCGATCGGCAGCGCGCGCAGCACGCTGTAGCGCGCCCCGCGCTGCTCGAGCGCGCACAGCAGCGCGTACATGCGCCGGCGCTCTTGCTCAGCTGGAACAGACAAGATCTTATACTTCATACACTTCTCAATCTTACACGTCCTAATCATTTTCTTGGTTATACCACAGAATAAAGGCACTACAGAAGCCGCACTCTTTGTTATTTGCCGCTTTTTCAAAGGAATTAGCCTACTTGTATCTGATTGGTAATTTTGAATGACGCGCGACACTGTTGGTTGTAGCTTCTGTGGGGCGTGCTATACTCCAGGGTTGTAAGTGTCGGCGCGGTCCAGGGACAATGGCGCTAAAAACAGCTTTAATATGGCAATAATGGGCATACGTAATATATTTGCATTATTAAACGTCATTAGCGATTGGTCAAGGATTTGTCAGTAACGAAATTCAAAACATTGTTTACCGGAATGCTGCTCAATCCTTCGTTGTCCTTGCGAAATAAATACTGAATCCTATTGAAAAAAACTTGACATTCATCAAGATGGATAGTTCTGGCTTTGTTACTTAAAATATATTTGAGTATTGCGGAATATTTAGTCCTGTTTCCTCTTTGTTTACATCGGTGACGTTCACGTTACCGCTTTCGTTACCAGTAAAATAAATTAGTACCACTAAAAATCCGCAATAGGGCGTGGGTTGAAAAACACCCTGAGGGGCTATACTTAACTTACTCGGGGTTTTGATAAGTTGCGTGGCTGTAAAGACGGCCATGGCATCGCAGTGGCTGGCAGCTTCCTCCAGCAATACCACGTGGCCGAATGAATTAGCCAATCGCTTGAAAAACGACACAGCGCCAATGAAGAGTATCCAGATTGTTTGGACTCCTTCACGATTCTAGAATATGTTTTTATTTTGTTTAGCTACCTAATTAAACGTTAAAAAAGCACATACAAGTTTGTAGCACCAATACCAATAATAAATAAAAAATAATAAAGGTAATACCTCCCATTGAACTTCATATAAGTAAAAAGCGACGGTGCCTGTGAACCGAATGCAACTGCAGATTAAGTCCAAGAAAGTCTAAAACAAACAGCAGCCTTTAATTTTATGTATCACTGAATTACCACGAATTACTAACGTATGTAATTGTAACTATAACAAGAATGACACAACCTAGCCAAAAGATACTCTTCTGCTCAAAGAAAAAACTAGGTTAACTAGGTTAATCCACAGGACTTTTTTATTTTTACCAAATAAAAAACCGGCCAAGAGCATGTCGGGCCACGCTCAGTGTAGGGTTCCGTAGGTAGTTGCCCATCCTACACAATAGACGAAAATTACGAGAAAGATTTCAAGTTCTATAAAAAGGCCGTAAACGCCAAAGTAACAGTAATTACTTATTACCTTCTGGAAGTTATCGATTATACGCGCCAGATTGAGCGAAAATTTTTTATACAGTATGGCACTTAACTAATATGTGTAACGTTCGAAGTATAAGGACACCGCGCGGCACTTAAGTCGTTTTAAAGAAAATAATAAATTTTTGCGATAACTCAAAAATTGGGCAAGTGCGAGTCGGACTCGCGCACCGAGGGTTCCCTACAAACACTTTTCATCCTTAAGTGGTTGTTAAGTTTGCACCTGATATGTATAGCGCCCCATACAAATGAGGTGCAAAGTTAACGCAAACAACCCGTTTGTTGTATGGGAGCCCCCCTTAAATATTTATTTTATTTTATTTTTAGTATTTGTTGTTATAGCGGCAATAGAAATACATCATCTGTGAAAATTTCAACTGTCTAGCTATCACCGTTCTTGAGATACAGCCTGGTGACAGACGGACGGACGGACGGACGGACGGACGGACGGACGGACCGACGGACGGACGGACGGACGGACCGACGGACGGACGGACGGACGGACGGACAGCGAAGTCTCAGTAATAGGGTCCCGTTTTTACCCTTTGGGTACGGAACCCTAAAAACGGCTCTACCGATTTTATTCAATATAGTTTTCATTGAAAGTCCTCATTTTCTTGAATTTTTCCATAATTTTTTGACCCGTGGTTGAGTATTTTTTTATTTGCGGAGCGAATATTTACAAAACTGCTGACTTTATCAAAAAAAATTGTTTGGAGATCCCTATTATTTTTAAAAGACCTATTCAACGACACCCCACACATTAGAGTTGAAAGGATAAATAAAAATCACCCCCACTTTACGTGTACGGGAGGTACTCGAAAAAACGATTTTTTTGTTAGTTTTTTTTTTTTTATACTACTACAGTGGCAAACAAGCATGCGGCCCGCCTGATGTTAAGCAGTTACCGCCGCCTATGAACGCTTGCAACGCCAGGAGCATCACGCGCGCGTTGCCGACCCTTTAAGAACCTATTTACTCCCCTCTTCAAGAACCGCATACTGTAGCCCCCGAGGAAAACCTCGGCAGGGAGCTCATTCCACATGCGAAGCGTTCGCGGTAGGAAGTTCCTCTGGAACCGGACAGTTCTCGACCATTTAGGCTCTAGCATGTGAGGATGAACACCCTGCCGATGGCGAGCAGTGCGGTGGTAGAAGGTAGCCGTGGGCATCATGTCAAACAATTCCTCAGAACACATCCCATTATAAAGACGGTAGAACACACACAAGGAGGCAAAGTCTCTCCTCATACTTGGCTCGATTCCGTCTGTGAGTTTAGGATTGTCAACAATTCGCACAGCACGTCTTTGTACCGAGTCAAAAGGGCTATGCTGGTATGCGGGGGCTCCTGCCCAGAGGTGACTACAGTACTCCATGTGGGGTCGGACTTGCGCTTTGTACAGCAGTAGCCTTTGACCAGGAGTGAAGTACCGCTTCGCTCTGTGCAGTACACCAAGCTTTTTAGATGCCGGCTTTGCCTTATCCTCTAAATGACTTCGGAACTGAACGTCACTGGTGATGTCAACCCCAAGGATCCCAATACTCTTTGAGATGTTGAGGGATGTGTTCTATGATTCATAATTGAGTCTGTTTCATCTTTCTGGGAGCATAAATATTTGAATAGATACGATTGAATTAAACAAAGAAGAGTAAAAAGTACAGGTTGTCAACTGTTTCTGGCATGAAGACATCATCATCACCATCAGCATAGTTACGTATTATTTACATAACCGCCTGTGGGAACAGTTAGCCTGATCGATGATCGTGGATAAGAAGTCTTCCTTCATACACTCTTATCTGATGTTGTGGATTCAGCCCGTCTAGCACAAATACGCCCCGCGACTCTTGTCGCGCCACGTAGCCTCGCCCGTCACTCTCTCACAGTACAGCGAAGAAAGAGATAGGTAATAAAAGTCATGTGGACGATGTCATTTAATAGTGGCTCTGTGAGTTGAAATTTGTCTTTTTGCGTTTCGTATCTTCGCCATTTTGAACAATTCCGAAAAGTTTCTCCATAAAAACCAATCTAAATACTTATCGCATCTACTCACAGAATTTCATAAGAATCGGTTGGAAATATGGCCTGTAGGCGAGAACAGCCGATAATCTGGGCAAACGAAAGAAATTTTGGCCAAGCTGAAAGGAAGACGCTCGCGGTCAATAAGCTCGAGTGAAAGGTCAAATCATTATTAAAACATTCTAAAGGGCACTGAAACTTGAATTGCGGGGCCACAGTAAACGGAGTTTTCTTAGCGGTGAACGCGCAAACTTGTGTCTTAGAGGGGTTAAACCGGACCAAGTTATCCCGCCCTCAATCGGAGACTCTAGATAGAGTACTCTCAATTTTAGACACAAGTTGCTCGCGGCTTTCTTCCACAACGGAACGAGGGATGTTAGCACGGCCTGTGTAGACTGCATTCCCAGTGCTGTCGTCCGCATAGCAATGAATGTCACCAACAGATAACATATCATTGATATGAATCAGAAACAGCGTTGGAGATAGCACTGAGCCTTGTGGGACGCCAGCATTTATAACCATGTGTTTAGAGCAGCTGCCGTCAACTACGGCTTTTATGCTTCTATTGGTTACAAAGCTGGCGATCCATTTGCACAAGCCCTCGGGTAGTCCGTAAGATGGCAGCTTCGACAGAATACCACGGTGCCAGACCCGATCGAATGCCTTGGCTATATCTAGGCTAACTGCCAAGGCCTCACCTTGACTCTCAATAGCTGATGCCCATCGGTGTGTAAGATAGTTTTTAGTTTTTATTTTACCGTTTTGTCGGCGTGATACATACACATACTCATACCAAATTTCAGCTTTCTAGTACTAATGATCACGGACCTAAGCCGCGGACGGACAGACAGACAGACGGACAGACGGACATGGCGAAACTATAAGGGTTCCTAGTTGACTACGGAACCCTAAAAACGATTCAGACAACATCTCACCAACAGTTTCAGCGGATTGTCCATTGCATCGAGTCCTTGCCAAATTTCGTTATAAATTTCGCAGTAAGGTTGCGGCGGCGCGCGTCCTATTGTCCTGAACCCATATCGCTCCAGCCTCCTCCTCAGTACCAATAGGCGGCTGTTGAACAGCCCAATAATAAGTAGTTTTGATGCACCTGAATATGCTACGCACGACTCAAAAATAACTTGTGGAATTACTCTCACCAAAAACAATAACCCCATTGCCGCGCCAAACACAGAAGCAAGCAGCCCAAAATATACCAATTGTAACATGATAAAAATCATGTGCGTTTTATTTATTTGTCGTTGAAAACGATTAAAGATCGTGTGTGAGTCCAATGTTATGTCAGTCAATTTGTTTTGAGAAAAATAGTCATAAATATACTCGTCTTCACCGTAGAGGGATACAAAGATGGCAAGAAAATACAAACTAAAACCAGGTATCCAATTTAAACATTGTAGACCATCCCAGGAGCGGTATGAGAAGTAGATAAAGATTAATGAAAGTACAAAAACGATCAGACAATAGGCTTTAGCGAATCCACGCCAGTTTGGATGAATACCGCGACGGTTGTACAACCCACACAGCAAACGGGCCCGCATGATGAGTCTCAGGTCGCAAACGGATTTATCCTTCCTGGCATCCGCCATCTTTTTTAATGATGTCACTGGTGTGGTGTCTAACTTCTGTTTCAGTTTATTTATTCTTCTAGAACAAAGAAGGTGATCGGCCGTAGTTAAATAATAATGCCGGCGGTTATGATATATTGTTCTTCTTCAAGCAAGGACTACAATATACTAACACTGACGGTGACAGTCATATTATCTCAATAGTTAATCGAAAGTGAAGTACCCATAAATAATACCAATTCAATAATGTAATTTAATTGGCATTATACGTGCCTGTACATGTACAAAAAGTATGTACTTTTTTTCATTTGGTAATAAAAGAAACACATAGTACACATTCAAACATTTATTAACATAGTCCGATAGTCATTTCCGAAGCTGATGGATGAGATAGCAAGTATACTAATTAAACCTTTGATTTATCACATTATTTAAATGACAGGGTTTTAACTCTTTATTAACAAAGCTGGGCAGAGATCAATAAAGGCAAACATCTAATTCATGGCACAATTAAGAGCATAAAATCACATTAAGTACGTTACCAAAGTAAAGTAAACAAGTGGAACGATATATTGTTTGTAACCTTTCCGCAACGAGTGTTGACGCAAAAGAGAGGCAGAGCCAATGTTCGTCCCCACCACGACACCTCGGTTTCCCGCCAAAACCACTCGGTGTCGTCATCAGGTTGAGTCGTCAAGCAGGTTGGCCAACAGCACGAAGGATGTAGTTGTAGTACCAACATCTTCAACCGCCGCACGAGTTCGCAGGTTGTCCTGACTGCTCCATAGGTGGCGCTGTCAGCTACACTTGTTGATGAATTTCAGGGCGACAACATCCGGCCGTCCTGCGCACGTGATCGTCCCCGAGCACGTCCGGATCTTGTGCAGGAGCTGAAAACAACACACATGTGTCTTAGCAAATAAATAATAGTAAACAAATGAATTCGTTCTAATAGGATATTCTGCAATCACAACACCTACATAAAGTGTGCAATTTGGGTGGAGTAAGTTATCCCATCGCCGGCCAACTTACTCACTCCCGTGGTTTAAACTTGTAATGTTCAGATTACAAGTCGTGTATCACCACGTACCCAATAGTAGATGGCGTTACTTGCCCCCTACCTATTTTCTCACACTTTATATAGCTGTCTTTTCTACTATTTGAGGCTCCTGCATTAGATCAAGTAAATAATCAAGAATGATAAAGATAACAAGAAATAAACAATTTGTTTATAAACCTGTAAACATGGGTCACTATTTCCAAATAAATAATATACGCAATACAACTGTTACTTTGAATCAACCAAATTATTGTGATATTACCTCAAGTGCTCCCGACAACATCCGGTTCTTCCGGAGAGTCAGAGTCTGCTGCGAAGTTGATCCATGGCTTCATATTCTCAACGCACGCTGTCCCGTCGTAGCGTTTCGAACTCCTTTCCGCTCCTCTCATATCAGCAACCTTGTATCGATCTTTGCCAAGGACTTCGGTTATTTGAAATGGTCCTCTATAGAGGGGTAATAGTTTGGTACTCTGCCCGTCATTTGACTGGCTCGGGATTTTGAGTACTACCAGATCTCCTACATCATAGGTCGGTGCCTTTTTCCGTTTAGCATCGAAACATTGTTTCTGGCGCTCAGCATCGGCTTTAATATTGGAATCGACTTGATTCCTAAGTGCCGTCACGTCCACAGAGTTCTCCACATTATCGTCGTCAGTGATTCCGTCATTACTAGTCCGAATTCGATACCCGAAAAATACCTCGCTTGGTACTGCTGCAGTTGTTTTATTAATGGTGCTATTTATACCTTGTTGTATTTTGGTAATGTGTTGGTCCCATTTATTATTGTCAGTATCAGCACCTAAACTCCTTAAAGCATCTAATATTGTACGATTATAGCGTTCTACCTGCCCGTTAGAACGCGGCACGGCTGTTGCGATGATATGAGATCTGATGTTCAAATTGTGGCAAAATTCGGAAAATAATTTGGACGTAAACGCGCTACCCGCATCGCAAATCACGCGTTTAGGCGGTCCAAACATTTTGAATACTTTATTCAATTCGTTTATTACTATTTGACTTTTCGTGTTTTTTACAGCAGAGATAAATACAAATTTTGTGAAAGCGTCTACCATAACTAATAAGTAACTGTTTTGTTGCGTGGATTTTACGAATGGACCAAGATGATCTAAATGTAACGTATGGAATGGTTTAGAGTATTTAGGAATAGGATAGAGTTCTCCAGGCTTTTTACCGTGGACATGTTTGTTATAGATGCAATTGAGACAATTTTTGATGTACTTTGTAACAGTTTTCTTTAACCGGGGAAACCAGTATTTGGCTCTTATTCTTTCTACAGACTTGTCCACTGCAAAATGCCCAACGTCGTCATGATTTAGACGAATCACCTGCCACACACAATTTTTCGGAACTACCCATCGTCTACCAAATTCGGTTCTGCGATAAACCTTGTTGCCAACCAATTCGTATTCGTTAAAGAGGCGTTTATTCGCGTCGGCCTCACCTGACTGTAAAATCTTTCTAATGCTACTGATGTTCGGGTCCATTAATTGGACAGATAAAAGCCAGTCACCTTCAGTTATGGACATTACGCAGTTATTAGTTGCCGACACGTCTTCGTTCTGGACTGGGTTACGACTCAATGCGTCGACATGTTGCATTTGTGACCCTGCTCTGTGATTAATATCAAATGTGAATTCCTGAGTGTACAGAACCCATCTACTGATGCGAGGTACTATTTCCTGTTTTGTTAGTGCATACCGTACAGCATTACAGTCCGTAATGATCTTAAATGGTGCCCCCAGCAAGTAATGACGAAATTTTTGCAATCCTGTTATTATAGCCAATAATTCAAGCTCGAAGGAATGATATTTCTTTTCGTCATTACTTGTTTGTCGACTGTAAAAATGCACGGGTTTTTCGCCGCTTTCCGTCGTTTGCATTAAAATACAACCCAGGCCGTCACGACTAGCATCAGTATATAGATTGATTGGCAGCTTGGGGTCAAAAATGCTCAGTACAACGTTATCTATTAATGCATTCTTTAATTGAGTCATAGCCCTGTCTTGCTCATTACCCCATTGCCACACAGAGTCCTTCTTTAATAAATTGCTTAAAGGTCTACAAAGCAGCGCGCAATCCCTGATAAATTTTCGGAAATAGTTAATGAGCCCAAGAAATTGTCGTAATTGGTGTACTGATTTCGGTGTGGGAAACTCTTTGATTGCCTTTACTTTACGATCATTGGGACGTACTCCGTCTTTCGAAATTTGGTACCCCAGAAAAGACACCTCTGTTTGGAAAAATTTACATTTTTCAGGATTAATAGTAAGACCGTTTTTTTCAAAGATTTCAAGGACAGTTTCTAAGCATGCTACATTTTTCTCAAGAGTCTCTGTGGCAATGAGTACATCGTCCATGTAGCAAATAACAGGTCCAAAACGTAAATTACCCAAAACTGTATCCATAAGCCTTTGAAAGACAGCTGGGCCGTTACAGATCCCGAACGGCATTCTGACGTACTCAAAATGCCCGTCAGGCGTAATAAAAGCAGTTTTGGGGATCGATTCAGGCTTAATTGAAATTTGGTGATAGCCACTTTTCAAATCCAATGAGGTAAAATATTTACAACCTCCTAGCCTATTAATAAGATCTTCTATCAAGGGCATTGGATATTTTTCTTTTACAGTAATTTTGTTCAATTGTCTGTAATCTACACATAACCGCTTCGCTCCTGACGACTTATCTACAAGAAGCGCTGGACTCGCATAAGGCGAACTACTGTTACGGATAATACCATTTTTCAACAAATCGTCCGTTAATTCGCGAGTAGTAGCTCTTTCAGTTTCAGACATTCTGTATGCCCGTTGGCAGACAGGTTTATTTGATGTTAACTCTATGTCTAATTCAACACACGTGGTTTTTCCCAAGCTTGTCAAATCATTAGATACACATTGAGGGTATTTCGAAAAAATCCTAGTCAAAATTGATTCGTGTTCATCGTTATATATACTGTTCAATGCGTTAGTCTCAATATTCAACACTTCTAATGATTGGACAGTTTGGAATGTTAAACTATCCCCGATACGAGTATACATAATATTCCTATCTTCTGTGAAATTACGCCCTATAAGAATATTGCACCCGGACAACATGTCAATAACGTAAAACGTTGTAATTATAGCCACAGAGTCTACTTTCAAATTTATTACAACTGCATGAGTCACCTGTGTGGACAAATCGCTTGTAAAACCTAAAAGGTTCACGGGGCGGTTTAATTGCAATGTTTTTAAATTATATTGTTTTACAAAATCAGCTGTTATTAACGAACAATCACTGCCCATATCAAAAAATGCCTCGCATTCTAGATTGTCTAATAACACTTTTTTGTAAAACTTTTGTTTTGACTCGTTTATCATTTTCACTTCCACATCCTTTTCGGTTTTAGGATTAATCTTCGATTTACAAACTTTCTCTAAATGTCCAAGTTTACTACAAGACGTGCATTTTACATTATCTTTAAGAGTGCAGTTGATCCTCCTGTGTCCTGGTTCACCACAACGGTAGCAAATAAAACCGCTTGATGTATTTTTTTGGCTGCCCGAAGTTTCAACCACACTATTATTAACTTTGTTATCTGTAACCGACTGATTCGTTACCGCGGTTGAACGAAAAGGATGTTTTGAAGTTACATTGTGCTTATTATTGACATGTTTTTCGGGCTCCGTATATATTCTGCCGTGCAAAAATGAAGCGAGCTCGTCACAGTATTTAAAACTACCCGCTTCCGCAGCGCTTATTATGTTCGGATCGCCTATTGAACCGACTATTATAGATATTATATCACGTTCGCGAAAACCTAAATGCAACCTATCAACTTTGGCTTTTTGCTGAAAATAGAATTCGTATAGAGACTGCTTCGGCAGTGGCCTCGCGTCTACCAATTCCTTGAGGAGCACAAAGGTATTGCGTTTGACTTGAAATGTATCGGATAGCATATCCCGCCATTCTTTCCATAACCACCTAGTCCATCTAGACTCATTCTTTTGAAAGGAATCTAACCACATCTTCCCCGTATTCCTAAGTTTTTGCAGAGCTTGGTATATTATCATGCTATTGGACCATCCAAAAATACGCGAATTAGCCTCAACTACGTCTAACCAACTATCAACATCATCTATTAACGGATCGAATTCGGGAATCACTGACGATAAAACAATGCTTTGACTCACGGTTGGCAGTGGTTCCCGGCTTAGCCTGCTGCTGGCGCGTCTACGTCGCTTTCGTGCGTCACTATTCGTCCGACGCTGCTTCGACCGACTCCTCCTCGATGAGCTGCTCGAGCTGCTACTGCTGGAGGTGCTGGATGATTCCGAGCTGGTAGAAGGGCATCGCGATTTCCTTTGTTTCGCCTTTCTCTTCCGGGCACGTGGCATTGTTGTGGGCGCACGTAATTGCAGCACTTCTGATAAAAGAAACACATAGTACACATTCAAACATTTATTAACATAGTCCGATAGTCATTTCCGAAGCTGATGGATGAGATAGCAAGTATACTAATTAAACCTTTGATTTATCACATTATTTAAATGACAGGGTTTTAACTCTTTATTAACAAAGCTGGGCAGAGATCAATAAAGGCAAACATCTAATTCATGGCACAATTAAGAGCATAAAATCACATTAAGTACGTTACCAAAGTAAAGTAAACAAGTGGAACGATATATTGTTTGTAACCTTTCCGCAACGAGTGTTGACGCAAAAGAGAGGCAGAGCCAATGTTCGTCTCCACCACGACACCTCGGTTTCCCGCCAAAACGACTCGGTGTCGTCATCAGGTTGAGTCGTCAAGCAGGTTGGCCAACAGCACGAAGGATGTAGTTGTAGTACCAACATCTTCAACCGCCGCACGAGTTCGCAGGTTGTCCTGACTGCTCCATAGGTGGCGCTGTCAGCTACACTTGTTGATGAATTTCAGGGCGACAACAGTAATGTGTTTTAAAACTATTTTTGTATTTTTAATGTGGTATTTCTGAATTCCCGAAGCTGTATTATTCTTAATGTTCTGCATTACCTCCACTAACGAAGATTGTAGCTAGCTGATAATAATCTTACTTACAAGTTGACTTTGTAAACTAGGACGTTCTTTTTTTGAAGTGAATAAAATACACTTCATTGCACACGCTTTATTCACTTAAAATATAAAAAAATATTATTTAACGCAATCATTAAATAATAGTCAAAAGACTAAGTAAATAACAAAACGAATGTACTTAACAGTAAATATAATCTGCGACGTGAATTATGACGTAATTTAATAAGTACAACATATTCAATATTTATAAAAAATACAACGCATTAAAAAAAAAATTACGAAAATTTGATTGTATTTATATTTCAACTGTATCAATGCCCATAATCATTCATGAAATGATTAAAAATCGTATCTTTAAAAAAAATGACTATAATGATAATTTTCTTATCTTTAAAAAACAACTTCAAAGATCTATATGTCGTCGAATCTAATTTTCGTTATTTAATAGTAACTTTATCTATACATTTATTTTCGATCGTGTCTTTTCTTCAAACAAATATTACAAACTTAACTCGTCAGATCACTGTTGCCTAATGATCTTCAGTTAACCATCCCGGATCCAAGGATACAAAGTGCGATCAAAAGGAAATACCAAGTAATCCCTTAAACACACACAAAAGCTACAAATAGGGCTTAAGTTGAGCCTTCAGACCCGAAGCCTTTGCCTGTCTACACAGGATAGTAATTAATGCTCTTCGAAATCTGTCAACCCTCAGGGGAGTGTATGAACTAGGGATCGTTCACCCCGGTAAGACAGTACTAACGAGCTCGTAGGGTTGGCAGGCGCTACTTGTGGTCCGCTTGGCTGCTGTCATATAGTTTGACTAATTAGCGCTTTGTAAATAAGTAAGGCTTTCTTCTTGGCGCTGTATCATGTTTCTATGTAATATATAATATCTTGTTATTCACTGTAGTATATTCACAACCAAGCATCCCATCAAAACGCCGAGTAAGTTGCAATGCTATTAAATATAATGGCAATAAATATTTACAATGAAGCGATTATAAATTGAAAAAAAAAATGGTTCAGGCAGGGTTCGAACCCGCGTCTCCGACGGCTTTCCGGGCCAACACGGGTGCCCTACCTATTGGACTACTGAACCTGATGCGAAATGCATTGAAAATTTCAACCAGTTGCTTTTTGCAGACAATTCTATATATAAGTTATGTGTTGTTTGCAATGAAACAGTGCTCAATTTGATATTAATATATTTTTTATTACACAAACGGATTAAAATAACTACTTTAAAAAAGGAATAGCCTTACTATCGATTTTGTAGGCAACCCATTATATATTATCATTATTTTATTTGTTCCATAAATTAACACATTACAGTCAAACGACACGTGTTAACAGGAGAGTAAGTATACATAATAGCGATTAATTTGTAACATTAAAGATAAAAATAATAAACAAAACATTAAAATCGTTAGAATTAAAACCAATGGACTGGTACAAAAGCCGTATGTTACATGATGGAGCTCGGTGTGGAAATAGACTCGAGGTACCGACTGGCAACTGAAAGAGATCTAGGTTCAGAACTGTAGAAAATATCACGTTCTCTGGCACTGTCCAGTATCTTGTTGAGAAGTGTTAGTGCTCTGTATAGAGGTGTATGGGTAAGCGCCTGGGTGCGCGCCGCTGGGACAACGAAGAGCGCAGGCCGGCGCCGGAGCTGGACGGACATGAGAGACTGTGCCCGCAGTGGAATGAGGGCGAGCAACGATGAGTTACTAATTTGTACGCGTATTAAACGGAAGAAGTATTTTCAAAGAGATATGTTTCCTCTATTCTCGAGGGAATGCCGTGGGGTGACCGGCCTTAGAATTGTCCCCCACCATATCGTCCCGTGGTTGCAGTAGAAGCCTGCTAAGGGAATAATAATAATAATATACCGGGAGATGGGCAGCAGCGTCTTCCAGAGACCTTAAAGAAAAAAACTGCGCGCGCCAACCCGCCTGCAAAGCGTGGCGCGTACGGCAAATTCCCCCTTTATGATGAGTCACATAAATACCAGGCCCCCAGTCTCCGGCAGCTCCGCTATCCCTGGCGCGGGTAGCGGCCAAGGTAATAGCGGACCAGGGGGTGCTAAGAATCCCCGGACGAAATCCGGCTACCCTGGCGACGACTGGCCCTGGTAACACACAACATACGCACAATGAGGACTGATGAAAAGATTTGCGAGTTGGAAGAGGAACTGAGCAGGTTACACTGGGACATTGTAGGATTATGCGAAGTCCGTAGAGAGGGGGAGGACACCGTAACCCTGAAGTCTGGTAATCTGCTCTACTACCGGGAGGGCGCCCAACAGTCCCAAGGTGGTGTCGGGTTTCTCGTTCACAAGTCCCTCGTTAACAACATCACTACCATCGACAGTGTGTCGAGCAGGGTGGTATACCTAATACTCAGAATATCCAAAAGATATTCGTTGAAGGTCATTCAGGTATACGCACCGACCTCGTCACATTCTGATGAGGAAGTAGAGGCTATGTATGAGGACGTAAGTAGGGCCATACATACTTCCAAAACCTACTTCACTGTTGTTATGGGGGACTTCAATGCAAAGTTGGGCAAGAACACAGCGGTGATGAGTTGAGAGTGGGGCAATTTGGATACGGGCAACGGAACCCTAGGGGACAGAGGCTGGCCGACTTTCTAGAGAAAGAGGAACTCTTCATGATGAACTCTTTCTTCCAGAAGCCGCCTCACAGGAAATGGACCTGGATAAGTCCCGATGGTTCCACGAGAAACGAGATTGACTTCATCATGACCGACAAGAAACGTATTTTCAGTGATGTGTCTGTGATCAATAGGGTAAAGACCGGCAGTGTTCATCGAATCGTAAGAGGCACACTGAATATCAATGTTAAACTGGAAAGGT
This sequence comes from Apotomis capreana, assembly GCA_947623375.1. Classification (NCBI taxonomy): domain Eukaryota; kingdom Metazoa; phylum Arthropoda; class Insecta; order Lepidoptera; family Tortricidae; genus Apotomis; species Apotomis capreana. The sequence continues at coordinate 3,915,576 of OX392514.1, forward strand.
CCAGTCTGATGAAGTCTACGCTCCGACCTACTCAGGCCCATATTCAAAACCCCGAGAGCTTTCAACTCGAGATCTCCAACCGCTTCGCTTGTCTGGAGAACTTTGTCTCAGTGGACGAGATCAACGACGGGCTAGTGGAAACTGTCCACACGGTAGGGTCTAAGTTTTTCAGACCCCGCCGTAAAGATAGACCTCAGAAATTGTCTGATCGAACCTTAAACCTCATGGCTGAACGACGCTCGCTACAGTTGCAGTCTCCCGATGACGCGAGGTCATATAGGCAGCTTAATAGACGTATATCGAAGTCCTTGCGACATGATCTGCGGCTCTTTAATACGAACCGTGTTAAAGAGACCATTGAGCAGAACAAAGGATCCAAAGTGTTCGCAAAGGACAAGTCTATTGGACAAAGCCAGCTGACCAAGCTGAAACGGGAAGATGGCAGCATAGCGTCGACCAAAGCAGAGGTTCTAGGCGAGATCGAGAGGTTCTATGGTCAGTTATACACTTCAGTCGCAAAGCCCGTTGACAGCTTGGTAGGCGATCCAAGAACCAAGCTGTCCCGACATTATACCGAAGACATCCCGGACATCAGTCTGTACGAGATTAGGATGGCCCTGAAGCAGCTTAAGAACAACAAGGCGCCGGGCGAAGACGGAATCACCTCAGAGCTTCTGAGAGCGGGTGGAACACCGGTACTTAAGGTCCTCCAGAAGCTCTTTAATTCCGTCTTGTCCGAGGGCAAAACGCCTGAAGCATGGAATAGAGGCGAGGTGGTACTGTTCTTCAAGAAAGGTGATAATAGCCTATTGAAGAACTACAGGCCCATCACGCTTCTAAGCCATGTTTATAAGCTGTTTTCAAGGGTCATCACGAACCGTCTCGAATATAGACTTGATGACTTCCAGCCTCCCGAACAAGCCGGTTTCCGAAGAAGCTATAGTACCATAGACCACATACATACGCTGCGGCAAGTTATACAGAAGACTGAAGAGTATAACTTGCCATTATGCTTAGCGTTTGTGGACTATGAGAAAGCCTTCGATTCGGTGGAAACATGGGCGGTGCTCGAGTCACTTCAGCGATGCCATATTGACTATCGGTACATTGAAGTGTTGAAGTGTTTGTATAGTAACGCCACCATGTCGGTCCGAGTTCAGGAGCAGAGCACAAAGGCCATTCCATTGAGAAGAGGCGTAAGACAGGGGGACGTTATATCCCCGAAACTGTTTACGGCCGTTATGGAAGACGCCTTCAAGTTCCTGGAATAGCAAGGACTTGGCATCAACATCAATGGCGAATACATCACTCACCTTCGGTTTGCCGACGACATCGTAGTCATGGCAAAGTCGATGGAGGAACTCAGCGTGATGCTCGATGACCTCAATCGAGTTTCTCAACGGGTGGTCTTAAAAATGAACATGGACAAGACGAAACTCATGTCAAATGCCAAGGTTGTGCCCATCCCAGTCTCTGTTGAAAACTCGGTACTCGAAGTTGTTGACTCATACATCTACCTAGGACAAGTGGTCCAATTAGGTAGGTCCAACTTCGAGAAAGAGGTCAACCGCCGAATCCAACTCGGCTGGGCAGCGTTCGGGAAACTACGCAATGTCTTTTCGTCCGACATACCTCAGTGCCTCAAGACGAAAGTTTTCAACCAATGTGTGTTACCAGTGATGACTTACGGCACCGAAACGTGGTCTTTCACTATCGGCCTCATCTCAAAGCTCAAAGTCGCTCAACGTGCAATGGAGAGGGCTATGCTCGGGGTGTCTCTACGTGATCGAATCAGAAATGAGGAAATCCGTAGACGAACTAAAGTGACCGATATAGCTCACCGGATTAGCAAGTTGAAGTGGCAATGGGCAGGCCACATAGCACGCAGAGCAGATGGCCGATGAGGCCGAAAAGTGCTCGAGTGGAGACCTCGGACCAGCAAGCGCAGCGTAGGACGTCCACCTACAAGATGGACAGATTACCTTATAAAGGTCGCCGGAAGGCGCTGGATGCAGGTCGCTTCCAACCGGTATATATGGAAGTCCAAAGGGGAGGCCTATGTTCAGCAGTGGACGTCCTATGGCTGAGATGATGATTCTCGAGGGAAGTATAATTAACCATTCAGAACATAATAGAGTGGGTACATACGTGGGTAATACCCGTAGATTTTGAGGAAAAGGAAGCGCACAAAGGATTTTTGAACTCGCTCTAACACAAGCGTGTGCCGTTTTTCATGGGGGTTCCATATAATGGAATTCATATCGAGACGGCTCCGAACATACGCATTAGACTGTATCGTTAAGTATAAATACAACTTGACGGTGGTTTCATTCGATTAAAACATAGTTTTTTTTTAATTCAAACTGATGTCAATCTAAAAATTTAATGTTGGATTCGACTAGGATTGTTTCGTTTCCTCGTTAGTTATTGGAAACTAAAACTGCTTTAAAACTTTCAACAGAAAAACGGAAATCGATTCTGGACAAATGGTGTACTCGTAGTATAAAAGGAATCACTCTCAGGAAGCTAGCTAAACTCGAAAACGTTAAGTGTTGGTGGAGTCCAAAATGCGATTAAACAGTACGGCCAAGAGTATACTTTCGTTGACAAACCGAAATCCGGCCGAAAATCAGGTGTTCAAACCCCAATTTGGATAAAAAGATAGTTAAGGCATACACAACCAACAAGGAGGTGTCTGTTCGGGATTTGGCTAAAAACTTAGGTACATCTATTGGTATGGTCCAACGTCCAAAGCAGAGATACAATTTAAAGACTTACAAGAAGCAAAGGCAGCCTAAACAAAGCGAAAAACAGCAAAGCTCAGTAAAATAAAGAGATTTAAAAAAATTATGACTATTCTTTCAAGGAAAATCTGTGTCTTATAATGGACGATGAGACATATGTGAAATTCGATTATAAATCTCTGCCGGGACCGCAGTATTACACAGTTCAAGATCGATCTGTTATTAGTGAATCTGAAAAGTCAATTCTTACAGAAAAAATGGCAAAAAAATTATGGTATGGCAGGCGATCTGCGAGTGTGGCCTAAAATCGACTCCACTTATCACTACGTCTACAAAGACAGCATGTTTATATAAAGGAATGTCTTAATAAACAACTTTTGCCTATATGGTTAGAAAACACAGTGTTCAGACTATATTTTGGCCCAATTTGGTATCTTGGGTCCAAGACTTTGTAGTGGTATGAAGAGAAAAATATCAATTTTGTACCTAAAGCTATTATTACGAACTTAATGAAAAATGCACTGGTTTTGGAAAACACTATAATTGCAAACTGACAATACGTCAATAAAAACAAAAGTACAGAAAAAAAGGATAAAAAACATAGACAATAAAATAATATAAAAAAAGGATGTGCATCTTGCACATTCTCCCCTTTTTTAAGTAACTAACAACTTAACAAGTTTCTTGAGGGGACGTCTTAACGTGCCAGCTGCTGTAGCCACCTCTGCCACTCTAACGATCCCGTCTCTACCAGGGTACAAGGCAGTTATTCGGCCTCTGGGCCATGTGCCGCGTGGTAGGTTGGAGTCGCAGACGACAACAAGGTCTCCTTTAGCTATATTTGGAGCAGCACCTCCTCCCCTTCTGGGTGATAACATAGGTAGGTATTCTGTGACCCATCGCTGCCAAAAGTGATCAGCTAGTCTTACTGCTCGACGCCACTTGTTTCTGCTCATGAGGTCGGATTCGTCCAGAAGAGCAGGAATAGGACGGCCGGAAGAAGATCCGAGAAGGAAGTGGTTTGGTGTTAAAGCCTCATCAGCATCAGAGTCCAGTGAAACATACGTCAGGGGTCGCGAATTCACTAGAGCCTCGGCTTCCCCCAAAAACGTGCTCAACACCTCGTCGCAGGGAGATCGATCGTGGAGAGACACCTTAAGCGCTTCCTTGATGCTTCGTATTAGCCTTTCCCAGGCACCTCCCATAAATGGCGCTGAAGGGGGTATGAAGCGCCAGTTGATGGACTCGTTGGCGGCGTAGTCTTCCACAGCACCACCGTAAAGGGTTTTTAATTCCCTGCTGGCTCCAATGAAGGCGGTCCCGTTATCAGACCAGATCTCGACAGGCGTCCCTCGACGCGCGATGAAACGGCGTAAGCCCATAATGGCTGCATCCGTCGATAGACTGTGCACCACCTCCAGATGCACGGCACGAACGACTAGGCAGGTAAACAAGGCCACGTAACGTTTCTCTTGTCTCCGGCCAACTGAAACGTGTACGGGACCGAAATAGTCTAGACCAACGAACGAAAACGGTCTTCTGTGATGTGCCAAGCGAGCTTCGGGAAGGTCTCCCATCGGTGGTTGAAACGTTCTGGCACGTCTTAGTTTGCATAGCTGACAGTCATGAGCTACGGAACGAACTGTTTTTCTGAGGCCGAGAATCCAATATTTTTGCTGCAACTCGTTCATAACTAATGCCGAATTTCGATGCGCAGCCTTCTGGTGATATCTGGCAATCAGAAGACGTACTGCCGGATGCTTTCCATCTAAAATCAACGGCCTTTTAACCTCTTCGGAAACGCCTGGTGTAGCTACTATACGAGTGGACATCCGTAGCAGATTTTCATCGTCAAGGAAGGGCGACAGTTTTATCAAGCGGCTGTTACGAGGCAACTGCTCTTAGTTCTTGATTTTCAGAATATCCTCTTTGAAGGAATCAAGCTGGCTCTGGCGTAGGATGTGGGCTTCAGCAATACGTATATCGCTGGCAGACAATCTTGATGAGTCATTGGCAATATTAGGAGAGGAGGTGCAAGTCGGAGTATAGGTACACAAACTACCTTCAAGACGAATTAGGTTAAAATCAGGAACTCGTCTACGTAGACTACGCACACGCAGTGATGAAATGAATTGATGCGCCTTTGCAGTTGCACGCACCATTCTCAGCCACGTGCTAAAGCGGCTCGGCTTCGCGGAGAGTGGTGCAGGCAAGTCAGTGTCGGTGATGAGATGAACATAATTTTTATATTCTTCGCGGCCTAGTCCGCTGATATCAATTTGGGGCTCAGCGGGCCAGTCCGAGGAAAGAAGAAAATCAGGGCCTGTGATCCAGCGAGATTCTGGAGACAGCACACAGCGTTTTACACGGGTTGCGTCATCGGCTACATTTAAATCACTCGGGACCCAACGCCACTCATTGACATTCGTGAGCTCCAGTATCTCACCGACTCGATGAGACACGAATGGCTTAAAGGTGCGAGCGTCGCTACGTAGCCAACCCAAAGCCGTCATTGAGTCACACCAGAAAACGCGTTTACTAGGCTTTAGTCGGTGGGCTTCGCATATGGACGTCGCAAGTCGCGCAGCCATCAAAGCGCCTTGAAGTTCTACACGGGGAATCGATACGGGTCTGAGAGGCGTTACGCGGACCTTACTGCAGATAAGAGAGAGTCTTACTTCACCATTTGAGTATAAAAAGCGCCAATATGCAACAGCGGCAAACGCAGACTCACTCGCATCCGAAAACAAATGAAGTTCGCACCCTACTACATCGAGCTCACTCAAATTATAGCATCGTGGTATACGTAAATTAGAGATTGAGAGCAAATCCTGAAACCACAGTTTCCACGCAGCGCTGTCATTTTGAGAGAGCTCCTGGTCCCAATCCAAACCCTTACGCCAAGCATCTTGAAACATGATGCGACCTCTTATGACTATTGGCGCGGGGACCCCGAGAGGATCGTAGATACGCATTACATGGACCAGCACCTCACGTTTGGTAAGCTTTTCTGGCAACACACCTTGATTTTTGATACCCGTATTAAAACCAATAAGATCTGAGGAGGGTTGCCAAATAAGGCCGAGAGTGCGGACAGGCGTGGACAGGCAACCTAAATTTACGTCAACTTCTTTTGCTATGGGAGCCTCAAGCAAAGACTCCTTTGGCAGCAAGGAGAGTGCCATGAGATTATTCGAAGTCCAGCCACGCATCTCGAAACCAGCATACGAATGAACGGCATAAACATCTTCAGCCAGCTTGGCTGCTTCATTGACATCATCGAGGCTAGTTATGCAGTCATCCATATAGTGATCGTTAATAATTATTCGAGCTGCGTCTGGATAAGTGTCCTGCCATTCTACTGCGTTTTTATTTTTTATGTGTATAGCAGTAAAAGGGCTGGAAGCAGCGCCAAAGATCATAGACGACATACGATACGTCCTAATTTGCTCATTCGAGGTGTCACGCCACAAGAACCTTTGCGCGTCTCTGTCTTTCTCGATAATTTTGATTTGCGGAAACATTTCGCGAATATCAGCAGTTAGTGCGACCTTACCTTCTCGAAATCGCATCAAAATCCCTAGTAACGGTTGCAAAAGGTCTGGGCCAGTTAATAACATTGAGTTTAATGACACGCCATGAGACTTAGCAGCCGCGTCATGTACCGTCCGCAATTTATTAGGTTTATTTGGATTTGTCACGCCAAAATGAGGTAAATACCACAGCGGAGACCCTGAGCTAGAAGGACCTGTACATGGCTCAGCATAACCTTTCGACAGCATGTCATGTATATTTCGTCGATAACGTTCAGCATAGCCCGGGTCTTTCATAATTTTTTTCTCTAAACTGAGAAATCTAGACAAAGCTAACTTATAACTATCGGGTATAATCGGATTGTCAGCCTTCCACAATAAGCCTACCTCAAAACGACCACTTGTCATCCGGTTCGAAGGACCACAATATTACGAACTTAATGAAAAATGCACTGGTTTTGGAAAACACTATAATTGCAAACTGACAATACGTCAATAAAAACAAAGTACAGAAAAAAAGGATAAAAAACATAGACAATAAAATAATATAAAAAAAGGATGTGCATCTTGCACAGCTATGAACCCCCGAATTGCCCAAATCTTAGGCCTATCGAACGTTTTTGGGCTATAACTAAAGCTAAACTAAGCTAAAGTTTCAAACCCCAGTGCCCTCAATCATTTTCGTCCCATTTCTATTCTTCCATTTCTTTCTAAAATACTTGAGGCGGCAGCCCACAAGCAGATATCATTTTTTATTCATCGTAACGTCCTTCTATCCCCTTTTCAATCTGGTTTCCGTCCTGGACACAGCACCACTACTGCCCTCCTTAATGTTATTGAGGACATTAGGCATGGTATGGAGTCAACCAAGGTCACGGTGCTAGTGCTCATTGATTTCTCCAATGCCTTCAATGCGGTTGACCATGACTTACTACTTGCGGTCCTTCGACATTTGCGGGTCTCCTCTGAAGCAACAGAGTGGTTTTCTTCCTATCTTTCTGACCGGTCCCAGGCAGTTCGTGACAGTCGTTCATTGTCTGATTGGTGCGACCTGAACTCTGGGGTGCCTCAAGGTGGTATCCTCTCTCCGCTTCTCTTCTCAGTTTTCATTAACCTCATCACCAGTAAACTTCGTAGTTCTTACCATCTGTACGCTGATGATTTGCAAATTTATACCCAAGCTGATGTCAGAGACATAAACTGTGCCATCTCCCTACTCAATGACGATTTGCAGCACATCGCTAACTGGTCAAGTAGTTTTGGCATCAGTGTCAATCCTACTAAATGTCAGGCTATAGTGTTGGGTAGCCAGCGGCAACTTTCGAAACTCTCTGTGGACTCTGTTGCACCGATCCTCTTCAATGGCGATGTCATTCCCATATCTAAAGAGGTCAAGGACCTTGGCTTAGTCTTGGACTCTAGCCTGTCATGGCGAGGTCAACTGTCGGAGGTCAGTCGAAAAGTTACCGGTACGTTGCGTAATCTTTATAAATTTAAAAATTTTCTCCCAGTAAGCACCAAAAAGCTGCTTGTGCAGACATTGGTGCTGCCCCTTATTGATTATGCTGATGCGTGCCTCACTAACATCACTCAAGAGTCCCTTAATAAACTAGATCGCCTCCTTAACAATGGGATACGATTCATCTTCGGCCTCCGTAAATATGATCACGTTTCGTCCTTCCGGCGTCAGCTTAACTGGCTTCCCATACGTAGTCGCAGATCCCTCAGGATCCTATGTACTCTGTTCTCCATCCTGTTTGAGCCTTCTGCTCCTGGATACCTCAAAAGTAAATTCACTTTTCAAACTCCCCGTCCAGGCGGTAAACTTCGTTCCTCCCGAACTCTCAAACTCGCCATTCCTTCGCACCATTCTGGTTTTATGTCCAATTCTTTCGCCGTTCAGGCAAGTCGTCTTTGGAATACACTCCCTCTCTCTATTAGACAAGCCCCAAGCAAGGTAGTTTTCAAACGAATGCTACGTAAGCACCTGCTCGAACTAGAGCTCGAATAATGTCTCATCCTATGCAGTAGACACTTCATCGTATTTATTATTGTATTATATATAATATTCATCTTATAGTATGTAAATATATGTATCATTGTATTTATACATGTATTCACTTGTATCTTGAATGCTCTCCGAACGATTAATTTTCTACTCTGCACCCACTTGAAGCATCTCTGTTTGGCCCTATGGTTGACTGGTAGAGAATGCCATTAGGCATTAAGTTCGCCATTTGTACTGACTTTTGTTTTGTGCAATAAAGTTTAAATAAATAAATAAATAAATAAACTGCGGAAAAATGCCCGGTCTACAGGTTCCGAAGATTAATTTCGTCGAGACTAGAACAGGATGACAAAAAAATTTGACCAAGGCGCTGTCCGAACTCTGATTTCTACGTACAGACAGAAAGTCAAAAAATTATCTAAAAATGAATGATTTCATTGGGTTTGAAGACGTTTTTGTATCATTTAACGTCTAAAACGTAGAAGATTTTTTTTCTATTAATAAATATATGAAAGTTGTCAGTAATACTTTATTTTACTTGTATTTATACTTAACGATACAGTCATACTAAGAGCGGTTTGTGAATTAAAAGATTTAGATTGGCGGATTACAAAGCCCAAACATTTTCTTGCACTACTGCAAGTGGCTACAATATGGTCATTAAAATCGAGGTGGGGATCAAACCGTGTGCCAAGATCTCGAGCTGATAAAATATGTTCGAGAGGGGTGCCCTGTATCTTATAATCAAAGTGTAATTTGCTTCTAGCACGGGTGTATGACATGATTGAACAATAAAAATAATTAGAAATAGAATATTTGTGTTATGAACTCGAATATTTGTTCTTGGGTCATGGATGGACAAATGAATGTCTGCCTCTCTTCTCTTTCCATTATATAAATTATAATTAATTCAATTGCGTATTATTATTAATATTATTTCATAAATTATCATTTCTTTCCATTAGTATTGTATTATTAATGCATGCTAATTTGATATTAGTAGATAAATTAAAATGTGCAGTGCCCTTACAGGGTTTGTGTTGGAACATCTTAGATATTTAAGACCTTTTTGTACACACAAATGCATTGAATAAATGAATATGAATATGTTACCCATATATGTAATGTATTTATATATTATGTTTATCGTCGTCCAGTACAGAGAGTACAAGCTTTGCTTAGTTTGGGACTAGGTCGATTTGAGTATGATTGTCCCATAATATTTATTTATTAATTTTATTTATTTAAAGAAACGGGATTTTTTCCGGAAATTTTGAACGCTAATACTATCACAAACACTACAATTACGAATCCCTGTCCTATACAGGCATAGATGAGTCCTAACCTAATTCTAAGCTACAAACATTAATTACGAATACATATGCGATCAGAAATAACAAAAGAAGCTTTACATAGTCCACACCACAAACGACCTCTGTCTATCTACATATTCACATCCAAAATGCCATAAGTCTCAGCAGATTGAATGGACTTAAGTTCTTCTTTGCGTTGTGATCTTCCTTTTCGCCCACTGTGTCAGATGGGATAATAAATCTAATCTGTGTGGTCGGTAATGTCTAATTCAGGAGGTTCCCAATTTGGTTATCTTTCTCATTTTGTTGGAGTATTTTCGGATTTTGCGTGCTATATTCCTAGTAAAAGTTAAGCCTTGGTGACAAATATTTATTTTTAGAGTTCCGTACCCAATGGATTAAAACGGGACTATTAATAAGACTCCAATATCCGTCCGTCAGCAGGCTGTATCTCGTGAACCGTGAACCACTTATGTGGGTGTGGGTTCGTATCCCACTTCTGACACCATGTTTAATTATTGTAGTATTATAAATGAAACACGAAGCTTACGAATCGCCATCTTTTATTAAAGTGCTCACAGATACCACACCATACAGATTAGTATATATTATCTTTGATACAGATGTCTCGCCTCGGCATCCGTCATACAGATTACATAAATACAGATACACGTAACAGCTAGACAGTAGAAATGTTCACAGGTGATGTATTTCTGTTGCCGCTTAACAACAAATACTAAAAACCGAATAAAATTAATGTTTAAGTGGGGCTCCCGTACAACAAATGTGTTTTTTTTGCCGTTTTTTGATCGACACTGTCACCACGCTGTATCTCATAAACAGTACTGTCTAGACAGTTGAGATTTTCACGTCGTATTTTTGTTGCCGCTATAATAACAAATACAGAAAGCAAGAAATAATAAAAATAAAATATTTAGTACGGAACCCTCGGTGCGCGAGTCAGACCCGCACTAGACCGGTTTTGGAGATATATAAAGATAGTTCTTCTTACCTCTAAATTACATAGTTATGGTAGGTAGGTATGCGTCGGTCTACTGTACATTAGGTACATTCTGATGATAACATGAAAACCATCCACACATTAGGGAAGGTATGAATAGCATGCAATAATGTCAGCACAGCATTGATTAAGCACATTAAATTACTGACCAAAATTAGGTGGATATACACAGATGTGTGATTTAGTCAGCCAGCCGAAATGCCCCAGTTTAAGTTTACTCGTAATGAAATATCATGAGATTCATGGGCAGTCGAGCGCCATTAGCATAAACCACAAAATGTTTGACGTAGAGTTGATTTAATAACTGCCTAATGTACAATCCTTAACGTTATATAAATGCGAGTGACACCAATACACCGAGTGTGTTAGGTGTAGGGTTGGCAACGTAAGTGCACAAATTTGCGGGCAAATGCGATCAAATTGCGAGACTTGGCTAAAAAACCGGCCAAGTGCGAGTCTGACTCGCGCACCGAGGGTTCTGTACAAACTTTCACTTATCCCATCTTAATTGGCCTGGTTGAGTTAAGTTTGCAAATGCCTGAAATGTATGGCGCCGCATACAAATGAGGTGCAAACTTAACGCAACCGAGTTCTCCAAATTATGATGTTTAAAAAGGACTATATTTTTTATGATTTTATTACAAATGTATAGTTTTCAGATTTTTATATTTGTAGTATATGACGATATTAATTGCCAAATTTCATAGTTCTAGGTCATCGGGAAGTACCCTATCATTTTGGTACCCTTGAGAGTGTCGAAATGTTCGTTTTTTGCAACATAAACGGCCGTATATTTTTGTCACGTTAACGTAGAAGTTTAATTTTTTCACAGCTTCAAGGGACCGTATATGGTGTTAATTTCAACTCGATACCTCCATGCATTCTCGTGATAAAGGGTCTTGACAGACAGACAGACGGACGGGCAACAAAGTGATCCTATAAGGGTTACGTTTTTTCCGATTGAGGTACGGAACCCTAAAAATGCGGGACGCGGCCTAACTGTGCAAGGTATGTCAGCTGTCAATATTGAAAAGCATGGAAATGATGAGCTGATGAGGGCGCAGGGTAGTGCCGAGCCAGTGAGTGCGTCGTTGCAGAGTCAAGTCAATTCAAGTGTACGCAGTAGGTAAGTGTCCGCAAACCTATTTCAGTCTGAAATTAATGGTTTTGCGCAAATTAATAGCATGAGAATTACTCATAATACAACTGAATGTTCGTTTCTAGCCTAACCGTCTAGCCTGAAAACGGTACAATCATGAGTTTAGTAGTAGTAGTTCTACAAAGTAATCACTAGGGGCACTGTACTATTCTCCATACAAATCATTTACGCTGTCGCTATCGAATACGGTCACTTTAACTCATAGTAAGGGTACAGAAGGGCTCCAAAAACGAGACGTCCCGCGTAACGTGTGGCAACCCTAGCGATGTGGTTTGTTGGTTTGTCCTAGAGCTAAAATTGATGTTTCTGGGTGGATCTAATTTTCCAGGTTGCTACTCTGTCCAGTGACCCAGGGGTGATTAAAGTTCTTATAAAAGTTTTGATCAATATAACTGGTATCATAAAAAGACAGGAAACTGAAACGAGTACCTTTTTGACCGTTATTGTCATTGTGGCAAGAGCGAAAAAGGTACGTGTTTAAATTGCCTTGACTGTACATCTGTAGATAACAAATTGTAAATATTGCAATGTTTTTTTTTTACCTTACTTAAGCATTTCCTAAAAGACCAAAGTAGTAATATTTTGCTGAATGAAAATTTGACGAAATAAAAATTTGCGTATTGAAATTATGCCAAAGATTGCATTGGCAAAAAAACGGTGGCTTATATTTGTTTGAGTAGTAAAATATGACACAAAATGTTTTGGCAAAACGGCAAGATCCCGACCGAGTTGTCATTCGATTCGATGAAATTCACACAGGATAGTTACGAAGCGAAAATCGAAACAACCCTGAATGAAAACGTTGTATTTTAATGAAGTTCGTTATTTATGCAATGGTGTCGTACGTCAATACGAACAACGCAATGTACATTACGTGATGGATCAACATTCTGGAATATCAGAAATACGGACGCCTGTTACACCACAGTGAACTGGTAATTTTTAACCCCTGACGAAAAAATATTTTTAGTTTGACATGTGTAATCTGTCTTTGGTATCTTAGCTCCTCAGGGATGAACCGAGTCCCTTTAAACTGTGGAAAAAATCAGACTTATGTCAGTTAATGTAAAAAAAGATACGGCCGTTTATACCGCAAAAAACGTATATTTCGACACTCAAGGTGTTTGTAGGTTAGCGTGACGATTTTCAGGATCAGCAGACGGGTCTCTTCAATGACTGATATTTCTTTTAGATTTTATAATAAAGCTGGTTTATTCCAAGCAAGTAATTAAATTACAATTTGTGGCTTTTATTATTAAGGCGAATTTATACAAATTTTAGAAATCGCGTATGGTAACGTGTGCGATGATGCGCCCGTGGTTGGTAAAGTTGAGCGAGTGTCGCCGCGCCCCCTCGCGGCCAGGTTGGGAAGCTCCGACGCTTCGCATAATTGGATGTAGATGGCGCCAAACGCGCCAACATGCCCCCGGCCTTGAAAGCACCTGCTTTCAATGTGACTGCGACAGGGTGGCTGATGCAGTGTCGTCATCGGGCTGCAGCAGGAGTGGGCAGAGTTTGGAAAACGCCCTTCGTATGATCCCGGTCGCCGTTTTCACGTCGGCGACTCGAGATACTCCGTCCTTGCCTGTAAACAAGGTTACCACCCGGCCCAAACGCCATTTGAGGGGTGGTAAATTATCTTCTTTGACCAGAACCAGAGTGTTGAGCGTGATGTCCTGGCCGTGCGTCTGCCATTTCGTTCTAGTCTGCAGCTCAGAGATATACTCCTTGGACCACCGTTGCCAAAAATGTTGCCTTAATTGCTCCAGCCTTTCGTAGCGAGGGAGACGGCCTGTCTCTGTTGTCAAGTCCTTGCAGGGCGGCGCTGTCATCGGTCGGCCAATAAGGAAATGAGCTGGAGTAAGTGCGACAAGGTCATTTGGATCTGTGGACATAGGATGCATGGGTCGGGAGTTCAGGACGGCTTCGACTTGTGCTAATACCGTGCTGAACTCCTCATAAGTTAAATGCGCGTTGCCAACAACGCGTTTCAGGTGATGTTTACATGATTGTACTGCTCTCTCACACAACCCTGACATATGTGGAGCATACGGAGGGGCAAAAACTAAATTAATATTATCATTCGCGGCACAGTTAACAATATTCTCAGAGTTATCCTGCAGGAATGATGAAAGTTCTTTTATTGAGCCAATAAAATTACGACCGTTATCCGAAAAAATCGCTTCCGGTTTGCCACGGCGAGATATGAAGCGTTTCAATACGAGTAGGTACCCCTCAGTACTGAGCGTAGTGACAAGGTCAAGATATACCGCGCGCGTCGTGAAGCAAACTATCAGGCATATGTAGGCTTTTTCTAATCTAGAACCCCGACCTTTACGATTAAGTATGTATACGGGACCCGCGTAGTCTACACCGCAACGCATGAAGCAGAACCCTGGGTCTAGACGTTGTGAAGGTAAGTTACCCATAATAGGCGCGAACGTTCTTCCCTTCATGCGAATGCAGGTCACGCAGTTGCGTACCACTTTTTTTGCTAGGTTCGTACCACCGAGAGGCCACCAGCAGTCTTTGATTGAAGAAAGCAGTAGCTGCGGCGGCGCATGCAGTAAACGTTTATGTTCACTCTGAAACAAAAGTTGTGTGAAACGGTGTTTCGAACAAAGCAAAACCGGATGTTTTTTGTCGTATGAGAAATCAGGTGAGTTGCTAATACGACCCCCGACTCTTATCAGTTTTTGATCGTCTAAAAATATATTGAGTTTCGCAATATTACGTGTGTATTTCATAGGTAAGTTATTTATTAAGTTTTCGTATTCCACAGGAAATGACTTTATTTGTGAAAGACGCGCCAAGCATTGCGCCGACGCATTCAATTCGTCAACAGACAGCGCGCCGGTTTTACGATTAATTTTGTTATTAATGCGCGTGTTGTTTATAAATCGCAAAACATAAGCGCCCGCGCGCCTTAAGCGATTATAAGACGAGAACCTATGGAAATTGAATACGTCGGTGTCAATTTGGCTTGCCAAACTAATTGTGTTTGTTTTTATTTCAGGTAAATCTACAGGTATTACTTTAGATGTGTGTGACGTCGTATTATGTAACCAGGACGATTCTGGTTCGCGTAAAAAAGATGGCCCGTGAAACCAAAACTCGTTATGGATAAGCGCGTCCATCTCGACACCCCTCGAAATTAAATCTGCGCAATTGTGTTTACTACTTACATGAAGCCACTGTGCACTGCCACATAATTCATTTATTTCCGAGACTCGGTTTTGAACGAATGTTTTAAGCGTATGTGGCGACATTCGCAGCCAGCCCAGAACGATAGTAGAATCCGTCCAGAATGTCACAGAATCGAACTTCACTTTAAGCGATTGAGTTATTTTCGCGTACAACCTCGCGCCTAACAATGCACCTAACAATTCGAGTCTAGCAATGCTAACGGATTTTAGAGGTGCGACCTTGCCCTTCGAACATAACAACTGCACTATGATTGACTTGTTGTCATCTCCCGATAGCGTGCGTACATAGGCGCAGGTACCGTAAGCAGCCTGACTAGCATCGCAAAAAATATGCAATTGTGTGTGTTGCGCGTGTGCATCCATGACGTAACGAGGAATGCGTAGGTTATGTATGTGTTGTGTATGCGTGTGTATATATCTGGACCATGATGACGCGACGTCATCAGGTACTTGGTCATCCCAACCTATATGTTTACATAGCCATAGTCGTTGCAATAAAGTTTTGCAATTATTATTTCCGGTTGTAATATACCCAAGGGATCATATGTTTGTGAGATAACAGATAATATCTTGCGTTTTGTGATAACTTCAGTATCAGGTTTTATGTCAGTCGTATAATGAAATTCGTCTGTGTTATTTGTCCATCCTAATCCGAGTGTTTTACTCTGACAGTTATCACCTAAACATAACTCGCGTGACGTTATTTTAGACGATGAAAAGGGTGAAACGTCGAAGTTAAATACAAATTTTCGGAGAGGAAAACAACCCGAGAGGAGTACGTCGTTGACCTTTTCACATATATCTATTAAAGCGTGTTTATCGTTGTTTCCTGTGATAAGGTCATCCACGTAGCAGTCCTCCAGAATAGTACGAGAGATCGCTTCGTCAGTACATTCTTTGGCCAGCTGATTTAGGCATCGAATGGCTAAGAATGGCCCTGGCACCGTCCCGAAAGTGACAGTATTAAGCTGATAAATGTTTAACGGATCGGAAGGGTTCTCTCGCCACAAAATAAGTTGAAGGTTCCGTTGGTCAGGTTGTATAAGTACTTGCCTATACATTCTCGCCACATCTGCGCAAGCGACGTATTTATATTCGCGAAAACGAAGCAATACAGAAAATATGTCGTTTTGTAGTGTCGGACCAGTTAGTAGCAAATCATTTAAAGACTTATTGGAACTAGATCGCATACTAGCATCGAAAACAACACGTAAACGAGAAGTAAGGCTGTGCTCTTTAAATACACCGTGATGTGGGAGAAAGCAATAAGGCTTTGTGTATGTGTGTATGAGTGACATATGTCCTAACTCGATATACTCGCGCATGAAACCACAATACATCTTTTTATATTCTGGTAGCCGCTCGAGTTTACGTTCTAACGATAAGAACCTATTTTTTGCTATCTCATAGGTATCACCGAGCGAATCAGCGGATTCCCTTAACGGAAGACGCACGGAAAAACGACCCTCTGCTGTGCGTTGAGTAGTCGCCGTGAACAGCTGTTCACAGGCACGTTCGTCGTCAGTCAGTCCGTCTCCTACCATAGGGACATTTTCAAGCTCCCAGAACTGTCTCAATTGTGCGTCTAATGTCTGCGTGAAATGACAAGTAGTATGATTTGATTTTAAGTATTTGTTTTGAATCGGACCCGAAATAATGTATCCGAGGTTTGTGTTTTGTAAATAAGGTCCTTCTGCGAGACGAATACGACCTTCGTTTAATAAATTCCAGAAAATATCCGCGCCTAACAACAAATCAATTTGTGAAGGTTCGAAGTAATTAGGGTCTGCGAGTTGAACAATATCTGGAATGCGAATAGATTGTGCGTTTATGGTAGCTGTGGGCAGCTGATCTGTTATGCAAGGAAGTACCATACAATTGATGCGTGTATGGAAACTATTTGTTGTCGAATGTAGGTTAAGATTACACGAATGTGTGCTTTGCGTGATGGATTGACCTACTCCCGTGATTTTATAAGAGGACTGTATCATAGGTGCGTTTAATTTATTTACGAATGATTGCGTGACGTATGAATGCTGGCTCCCGTTATCTAAAATCAGCCTAGCCCGATGAAATGTGTTATTGCTATCGGGTACGTCTACTAGAGCTGTTGATAAAAGGACCGGTTGCAATGATGATGAATGTGTGTGTGAATTAAGACTAGTAATAGTGTGGTGATTAGCCGAGGTGGCGGGGACGGAGCTCGTCGACGGTGTGTTGTTTACGCGAACAGCCGAAGTCGATGCGCCGGCGCCGTCACTGTTTAGGCTATGAATTAAACTATTATGTTTTTTCTGGCATATCCTACACGGACCAAAAAAGCAGTTATCAACTGTGTGACCAGCGCGTAAGCAGTTGTGACATAGCTTCTTATCTTCGAGCAACTTCGTTCTATCATCGACAGTTAGATTAAGAAAGCTATTACATGAATAAAGCGGATGATTAGCGCTGCACATCGGACAAATGCGTTGAGATTGAGAAGTACGTTTGGAGCTATGTTTGTTTGTGTGTGGAACAGTGGAGCTGGAAACGTAGCTATGAGTTGAGTGCCCGTGTTGTGATTGTGACTGATTCAATGGCTTTCTTATTTCGTGCGAATGTGTGTGCGTATGTTTAGAATGATTGGCTGCGATAGAATCTAGCATATCGGCCCTATTTTGTAAGAAAGTAATTAAATCATTCAGCGTTATTTTTGTGGAAGACTCGTGTTTATTTAAGTTGATTGAACCCTTGTACTGTTCCCATTTACGTTCTGAGGACGCGTCTAATTTAGTCACTATTAAATAGATCACTAACGTGTCCCAGGAATCCGTCGGTTCCCCTAATGTTTTAAGAGCTCTAAGAGAACGTAGTACAGAGTCAATCAGCTTTCTAATTTGTGGTGCTGATTCTTTGTTTAAGGATTGCGTGTTAAAAAGCGACTTTACGTAATTGTGTGTGAGTAACCTATTATTATTGTAACGGTTTTCAAGTAACTCCCATGCAGCCGTATAATTCTCTGCTGAGAACTCCAAGGACTTGATCACCTGTAAAGCGTCACCTGTTAAGGCTGCGCGTAAGTAGTGGAACTTCTGAATGGCACCAATGTCCTTAGAGTTGTGTATCAGAGATGTAAACGTGTCCCTAAAACCTAGCCACTGGTGAAAAGAACCGTCAAAGGTCGGCAAAGAGATTGTAGGTAATTTAATAGGACATGAGCTCACAGCAGGATTGCTGTTGGCAGCGGCAGCTGTGTTGTCGCTGGCATCAACTAACCTGGAGGCCAACGCCATAACCTGATAATATTGCCTCTCGAAGTCTTCGCGATATTCTAAGTGGCCGGGAAGTTCACTTTCTTCGGCTAACTCTTCGATCCTACTCTGAACAACATCGAAATCTTCATAATAACGCGTGGCATTTCCTAAGCGTAATTGTAACTCGACCTTTTGAATATTATTTAAATGGTCATTAAGCGTAGCGACATATTTAACAAATAACGTGAGTTTACCCTTAACTGTGCCTCGTCTTTGTGTCAAGTTGCGTAAGTCATTGTAGTCGATATTTAACGAAAGTGGAGTTAAACCTTCTTTTGGAGTAGGCATGTTGTGTGAGAGTGGAGTACTTACAGTTTATCCTGAAAACACGTTGATGGCACGAAATGGCGGCCGCGTTGCACTACGCGACACGTGCACTGGAAGGTTAATTAACACGGTATTAGCACAATGCGATTTTGGAAAGGGAAATAAAGGATGGCTTAGCTGACCGTGTCTTGCGAATCCTGGCGCTGGTAGATGGCATCCGGTTCGAAGGACCAATGTTTGTAGGTTAGCGTGACGATTTTCAGGATCAGCAGACGGGTCTCTTCAATGACTGATATTTCTTTTAGATTTTATAATAAAGCTGGTTTATTCCAAGCAAGTAATTAAATTACAATTTGTGGCTTTTATTATTAAGGCGAATTTATACAAATTTTAGAAATCGCGTATGGTAACGTGTGCGATGATGCGCCCGTGGTTGGTAAAGTTGAGCGAGTGTCGCCGCGCCCCCTCGCGGCCAGGTTGGGAAGCTCCGACGCTTCGCATAATTGGATGTAGATGGCGCCAAACGCGCCAACACAAGGGAATTAAAATTTATAGCGTATTATCTGTTGACCTACAGCTGTGAGATTTGGCAAGTAATACCGTCTTATAGGTATATAGTAAAGGGAAAAGTCTAAAAAATAATACATTTAAAATTAAGTCATATAAAATATTGTCTTTATTTAAAGTACAGTAATTAATCATCGAAGTTAAGCAACGGTTTAATTTTGTACGAAACACTCGGTGGGCGAGTCCGACTAGCACTTGTCCGGTTCTTTTTATCGAGAGCCTTGTCTCTCTGATGTTCCTCAGCTATGTTTAGACGCCTCCAAGTTATTCAGCATTTGTTGGAACTAGTCTCAAGATCTCAGCCAATACTAAAGCTAACTTCCAAATTTTGGAAGGGAGACTAAACGAGTGTCATGACCGAATTTACTTAGCTGTAAGGAGGACTATGAAATATACAAATAAAGTAAGGCTAAAAAATCCTCCAGAGGGATTCTGGAGTAATCCATAATTTATATGTATGTATAATTATTGAACCTTCTCACAATATTTCACGAGAATTGGTTGAGAAGTACGAATGACGAGAACAATCGCACAATTGGATATACGAAAAAAATTTAGGCCAAGCTAAAAGGAGACTCTTCGCCAGCTCGGTCAAGAAGCAAAACATTTTTTTTTTGTGTCGGTGTGATAGGCGGCCGAGCTACCGTGAGCAAGTTAGATTAGTTTGTTTGCATGGCTCTGTGACGTGGAATATCTTATTATAGCTGGGATACTCATTTTATTCTGCTGTGGCTTGCAAGTTGGTTACGCCTAGAGATGTGCCGTTCCCAAGAACGTTCCCCGATTTGTACGGGGAGAGAACGTTCTCGAGAAAAATTGAGGAAAGTTTCCGATGACTATCGAAAATGGCACAACATACCCGTATCAGCATACCCACTCCTTCCCGTCTAACACAACTATCCTTCGCGACTCTTGTTGCGTGGAATAGCGTCACCTGTCACTCTCTCACAGTACTACACAGACAGTGATAGATAGAGAAAGAGTCCCGCACAGTTGCGCTAGAGGTGCATGTGACGAACTTTAGCCAGGATAATATATTGTGTGTAAAGCCTAGATCTCGAGAATTAAAATATTTCGCTGCCCATATTGACACATTTTTGTCCTCATCGTAACGGTTCTATAATCTTCTTCTTAGTCGTTTCACTCTTTACAGAGCGGTCGTGATAAACTGGTAGTACTATTAGAGGCAGATATTGTTCGCTGTATGATTTTACGCCATTTCTCGCGATTCACAGACATTCTGGTGCACTCATGCAAAGGTCCGCCCACAGCCGATTTGATTCGGTCGGTCCATCGCATGGGTGATCTTCCATTATTAGTTATTGTTTCGCCTTGAAACGTGGCCTACGAATACGTAAACAAATTAAAAACCCCAAGCACATTACAAAGAACAAAGGACTAAGGGATGGATGACTTTCCGATATCATCTGGTACGATATTGTCCTATACATTAAAATCCGTCTTGTTACTCTTACGGTTGGTAATTTATTATTGGCAAGTGTTATCAATGTCAATATAAAACCTAGTTATGAATCTACATGTAAGCTACCTTAATTAGGTACTAGTCAAACAACCCACCCCGCGTCATTCTCGGCGCAAAGGTACCTACACACTTGCCGCATTACCGCGCTGAATCGCGATGGACAACCTTTGCACCAGGAATGCCCCGGAACGAGGGACAAAACACCTCTTTCGTAATCGCCGCCCAATCTCTGAGACGAAGGTCTTAGCCTCAGACCCCCACTTCCGGTCCTCTCTATCGCGATTGGAACAAATATATCACCACCAAGTGCCGAGTACAGTATCCCTCTTCCTACAGGCCGCCTGCTCAGCGGCTGCTCTTGCAACCCTGGTGGTGCAACCAAGATGCCAGGCTAAAGTGCTGACGCCCGTAGCTTCGCACACTAGACACTTTAGCTCTCTGCCAGGGTACTAAGGTCACATCAGGTCTTTTGCCTCCATTCGTCAATCATATTTTGCCGGACGGAAAAGACCTGATGGTGTGGCCGGCTAAGAACGGGAGGCTTTAGCAGACATTTGCCGAAACTAACGCTCTCCGGATGAATTGGTTAAGGCCATGGTGACGAGTAAATCTCCCAGCACGAAAACAACGCAAAAAGTAGTTACATTATTGTCATTAAGTAGAACAATCTAAATAATTATGGCATACGATCGTAGTTCAATGATATGTACACTATTGATTGGCTATTTTTAATGTTGATATAATGCTGAGATAGTAATGTCCGCGCCGATGTCAGTGTAATCCATTTCTGCTGTAGGAAGAACACGTTGCCAGCTCCATATTCTATCTATCTATCAGCCGCAGATGTCCACTGCTGAACATAGGCCTCCTCCATAGGTGGCCACAAAGTGTGATTCTGTGCAGAACGCATCCATCGATTCCCTGCGATCCTAACGAAGTCATCTGTCCGCCACGCTGCTTTCCTAAACGTGGTCGCCACTCCAAGACTTTGTTGCCCTAAAGGTCATCCGTTCTCCGGGCTATATGGCCCGCCCATTGCCACTTCAACCGTGCATTCTGTAAGCTATATCGGTTACTTTGGTTCTTCTGCGAATATCCTCGTTTCTGATTCAGCTCCATATTAATACAGATTAATATTTAAATATGGCGGATTCTTGGAAAGATGAGTGCGTTTGCGACCTGACGTTCATCATGCGCTCCCGTCTGCTGTGCGGGTTATACAGCCGACGGGCTGTTCCACCACGGTGGCAAGGCTTCGCTCGAGCCTACTGCGTGACCCTGGCAATTGTCTCTTTACTCTATATCTACTTGATGCATAGCATTTGGCAACCTCTATCGTTTCCACACTGGATAGCCGTATCAGGCCAATATTTTCCCAGTCTTGTCGCGTCACTGTGGACTGCTGACGAATACATTTACAATTTCTTTGCTCGGAATAATGTTATAGATGTCACATTGGATTCTCCGATGGTCTTTAAACGCTTTCATAAACAATTAAAAACTGCATACGTAATTGCTCTAGCGTTATACATCGCAAATACTTTACTAAGTTTTGCAATGACTTACGAATTTGGTTTATTCTTCTTTGTAACAATTTCTATTCCATCAGTGATTTTTGAATTCATCATATCACATGCATGTGCAACAAAAATGCTCGTCATGGGACTGTTCAACAGCCGTCTCCTGGCGTTGAGAAGAAAGCTAGAGAGATACGGGTTCAGGACTATAGGTCGCGCACCGCCGCAACCTTACTGTCAGATATATGACGAAATCTGGCAGGGGCTTGATGCAGTGAGCAATCCTCTTAAATTTTTGGTGAGATACTACGTTATAATATTCATTTTCTCAAACATGCAATGAAATATCATCATAGCGTGCAGGTTTCGAAGTATCACTTTTCGGGCGAAACAACTCGAGAGAACTGTAAAGGAATTTCATACTAAATTGAAGGCCTTTTTTTGAGTGGTGCATTTTTTTACTTCATTGCATATGTTTGAGAAAAACCCTATACATGCCTAGCCCTATACATGGCTTGCCGACTGCGTACTTCCCTACGGTCAGCCATCTATATGTACCTACTCACCCGGCAAGCCCTTTTATCCCGGCGTCTACATTTATGTACTATTATTCTAATTCAGTGACAAATTATATCTACAGTACCGGTAACTGTAAGCGCTAGTTCAGACACGGCGGGAACCGCGCGATTATAGAATCGCATGGAAATCGCGCGGGTCTTATTTATAAGTTAGTAATCGTTCAGACATAACCGCCGCGGTTATGTCTGAACGATTACTAACTAACTCATATAAATAAGACCCACGCGATTTCCATGCGATTCTATAATCGCGCGGTTCCCGCCGTGTCTGAACTAGCGCTAATAGTACCTGCATCTTATTTTTGGATCCCCTAAGCTCAACGGACACGTAGGCAGACCGTTAACATGTAGCTGATTCAATGATAATCACTTGACAGACTTTATTTTTTGGAAAATCTGTCATTTATAATTTTTTTTTTCAGTTATTCCTTGATCTTATCTTCAACTGCTTGGACATAATTGGCAGACTTATGTTATACATATTTGTATTTGAATGGCAGGTAAGTTGTTTTTAGGGTTCCGTATCTCAAAAGGAAAACGGAGCCCTTATAGGATCACTTTGCTGTTTGTCCTTCCGTCCGTCCGTCCGGCGCGCAGGTATCGAGTTGAAATTAAAACCATATTTGCAAGTCTATAGTCCCTTAGAGCCGTGAAAAAAACAAACGTCTACGTTACTACGTCTATGCCGCAACATGTGTCAAATAAACTTGGCTTTTTTTAAATAAAATGGCAGCAGATCTTAGAGGACACGCCGATTATATATAACGGCTGCCGGTCCGTGACTCAAGATGGCCGCATGCGTTTAAGTTTCGTTGTTCATAATCTTATTAATCTTATTAACATTTTAGCATTACAACGGAATCCAGAGAATCCTGGAAGCACTAGGACACGTGACCACTTTAGTTCTTCGATTAGCGTTAGCATTCGGCCACGTGATAATGCTCGAGTCAGCTGCCGGGTACTGCGAGGCGATGGCCGTGTTCACAGCCACGCAGCTCATCAAAACCCCGAGTAAGTTATTTATATTTATATATGTATTTGCAATAGTCACATAAGAAGTAAAACAAAGATCACCGACGCGCTGGAAATGATTCCCAAACTGAAATGGAAATGAGCCGGACACCTTGTTAAACTAAAGGATAACCGTTGCAGCGAGCGCATTATACTACACTGGTTCTTGGCAGATGGCAAACGCAAACGCGGACGCTCCCTTCGCCGATGGCGGGACGATATTGTGTCAGTAGGAAATTTCTGGGTCCGACGTGCACAAGATCGAGATGATTGGCGTGAGATGGAGGAGGCCTTCAATCTTCATCCAGAAGGGGGAGGTCCTTACTTAATTGTGTAATTTTAAAATTATAATTAACTAACTATAAAGTATTATTATTGTCCTTTCACAGATTCTATATTGTTATTATTACTGTAAGTGAGGAATAAAGGCTATTTTTTTTTATCTAGCCTATAGTACTGTCCCACTGCTGGGCAAAGGCCTCTCCCTTTGATTTCCACAGGTCCTTGTCTGACGCTGCGTCCGGCCAGTTGCTGAGGAATTTTTATTTTATTTATTTTTAATTAAGTATTTGTATATGTATATATTTATGTAGTTCTCCGATCAGTGTTAATGTTCGGCCACGTGATAATGCTCCAGTCAGCTGCCGGGCACTGCGAGGCGATCGCCGTGTTCTCAGCCACGCAGCTCATCAAAACCCCGAGTAAGTTGGAAATGTGCCTACCTACAAATGTAATTGGCTTGCTACAATTTTTCAGCCCTAAGAGGCTTATTCCTTTTAAAATTATTTTTTTTCATATTATGACAAATATATTGATAATTTCAAGCAACTTTTTGATGTGAATAATACTTTTCCCCGAGTTCTAGGTAGTAACATAGCTATTTCATGCTTTTATTGCGTGCAGTCGAAAATAAGTTGAAAAAACTAATTTTCCGCGTGTTTTTTTTCAATTTCGAGTAGTTTTAGAAACAAAAATTATCAATAAACAATTCAAATTGTAGGTTTCAAATATATGCCAATAAATCCCAATAGCCCTGTTCTAGGTAGTAAGATCAATAATATGTTAAGAAACATGTTTGATCATAGAGAAAAATGTCTAAAGCAGTCAGCATTTTAAAAGGAATAAGGCCTCTTAAATCTTTTTAACCGACTTCAAAAAAAGGAGGAGGTTCCCTATTCGAACAATTTTTTTTTTTTTTGTATCTTACTCGATATCTCCGAGAACCGTGAACCGATTTTCAATTATTTTTTTTAATCGAAAGGGTAAACTCCGAGTCGGTCCCGTTGGCACTAAGTCGGGATCTGATGATGGAATCTTGGGGAAATCGAGGGAACTTTTCAAATGTTATAGGGACATGTACGGCGCTTTCGGTAATTTATTGATAAAGTCAAGAATTTACATTCAGTAAATAGGATTTGGTGTAAGGAAACTGATGATGAACACCACAGATGGCCACTAGAACCACTAAAAAGCATATTTTTGGTTTTTTAGTTTTACTGAAGTCGGTTCTTTTTTTTGTTAAAAATTTTATAGTAATTATTTTTCGATAGTCTGCTTGAAGGATCTATAAGCAGGTCATTCATTTTTCTTCGCCATGGTTTTTTTGTTTTTATTGAAAATTTGTCAGTTGTCTATAATAGAGGCTACAGTGATCTTTGGCTTCGAAAATTTATTTAAAAAAATATTGTTGATAGTTGGCACTTGTCAATGTTAAACCTTAAACCGTTGAAATTTTGACACATGTCGGTGTCAATCCGCTGAAATTTTGACATTGACAAGTGTCAACCATCAACTAGTTATTTTTAATAAGTTTCGAAGGCAAATATGCCTTCAGCCATTAGTACCTACTGAGAACCGTCAAGTTGTCAATTTTAAAAAAAAATATTTTGAAAAAACATTTCTATATCAAACATATCAAACGAACAAACATAGTTACAAAAACGTATTGATTAAATTCAATAAAAAAAATTGGTTGTCAGTAAAGTCGGTTTACGCCGGCCGATTTAGTGAAAGAGAGAAAAGATGCGTCGCAAACCGAACGCTAAGGCCGACCATGCCTCTCTATCGCTTGTTCCGCGCTCTCTCTTGCACGCTCGGCTCAGGCGGAACGTGATAATGAGTCATGCTTTTTCGTGCGTGCAGCGGGCGTTCATCGATTTATAAGACATCATCACACGGAAAAGTACTAAAAAATTGGGCAAGTGCGAGTCCGACTCGCGCATGAAGAGTTCCGTACCATAATCTATAACAAGTTTGTTGTATGGGAGCCCCCCTTATATCATTTTATTTTATTTTTAGTATTTGTTGTTATAGTGGCAATAGAAATACATCATCTTTGAAAATTTCAACTGTCTAGCTATCACCGTTCTTGAGATACAGCCTGGTAACTGACGGACGGACGGACAGCGACGTCTCAGTAATAGGGTCCAGTTTTTACCATTTGGGTACGGAACCCTAAAAAACATAGTTACATACTTACTTTTTTTTTATCCATCTGACGTCTTACAGATTCGGAAGAGCGCCGGCGCATGTACGCGCTGCTGCGCGCGCTCGAGCAGCGCGGGGCGCGCTACAGCGTGCTGCGCGCGCTGCCGGTCGACGCGCGCCTCGTGCTGAGCGTGCTTGGGTTCTGCTCTGCGCAGGCGCTGGTTCTAATGAATATGTTCAAGGCTACATTTTAAAAGGGGCCGTAATGTTTAATATAATTTCAGAAAAACTAACATACACTATAATAAAATAACATAAAGTTATTTAATATAATGGAACGTTTGATATAACGGTTTATTGTTATAATTTATTATTTGTTAACTATTAATTGGTATAATGTTATAACGGGAGCAAGTCGACGATTCCCCGCCTCACGGGGCTTCTATTTCCGCTCTGAAGGACTCAAGGTGCCTAACGAACCTGACCTGGCAATTATGTGGCGATTTGAAGGGTTTATAGCTCTTTAGAATCTAACTCGTTATGTCTCATGTTACATTATATAATTTGGAAATTATCTTTAACGACATTATATAATTCGTTACATTATACAAAACAATGGTAATATCAAACCAAAATAGATGAAGTGAAATTATAAAAAACATCGTGCACCAATTTTAAACTACTTCTGACATTACTGTATAACTACTAGCTGCGACGCGCGGTGTTACCCGCTCGTCCCACGGCAACACTACATTTTCGGGATAAAAAGTAGCATATGTGTTAATTTAGAGTATCGGCTACCTTCATACCAAATTTTATCAAAATTAGTGCAGCCGTTTGAGCGTGAAGAAGTAACAAACATACAAACACAAAAACACACTCACAAACTTTCGCCTTTATAAATATTTGTGTGATGTACATATAATATTATACATAATGAGTGCAAAGATAGCTTTTTCTAATGTGTGAATAAGTATTGATAATTTAATAATAATTTAAGTATTGACAAGGAAAATAAATAGTGAGGAACAGCAATGTTCATAGTCGGGAGCGTACGCCGATAAAGATTTTACAGTCGAGAAAGTAGATGCCGCTGTAAGTATCAAAATGAATTAAAACGATGTTTCAGTAGCGACATAAACGACATAGCACAGTGTTAATATTTGTCAACTTTTGCAGAGTTTTGTAAGTATCGTCATGTTGTTACCTTGTTGACAATAGATGGCGTTTCCGGTTGCTTATTACAATTTTTGATAATGTTGAGAAGTTTTTTCACTGAGGGTAAGTTTTCGCTTTTAAGGCTTTTATGGTTGATTAGATATTTATTTTATTATGGATAATATTTCAAGTCTAGCCTTTGAAGTAAGCCTGGCCATGTACTGGCCATATAATGCTATAGGTAAGTGTGCTATACTGTCAAATGATGTTTTGTCTCTTTAATTTTGAATGTAACGTCATCAATATGTCATTAGTTTTTGATTGATGCTTATGTACGATTCCCACTGACCGGGCGGAGTCGGCGCGCGCTCAAGCAGATCTAAATAGTTACCAAATGAATGTAGAGCTGCTTTACGACAGTCAGATCCCATATTTGAATGTTATTGGCGCCGCTGCCGGCCGATCGGGCGTTTGCGGACGCGGACGGAGGTGCTCGGCTGTCGTCGCGCGTAGGCGGCTCCGTTCGGTCACCACGGCGCGCGCTGTGTCGGCTACGTTCAGTTACCGCCGCGCGCTATTGGCTCCGTTCGGTTACCGCCGGACGCCATCGACTCCGCTCGCACGTCCGTCGCCCTAGAATTTAATCGCTCGGACGGATGCAGTCGGCTGCCGCCGGGTGCTCCAGCGTCCGCTGGAATGTGGTGGCAGCCGAACCCGCCCGACCTGGTCAGTGGACGCGGTCGGCCGCTGCCGGCTGCCAGAGCGCCCGTTGCGACGCGGCGGCAGCCGACCCGGCCCGGCCCGGTCTATGTGAATCGTACATTATTGTAATATAGTTTTGCTGTTTTCGATTTACATTCCGCTTAAGGGAGGTTTATCATCAAAATTTATGACTGGTTAATAAATAGTTTTCAAATGACAATCCTAAAACTTCAACATTATTTTATTCTGACAAGGTTAGCATCACAAGATTGCTTAGTTTAAACAGTTTAAGAAAAGGCTTAAATAGCGTGCTGCCATGCTACTATATTAAATTCATATAGTTAGGTTCTATATTTTTAGGTAATGAATGACATGTTATGCCAAATCAAATACTAATTTTAGAAAGTATTGAAGTTTTGCATCTAAAGCCCTGAATTTTATGATTAAATTATGGGCGTACTGCGAATTTTAATTTTCAGTTGAAATCATCTGTAATGCAATGAACCAGAATTAAAATCTCACTGGTATGGTAGTAGAGGCGTAACGCCAAAAGAAAGACGGAAGCGAAAGCTTTTAGAAATATATGCTGAAGAAAAAATAGATTTAAAGAAGATTCTATTCCTAGAGAAAACTCTATTCTTGGCGTGCTTAAAGTGTTGATTAAAAAGATTCCTAAAGTTTCTTTCAGTACGGAACACATGAGGGGCAAAATTTTACGGTACAGAAGATTGAAATTGACAAGTCGTATTATGGCTACCTATATAAGTATGGTTTACGTCAAATTAAAGCAAAAATAATCGCGATTCAGCGATTTTTGTATATGATGAAGTAAGATATTTTGACCAAAGACCACAATTGGAATAAAATGGGCTTAACTAGTATTTATAATTACTTTCTTCATATTGAACTTTATGGTGTGCCGTATGTTGTTAATGTGTGTTAAAATGTTGGATGTGTTGGAGTGCTTTCGTTGATAATAAAGATATACAATAAAAATAACTAGCAGAATGTATTATTTACTATTTAAGCCAGTATTAATACTCGTAGTATTAATATTCACGGGTACTTATGTAATACCTACTTTTAAAATAGTTTAATGCAAAGGATATTTAATAATTATAAATATAGGTATACCTAATCTCTGGTACAAATTAGTGATGTCAAACTCATTGCATAGTACCTAGACATTTATACTGCGCAATGAGTTTGCCATCTCTCTTTTTCCGTGAGATCAGGTAAACTTTTGATTACCTACTTATTTCAATGTAATAAGACGAACATAAATGGCCACGAATTTCTGAACGGGTTGTCGTATAGGTAGTTCTGGCTAATCTATGATATAGATATGATATCATTGGAGCGCTAGGAAAGTACGAACGTACGTTTATGACTTATGACGTTGGCTGTACGTGTACCTATTCAATAACCAGTCTCCTTGATTATTCGTGGTTAAAAAATCAACACGAGTAGTTTCAGCGCCATCTAGTTAAGAACTATACAGATACCACGCTGTCTCTCTTTGGTATAACGCTCAGCGACAATGACATCTATTATGTGTTTTAAGTTTTTAAACATTGCGTATCTACGTCTTATAATCAGCGCCATCTAGAAATAAGACGGTATTTGAGCTTTTTTCCGGAGTACGTTTTTTGGTATGAGATTGGTGGTCCATATGTATCGTCCTTGGTATTGATAATTCGAGTTTAGTTGAATTTTTAGGTGTAGTTTTATTGTAAGTATTTTATGTTGTATTCCTTGAACTTTATATTGATAATTATAAAAGGACACTTTTGTTTTTGAAACTTCGTCCCCTTTCGGTCCACAGTGTCCACTGTATCAAACCGTCCACTGTGTCAAAACGTCCACTGTGTCAGAACATCCACTGTGTCAGAACGTACACTGTGTCAGAACGTCCGCTGTACCAAAATGCCCACTGTATCGGAACGTCGACTGTGTCAGAACGTGCGATAGGTGAGGTCTTTGTCCAGCAGTGGGACAAAACATATAGGCTAGGCAAAAAAAGAGATACCTACCGTTTCAACTACACAGCGCAGCCACGCATAAGGGATGTCAACTGTCAGAAATAATATGTTCTGACTGCATGACCAAAATAGATACTTACATTTTTTATACTACTACTTGTACCTATTATCTATTCTGTGATACTACGACGGTGGCGTTTGCAGGTATTCGGCCCTGATGTTAAGCAGTTACCGCTGCCTATGGACGCTTGCAATGCCTGCAGCATCACATGCGTGTTGCTGACCTTTTAAGGACCTACTCGTATTTACTCCTCTCTTGAAGAACCGCATACTGCAGCCCCCGGGGAAAACCTCGGCAGAGAGCTCATTCCACATGCGGAGCGTTCGCGGTAGGATATTCCTCTGAAAATGCACAGTTCTCGACCATTTAGGCTCCAATGTGTGAGGGCGAACACCTTGCCAATGGCGAAACTAGGCATCATGTTACATAATTTAAAAATGTATTATTTGAACAATGGTAGTAAATAGCAATCCTTTTAATACACGTTGCTGTCTCTGAAGTCATGATACTTTTGTTGTGATACTGTCCAATGCTGTATGATTTGTGTATATAGATTTCAAACACAAGTCGTGTTGTTAAATAAAGAATTTTTATCATTTCATTTCATTTCATTTCATTTATTTCAGAAACAATACATGGATTGTGTTTGAAGTACATTAAAAAGAAAACTTAACACTAACACTAACAATATAATATACATAACTAGGTTATCTTAATAATAACTAACCCAACTATGATTAATTATTTTTATAATTAAAGATTTCTTCAATGCTGTAGTAGCACCCTCTCAACAAAAATATCCTTAATTTCCTTTTAAACAACTTATGACTCGTAATAACTTTAATTGAATGGAATTGAGTTGATATCACGTATTACTTATGCTATAGCTCACCGGATTAGCAAGTTGAAGTGGCAATGGGCAGGCCACATAGCACGCAGAGCAGATGGCCGATGGGGCCGAAAAGTGCTCGAGTGGAGACCTCGGACCAGCAAGCGCAGCGTAGGACGTCCACCTACAAGATGGACAGATGACCTTATAAAGGTCGCCGGAAGGCGCTGGATGCAGGTCGCTTCCAACCGGTATATATGGAAGTCCAAAGGGGAGGCCTATGTTCAGCAGTGGACGTCCTATGGCTGAGATGATGATGATGATGATGATGAATTGATGATTACTTATGCAGCCACAGCTCCACGCATCTCCGCCATGCGTTGACAGCACGACGTAACGTTTCGCCAAATTTTCCTTTGTCCGAAAGTATTTTTTTTGATACCCGTCATATTTTCAGGATTTAATATACATCGTTTTAAAGAACCCAATAGGTTAGGTTAGGTTTATTTTATGATTATTCTAAAAAAAAATAACCATTTTGGAAAAAATAGCCTTCGTACGAAATAAAACTTGGCGATACGTTACAGATGAAAAAAAAGTGTTTCAGATAAGTTTCATAATTTAGATTGATTTTTTGAACAGTGGTCGTAGATAGCTATCCTTTCAATACACATTGTAGTCTGTGAAGTAGTGATACTTTTGTGATACTGTATGACTTTTGTATATTAATTTTAAACACAACTCGTGTTACTAATGAATAAAGAATTGAATGGAATTAAGTTGATATCATACATTCCTTGTACAGCCACAGTCACTCATCGCAGATCTGTGTTAGGGTTGTCAACTGTGAGAAAAAATAACATGTTCAGACTGCACGATCAAGGTAAAATTTCTACAAAGATTTATTCTTTGAACAATGGTAGTCTATCCTTTCAATATAGTACTCTGCTGTTCGTGGATGAGGTGAAGTAGTCGATATCAGATATTACTTGTGCAGTCACAGCCACACATCGCAGCCATGCGTTAGGGCTGCCAACTGTGAGAAAAAATATGTTCAGATTGCACGCCCAAAGTTGTGCAAATAATTATTCTTAGTACAATGGTAGTAGATAGCTATCCTTTCAATACACTACTGTCTGTGAAGTGAAGTCAATATCAGATATTCCTTGTGCAGCCACATATCGCAACCAAGCGTTAGGGCTGTCGACTGCAAGAAAAAATTATATTCAGACTGCACGACCAAAGTAGATACATCATTGTTTTGCACAACAAGTGTCGGTCCGGCTCAGGGATGGTGGCGCTACAAACAGCTTTCAGATAACAATAATGAGCATACGTCATATACTTACATTATTAAACGTCAGTAGTCATTTGTCAAGGATTTGTCACTAAGCAAATTCAAAACATTGTTTACTGGAATGCTGCTCAATCTTTCGTTCTTATAGCGAAATAAATACTAAATCCTACTGAGAAAAGCTTGACTTTCATCACTGTGGATAGTTTTGACTTTCTTATGCTAAATTACTTGAAATTTGCGAAATATTTAGTCCTGTCTCCTCTTTGTTTACATCAGTGACATTCGCCGACTTTCAACTTCAATTACCAAAAATTTGTCGTTGCCAGTTAGATAAATTAGTACACCACTACAAGTCCGCAATATGGCGTGAATTGTAAAACCCCCTATTGGACATTACTATGCAGCCACACATCGTTAGGGCTGTCAACTGGGAGAAAAATGATGTTCAATTAAAACAATAACATTTCTTTGCTAATCCACGATAGAATAGCTTGCCAATCAATAAGTAACCTATCATTCTTTTCCTGCGAAGTTCATTGCATAAATTCCTTGATCTATAGTTATATAGGCCGTATCATATCATATTAGGTTGTTATAGCGTCCGTTATGCACCCAAGTTTTAACTTAGCTAACTGTAAATAACAGTAAGACAAGTTTCACAATCCACTATTATTTTTTAAAATATTGACACAAACATTATCGAAGGAAAATGTTGTGTGATCCATTGCAATGTAAGCTGGACCGACTCGGTCTCGGACAGTTGGGAGAGCACTACGCCGGGGACATAGGGTCGCAGGTTCGTGTCCTGCTTTGTGTCAATATATATAAAAAAAGCGTGGTATTTCGATGAAAAAAAAACTATGACAAAACTTTTATTTGTACGTGGCACAGAGCTTGGCGCTCACTTGCTTGGAGTGCGTTTTATTTACGAGCGAGCAAAGCGAGCGCAGAGTCTCAATTTTAGCTTGGCCCAATATTCTTTTGTATGGATGTTTGGATATTCAGTCGTTTTCCAGCTGTTCCCATCTAGGGTTCACACTCCACAACCGATTCTCATGAAATGTTGTGAGTAGCGGGGCTAACATATCTTGCCACGACTTCGCTTGTCGCGCGACTCAGCGTCACCTATCTTCCTCGCACGGTATTGAAAGGAAATGACAGATAGTATGGGTCGTAATGTACGTTTGTAAGCGCTTTTTTATTCGGTTCCATTTCGAAAAATATTGTTAAAATAGATGATTGTTAAAAGTTGATTTGATATGTATCCCGAAGCCACTCCCGAGTGCGGTCCTAGTTAGATTATAATTAAAACGTCTGTTTGGTAATAATCGTGAAAAAGCAATGACGCTAGAACCGCGCGGTTAGAACGCTCGGGGTATCGCACTGCATATCACAGTTATGCTAAATGTGCTGTGATAATGATAGGATATTATTATGTTTTTTTGACGATTCAGTTAAAAAAAATATCTAAATAGATATTATTCGAGATATGGGGGTTAGGAAACGTAAAATTTTACTAATATTGGCAAATCTGAAACAAACACACAGTCCAGCTCACAGAGCCCCTTGTTCAGCAGCAGAAATGACAGCCCTAACCAGCCGGGTAAAAAGTAGGCACTTAAGCCAGCACGGAGAATACAGCGCCCCTATTGGTTACTTTGTATAACTACAGTTCTCCATACCCAATCGTTTACGCAGTTGCTAGCGTGTAGTCACTGTAGACTCATGGTAAGGGTACTGTTGCAAAATAAAGTTCAAATTACGCCTAACCGTCGAGTAAACGGCGCTTGGCCGCGTGCCAGGCTGCTGACGGTTGCATCGGGCAGCGGCGCTCAAACTGTGACTAACTACGCGGGGATTAAGTGTACACCTGGGGTGGCATGACCGTATATTCTGCCGTCTATGGCTTAGAAAGGGGCAGCGGCGCTCAAACTGTGACTATGTGGGGATTAAGTGTACAACTGGGGTGCCATAACCGTATATTCTGTCGTACTTGTTAAGACTCTCTTCGTAAGGAAAGAGAGTACTGTATTATTCATAAGTGTCGCTTTATAGGATGTTGCTTAAATCATTACTTTCTACAAGAGCTACATATTATAATACATAATAGTACACAATCAAAGAAAGAAAGAAGAAGAAAGAAATAAGTTTATTTAGCATAATATAGACATAAACATGATTAACGCGAAATACGTATATGTAGATTAAATTAATGCTGAAAAGGTCGTCACTCAGCTTAATGTCATGACGTAAGAAATACCCACTTCATGACGCTGATTTTCAGTGTCGCCTATAATACATCAGATCACTAGTGACACATAAAATGTACAAATATAAAAGAAAAACATCACACATGTAACTACTTTAATTAACGTGCGTGCGTGCGTGCGTGTGTGCGTGCGTGCGTGTGTGTGTGTGTGAGTAATGTGGCCATGTGTAGGGTACGCCGCGCTTCCATGTTCAGCATGTTGTGACTATTTAGAAAGGGAAACAATATCGCGCTCAGGCATTCTGGATCCTTTGAACCATTTTCTTGGTCCTCGCCAATAAGCATCCTCCGAAGACTGTATCAGCGTAATTGAGCTTTGACAATATGAGAGTTTCGCATAACTTTACACGCATATTGACACTTACACATTCGCGAATTCTGTACAGAACTTTGAGTTGGTAAAAACAATTGCGCTTTGTTTCCAGGACATGTCTTTCGAAACGTAGTGTTTCGTCCATGATGAGACCCAGGTTACGGGCCTCATATACCCTCTCTAGTTGGTCTCCCGCGATAGACACCACCAGATTATGTGTTTCAATTTTCTTGATTTGATTTGTTAGGATTAATCATTAAGCTATTCTCATGACACCAGTTGCATATATTATTCAAATCGGCATTTATATTACTTAAAGCTTCGTCGGCTGATTTAGCGTTAAAAGATAGATACAACTGTATATTATCGGCGTAGATGTGATAATTGCATTTACTAATGCAATTTGTGATATCTGCACTGTAAACAATAAACAAAATTGGACCCAATATAGAGCCTTGAGGCACCCCTCTTACGACTGGGAGTTCTGAGGAAACAAATTCTGTACCGTCCTCGTTACAAATTTTCACATACTTACTGCGAGCGGCCGGAAAGATAACTATTGAACCACTTCAGTGTCAAACTGTCAAACCCATAGTAAGCCAATTTTGACAGAAGCAGCGTGGTATCGATAGTGTCAAAAGCACGGGAAAAGTCATGACCAAGTAACCTCTGGACATGACAAGCGAATAATAATACCAGGAGGGAACGGGACAACTATTTACAGAAACCTTTAAGAGCGACAGAGACATAGACAAGATATTTTGTCCTTATCAGAGTTCCGCTTTTTTTTGTTTAGCGGATGATTGTCAACTTGACAGAGCTCCGCTAAATACTGCCGGGCAATTCAAATGTGCGTTGTAGCCTACTATAAAACAACGAATATCGTGGATAATTTTACATTTCGAAAGTTTATATATGAATAATAGTGAGTGCTATTAGCTATAGATTTGTAAAACAACGGTGCGTTGCTCCATAATTGGCTGTAAAAGCGACACTGGCCTAAAAAGTGAAAATATAAGCTTTCATAGGTAATAGTACGAGAGCCCACGACCAAAATTTTTGTCTCATAGCAATACGGCCAAAACCGCATCAAATCGATAGATACGATTATCCTGAACTCGAAAATACCAATATCAGACATTTTCCGCGTAGCGTTTGATCTGACCGAATTTTCAAAATTGTCAAAGCATTTTACCGAACTGCATCATAGCAATATGTCTGATTTGCAGACTGTAGTTGAATGATAGTTCTGAGATACCGGAAACATATTTTTCAGACGTTAGTGGTGTAGCGCAAACCCAAAAAATCACTTAAAAAAATTAAAAATGAGACAAAAAAAATATCTCATAGCAATACGTCTGAAAATCTTTTTTATTAGTAAATTTTGGTTATTTGATGCGAACAAAACAATTTTCAGACGGAAATGTGAACGCATTAAATTTTGAGACCGTTTTGAAAATGTTAACAAATTTTACCGATCGTATCATAGCAATATGTCTGAAAATTGTTGGACATGATAAAATAAGTTGTCCACATGTGCAAAAAAATTATATCAGACAAATTAAGTGTAGCACCTTCTCTATCAGACAACTATTCGATACTCAGATATCATTTAAAAATCGTATTGAGGCATCTTGAATTTTCTGTTACAAACCAATGAATACGTTGCGACCCTGAATTTATTAGATGATAATTAACAAAGAATTTACCCGAAACCGTAACATTGAAGTTGAAAGACTGAAATAAATCGCACAAAAGGAAACTGGGATGAATGACGTTATTTTCGTTTTTGGGAGTATATGCTACACTTAAAGTGTCTGAAAACAGGTTTTTGGTAATCATGGCAGCAATACGAAAAGTTGAAAAAAAAAATTATCCGTATTGCTATGATACAGGTCGGCTAAATTTGTTGACATTTTCAAAAATGCGCTCAGGCTATATGCTACGCGCAAAATGTCTGAAAACAAACTTTTTCATAATACAATTATAAAATCTATGTACATTTTCACTATCAGACGTATTGCTATAATACCGACTGTCTTTTTTTTTGACACAGCAGAAATGGCCTCCCACGCAGTTGCTACACTTTCGACCGTTACTACACACCTAGTCGGGTTCAGAATCATACAATCTAACGATTTTATAGGGTTTTTGCCGTATTGCTATGAGACATGGTTTTGGTCGTGGGCTCTCGTACTATAAGTGCGATGTTTCGACTTTGCATTTGCTTGATTTCTGCAAATATATATTTAATAATTATTTATACGATAAATAGCACAGAAAAATCATATCAAAACATCAGAAATCTGCTTAAAATCTCATTTTGTAATATCTTATTTTTAGGTATTACCCCTACAAATTCAATAGTCTTTACGTCTTGTCAGTGTCAGTAGTCTTTACTCTTTGTCTTCACCTTTACTTGACGTTCCGCCTCGTTTTTTACTGCTTTATAATTTGTCTGCTTTATTCGATTTTAAGGGATACCAGTATAAGAATTGGTAAATTACCCTTAACTCAGGGAGTTTTACAAATATATTTTTTTGTTTTAGATTTCCAAAACATGATCCTGCTTTACTCCAATGTTGGATACGTGCAACAGGACGATCGAATTGGGAACCAACCAAAAATGCTTGTATATGTTCACGACAATTTTGTTTAAAGGACAGTAAACATCTTGCCTCATGCCTCCTATGGGCTATCTTACTGCTCTCTCGAAATTGTAATTAAAGTTATGTAAATAAATATATTTTACCATTACATTTTGACAGTTTTTTTTGTAGTTTTATTGTAATTATTTTATAATTTGTCCCATACAATATAATAATACATTTAAAACTAATAGGCTAGTAGACCCAGTTTTGAAATATATTTCTAATGGTTAATAATGATCTTACTAGCTCTAAAAAAAATGTCTTGTATTTTTGTGAAAGCTAGAAAGCTAAATTTTATCAATTGAAAATTTGAAATTTCATGAACAGTCAAAAACGCCGTCCGCCATTTTTGCCTTTTGCTAATCTGTGGCGTGACGTAGAATTACCTGTAAATATTCGAAATTCGACCGTCGTATAGTGCCATTCTGCTCACTCCAATATACTTTGACAGGAGATCGAGAGGGACGGCACTATTCGAAGTCGTCAAAGTAGACTTTCAGTTTTGTTTACATGACCAATGACGTCACTATCAAAAGCGAAAATGGCGGACAGCGTTTTAAGCATTTCAAAATACAGATTAAAAACCATATTTTCAAATTCAATTTTTTCAGCCATCTTTCACTTTTATGAATTGAAAAATATATATTTAGGTTTCCTTTGCTAAATACTATACGGAATAAACATTAGTTTATTACAATTTGACATGAGTCAACTAGCCTATTCACACCGCTAACAACTAGCACTGGAAAAACGGGAGAATTATTTGGAACCTGGTAACCCTGTGTTAGTCATGTACTTTGCTGCTGTCCCTTTCGGGTATACGCATATGCCGAATCCATAGGTACTTCATCCAAGGGAAAAGTCGAGTAAAGTCGAGTAGTCGAGTAAGTAGTATAATATGATGTTGATAGGTATAGGTACATTTGACCAAGATTACGTCATTATATTTATGCTTTAGCGATATGCTCTAGACAAAGTAAAGGCACAGATTATATACAAGTTACGTAAAAGTACTATCACTACCAACGACGGTTGAGTCGGACAGCGGTGCTCAAAATGTGACTAACTACGTGGGGATTAAGTGTACAACTGAGGGTAATAAGGTATATTGTAATATTGGAGATGGTTGTACACTTGTCATCGATTATAGGTGTAATAATACGAGCGTCAACATAGTTAATGTACTTAATTATTGTTTTGTTATTTACATCGTATGTGCGATGTGCATTTATATTTTTTTGTACACCAATCCCGCACCAACTACGTCTTCGCTTAGCCTTATAAATGACTGGTAGAGATTGTCTTATGCCATTAACTCCGTCATTTGTACTTTTTGTAATGTAAAATCAAGTGTTAAAAAAGCAATTTTAAACTTAACAATAAACATACAATTTAAAATAATAGGTCCCTATATAATGACGAGTGATAAATCCAAATGGGTCAGTAGGGAGAAGTCACAAACTATAAGAGATAGGTAAATCTGTTCTTAGGAACCATGGCGTCGACTTTTGATTTAATAAAAGCAACATTTGTTTTTTTATTAATCTCATACATCATTCATACAAAACTCGGTCAAACCCGGTGTAAAGAATATTACAATACGTCATGCGATCACTTATATAATTTTAACCAGGTTAAATTCCAGGT
Organism: Apotomis capreana; assembly: GCA_947623375.1. Taxonomy (NCBI): domain Eukaryota; kingdom Metazoa; phylum Arthropoda; class Insecta; order Lepidoptera; family Tortricidae; genus Apotomis; species Apotomis capreana. The sequence goes on from OX392514.1 coordinate 3,954,612, forward strand.
CATGTATGAGCTTTAAAAAAAAATGCAGTTTATATTAAATCTAAAATCGACGCCATAGTTTCTAAGAACAGTTTTCCCTTTTTCTTATAGTTGTCGTTTTCCCCCTACTGACCCATTTAGATGATCACCCTATATGTTTATACAGGGTGATCATCTAAATAAACTCTGAACACAAGCAGTCAAACTGCTGCACGACTATTGTGACGATCTAAATCTCCAGTAAAAAATGGAAACAAGAAATTTCGGGAACCACTGACGTAGTAGGTACTGAACCTCCAATCGGGAATCGCAAAAACTGCTGACTGTCCTGTATTCCGTTGCCAACCGTACGATAACCTAGAATTGATGGCCTTTGGATATCGCTTCTGTTGCACACCGTACCTGAGGGGCTACTCAAAATTCAGAATTCTAAGTTCGTATCTTACCATCTACCATCCTGCTCAGTCCAATATAAGAGCATAAATGCAAAAAAGAAGCAGGTATACTATTTCAAATTTCGATTTTGTAGTAACCTTTCTTTTGCTTTACTAAATATATTCCTTACGTAGCCACACGTAGCTGAAACCTATCGAAGCAGGTGAAGTGGGTCATAAGAATGTTACCTTATTGTTTTCTTTCTAGAGTTGAATGACAAACATTTTACATACAGGGTGATTTTTTAGTATTGAATGGTAGCGCCAGGGGGTAATGAGGAGGGTGACGCTGAGAAACTTTCACTATGAGGACCAACCAACACGAAATCTCGAAAAAAAATCACCTAATTAAGAGTTAATTGATACTTAACTGATAGTTAAGTATCAATTAAAAGTTAATTGATAGTTTTTTTTTCGAGATTTCGTGGTGGTACCTTGTTGTTCAAAGTTGCTCAGCGTCACCCTCCTCATTAATACCCTCTGGCGTATACAGGGTGACTTTTTGGTCGTATACGTAGCTGAAATAAAAAGGATACTCTAAACAGTGATATCATAAAGTTTTGAATGCCGAAAACAGAAAATGGCTCCCACCAACTGTTGTAGACGGAGATGTAGGGTGTCGATGGATGGATTGACTTCAGGAACAATACGTCGAGAGACGCAAAATAAATGATTTGATTTGATTTGACGCAAACCTCTTGACAGCAACTTTTACCTTGGCAAAATTGCCACTCCGCCTAACAGTCAAACATTTCTCATTTTCAATATACCTATAGGCAAATGGCTTGTGCCGTTTTTGGCTAGAACTTTTATGTAGGTATGCAATTTACAAAATGGTCACGTGTCTGTTAACATGTTAAATTATAGCCTTATAAGTGCCTGTCCAGGGATAGTGGTGCTACAAACAGCTTTCATATGGCAATATTGTCCGTACGTCAAATATTTGCATTATTAAACGACATGTAGCTATTTGTCAAGAATTTGTCTAGAACCAAATTAAAAAAGAACGTTTAAGGGGATGCTGCTCAATCCTTATTTTTTCTTACGAAATAAATACTGAATCCTATTGAAATAAACTTCACATTCATTATTGTGGAAGGATTTGGCTTTATATGCAAAAAATATTTAAAAGTTCCGGAATATTTAGTCCTGTTTCCTTTTTGTTTACATCAATGACATTCACTGACTTTCAACGTCAGTTACCAAAAATATGTCGTTGCCAGTAAAATAAATTACTAGTACCATTAAAAATTCGCAATATGGCGTCGGCTGAGAAACACCCTGTTGGGTTATATACCATTGATTATAAAATTTATAAAAGTATGTGTATTTCAGTTATTTCTATGTCAAATTGAACACTTGCGCCCTTCGCGAATAGTTTTGTACCGTTTTCTCCCTTAGCGGACCTCTGCGGCTGTTGCGATACATTTTGCGGTAACTGTACCTGCATTATTTAACCGCAATCACGGCCCCAGCGTCTCAGGTACAGTCTACTCTAATTAATGTTAGATTCAGGCTACACATTGATTGGGAGCCAGTTTTCGTCACAAGATTGGCTCGTCTTAAAGAGGATGTTCAATTAGAAGAGTGAAACCGAAAAAAGATCAAAGATAATTGGTTTTTAGGGTTCCGTACCCAAAGGGTAAAAACGGGACCCTATTATGTACTGAGACTTCACTGTCCGTCCGTCCGTCTGTCACCAGGCTGTATCTCAAGAACGGTGATAGCTAGACAGTTGAAATTTTCACAGATGATGTATTACTATTGCCGGTATAATAACAAATACTAAAAATTAAATAAAATAAATATTTAAGGGGGGCTCCCATACAACAAACGGGATTGGTTACGTTAACTTTGCACCTCATTTGTATGGAGCGCTATACATACCAGGTGCAAACTTATCTTAACCACTTAAGGATGGAAAGTGTTTGTACGGAACCCTCGGTGCGCGAGTCCGACTCGCACTTGACCGGTTTTTTATTTTTATGCCTGAGACTCGCGGGAGTTTCCTCCGTAAGATATACTATTTTCTGTTCAATATTATACGTATCATAAACCACAAAGAAAGGCGGAAAAATCATTAAACTGCTAATAATCACAAAATTATTCAAACATTTGAATAATCAATACGAATACTAGAGACGTTAAATTTTCCTAAGTCCAGGATATATGTAACTGTACCTCGCTCACCAATTAATATCCTCTAATTGAGTACTTGTCAGATTACCGCCAATTAATATTCTACTATCGCGTCCGACACCCGCGCCTACCTATCCAGGGTGGACCTTTACTCGGCGTGAACCAAAAGCGTCATTTTCACGACAACTGAAAAATATAATAATAGACGTGTTGCGACTGTTCGTACTAGACTAGATCACCGCCAATTAATATTCTACTATCGCGGCCGACACCGCGTACTTGCCTACCTGTCCAAAGCGGACCTAAAGTAGGGTAATTTTCACGACAACTGAAAAATTAATAATATGTTTATCGGCTTCCTTGTTTACTAAGGAAGCCTAAAAATGGCACTAATTTTAGAATCCAAGATGGCATTTCTTCTACACTTAAATATGGCGGATGTTCTTATTTTTAACTCGCCATAGGTGTCGTTTCTTGTGTATTTTTGCGATATAGAAAACAAAAATGGCATCCTTTTTCGTTTTCACGATCATTTTTTAAATTTGGTGTTGACCGTACAAGAGCAGAGTTAAATTTTTATAAATCCAGAATAGACGCAACTGTACCCCGCTCACAAATTAATCTCCTTTGATTTAGTACGAGTAAGATAACCGCCAATTAATATTCTATTATCGCGTCCGGCACCGCGTACTTGCCTACCTGTCCAGTACCTTTACTCGACATGGACCAAAAGTAAGCGTAATTTTCACTTTAACTGAAAAATAAAATAATACTTATATCCATGCCAAATAGCAGCTGTCTAGTACGAACAGTCGCCGAGCTAAGCTGCAGACAGACGGACGGACAACATGGCGAAACTATAAGAGTTCCTTGTTGACTATGGAAGCCTAAAAATGGTACTCATTTTAGTATCCAAGATAGCATATGCATAGGCGGCATCACTTCTTTACTAAGAGTCCTTATCTTTTTCATATTATGACAAATATTATATTATAATAATAATGTAGGAAAGCAGATGGCCGAAATAAAATGAAATAAGCACTTTTATTAATTTATTGAAAACCATTTACGACCAACACAACCTCTCTCTCCGTCCGCCATCGCAATCCCCCGTCCCTCTCGCACATCTCCCATCTCCCTCGCACAGTGTACGGAGCATGCTTTAATAGGACATTTACGAAGTAAGGTGCTTATAAAATAAAAAAAATAAAACATGTAATGAAATATTCTACAACTCGGCCCTCCTGCAAACAGGCTGACCTCAGACTGAGCCTACAGAGCTCTTAAGAAACAAAACATTTGACTGTGCTCTTATGTTATTACAGACTAACCCTAATACAGTACAATAGTGGAAATTTAGTTTAGCAATGATGATTTTATTTTTTATTACTGGAAATTAAAACATAATTTGCCACAAAACTATTCAAATAACTTACTCTTAAACCAAATACAACAGCAATAAGCTTGTATCTAACAAACAAGGTATTATCCAAGGATAATCAAGCTCAAGTTTTCTTTAGAACATTAACATAAATCCTAAGGTTATATTATTTTCAAGAATAACATCAACACAAGTTAAACATTTTCCTAAAGAACACACATGATCAACTTTGTATGCCACTCCGGGAATAACAATTTCTACATAGTCTTAAGTTTTCTTTCAGGGATAAGAATATTAACTAGTTTTAAGCTTTCTTTCAGGACTAACAGTATTAAATTATTTCAAGTTTTCTTTCAGGAATAACAATATTAAATTACTTAGTTTTAAGCTTTCTTTCAGGTCTAACAGTATTAAATTAATTTCAAGCTTTCTTTCAGGAACAACAATTTTAACTACTTAGTTACAACATTAACATTTAACATTATGCCACTAGTTTGGTATCCTACTTAATAACATAAGTCTCTTTTATGATACCTAAGTAATAAGGTTTGAGGTAATTTAGAAGTATGCAATGAGTAAGTAGGTCATGTTTACGTTGAATTAATTTTTTTGTAATACGATCTAAATTTAGACAGACCTAGATACAGCCGAACCAAACCCATCTTTTCATATGGTCCACAGCCGTTGTGGTTTTCTTTGGCCCTTCTGTGTGAGGGTCTATTTTTTCAACTTCATATCGATCTCTTCCTAACTCTTTTACAATTTTATAGGGTCCATAAAACTTCTGTTTCAATTTTAAGGCATTTCCAAATTGGGTTCTTTGGATAGCTACTAGGTTGCCCACTTTATACTGATGTCCGACCCGTCTTTTCTTATTATACGTTTTTCTGTTTTCTTCCTGTATTCTTAGTAATTGTGTCTTTGCTTCTCTTCTCAATTCTTCCCTTTTTTCCACAAATTCTCTTCTATTTTCTCCTTCCAGTAATTCAACTAAATTTAGGTCTTCTTTAAGTCTAAGGTTAGTTCCAGTAAGCAGCTGAAATGGTGATGTATTTATCGATCTTTGATATGTACTATTTATTGCCCGCTGTAATTTACTCACATACTTGTACCAATGTCCTGGCTCTTCTATGCACATCTTTGTTAAAACTGAAATAATAATCCGGTTAATTCTTTCAACCTGCCCATTGCCTCGAGGAATTCCTGTTGTCACCTTTACATGTTCGATGCTCTCGTCTTGGCAGTACTCTTCAAACTCCTTTCCAGTAAAAGCCGTTCCTCTATCTGTCACTATGCGAATAGGATTCCCATAGTCTTTCTGGTGAGCTCTCAGCTTCTCTACTGTTTCTCGGGCTGTTACTGTTTTTACCGAGTTGTTAAGAGAACCATCATCGTTTACGTTCAAGATATTGGATGATTTCTGACAGGGACAGTGACAGCTGACGCTTTGAGTGAACGGACTCACCTGTGCCTCGTTCATTCGTTCCCATTCGTTGTTAACAATGTTAACTTCGGCTCCACCCGAGGCGCCCTCTGGAGTTTCTTCGATGCACATCGTGCGCTTCGTATTTCCGTTACACTGAGTGCCAATGTGACCGAACGAATTGCATTTGAAGCATTTAGTTCCGTTGGTACACTCTCTTGACATGTGACCTTGGTCGCCGCACTTATAACATCTTTGTAGCACGATCTTCGATTTTTCAGGAACCGTTATTTTTGATGCGCGACGATGCTCACTTACTTTTGGGTCCCGTTCAGTCATTTTTCACTTTTTGTTTAATTGTGTCGTAAATGTTCAGCTTTTCTTTAAACGCCGTATAAGAAGAAGCACCATACAAACACATCTTGTTGGTTTGGCTGTCGGGAATGCCGTCTATAATATATTGAATTGATACGTAATCCGGAAACTTCGCTCTCTTACCCAGTTCTTTCATAATAAGCATGTATTGGTAACAGCTCTCATGCCTTTGTTTGGTACGCTTACTCATAATTTCGTGCATTTGTTTGCTGTTTAGGGTCTCGGGGAATTCTTTTTGTAGTGCCGCACGTAGATCATCATACGTCTTAAACGCTTTTTCGGTCCTCAGCCATAGCTCTGCCGTACCCGTTAACGATCTTCGTGCAATAATTAACTTTTGTTGAGCCGTCCATTTAAATATTTCAGCATTGTCTCCTATATCTTGCGCCCACTTAGAAGAACAATAAGTCATGTCCTCCCCGCTGAATTTAGGTATCAAGTCCGTCATGCTAAACGGAATTTGCCCCATCTCGGCCGTCTTATTCCCATCGTCACCGTTAGCCGCCATGGTGATGGTGTGGAAACACTTCGTCGTAGGTATCGTCTTAAGTTCGTCTTTCGTCTTCCACTTAGCCTTAACCAACCGCAGTGGCCGGCGTAACCGCGTTTCTTTATAGGTTATGCGGTCGTATAACTCTTCGCTTTCGTCGTAAATCTAACACGTTTTAACTTTTTTTTTTACTTCGGCTCATCCCGGACGAGATTTGTAGGAAAGCAGATGGCCGAAATAAAATAAAATAAGCACTTTTAACAATTTATTGAAAACCATTTACGACCAACACAACCTCTCTCTCCGTCCGCCATCGCAATCCCCCGTCCCTCTCGCACATCTCCCATCTCCCTCGCACAGTGTACGGAGCATGCTTTAATAGGACATTTACGAAGTAAGGTGCTTATAAAATAAAAAAAATAAAACATGTAATGAAATATTCTACAATAATATATAAATATAATATAAGTAGATAATAATAAATAAAATATTGATAATTTCAACCAACTGTTTGGAGTGAATAATATACTTTTCCCCGAGTTCTAAGTAGTAATAACATAGCTATTTCATTGCGTGCAGTCGAAAATAAGTTGAAAACTAATTTTCCGCGTGAATTTTGTCTACTTCGAGTAACTAGTCTGAAACAAAAATTATCAATGAAAAATTCAAAATGTAGGTTTCAAATATATACCAATACATCCCAATAGCCCTAGTCACATCAATAATATGTGAGAAAAATCTCTAAAACAATCAGCGAATTATGGCCTCGTAAATATGGCGAATGGTTCTTTTTTAGGGTTCCGTACCCAAAGGGTAAAAACGGGACCCTATTACTGAGACTTCGCTGTCCGTCCAGTCCGTCCGTCCGTCCGTCTGTCACCAGGCTGTATCTCAAGAACGGTGATAGCTAGACAGTTGAAATTTTCACAGGTGATGTATTTCTATTGCCGCTATAACAAAATATACTAAAAATAAAATAAAATAAATATTTAAGGGGGGCTCCCATACAACAAACGGGTTGGTTGCGTTAACTTTGCACCTCATTTGTATGGGGCGCTATACATACCAGGTGCAAACTTAACTTAACCACTTAAGGATGGAAAGTGTTTGTACGGAACCCTCGGTGCGCGAGTCTGACTCGCACTTGCCCAATTTTTAAACACGTTTCAAGATGGCGTTAACAAGGCCAGTGTACAAGAGCAGTGCTCAATTTTCATAAATCCTGAATAGACGCAACTGTACCCGGCTCACCAATTAATCTCCTCTGATTTAGTACGAGTGAGATAATCGCCAATTAATATTCTACTATCGCGTCCGACACCGCGTACTTGCCTACCTACTTGGCTAATGAGGAACTCTATTCGGTATTAACCAAAGGAAATGGTAAATACAGGACTGCCATGCCAGGAAATAAATATAGCACCCATTTTGTAATTCATGATGGCGACAAGTCACATCAGACATGCATGAAATAATTTCGCTGGGTCAATATTACAGGGTTCTATATTTAACTTTTGGCAAGTTCAAATTTAAACATTGTCATAATGATATTAAATCCAAATTTTAATTACCCTGAAAATGTAACATATAACCCTGTAATATTGGGCCAGCGATTTGGCATGGCCATCTGCTATTACTTAGTGAAACACATCACATAATAATTTTTCCGTACGCACGTGTAAATATATAAAAAAAAAACTTCTAAAAGTATGATTAAACTACAAAATAAGTATTGAGAGGCTAAGTAAGTTTGTTTCCTATAATCGCTCGTTAATTTTATCTCATTAAACCGCACACCATCAAAAAGAGATTCTACGATACTTTTATCCTGAAGACCAAAGCACACCAAGGTAAAGTAAACAGCCAAACATGATTCCATTTTTGACGTGATAAATTTAAATAGTATTTTGGCCCAAATATTTAACCTATATTCAAATTTGGATTATCAAGCTTTCATCGAAGCGTTACCCTGAAGTTTCTTCCAAAACGACTTAAATACTTGGAAATAAATAATCCCGTTTAGGAAAATCCGGGTGGAATGAGCGGATCGGGAAACTTCTCGCCATCTTCGAATCCAAAGTGGGAATTTATAAATAAGTTGGAATTGGCGAGTTTCGAGGCCGGAATCCTACATTTAAGCATGTCAAGCATGGACCTATTTAAAAAAGATAGTCAAAGCCTATCCTCGTAAGGCCCAAGGTTCTACCTGTAGGAATAAGGTACATGGATTTAGACCCAGCTTCAACAGTCGTGTATAGTTCGAATCCCATTTGCTAAGCGAATCCCATTAGCTTTGTACCCGATGAACAATACTTATTATCTGTATTGTTAACGGTGGCCACGCCACAGCTGCCACTTCAAAATGTAAGGCGTTATAAGTGCAAATTAATTTTACACTAAATTAGTCTTTAAATCAAACAAAATTAGGTTTACTCTTAAACAAAGAGAACACAGATGTTGGTCACTTCGTAAGTGAAAGAGCAGTGAAGCTCGTTTCGATGCTTATAATGACAATGAAGTGACCAACTTCTCTGTTCTCTTTGTTTAAGAGTAAACCTTATTTCGTTTGACTTAAAGACTAATTTAGTGTAAAATTAATTTGCACTTATAACGCCTTACATTTTGAAGTGGCAGTTGTGGCCGCAGCTAACAATAAAGATAATGGTATTGTTCATCGGATACAAAGCTAAGTGGATTCGCTCAACCAAAAGAATTATTTCTCTACAAACTTGTGGTGGCAAGAGACATTTAGGCGTTGACATTCCTTTTACATTAATGGTCCCTAAGTTACAAGCCTTCATCGTATTAAGTTCGATACGATGTTTAGAATTTGCGTTTTATGAGACGAAAGCGAAAGGAAACGAATACGAAAATATCGTTCATAGAAATGTACAAATTCCTACCTGGATTTTTTAAATACCCGGTGCCTCCGAACACAATAGAAAATGTAGTCAAATCAGTGAGCATTCTTATGTTCTGAGATTGTAATTTGAGATTGAGAGTGTAAATGATAGTGGTGGTTTAAAGGTGCGTCTACGCTAGGCGAGCCGAGCACGAACCGAACACAATTCGTCTAATGTGGACCGACTTACAAGCCTCGAACGACCGCGCTGCGAGCGTTTCGTTCGTGCTCGGCTGCGGTCCGCCAGTTGTCGGTTTTTTGACGAACACAAAGGAAGGAGGAAAGTGCTCGTTGTAGGTTCGTCCACACTTGACGCCGCGAACGACGAAGCCAAGAACGCTCCGCTCGTGCTTCGCTCGTGCTCGGTTCGTCTAGCGTAGACCCACCTTAAGGCTTCTTATCCGTTCAAAAATGCTGATTGTTTTAGACATTTTTCTCTATGATCAAACATGTCTCTTAACATGTTGTCAATGTTACTATTGAGAGCCCTGTGGCTATTGAGATTTATTGGTATATATTTGAAACCTACAGTTTGAATTTTTCATTGATAATTTTTTGTTTCAAAAACCACTCGAAATTGTCAATATTCACGGAGAAAACCGTTTTTTTTTTCAACTTATTTTCGTTTGCATTCAATGAAAGCAAGAAATAGCTATGTTACTTTTTAGAACTCAGGGAAAAGTATGATTCCCTTCAAAAAGTTGGGTTAAATTATCAATATATTTATCATAATATGTGTTTTTTTGTAACACAGATGCAGTGAACGATAGAGGCTGGTAAATCTCTCGGATATCACTCTGGTCTGAAATCAGTATCCATTACGGAAGACGGTGGGTCGCATTCAGCTCGTATTAGATTTACTAGCGCATCCTTTCATTGCGGCTCGGATTTAAAAGATGGGACTCCCGCAGAGCCATTCTACGATGCTTTTATACCATTATAGCGGAGAATATGGAATTAATGGCTTTATGGGCCATGATAGATAGGCTGTATTCAATATTAGAACAGCAAAAACTGGGCGTTACTGAACACTAGGGTAAATGGGCTTAATAGAACACGAACTTATAAGTATATTAGAGTACACGATTTTGACACATTATTATAACAGAACGGGTTTTAATCGCGGTCAATAAGTGTTTATTTGTTTACAACGAGGTTTAGAACGTGACTGATGAAGCGGGCATCAACGTCTTCTACCCGCACTAGTTTGCACCTCTAGCACAACTGTGACACGCGACTCTTTCTAGCGCGAGATATACTACCTATCTCTTTCTGTACAGCACTGTGAGAGGGGGACGAGTGATGCTATGTCGCGCGACATGAATCGCGAACCATAGTGTGCTAAACTGATCTTTATTATCAATTTGCTCACTGCGGTTGTCACTCGACCGACACACAACACTTACTATTATCTGTAGCTTGAGAACGACCTATTATTTGATGTGATTTACGTATCCACTTATTTAAGTAACGAAGACATTATTATTTAAATTTAGGCAGAGACTATTCTGTCGTGTTGAATAACCTCGGTGTGCGTAACTAAATAACGCTTTATTCGCGATCATTGCCGTAGATTTTACAAACTACAGAATAAAGTAAACGTATGTAGATAATGAACACGACGTGTCAACCCTAATATCGTAACGTAAGACCGGATGACCCACTGTGTCACGTTAGTCGCACACAGAGAGTATCGGTCGTATAATTGGCGTTCATATCAGGGTTGCCAACTCACTAAACTATTACTCTTTTTTTATTTGTGTACATAGAATGACAAATGCAAAACAACCCCAATATCATGACGTAAATATGACCCGCACACGACCCACCGTATCACATTTTAGTCGGACACAAAGGCTATCGGTCGTGTAACTGGCGTTTATACCGGTGCAGGGTTGCCAATTCACCTACTTTTCAATTTTTAGATTTATGTACTTACATAGATAATAAATAAAATAAATAATAAATAAATAAATATTAAGGGACAATCATACACAAATCGACCTAGTCCCAAACTAAGCAAAGCTTGTACTATGGGTACTAGACGACGATATACATAATATATAAATACATATATAGATAACATCCATGACCCAAGAACAAATATTTTGCACAAATATTTGCCCCGGCTGGGATTCGAACCCAGGACCGCCGACTCAGTAGGCAGGTGTCTACCAACCGAGCCAAACGCTTCGTCATAATAGATGCAACACATCCCTAAAATCGTGATTTAACACCGCACGATCCACCGAGCCACGTCAGTCGCACACTTAGGCCATCGGTCGTGTAATTGGCGTTCATATCGGCACAGGGTAGTCAACTCTAACTTTTCACGTCCTGAATGAAAAATGTATTATTGGGAAATGCCGGTAGATTCACAATAATGTGTGACTTGTAAAAGTTCCCTTGTGGCCTACTTACTGAATAAATTATTTCATTTCATTGATTTCATACAATTTATAAATAACGGTAGACAACAGGCGGTCTTATAGCTAAAAAGCAATCTCTTCTAGACAACCTTTGGTGAAAATTGATGAAAATTTAACTAAATGTACAGTAAGCGTTATCCCTTAAGTAGTACAAGGGCTTTTACAAGTCAGATTGGAAATCTACCGGTATTTCGCAAACGGAGATCGCTGTTGAGAAGCAAGCCGAAAGAAACTCAACAGTAAGTCATTATTTCGTAAATAATACTTTAAACAACAACATAATTTGTTTTATTTCCTTTATTTAAACTTTTATTGGTGTGCAAAAATATATATTGTTGTATTGTATTGTTTTGTGTAACGTGAAACTTATATTGGTGTCCAAAAATACATCTTATTATTGTTGTATTGTACAGTCGAGTTCATTTACATCTACACACTTACGAAAACAAAAATATCCGAACACTATCCTATTGTCAGGAGCATAAAATCGTGTTCAGATATATTTTTTCTCGTAAGTGTGTACTGTAAACGAACTCGGCTGTACATATTGAATAATGTGACAACCCTATATACCCGCCCTCATACAAATTGCCGTGAGGTGTTCGATGCATGCGATTGCGGCATGCAATCTCTCGCATATTCGGAACAGCGTATCTGCCAAGCAAACATTATCCCTAACCCTATTAATATTACGGTTCAAACTGCAATACACGAACTCCCTGAAAATCTCGTCCGTGAAACCGATATCGCTTCTAAGTATATAAGTATAAGCTACTAATTGGAATATGGCTTAATATCAAAACAAGCTTTGTCTATTGCCAAACTAAATTTAATCGTATATGTGTGTTAATATAGTTACTTATTATCAGTGGCGGCCTTACCCATTGCGAGGCTCCGGGCGGCAGGTCTGCGAGGCCCTTTGGCCTTCGTGAAAAGTAGGAAATGCGAAAGTAGGGCTGGTCTGATTGTTTGGTTTAGGCATTTGTCATGTTTGAGGAGAAATGCTAGTTACACAAATAAATAAAATTTGAGTTTTAAAATATTTTACATTGCAAGATTTACTAAATTAACTAATACAGAGATGATAAATTTTAAAATTGATGTCTGCGGCTTTTCCTAACACTAAAATCTTTAATTAAAGCACAATAATCTAACGAATGAGCTACGTCATTTTCGATTGAAAGAATAGCAAGGGCTGAAAGCCGATTTTGTGAGCGCGGGGAATGCGTATTTAGATAGGCGCGCGGCCGCCATAGGAAAAATGTATGGAGACTTAAAAGCACTTTTTGATAAATCTGGACCTTTAATACCAAACTATAATTGAAATATTTGATGCGGACTAATTGTAATGTAAACATTCATCTTTTTTTTTAACTAAAAATCAAATTAGATTTCCATTGTTAAAAAAACTAGTATAAAAAAACACTTAACGCCAGCTTACGATTTTACAATTTTCGTCCAACTTTACTTAGTTTTCTAGGGTAAAATATGAATAATCTTATAATTTTGCCACGGAGAAGTGGTTGACTTCTTCGAACTGCTATTTATATAGTTTAGAAGTGGATTAAACAACTAGTGTTGACGTTGTCTATTTAATCGCAACTGCCTATTTTTCACATTTCGCTCGGTGCAGTCTTAATAATTTTACGAACCAAATGAAACACGGGTAATTGAAGAGCAGAACCGACCCGAGTGCTATACGATAAAAAAAACGATCTTCAAGTATTTCGAGGCGCGATATTCAAGTACCTAATACATTAATGATTTTTTTAAATATGATTTGAATTAATTAATCGGATATTTAAAATCATAACTCAATCTACATTATTAAATCTAAAAGTTAAAACAAATATAAAAAAAATTATAAAACCTTACTCTAAATAACCTAAAATACAATATTAAAAAAAGGGGGTCATAAAAGGAATACCCCATCCAAAAGGTCCGCCTGCGGCATGGTCCCCAGTATGCTGGCGGCGTTACCTCTTTGTATGGCCAGAGAGATTCTCTGGCAGAGGTAGGCGCCAGCTCTGGGGTCTCCCGAAGCGTCGATCAGCCGTTTCGACAAAGCCTTCATGAATCTTGTCATGTCAGCTGACCATGGGCCCAATGTCTCGACTGCAAGCGCCGCAAATTCGTAGTTCGGTCGATTGCAAAAAAATTGTACATAGTTAAAAGCTTAGTTAACATAAAATACGATCGCTTCCTTTGTGTGACGAAAGTTAGTCATACAAAATGTATGGGTAACTTTCGTCACACAAAGGAAACAATTAACATTGTTTTAATTAAAGCCCTTAACTATGTACAATTTTTTTGCAATCGACCCAGTTGTTGAGTAACGACGAGTATTTGCGGCGCTTGATAATTTGGGCCTGGCCAGCTGCAGCGCCGGCCTTTGAGCGGGTCGCCTGGATGTGAAACTGCGCGAACAATTATTAGGGATCAAAATCAAAAGTTTTAAATAAAAAAATCTGTTTAAGCAAATCTTTTTTTTTTATTTGCTTGAGTCTTCGGTTGTAGCGCGAGGCCCCTGCAAGAGCGAGGCCCCGGGCGATTGCCCCGTTCGCCACCCCCTAAGGCCGCCACTGCTTATTATATTGTTGTAGGGTTGTAACACTCATTGTTATCAAGATGTAATTCAGCATTAGATATTCAATTATACATGGCTATATGATTTGTGAGGGTTAGATTGTACTAATAACGTAAGGAATGGGGTCAATTATTGAGCTACATTAACATTATACAATACTGGGGCCTAATTCGTGTGTATTTTGAGATATCACCAAATAAGCAATGTCTCAGATATATCGCCTTTAAATGCAGTGGGCCGCGAGTCGCGTAGCAGCACGGATAGCTGCCCCTGATGAAGAGCTACGTATGAGTTCGAAACGTCGGGCCGTTCCTGACTTTACGTGAGTTTAAACAGTTATTATAATTATTAAAGATGTCTCACGATAGTCTTAATAAATGATTGCCTTTAACTGTCATTATAACGCGATATTTGTGATTCGAGCTGTATAAAGTGACATTAAAATTTTGACTACCCGGTCAAGTTTGCGACTTATATCTATGGCGTTCCATATAAATGAGGTACAAACTAAACGCGACCAGGATACACTAGTTATTTATTTTAAGGATAACAACAGATAATACATTACACTAATAATAGCAAAATTACATTAATAACGAACAGGATGCCTACTAATTATAATTATGTAACCACGTCTAGGGTAGGGTAGGTATATCGCCACTTCGGAGATCTCTCCGAGATAACAGAGAGATGTGAATGGAATCAGGCCCCAGGACTAACACTATTCTCTTTGGCTTTCCGGGTGAATGTCATTATCATCTATACTATTGTATAGTTCTACATTTGTATTGAAAATCATTTTATTAAGGAGAAATCTTAATAGCGTGATGCAGGATCGTCATTTGTTTCTTATGGGCGCCGTGCCAACCTGGCGCCATCTGTTTTCATAATTTCCTTTGTCCTCTTATCAAGCTGAAACGGCTGGACGAGTTTTAACCAATTTTGGTATAAGGATAGCTGGACACCCAAAGATAAAACAATACGCGGACAAAGTTGCGGGCAGGGCACAGGGCAACGCACCTCTAGTTATAAATATTATTATGCACAAATACCGCCAACTTGTATTATGTCGGAGACATAGGTAACTAACAGTGTTATTGTTCATATATCGATCGACATGCTGCTTAGACAGCGCTGAGTAATAACCAACACTGATGCATAAATTACCATAGTAGGCAAAGGTAAACAGATGATGTAATAGTTTCTGCTATAACAACAAACACTAACAACAGAATAAAATAAGTAAATATTTAAACGGGTCTCCCATACAATAAACGTGATTTTTTTGACGATTTTTATTTGATTGTACGGAACCCTTCGTGAGCGAGTCCGAGTCGCACTTGACCGGTTGTTCTACGCGAGAAAAGACGGATATACTGTGATCACATATTTCTAACATTACCTCTAAACAATTATGTGCAATAAATTATTGAGTATTGAAATCCGGAGATTGGACATCCTTAAATAATGTTGCCGCGGGGAAGCTGAAACGCGCACTTCGCTCGTTCGGTAAATAATAATAATAAATACCAGACAACCTCACACAGATCGATCTAGTCCCAAATTAAGCTCAAGAAGGCTTTTCATATGGGTACAAGACGACGATATAGGTACATCCATAAATAGATAAATATATTTAAATACATAGAACAACCATGACCCAAGCATAAATATAAAGTTCATCAGACAAATATTTGCCATAGCCAGGATTCGAACCCGGGACCGCCGGCTCAGTAGGCTCTACAAATTGCGCCAACCGCGTCCTCGCGTAAATAAATAGCAATACTCCTCTCCTAGCGATGTCGCCAACTGAACATTCAATTTACTGGTTCTGTAAACTTAATACAGCTTCAGCAAATATGGCATAAAAGAGGACTATGTACACATTACTCCTTTGAGCTTCCTCCTCGTATAAACGTTGATATGTGGTATCAAAAGCAAAACTCGTAAATAATTCTCACTGGGGACAAAACAAGCAGAACCTCCTCCTAAAAAAAATATATTAGGGCCCTCTTCCAATGTTAGGCGAGCAAACGTGTACGCGTATTAAATTTGAGCATTTCTTAAAAAGTTTGTACAGAATTAAGACAATTATTGTACGGGAATCTTTGATAACTTTAGGAGCGATGATAAACACGCAGCAGCTTTACACATGAATATATTGACAACACAAAAACAATATAATTTTAAAAAGTGGACAAAGGTAAAAAGTAAACATAGGCAATATAAAACTAATATAAAACCTCAACAATTATATTTTTCCTATTTTCTTACCAATTTTCTTTATAATTAACAATATATCATTAAAAAAGTAAAAGCACAACAAACCTTAATTATCAAACATAGCCGTAACATTGATATACCTAAAATTACTGAAATAATTGGTAACGAATAAGGAAAATTGTATTGAACTTTAATTGAAGTCTTCATTTTGTACTTACTTTTGGTCGTTTAAAAGTGACATTTAATTAAAAATGAATGCTTATTTTGCAGTAAGTATTTTATACATTTGTGGCCAAAAACGGCACAAGGCGTGCCTTTATATAAAAACTTTGAGAAGTGTTCGGCTGTGGACGGAGTACCTAGCAGTTTTCTGAAGAAATTATTCGCTGTCTACAGACGTGAGGCACGAGGGTCCTATTTTATGTCTTACGCCGTACTATCTGTGAAAGTGTTGAAAGAATATTAGAGGCCTTATTCCTTTTAAAATGCTGATTGTTTAAGACATTTTTCTCTATGATCAAACATGTTTATTATTGATGTTACTACCTACAACAGGGCTATTGGGATTTATTGGTATATATTTGAAACCTACAGTTTGAATTTACCATTGATACTTTTTGTTTCAAAAACTACTCGAAATTGACAAAATTAACGCGGAAAATTAGTTTTTTCAACTTATTTCCGACTGCACGAAATGAAAGCATGAAATAGCTATGTTACTCCCTAGAACTCAGGGAAAAGTGAATAATCACTTAAAAAAGTTGGTTGAAATTATCAATATATTTGTCATAATACATTTTTTTTTAAAGGTATAAGGCCTCTTAAATTACCATCTTACACAAATCGACCTAGTCCTAAACTAAGAAGCGTGGGTTAGTACCCATAGTACACGACGATATACATAATAAATAGATAACATCCATGAGCCAGAAACAAATATACCGGGATTCTAACCCAGGGCCCCCGGCTCAGTTGGCAAGTATACTACAAACTGCGCCAACCGCGTCATCAAAGTTAAAAACGAGTTGTAAATATCAACCCCTATAAGGAAATGGAAAATCGGCGAAGATTTCAGGGCGGAATAACATGTTTGGATAATAAATATTTACTGAGGGGTAAAACCACTAAAGTACCACCACAATCGTTCGAATCTAAACCACTGTAGCACTTAATGGTTGTTCGACTATTCATAGCATCATGTCGACCTATACTGTCGGATCGGGCCAATCAAATCGGATCAATTAAAACGACCCGCTAAATAGGATAGTTCACAGTCGGGGTTTCCACTTATTATTATCATGAATTATTTCATAGGTATGGCTACAGTGTTTTTTTTTTCTATTTTCTTCTTTAAATACTGTAAGTTTATCTATCAATCTATCCATCAGCCACAGACGTCCACTGTTGAACATAGGCCTCCCCATCACTCGCCACAAAGTGCGATCCCGTGCAGACCGCATCCATTGATTCCCCGCTACCCTCACGAGGTCATCCGTCTATCGGGTCGCGGGCCGACCACGCTGCGCTTTCCTATACATGATCGCCACTAGGACTTTGCTGCCCCAACGGCCGTCCATTCTCCGAGCTACATGGCCTGCCCATTGCCACTTCAACCGTGCAATAATGTGAGCTATGTAGGTTACCTTCGACAAGGGCTATGCTCGGAGTTTCTTTGCGTGATAGAATCATAAATGAGGATATCCGCAGAACCAAGGTAACCGACATAGCTCACAGTAGACCTCGTGAGTTTCTTTTGTAATAATTTGAATATTGTATTTTTATTCAACCCCCATATCAACGCCATTTTGAAAATATCAAAAAAGTGGATTGACAAAAAATATAACGAAACCTACTTACAACATTTCATGAGAATTGGTTGAGAAAATGCGAACTCGAGGCAACCTTGTGGGTTCCATTCAAACTATGAAAGCACTGCATAACATAGCTCTAACGAAAAGAAACTGTACAGTGACAAACATAACTAACTTTGCCGTTGGAAAACTGTTGTTCCGATACAAGGACATAGGTCGGGGTTAGTTTACCAACTGCAAATAATAGCCGAGCCTGAAATCCGGACATTCGAAAGAATGCCAAGCTGAAACGGAGACGCTTCACTCACTCGGTCAGATATGAAATGAAACGAAATATGAAATTAAATGAAATATGAAATTAGATATGAAATTAGATATTAAATTAGATATGAAATTAGATATGAAATTAGATATGAAAATAAATATGAAACTTAATATGAAATTAAATATGTTAAATATGAAATTAAATTTGGAATTTAATATGAAATTAAACGATTAAAACCTGAACTGAATCAGTGGACGAATCCTTTAACAAAACTAAGTTTTGCGCAATTTTCCGTCTGAGGCGAGTAAAGTTGACGAAGTTGGCAACTGCAATACCAGTCGGGTAGTAACGGCTCTACAAACAAACAAACAAACATAGTGAGACACACTTTTATCGCAACGCCACTTACCGAGATGTGAACTACTATCGTAAAGCCTTCGTTATGAGGGTGACATATTTTTTGTATGTTTTTCTCTTGGGCCGTTTTCCGGGTTCCGTACTTCAAAAGGAAAACGGAACCCTTATAGGATCATTTTGTTGTCCGTCCGTCCATACGTCCGAATTAAAATTAAAACAATATTTATTTATTTAATAATTACATACAAATTTACAGTTCACATGACCAAAACATTTGCACGGTAAACACATGGAACACAGAAACACAATTAAACATAAAAGCAGAAAACCAGTAAGACTAAAACATAGAGCAACAAACATTAAAAGTTAAAGACAGCAATAATAAAAACAAGAAAAACAAGATTAATTCTGTACAAAACGAAAAAACAACTATTTACAACTATTTCTAATAAAATATAATATATACAGATCAAACTTCTAAGTTAACGTAAAAAGAAGATACGGCTTTTTATCGAGCAAAAAACGTATATTTCGACACTCTCAAGATAATCAAATTTATGGTGTGTTTTCCGTTGACCTAGAACTATGAAATTTGGCAAGTAATACCGTCTTATACTACAATTATAAGGAAAAATCTAAACACTATCCATTTGTAATTAAATCATTAAAAAAGTCTGTATAATGTACGTAAAACAGTTTCTCAACGATAAAGTTAAGTTTGTCGCTCATTAGTTTATCTTTTCGTTAGAGCAATATGCAGTGCTTTTATCGTTAGTACGGAACCCTCGGTGCGCGAGTCCGACTCGCACTTGACCGGCTTTTTTATATCGGCTTTGCGAGTTACTTAACGGATTGTTTTGAAGTGGTAGTTTCGTAATGGGCTGTAAACATGACAAAGTATCAGAGTACTTTATAGCTTTATTAAAGAAAAAACTTTTGTCATATAATAAAACATCACGTCTTCATATCATGTGAGATGGCGAAATTGAGTAGGGAAACTGTTTTATGGACTTTCTTGAATGAATAGCGCATAAAATTGATTTTACAAACCGTGTAAGTATAGCCACTTAGCCTCGCGATGCATAATCACTATCATTATGTAGCAGTTGATATTATTATAAACGCTTAAAGCGGTTTTCTAGAGGGGTCATAATTTCAGGAAGAAAGTAACCAACGCGATGCAGGGTTAGTATGGGCGGTCCGTGCCACCCGTAAAGCGCCATCTGTTGGTGAAAGTTTCTTTGTCCTCTCATCACGTCGAAATGTCCGAACGAATATTAACTAATTTTGTTACGGGGATACCTGGACATCCAAAGTTTTCGGATAAAATTTTAAATACCCCCGACACAAGTAGCTGGTCATCATGAGACCCCATTCAATGAGTGATATAGGAAATGTTACTAAAACTGAACACACCTACAAAATTTGGAATCCTTAGCTTCAATACTGGCTGAGCTCATGTCACTAGATCCAATTAAAGCTGAATACTTATCTTGAAAACTACTGGTGAAAAGTTTACCGCAAACAAAGACACTTTCTAATAAAATAAATTAATAAATCACACCTTTGCTTTGTCTGCAGGTGCAGGCAAAATACAGTTTTCATACAGTTGGCAACATGTGCGGGAATAATTTAATAATAGGCAAGGCGGCGGCATCGTGCATGTTTAAACACCAATCAGGGCGGGCGATGCATGCCGGATCAGATCTGTATCTATGTAGGTATCTACATAGATATATACCAAGTGATCAATCCAAATGGGTCAGTAGGGAGAACTCACAAACAATAAGAGATAGGGAACTCTGTTCATAGGAACTATGGCGTCGCTTTTAGATTTAATAAAGACTGCATTATGTTTTTTCTTATAAATCTCACATATAACCAGGTCAAAACCCCTGTAAAGAATGTTACAATACGATATGCTATTACTACAGAATGTTAACCAGTTTTTATTCCCCCCTATGGATGTATGAGATTTATAAAAAATTTAAAGCAGTTTCTAATTCACGAAAAAATGACTTACTGTTGAGTTTCTTTCGGCTTTCTTCTCAACAGCGGTCTCCTCTTGCGAAATGCCGGTAGATTCACAATCTGACTTGTAAAAGTGCCCCTGTGGCCTACTTACTGAATAAATTATTTCATTTCATTTCATTTCAATTAATCTAAAATTAACGCCATGGTTCCTAATAAAAGATTTCCCTATATCAGTTTTCGTTTTCTCTTCTCGCTTCATCATGACAATTTAAGGTCACCAAAGCTCTCCACTCCACGCGTTTTTCCGCCTTACGCATTCAGCCTGTAGAGTTTTCTGACAGGCTTCTTTCACAGCATCGGTCCATCGGATATATACGAGTATGTAAACAGAGTCATCGTACTGGCCGAATCACTGCTGGACAAAGGCCCAAGGATGAACCTTGCAATTGGACTCGCGTATCCAACGCTTTTCCGCGATCTTCACAAGATCCACTTTTTTGTTGGTCCACCTTTGGGACCAACAAAAAAGTGGACCCACGCTGCATATTCTAGTACCTGGGCCAGTCTCTGCTTCTCTTGCGGATTTCATCGTTTCTGATTCGATCTCCTTTGATAATAGCCAAGACGGCGGCGGCGTCTTAAGGGAATGCAAACAGGTATTTTTTATAGAAATTACCGTTAATTTACGGGTAATCCCGTAAATTACACACTTACGAAAAAATACAAATTAACTACTAATTAGTACTAACAAGCTAGCGAGGTCTTGGCAGACAGACAGGCAAACGGGTCAGAATTGATCCTTCCAATGGTTCCGTTTTTGCCGATTGCGGTCCCTAAGAACAAAGGGACAATCATTTTATATAGCACAGGTGAAAGAAGACCCGTTGTCTTGGCAGGTGACAATTCGTCACCTGTAATGCTCCAGTCGGATGACAGAGCGCGATCATAAAATACGCAAAACTGTGACTCCATTATTGTGAGAAATCGCCGTTTTAGGCACGAGAATTATTGATTACTTTTCCAGGGAATTTTAGGGTTCGGTATCTTACAAAGACGAGATCTTAACACAATCACGGACACAGGATCATTTTGAAAATTGCATACATTAAAATTTACCAAAAACGGCCCAGGGCATTTTCCCTATAAAAACTACTAGAAGCTGCCCGCAACTTCGTCCATTGCGTACATTTTTTTTATTTACCACAGTCGGGAAAAAGTATTCTATAACTCCAGATGTCTCGCTTTCCCTGTACTAAAATTGGATAAAACCCGTTCAGCCGTATCGGAGTGATGAGAGGACAAAAAAAATTGCTCACCGATGGTGTTGCCGGCCGGCGCCACGTTGCTGCATTTTTTACTCAAATAATGACCCTGTTATTATCTATAGATCTAGAGAAAACCGATTTTCAATCCCAATTTATTTTTTTAGAAATCATCTTCATTGGCCTATTTATTACATACTAGCTTTTGCCCGCGACTACGTACGCGTGGAACTTGATAAAAGGGATTATTAAAAGCGCCTAATAAGTTTTTTACTCAAATAATGACCCTGTTATTATCTATAGATCTAGAGAAAACCGATTTTCAATCCAAATTTATTTTTTTAGAAATCATCATCATTGGCCTATTTATTACATACTAGCTTTTGCCCGCGACTACGTACGCGTGGAACTTGATAAAAGGGATTATTAAAAGCGCCTAAGCAAATGTAAGAGGAATTGTGCTTTTGGTATAATTACATTTCCTACAGGGTCACCGCACCCCAACAGAAATGTTCACTCACTTTTCAATCTTTTTAGGTATAATTTCCACTATTTCCAGGATGAAAACTATCCTATGGCCTTCCTCGTATCTTAATTAAACTATCTCTATGCCAAATTTCATCAAGGTAACAGACAGACAGACAGACAGACAGACACACTTTCGCATTTATAATATTAGTATGGATTAGTATGGATAATGGCAGATGAGTTAAGCGTCTAATAAAGTGCGGCATTTACGAAGATGGCTCGCCCGATACGAGAGCGACAGCCACGGCCGCATAATTGACAAATGCAACGCAAGATGTTGTTGAGTCAATGTTCGAGAAGCTTAGTGCAAGACTATGGGAAAACAGATACCTCACCGTTAACACCAAAATGATCGTGTACCAAACATGCATTTTGTCCATACTCCTGTACGGTGCTGATACTTACTTGGACATCGTATGCTAAGCAGGAGCTGAAATTAAACAGTTTCCATATGCGTTGTCTCCGTCGTATTTTGGGTATCTCGTGGAAGGATCGAGTCTCAAACGGGAAGGTGCTCAGTATTATGCGCTTTCCCAGCATCGCAGCCATCTCAAAACAAAGATTAGTTGGCTTCGGCCCGTGCAAAGGAAGGAACCATCTCATTTGCCACGTATCTCTTGAGTGAGATTGCCGACGCTAAGCGACATATTGGATGACCTATGTTACGCTTTAAAGACAGCGTAAAGCGTGACATACTTCAGGATTGACACCCAACACTGGGAGGATATGTCTGAAGACTGCGACCTATGGAGGAAGACTTTGTGCGATGGTGAGGTTGAGATGAGGAGCCATTGAATGACTTTGTTCCGGTGGCTGTGGAGACAGGTGGACCCAGTTGCCCAGAGGCCAAGTTCTTGATAAAAAAAATTGGACAGCGTTTGTGAGAGAAACGTTGACCCCGGGTCTGGCTCGTACCTGTTTCAGCAAATATCGCTGGCAATACAGCGCGGCAATGTTGCTAGCATTTTTGGAATATTTCCGCCAGGTACTAGTCAGAGCGGAGTTTGATTTTTGATGTGTTATTGACAAAGCGTGTTGCGGATTATTTATTGAATCACTTGGACGAAGCTTGTTGCTGATAAATATTTATGTGTGATTTTGACGATGGTTGCTACGGATGCTCATTTTGCATTTATGACGATACCTGCGCTGTTGATATAATATTTAGATGCATGCATGAAAGTTATTAAATAAAAAATAGATGTTTACACAACAGTGCAGACACAACCCGCACAGTTTCACTCTTGACGGTATTTTATGCTGTACTCGAGCAAGTAATATTTTGACGTCAATATCGTCGCGTTCGCAAACTTTTCGATCTAGAACAGAAAGTTCATTGAACCTTAGCTAGGCAGGCAAAAGACTGATGATAAAAAATGATGATACTGTATTTTAGGATAGACCTGATACTCTACGTAAACTTATAATTTACGGCACCGAATCTGAAAGAGAATTTCGTACACTTTGTAAGAATTATTTTTGGACTCCGAATCTACTTAGCTTTGCTACTTGCGAACAATGCAATCTCTATTCTTACACGCGCCCTTCACTGCTGTTTTAAATACAAAATGTCTTAAATCTAAAAATCCTATAAAGACGCATTTCATGTATGAGGTGACTCCACTCACTACATATTTAATTTAACAGGACCAGCGGTTAACTAAACGAAGAAATGAGATAATGGTATTGTTTTCAGGTAACAAAGATAAGTAGATTCGGACTCCAAAAATAATTCTTACAGTACTATGTTTTTATTGCACTCTAGATGCCGTACTTCATTCGCTGATTTTGTTTTGCCATACCCAAATAAAAAAAAATTAAATCACATAATATACCTTTGTACCATTAAAAGTTGAAATCAGTCCATGCACTTTGGTGTGATTAGAACACAAAGAAAATTGTACATACACTTTACTTTTACAATTTTATAGTATAACGTACAGATTTCAGAATATTACACGACAATAATCCGTTTTGAGTGTCCATCTTGTATGAAAAACAAAATACCAGAAAATACGAATTTTTGGTTTACTTGCAAAATAAAAAAAAAGATCGATTTTGTCCAGAAAACTCGTTCTCTCTTATCCAAATGCGAAAATTAAAGAAACTTTATCCTGTATTTTTTTTCCTAGCTGCCATTCGAAGCTAAAAGCGAATTAATCCGCTATCCATTCCACCGCAATCTATTTTCGTACCTGTCGTAACAACGTGTTACAAAGGCTCTGTGCTCAAAGCGAACGGGAACCATTTAGCTGGAGATTGCACCTCCGCCCGCACTTGCTGCTCAAATTGATGTTTTAATGATATTTTGAGAAATATTGTCTAAAATCACAGGTTTTCTATTTTGGGTATCTTTCTAAAAAATTGGGCAAGTGCGAGCCCGACTCGCGCATGAAGGGTTCCGTACCTATACATATATATAATCTATAACAAGTTTGTTGTATGGGAGTCCCCGTTAAATATTTATTTTATTTTATTTTTAGTATTTGTTGTTTGGACGGACGAACGGACGGACGGACAGCCAAGTCTCAGTAATAGGGTCCCGTTTTTACCCTTTGGGTACGGAACCCTAAAAACCGTAAAAAGTGTTTCCGAAAAGTCAAAACATTTACAACAATTGACAGCTTTACAATAAGATAATATATAAGTGGCATATAATCAACTTAAATTATTTTATTTAATAATTAAATATTATGTTAATGAGAATATTATTTTCAATACGAAAAACTCTCAACAAAGGAAAAAGGAATACCTTTTCAGTTTTCGGATCGTAATGGCGCGTTACAAAGGCTTTGCACTCGAAAAGAGATAGCCGGGGGATAGAGCAAAAAATAATTAAGCTGAAGATTGTAGCTGAAAATGAAGACTCGTGTGCCCGTATATTAAGGCTTTAAAATATTTTTGTTCTGATTTATCTTTTAGACTCCCAAAGAAAAAGGCAGGTCATTATTTCAGCGTTACTACTGACGAAATCCATATTAACCATAATATGGCAATTCTATTAAATATTCTATTACCTACTTATAGAATAATCATATCGATCCAAAATATCATCTGTACGTTTTCAATTAGTAATACGAGTATGTCCTATCTACCACGAAATTACAACTTGTCAATATTATTTTATAAAGCTCGAATAGCAAATCGGTATCGGAAATTAATCCGTGATATTATGTCTGATAAATCGCTCAGATGGCCATACACAACCTCGATCGAGTTAGGCCCATACAAAGGATAGATGCTTTTTCTGCTTGAAAATGTTTTGAACAGTAGTCAGTAATCTGTTTTTAGCCTTTTTAAATTAATATTTAAAAAGGCAAAAAGCCTATATTGGTATTACTTTATGAATTGTGCGTTACAAAGGCTTTGCGCTCAAAGCGAAATTGCCGGGAAGCGTTTAGCTGGAGATTGCAGCTCAAGTTACTGATGAAGCCTTGTCTGTCTGGAATATTTTGAATGAGGGATACGTTTCATGTTGTATTTTTCTAACACGATTTTTTTGTACTTTCAAACATCCTAGGTACGTGGCCTAGGGTGACGTAAAACTTTAGTCAAACCAAGGGCGGTATTTCGTAACCCTCACCTTTGGCACAAAACAGATAGGTACAGAAATCAATCTACATACAAGCGCGCTCGAGTAAACACACACATAGACTGTACCTATCTGTTTTGTGCCTTTAGTTAGGGCCATGAACACCTACGATCTGGGACATTCACGAATTCGCCGCCCCTCGTACATGGCAGTGTAGCCCCCAAACATGAGAAACGTTTTTATAATCCATAGCCTAGTCTATCAAGATGGTTCTTAGCTAAGTTTAATAGAAATAAAAGCGGCAAACTCGAAGATATTTAGCTCTATTGGAACTAGTGACAGAATCTCAATCGATTTTAAGGCTAGGAATTCCAAATAATTTGTGGTTATTGTAGTGTTGCTATCCTTATCTCGTGCGCATACGTCAGAACCAACGGAGTGGGGTTAGTCACTGTCCGACCCTTGCCGAGACTGGTGGTGCTGGTGGTGCGTCGTCGAGCTAAGTTCTTGCATAGTGACCTATATAAACAGCTGTACTGTGCCTGGCATAGGGTTAGGTATACTACAAGTGGCGACGAGGACAAAAGTGAGTAGAAATCTAATTACGCCTTCAAAAAAAAAGAATAGGCGGGAACACGACAAAAGCAGTCTAACGTGTACTTGCACAGTAAATGTATAATAAATACAGGGCAAGCTCGATAGTGATATGATACATTGTCATTGAAGTTAATTTATCCAAGTTATAGTTTCACTAATAACTGTGGAACAAAAGACATCTACCTAGTGGGTAGCGTAGCGGTGCACTGCTCAACTATCCCAGTACAGGGATCGACTCGTAAACAAGTTTTAGTCTGTAATGGGTCATTCGTTTAAAAAATAACGGTTATTGCACATTTGCAAATAACTCCTGGCGAATCATGCAGTTTTACTTACTTATAGATATTATTTTTGTCCGATATTTACTAACGGTATTAATGTCTAATATTTTTACCGGAAATGCGTCGATACCGCGACTCGTATTATAATGAAAGATTTGTAAACCATAAAAATTATGTACCTACCTAGGCACAATAAGGAGGTACAACTCGCGCCTACAACGTAAAATTAATGCAATTGTACAGTTTAAAACCATTGGAAAACATATAATAAATAATAATAATATACAAAAAAGTGTGATAAAATGTTATATTAATTATGAAATAACGATCTGACTTAGAAGCGCAAGTTTATAGTCATTTATAATATCGGCTTGCAGGTAGATATATTTGAAAGTTTGCGATAGCAAAATTACTCAAGTAAACTAGCTTTAGTAAACAGTTCAGTTGTCAGAAATATTATCATTAATTATAAATAGACTTCGGTTGCTTCTAACGGCATTTGAGGCAGATTAGATCGGGTGCAGTATAAATTGTTTACGAGGTTGATAAATAGGTAACTAAGTTACTATATTTTGATAATACCTTGCGCTGCGGGGTCAATAGGTATGAAAGTAAACATTGAAGTGTTTAATGTTTATTTCACTTAGTTATTTAAGGGAACGTAATATGTATGATGAAATATCCGTGTAGGTATATGGGTTTATGAGTAGTCAAACTGTATGATTAGTGTTGTAAATAAACTTGAAGCAGAGTATATTGTACCTGGTCATTTAATTGGCAAGAATATAATGTTTACTAGTCATTATGGTATACTGATCATTCAATTGATGAAAAAGACAAAGGTCTTGTACACCTAGCAACTGAAATCAAATATGTTGTGTCATTTAATTGACATATTGTTTTAACACTTCTAACATTGACCAAGGTCATGGTATAGCAGTAGTTAAGCGGTCGTTAAAACGACTAATGGCTAAAGGGCCAGTACGAACATTAAATTGTTTAGCAAGCGGTTAGATGAATGCTCCGCTTGAATCATTTGATTGATTGGTTCCGGGACGCCCCAAAAGTACCCATGGCAGCCATAACTTTGGAAAAAATCCATTGCGAAGGCGAGACCTCTTCGATCGGTCTGAGATAGGAGCGTTCGAAACGAGCACTCCTGGAGGTGTCAGCTATCACAGATAGCCAAAAGAAGAGAGCAAGCCTCTTGCATTTCGGAGAAATTGAGCTCTAAGAAATATATTACAATATCCCTGGAGCGGACGCGGAGCCAGGTGTCAGCATAGAGGTAGTTGCGATAGCCTTAGCAAAATTCGATGATTACTTTGCTCCTGCAAACAAAGTACGGTATATGAACGCCACGTATTCCGTTTGATGAAACAGGAACAGGATGAAAAGTTCGAGAAATTCCTTGTACGGCTGCGACAAGCCGATAAATGCAATTATAAAGATGAATATGAACACATCATTGATCAGATCACGGAAAAATGCCTAACAATAGTTACGTAAAAATAAGAAACTATTAAAACACAAGTTTTCGGTTGCTAAATGTAAGATAATTTTATTTTGGGTAGTGTATATTAGTCACGGGGTTCGTGCTGAGGCCTACCCACGACATGAGGCTGAGGCCTACCCACAATGCACCACTGAGTGGAAAGTTGCTTACATAAATAAGAAAACGGTCAAAATGTATTATTTTTAATATTAATTAGTAGTTGTGCACTCGAGGAATATGAATATTTAGCAGTTTAGCGTTATTCTCGAATGGGTCGCGTTACTAATCTTCGACTGCGCAGTGGCGCAGTGGATGACGGATCACAATATAATAATTATGAACAAATTGGGAAAACGATTGGACTGCCTAGGCGTCTATTTAATTTACACGACTGTTCATTTGTTCGTGCGTAATTGAATACGCTACTTAATACTTTCCTATGGAGTGGGCTTGATCGTTCTGAATTTCCAAATATATTGACGGGTTAAATATTATAGTGTGATAAGTTTAATTTGTCTTTATGTTGAAAATGTATTTTTTTTTTTATAATTATCTAGAGTATCTTGTATAGTTGATAAACAGTATGAACATCCAGCTTAAGGGTTGTACATTAATAGGTACATATGACACGTATAGGTGCATATGTCACATGTAGTCAATTGGGTATAACAAAATCAGTAATTAAAGAACAGCAGATACGTCTTGTAAGGCATAGTATAATATAGGTATAGTATTTGATAGGCCAAACGGGTTTAAGTGATATGAATAACTCCTAAGTGCAAAGTCATTAGTCAATATGATAAGCTCTGACTGTATTGTTACTGGAAACTAATAGCTTTATGTCAGGGGTCAATTTGATTTATTTATTCATTTCAAATAATTACACAGCTTTACAGTTAGTACTAATGCACTGTGAATTACAAGAATAATTTATCATAACATGCTACATATGAGGTAGATTCAATTACTGAAAAATTACATTCATCCATCGCCTTACAGTACCTTAAACATTCATGACACACAATTATCCAGCTACTTCCAAAAAACGTCCAAATCCGATGCTGATGCGAGAAGCGCATTAAGTTCTCGTAAGGCTCTAACTAGAGGAGAGTTTTTCGCGCCTCAGGAGCAGCCAACAGTAGCAGGCAGCGTGGACGAAAATTGAACCTCGATTTATAAGGGACGAACAATCGGATAACCTGACTGACCAGCTCTGGACAGCCAGAACATTCTCGCAAGATTTTACAAGCACTAGTCAGCACATAATTTCGTCTAACCTCGAGGGAATAGATTGATAGACCACGCTGAATTGCCAATATGACAGGCTAAGGCGTTATGAGGTCAATTTGATAGACCATGCTGGATTGCCAATATGATAGGCTAAGACTTTATGAGAGGTCAATTTGATAGACCACGCTGGATTGCCAATATGATAGGCTAAGCGGATTGTTAAAGTAAGCGAAAGGCATTATGAAACGTCTATTTAGTAGACCGCGGGAACCAAACTATTCGTAAGAAAGATAGTAAGGCTTAACGGCTAAGCAAATACAATTGCATGGAAGGTCAATTTGATAGACCATAGATATATTATAAGCGGTATGTAAAGTGCCGCGTTCGTGCTGGAAGGTCAATTTGAAATACCATATGTATTAAACATTCCTTTAAATTTATATTAAATAACTCAAAGTGTTCATAAACTGGAGTATTTGCTTTTGAGACTTCCATTAAAACTTGAATATCGATGGCTTCGACGCGTCGATTAAATTGAAATATACTGTGCTTTAAAGCTTTCATTCAATTGGAAAAAGCTGTTGTTTTAAGACTTCCATTAAATTGGAATATCTGAAGTATCAGAGGGCCGGTAACATGGGAATATGACGTGTTCTTGACTCCCGTTCAATTGGGATACTCGAGGTCTCAAAGCCTCCAGTGAATTGGAATTGATTGACAACCTTAATTGAATTGACAATAGTTTGGCACTTCAAATGAATGCCTGGATAATACTGTAATAGTTTTACATCATTTTTAAATTTACAAAAGTGGCATTTAAAATGAATGCCTATATTAAGTGGGACTGTTTAACAACCTCCATTATATTGACAAAAGTTTAGTATTTCGAACAAGAGCTTCCATTAAGTTCGAATCGTTTGAAAACATTAAGTAAATTGACAATAGTCCGGTATTTCAAACGAATGCCTCCATTAGATAGAAATTGTTTATCAACCTTCAATTGAGAATGGTCTGGTATTACAACTAAATGCCGGAATTAAATTGGAATTGGTATATCACTGTGATTTTAAACCTTGATCCAATTAGAAATGTGGCGGTTTAAAAACCTCAATTCAATTGGATTTGCAATTTAGTTTAGTATTTCAAATAAGTGCCTTCATTAAATAGGAATCGTTTCACAACATTAATTAAATTGCCAATGATGGTTCTGTATTTCAAATGAATGGCTCCATTAAACTGGAATTATTTATCAACCTTATATTGAGAATGATCTGGTATTCCAAATTAATGCCGCAATTAAATTGGAATTTGTTTATCTGTGATTTCAAATCTAGATCGAATAGGAAAAGACGCGGTTTCAAAATCTCAATTCAATTGGACCTTAGTTGCAATTTCGAAAATTTATTTGGATTCTCATATTCTTTTGAATGGTATATATCGTAATTTCAGATGACAAATTATAATGATAACCTTAGTGAGAATATTGAACGAGAGGACATGATGTTGATGACGTGTAAAGCAAGTTAGCTACTTACAATGGAATATAATAGAATAGAATAATTTTTATTTTTACCAAAATAAATTTTTGTACATTTAACATAATTTAACAGTGACTTCCACACTAGGCACAGCCTGTATCGTGGAAGTCGTATCATACACATCAGGTTCGTTAACAATGCGGCTATAGACATGCCTTAATCAAGACATTAAAACTAATAAATGAACAGTACTACGATAAATACATATATACTATCAGTTTCAGTTTCATAAAAAACAAAAAAAAAAATGAAGTTGTTAAAAGGGGGAAAAGAACAAGCAATAGTTCTTAAGCGCTTGACAAAGTGGTTGTTGTGAAATAATTATCCAGATAAGGCTTCATGTCACAATTCTTAAAAATTCTAGAATGAAGTGTATAACCCTTGTTTTGTATAATTCTTTTATTTTTCAAATAAGTTACAAAATATTACAGTAATATAACCTACATGCTTTGGAACTACAAAACTACATGCAGACCAAACTTAAAACTAGTTACATTTAATTCAATAAGCGCCTTAATGGCGTAAACATAATGGCGTGGCTCCTTTGCTTTGTTCGACCTCTGGAATAGCTGTCATGTGCGACTATTTCTCGCGCGAGATATTTGCCTATCTCTTGCAGCTGTGCAGTGGTGTGAGGGAATGACGGCTAGCGCTGTCGCGCGACGGGAACGGCGAGGCGTGGTTATGCTAGACAGGCTGGCGTAGGATTAGGCAGATAGTAGCAGCCTGTAGCGGCTGGGACACGCGTAGCTCAAACGAGCTGAATTGCACGTAGTGACAGGTCTGAAGTGGTACACCTTCATGTCCTGGTTGGACACGGTGTCGCAATCCCAAGATGTGAATTAACCGGCTCGCTTGTGCCACTTAGTCTTGCGGAGCACCATGCGCGCCTTGCTCTTCCTTTCCACCAGTGTGACTCCCTCCCTCTCCACATTGGTGTGGGAGAACTTTTCCTTATCGCGAACCCGTACGGAGCCGGTTAGCTGCGACAGACTAACCGGCGACTACAGCATATTGCACGCTGAAGCGACTTCGAATCGGTATCCTTTGTGTATCCTCGATGTATCCTCTATATGGTTGTGTCAACAAGGTTCGCGGCAAGTTTATATTGCAAAGCTAGTTCTAAATCAAATGATATCACAAATTAAACTATTAACCGGTCTAGATAACATAAAACAAGACTGATTAAATACTTGATGGGTTTTGAGTGAAACAACCTTTTTATTTAAATATACCTACCTATAAACATTCACATATTATTATTTATACGATAGCCAATTAATCTAATTTTAATTAAAATAAAAAAGGGATGTAGTGTTGCTATCCTTATCTCGTGCGCATAAGTCAGAACCAACGGAGTGGGGTTAGTCACTGTCCGACCCTTGCCGAGACTGGTGGTGCTGGTGGTGCGTCGTCGAGCTAAGTTCTTGCATAGTGACCTATATAAACAGCTGTACTGTGCCTGGCATAGGGTTAGGTATACTACAGTTATGTTCAGCTTTAGTGGTATTCCGTATATCACTCATTAAAATAAGTGCCTCGTGATGACGAGCTACTTGAGTAGTCTATTTTGTGTTTTTTATAAATATTAAGGGACAATCTTACACAAATCGACCTACCTAGTCCCCAACTAAGCAAAGCTTGTACTATGTGTACTAGACGACGATATACATAATATATAAATACATATGTACTATATGTAGACAACATCCATGACCCAGGAACAAAAATTCGAGCTCATCACAAAAATATTTGCCCCATCCGGGATTCGAACCCAGGACCGCCGGCTCAGAAGACACTACAAACTTCGCCAACCGCGTCGTCAAATGTGTTCTTATTTAACCTGACATTTAGCACCGATAAAAATGAACTCGACTATACTTAAGTAGTACAGTAAGTTCGCCCTTGTACACAAGTATTGTTTTTGAGTTTTTATCAATATTGTTTTATGTGCAATAAAGTGTTTACATACATACATACTTATACACAGTGACATATATCAGCACAAAGTGACGCTGGCGGTGATTGTCAACACGCGACTCAGCGAGGCGCAAAAATGTCGATAATTCACTGAATAATCGAGTGGAATGCTTTTTCCGCGCCAGAGACATGTACAAGGGAATGTCGGGGTACTAAATGTACTCATACATTATTGATTACGCATTGGACGGAGTCGCACAATCACTGACAATGTAATGATTGTATTTTTATATTACACCGCAACTTCGTCCGTGTAATAGTAAATTACTACAGACCGCCGGGAAGAAGGGCTTACCATACCAGGTGAGTAGGTATAGACCGAGGGATAGTGATACAAAGCATATGCAATGAAATAAAAGTTTAGCCTGTTCACAACAACAAACGCCATAATTAAAAAAAAAAAAGTGTGTGTGTCAGCTCCGACGCACGACTGGAGTTTACTCTTCAGGCCAGGCGCGCACCACGATTTTTTTTTAGTCGCGCGATAATTTTGTCGCAGAAATAAGCGTACTTCTGGGTTTATGAAAATCGTGGTGCGCGCACTCTCATATAAACCCATATCTTGCATTTATGCGACAAAATTATCGCGCGACTAAAATCGTGGTGCGCGCCTGGCCTTAAGACCGATTATAAAATATATACTCAATACTCAATACGTTTATTGCACATAATGATTAGTAAATAGTTTAAGTATCACATTATGTACCCTGTTGGGTGCTGCAAACAAGAACGAGAAGGTAGGCACTTACATAATATTAATATACGAGTATAATATACAGCAAAATTACAATATTTTACAAGGAAAATTTACTTCCGATTCATTTTTAACAAATTGGAGAGATCATGAGTAGTAATAGTAACTAAATAAGGAAGCGTGATGTAAAGCGCCCTCGAGCGGCTAGTTTAGTTACTACAGTCTGCAGTGCTACGGAAAAAAAACCGTATCTTACTATGAAATCCATACAAAGATACGACCTTTCTACCGTAGTATCGCAATACTTTTTTTTTTTATCTATTAATTAAGGAACTTTGATCATTTTTATGAACATGCCAGCTCCAGCAGGCCTAATACACAACATCATTCATCTAAAAGACATAGATAAATAAAAACATAAACCGTATAAACTTAAAAATAACATGTACACGAAAACAACTAAATTTGTATACACTATTTACATAAAAAAAACTGTATACAAATTTAGCCGATTCCGATAAGGGTTCCGCCAATATTGAATTGAACATTACATTCAAGAAAGATCTGGTCTTAGACCTAGCCATTTACATTAGACAAAAACAAACGTACAAAATCACCTTCCTTAAAAAAAATCCTTAAATAAATCCAAAATCTCCTTAACAACAACTCCAAACAGCGTTTTGAACTTCTCCTCCCAACTTTCGGTAGAAAACAAAATATCCTTCGTCTTCTCAACCAGCCTTTCAAAAGTAATACGTCTCTTCTTCTTGTCCTTATTTTGTCTTTGATCTTCCATATCAGCCCGCTCAATAGTAGGCTCATTGACCAATAGACACTCGGACTTCTTCACATCTGTTACTTTTTTCGACTTCCGCGGCTTACGAACCTCTTGTTGTGGCTTGCTCTCTAATCTGTACTGACTTACTGATCGCTGGCCCTCAGCCTGACGGACGGAATCTTCAGACTCTTTAGATTGTAACGGCTTCGACAAAACAGCATCTCTATATGACTTTCCAAAACTTAAGTCATTCTCAAAAACAGATGGCGCATCCTGACTACAAACATCCGTATCCCTTTTTTCCTTATTTTGCATATACAACCAAAAAGCCCGTTTATATATACATCCCTCAGCAGACATAATCCTGCGAATTTCTTACTCCTTCACAAAAACCGGGCACGACTTATCTAAGGCCATATGGCTGCCTTTACAATTAATGCATCTTAAAATAGTCGTTTCGCAATTGGCATGCTCCCCGCCGCATTTCGGACAAGTTACTTTAGTAGTAGGACAAAACCTGCTCAGATGACCGAACTTCCAACATCTTGAACATTGGGTAACCGGGAAAGTGTACTGATTTACCTTAAATCGGCAACCGTAGGCATAAACATATGGCGGTAAAGAAGTTCCCTTAAAACACAGACGAATAGCTTCAGCCTTAACCCAACGCCCATCATGATCCAAACGGTTCAGTCTACATATTGACAAAATGTCTTCAGACCCTTCAATATTCTTTAAAAATTCGTCTTCCTCAACCTCCAACTCAACCTGCCTTATAATTCCATAAGTGCAGCATGCCATATTAGACCAATAAGAACGTCTCGTCTCATTG
This sequence comes from Apotomis capreana, assembly GCA_947623375.1. Taxonomy (NCBI): domain Eukaryota; kingdom Metazoa; phylum Arthropoda; class Insecta; order Lepidoptera; family Tortricidae; genus Apotomis; species Apotomis capreana. Next base: position 3,990,128 of record OX392514.1, read on the forward strand.
TTAAACTCCTAAGAAGCCAGAAGCTTCTCCGCATCATCCTTAGAGTTAAACTGTATGCGAACTTTACGTGGACCCATAAACTTGACGGATAAAATTCCTTTTATACCCTTAAATTGCAGCAACTTTGCCAAACCAATCTGTTTCGGTAAATCTTCTTTTGACACTATATAAACTTCAAATAGCTTGTCAGGCACACCGTCCAGCTCCAGCTGCGTTTTGGCGGTTGCTAAAACCCGCAAGCGTTTAGGTTTCCTGCCTATTGTGATAAAACTATCACTACAACCACAGATTTCGTCGCTCAGACCACAAGCACTCATCACCGCTCGGCTGCTCAAAATTAAAAACAAGTAAGTCCTTTTTTGGCCATTTTTGGTTTTTTAGCCCATTGGATTTCTTGTGTTAAAATACATATCCCTGTATTTTTTATTTATTTTTTTTCTTCATAGTTTTTCAGTTATTTGTAAAAATATATTTCAAGTATCTCGAATTCGATCACACAACAATGTTAAAATAAAGTATCTCGACTAAAACTACGATAAAATCAAGTAAGTCGAATCAGTCTTACTTGTTTTTAACTTGGTTTTGCGAGATACTTGTTTTTATCGTCGCTCGACAATTGATGAGGAAGATATAACCCACGACTTACTTGAATACTACAGGTGACTCACTTGTTTTTAATGTAGACCCTTGTACGAATCAGTTTGATGTTTTAAAGATACCCTACATACATGTATAAAAATGACACTTCGAGTGACATTTTGTATTACGTGCGTAATATCAGAATAGAACTTTGATAGGTTAAGAACATCAAATAGATTGTAGTGAAGTGAAAGTGGAAATAAACAAGAAAAAATTTAGCCCTGGAAGAAAGTTGGTTGCCTTGAGTTTGCAAAGCGAAATGTAAGTACCTAACTATTTAATGTAAATTATGTACATCTACATATACTAGCTATTGTGTTTATTTATTTTTATTTTAACTGCGTATAGAATTATCTTTTATTTCATTAATAACCTAACAAGTGAAAGTATGTTTTGTTTATATGACACTTTGACGCGTTCAACATCTATGTACATTATGTACAAATTGATCTAAAACTATGTTAGCCATTGATATAAAGCGTAAATATTATTTAAAAACATAAAAATGTATTGTGTAAATTAAACAATCTAGCTATTTTAATTATTTACTGAGTAAATGAAAAAGTAAACTGTGTAATGTTACTAGTATTTTTAGTAAGCGAGTAGGGAAAAACAGTTTTTTTTTCTACTAACTTAACTACACTTAGTTATTTTTGTATTTGTAGTTGATATTTTAGCTATTTTTTATGATTTTTACTTTAATTTCATAATATTTTGATTTCAGGTCTTATGAAATCAAAAGAAGAATGGGCGACTCATCAATTTAATTATCTTCTTCTAATAGGGAAACTACTTTTACATGCAACATGAGCACAAGTAAACTTGAAACATTGAAGACCTGCAGATTGATTTACCGCCCGTTAGTGATTAATTTCTCACCATCTATCAAGAAACACATAGGTTGTTACTGGGAACTGACCTTTTTCAAGATAATTACGATTTCGGTTTGGGATATTGTACCAAGCCTAATAATGTTAGATCACCTGGTGTTCAGGCACAGGTTTCTTTCAGTTTTGTTGACAACACTGATGATGAAAGTAATTTTAATGTCCAGGGAAGGGCTAAAAGAACCAAATATTCGGATGACTCTGAAACAGGCAATATCACTGTAAACAAGCCCTCGATTACTATACCTGAAACACCCGATCACTCTGTACATGACTGTAATTTGGAAGAGTCTCTGGAAACAATCCAACAACTACCGACAATATTTACACAAGATCATGAAATACCTGGGTCGTTCTCAAAATATTTGCACCGCTGCGTTGATTTTGCATTTTTTTTTAAAGTTGCGATTTCTTCTTTTATTTTTCATAGGATCGCTAGAAATATATTCCGAAAATTGATATCACGTCGAGGGAAGTAGTTAAATTGAATATCTTAGAAGATATAGGTGTTTGAAATTTTAGGTCGACAGGTGAAAGACCTCGATGTCAGGTAAACGACATTTGTTACCAGGTTATCGACAATGGGTGCAGGTTTGCGACAAATATGTTCCAACTTAACTGAATTTGTTAGCAGGTTAACGACGACGGTTGCAGGTAAATGACATTTTAAATAAAACCTACGTTGAACTGTCAACTACTGCTTTTTTGATTGTTTTTTATTTTTTCCTTATGTTAGTAATTTGCATAAAGAAAACAAGCATTTAATTCTCATCTCATAGGACATTTCTTAGGAGGTTTTTTGAAGCCTGTACAATCCAGAAAGGTCATAACCGGCAAAAAGATGCAAAACTCAAGCATACCCACGTGATTTTATAAATTTCTTATGAAGGGTCAACAGCGAATCATTTAAATAACGTTTCTGCATCCTAATGCTGCCTCTTTTGAGATATTGTTTCTTACCCGCTGAGTTACCTACTGCTGTTTTCGTCATATTCGAGGAATTCCTTCACATCTTCTTACCAGAAAGCCTTCGGCTGCGTTAGGTGGGATAAGCTATGGGAGGTATTGTCTGAAGCTGCCAGCACATCTGGTAACACTTTATAAAGCCTTTACGAGTCTGGATACGGAATGGTGACGGTAGGAGATGTCACATACAAGAACTTTAAGTTCCAGAAAGGCGTACGACAGGGATGCATCATATCCCCAATACTATTTAACAGATATGGAGCCCTTGAAGGTGCGTGGTAGACATCGCCTATTTTGCATCGCCCGAAGCAGAAGTGGCCCAACTTTTGGAATGAGTCAAAACAACCAGCCTCAGAATGGGTCTCGATATTAATTTAAAAAAAGACCGAGCTGATGATAGCCGACCATTTACTAGTCGACAAAGTACTAACCTGCTTCAAGAGTTCGAAACTGTTGATCACTTCCAGTACCTTGGCTCCATTGTCACAAGTAGAGGCACATGTAAACCAGAGATTCGCAGACGAATCGGAATGGCCAAAACAGCGATGAACCAACTCGGCCAAAATATAGAAAAATAGAAACATCCTTAACCGGACTAACATGCACCTCGTCTGTGCACTTGTCTTCTCCATATTTCTTTATGGGGCTGAGACCTGGACGATCAAAGCCGCTGACAGGCAGAGGATTGATGCTTTCGAAATCTGGTGCGGGCGCCGCCTGCTAACGATTCCTAAGACAGCTTGAAAGTGAAATGGAATACTCAAACTAAGCTATTTCGGTAATATATGTGTTTTTATAACAACTAAACATGAGTTGAGACACGGCGAGTGACCGATAAAACCTGGTTTTTAAATAATTTTGTATAAGTGTTTAAATAATTGTCGTTCGCCTGCCGTATGTGTCGTTCACCTGTTTTTTATAGACAAGTGAACGACATACAGGAGATGGACAAAATGACAGTTATGTCATCAAAACAAATAAAGTATTTCGTTGATGAACTGCATATTTATACACATAAAAGTAGACCATACTTTACGCGTTATAAGTTAAAATGAATGCAATAGTACACACGTCAACCAAAATATGGAAGGCAGAATATAGACTACATACCCATTACAAACTCCCGCTCGCGTAAGTGTATGTATCATATTTTTTTAGTGGAGCACACTGACGACGTGTCACTCGGGACAGCGTTAGGTGGCAACTGAAGGTCTCGATTTATGCGGTGTGAGGCAGGGGAAACGAAATAGTAGTCGCACAATTGTAATGTTTGTCTCATGACAAGTGAACGACAAAAAATGGCGTGGACAAACTTAAATTGCAAATAATTCGCAACATAAGCATAGTATTATTATTCGATATGGTAGTATTCAATCCTCATCATATATGAAAATAAAATGGAGTACTGAAATTAAGCTAAGTCGGTAATGTATATGTTTTTATTACAACGAAACATGAGTACCTCGCGTTGGGACACGGCAAGTGACCGACAAACCCTAGTTTTAAATCGATTTTTTGTCTATTATATACTTTAGTTTTAATTAAAAGCATTTGGCCTCTATGTAAAAAGTGTCTCTCGATATGTGTTGATAATTGGATATTTAAAATAATGCGGTGTAAAAAACTTCTTCTAAGACAAACCTGTTGACAGGTGGCGGTGCAAATATTTTGAGAACAACCCACCTAGATCGGATGATAATTTTCACCAACTGTTACGTCCCCTAATAAAAGTACTACTAAATACTTTACAATTTAGTACTTATTCACCTATGTTAAAAGCAAGTATCTTTGAGTTACTTGTTTTTATAATGGCTATTTCGTATTTTTTTGTCATTTTTACCAAGTTAAAAACAATTTTCAGCTGCGTATCCTCAACGGTTTCAGTTACAGTCGTGTAAAAAACAAATTATGTACAATGTGAAATGTATCACGTGATGTAAAAAATTTTTTTTGGATATCTTATGTACTTTTTGAGAAAAAGGCTTTTGAAGTAAAAATACGTTTTTTGGCTCTCCTGTAAAATTACTAAAAACCTACTTACTTGTTTTTAATTTTTAGCAGCCGCGCTATATGCCGCACATCCGACATGGACTCAGCGTCCGATACAATATCCGATTGACTCGGCCCTGCCTTATTATCAAACTCCACTTCAGATAGACACGACGGAGCTGCCCGCTGCCCACATTCTAAAAGTGACGTATCACTCACGACACCTCGACTTGACTCACTCATCGCAAAAACAGCGAAAAGGACTCTAAAACTGAATTAACTTATAAATAAAATGAAATTTGATAAAATTTTCAACCGTCGCCTTTGACAACCAAACGTCAATCCTCGCAATACTTATATTTTTGGAACGTATCTGCCGTGCTAATTTAAAAAGTCGTATCTCAGTATACGATCGGGGTAAAAATACGACTTCTTAATTTAGCAGGTTATGCGTTAAGCGTTATAGACTAAGCTCCCGATATAAAATGACCTTCACAGAGATGTTTATTTGATGAAATGTATTTTATATTTAGTTTAAAATGTCAATAAATATATTGCAAATGGGTTGCCTAACAAATTTTAGTCCAGGGTATGTTTAGTTTAAAATTAAAAAAAATTTTTTTTTACATTTCACTGATTCGATTATTAGATAAATTCATAATTAAATAATCTTTAATTTTATTTAATTTCAATTCATCAATCAGACCTTTGCAAAATGCTAGTAGGTATAGATTTACCTGTTTATACCTGGCTACCCAATAGTTGTGACGGGAAAAGAATAGGCAACCTAACGTTTGCATATTCTAATATGGGCTTCATACTTTCGATTGGTATAGAATTTATCTAATATTAATCAAACCGGTGAAATGTTTAAAACAATTTTTTATTATTATTAATTAAACATACCCTGGACTAAAATTTGTTAGGCAACCCATATGCAATATAATTATTGACATATTAAATTAAATATAAAATACATTTCATCAAATAAACATCTCGGTGAAGGTTATTTTATATCGGGATCTTAGTCTATAACGCGTAACGCATAACCTGCTAAATTACGAAGTCGTATTTTTACCCCGATCGTATACTGAGATACGACTTTTTAAATTAGCACGGCAGATACGTTCGATTTTACACCCCATATTTTTCATACCCCGGGCTTATATATGAAAATCGATTCTTAAGGAGTAAACTCCAAAAATACTTGCCTTGGGCAATTTTGTATGGAATTCCTTTACAGTTCGCACGTGTTGTTTCACCCGAAACGTGATATTTCGAAGCCTGTTATAACGCACGTTATGACGACATTTCGTTGCTTGAAAGAAACCTTTTTCTTTAACGTACTCTGCTAAAAAGTTCTAGAACCATCTTTGAATGACCAGCTATTCCTGTGCTAAAACTAGAAGAAATTCGTTCCCTCGATTGTCGATTAAATCAAAGTGTCGACAATAATGAAGGGGATACCGTTACTAATTAAATACCTACCTAGTTTATTTTATATAGAAATCATTTCATATTTGTTTCTCGGAGTTTAGATGACGTGTATATGTGCTAGGTATTTTAATGATTAATAACAGAGAGCGGACGAATGGGCGACATTTTACACGGTGTTCTGTATTTAATGGACATTGGACAACCTCCTAGCCCCCAATTTACAATTATATTTATTGCTTTATAGTGTACCTTAGGTACCATGGTTTTGAGGTTTTGAGCTAATCGGACAATTTTTTTTAATGGTCGGGACCTTGTTTTACTTGGTGTGGAGTAGCCGTTTAGGCCAAGGATGAAGATATTTTTCGTTCTGTTGTTAAATATTTTTTTAAAGTGATGCTTACTAGCGTGTATTAAGAAGATCCTTTTTTTTATAAAGTTTAATTACCTTGTGGTGAATAAAAAATATGGTGTAGACCAGAGCCCCAATTTCTAAAAGTTAATTATTTTAATATCGGGTGTTAAACTATTGGCTATTAAATCCAGGATACCGTGTATAACGCCCTTCCGATCTCTGATTATCATGGATAGGACAAATAAATTGAAAGTATGTTTTTTATGAACCGCTCTATTTGGTTACAATATCGATCGACTAGAATAGAAAAAAAACCGGGCCAGTGCGAGTCTGACTCGCCCACCGAGGGTTCCGTACAAATTTCCACTTATCCCATCTTAATTGGCCTGGTTGAGTTAAGTTTGCATCTGAAATGTTTCGCGCCGTATACAAACGAGATGCAAATTTAACGAAACCGAGTTCTCCAAATATGATGTTTGAAAAGGACTATATTTTTTATGATTTTATTATAAATGTATAGTTTTCAGATTTTTATAAGTAGGTATTTGTAGTATGTGACGATATTAGGTACTAGCCAAATTTCATAGTTCTAGGTCATCGGAAAGTGCCCTATCGTTTTGATTCCCTTGAGAGTGTCGTTTTTTGCGACATAAACGGTATCTTTTTTCATGTTAACTTAGAAGTTTGATTTTATGACAGCTTCAAGGAACCGTAGACCTGAATATATGGTGTTAATTTTAACTCGATAACTCCACGCGTTCTCGAGATAAAGGGTCTTGACAGACAGACAGACGGACGGACAACAAAGTGATCCTATAAGGGTTCCGTTTTTCCGATTGAGGTACGGAACCCTAACAATAAAACTTACCATAGTACGTTACGTCAATTATTTAGGTTATCAGGTATCGTTACAGCTTACCTCAGACCGAACACTCTACAGCAAAACGCTAAATTTTGAAAAATGGTATAAAAGTGAATCGACAAAATGTAGTCTGTAAACTTATCGAACCCACTCACAATTTTTTTTGGGAATCGGTTCAGAAAGGGTTTAGGCAAGAGCAGCATCCGGACATACGATTTTTTTTTGGCTAATCTGAAACAGAGATGGTTCAGTCGCTTCGCTTGCTCGGTCAGTTACCATACAATTATAGGACATTCAGTTTGCTGTTCTATCTCTCAATTAAATTATTACATGACATATGGAATTTAAGAATGAATATATATTTTTTTTATTGATACCCCGGAGTACTTGAACCTATAACACAAGACTCTTCTCGAGCGAAAGGTTTACCATCTCCTTAAATTGCCACGATAGTCCCACACGAGAAGCGACGTCGCAAGCATTTATACTGGCCTACGTATGAAGCGTTGGCAAATGCCTATATATTGGCAAAACTATAATTAAATGATAATGAGACGAACGAAGCAAATAACACAAAATTTTCAGAATTGTGGAAAATGCTTACGCTTCCTGGTTACAAGACATTTTTACTTGATACAAATAGAAGTAATTCATTAACATCCGAAGCGGGTAATTTCACAAATGACTAGGCTGTTTTGTTCTACTGCAATACAGCCCTAAGGGAATCGATTCTAAAACTTTTGGACGACAAAAACAAGTTGAGGATTTCGTCGATTATTTGCCTCCAGACATTTCACGGTAAATAAATCAAATCAATTCGATCAATTTAATTAACAGAATAGTCAGGCGGACAATATTTTTTTTGAGGATGTCAATCGATTCAATTTTTTATTGGGATCAAATGTATATATGGGACTACCTACACTTAGACTGCTCTAAAAGTTAGAAATGACCTTCTAAGATTAACATTTCTGCAGAGGACTATAACTTGAACTTAACTGTTTTGTTAAATGGCGCATAGAAAAGGCTTATTATAACCTAAATGACCACTTTCTGGATAATGTAAGGAATCATTGATTGAAATGTAAATTGTAATCCTTTTAGTATAGTAAGATTTTAATGTGCTTTTTAAGATTATATTATTAAATATTATTAATTATCATTATTTTTAAATTTTATTGACATGGAAAAGAATGCTTTATTTATTGTTTATTGTATACCAGATTTGGCTGATTGTGTTGGCATTATGTTATTTAATCTTTGTACCACCAATGTTATGTTGTACCCACAGTCTACAATAAAATGATTTGATTTGATTTGATTTGAGGACTAAAAACGCTCCATACATAAGGCCTACATGCATTACTGATTGGGTACCAGTATTTGTATGGAGAAAATAAGTAATTTGCCATTTTCACCGCGAAAAGTGCGTTTAAGTTCATGGTTGTCATACAATTATTATTTTGTTAAATGATGAGGATTCTAAAAACAATTTCAAAATTTCATTTGGGTTATAAAAAGAAATAATAAAATTTTCGCACCGTTCGTTCGTCATATTTTGTTTTTTTTTTTTCCTTTTATCATGACATATTAAGCTAATTTTATTTAGTTAACTTCACTATCCCCTATTGGTACTGCTACGTGTCTCTCTTACTAGAAAGTGCCTACGATGTCGTCAAACCATTTTTCTTTACGTCAAAATGTGCGTCTGGCGTCTGCCCGAGGGCTTTAAAGTGCAATTTGAATTCCCAAATTTGGTCGGTTACTTTTTTAGATTATCTAAAATTTGTCCAATTTCAAGTAAATTTCGCCGACTTGGATCGAGAATTTCTCAATAACTTTATTTTGTGCTCGCTATTAAGAAACGGAAAATATAATCTTGGGATTGAATTCAAGCTACAGTAAAGTTGAACAACATGCCAAAATAACGACATACATTGTGTTCATGAAAGAATTAACTCCATTTTAAACAAAACCACTAATTGGCTATTAGAACATAATTTAGAAATTAACTTCACTAAAACTAAAATAATGACTTTCCACCCATATCAAAAACCCCCATTGAATATCTAGACACGCGGCAGCGTGTCCAGCCAAGTTCACCGCAGGAACTGGCGAGCAGCAGCCGTGTGTTATATTACACGAACCGTTTGGAGCCACTTTTGACCCCCCAATAACTCCAAATCTATTTAACATAAAAAAATGAAATTTGGCTTATGTATTAAGATCCTTTAGAACAAGTAGATCCCCAAATTTCATTAATATAGGTTAAATAGTTATTGAGATATTAAAGTCCAAAAAACGGTATTTTTATCACTGACTGACTGACTGACTGACTGACTGACTGACTGACTAGTAATCAAAAACCTAACCCACTTCCAGGTGACCTAGAAAGGTGAAATTTGGCATGCAGCTTAGTAATTGTGTGTGTATACATATAAAAATCGAAAACAGTGATTTTTTTGTTTTTTTTTTTATTATTATTATTATTATTATTGATGGTTGTTGCCTCAGAACTCTGTCATTTATAAACCGATTTGGAAAATTCTTTTTTTGTTTGAAAGATATACTAGAATAACATATACACTCACACGCACACACTTACACATACATGCACATAAAAATCCAATACGTACTAACCGTTTTGGAAAATTCTTTGTTTGTTCAAAACTTTCAAAAGATGTACTAGAATAGCACACAGAACTAATTAACAAATAATAATTAAGTAATTTACACATCATAATAATTTCTGTACAAAAAGTAATGATATCCCATCAAAAACATAAATGTAAAATGAGAGCCAAGTTCAATATCGCGTGCACTTCGCCGACAAAAGAATTGAGATCTGCAAGGGCGCCAAGTTCTTTGCCCTAAAATTTTTAGATACAAGGACATGCGACATACTCAATGCATTTATTTTACTTGAGGTGTAATTCAATATCAAGACTTGACTTGGCTAGTTTTAAAATATAAATTTATATTATAAATCAAAATCAATCAAATCATTAACCTATTTTCGTAAAGGTAAGTACGCAAGTTAGTGTACGGTTTGTTACTTATACTGTTAGCTTGATAATGAACTATGACTATGTTACTTTTATAAAATTTAGTTAGTTTGTGAAAACTAGCCAAGTCAAATCTTGATATTGAATTACACCCCAAGTAAAATAAATGCATTGAGTATGTCGCATGTCCTTGTATCTAAAAATTTTAGGGCAAAGAACTTGGCGCCCTTGCAGATCTCAATTCTTTTGTCGGCGAAGTGCACGCGATATTGAACTTGGCTCTCATTTTACATTTATGTTTTTGATGGGATAAATTTTACTTACAACAACAAACAAATAGAAGAGACCCAAGAATTTTCATTGCTCGGACTAGAAATTAATACACATGTTAACTGGAAAGCACATATAAAGAAAATAAGATCAAAAATAGCTTCATTTGCATATGCCCTCCGCGAAATTAAAAGAAGTACTGACATTCACACTGCCATTGTTGCTTACTCCGCATACGCGTAAGCAAGAGTAATCTTGGTTCACCTATGGCGTCGTGCTGTGGGGAAACAGTAACGATGCCCCAACTCTGTTTACATTACAAAAGAAACTAATAAGAATCATAGCTAATATCAAAAATGGAGGTAGCTGTAGACCTCACTTTAAAGACTGATTTGTACGTAAATATCCTGATTTTTATAACCGTCGGAAAGATTTACCTACTACCCATACTTTACGGTACAGAAACAAACTAATGTTGCCGTCATCAAAATTAAAAATGCACTCCGAAAGCGCATTTGTTATGTCAATAAAGATTTATCTAGACACGCGGCAGCGTGTCCAGCCAAGTTCACCGCAGGAACTGGCGAGCAGCAGCCGTGTGTTATATTACACGAACCGTTTGGAGCCACTTTTGACCCCCCAATAACTCCAAATCTATTTAACATAAAAAAATGAAATTTGGCTTATGTATTAAGATCCTTTAGAACAAGTAGAACCCCAAATTTCATTAATATAGGTTAAATAGTTATTGAGATATTAAAGTCCAAAAAACGGTATTTTTATCACTGACTGACTGACTGACTGACTGACTGACTGACTGACTAGTAATCAAAAACCTAACCCACTTCCAGGTGACCTAGAAAGGTGAAATTTGGCATCCAGCTTAGTAATTGTGTGTGTATACATATAAAAATCTAAAACAGTGATTTTTTTATGTTTTTTATTATTATTATTATTATTGATGGTTGTTGCCTCAGAACTCTGTCATTTATAAACCGATTTGGAAAATTCTTTTTTTGTTTGAAAGATATACTAGAATAGCATATACTTACACTCACACGCACACACTTACACATACATGCACATAAAAATCCAATACGTACTAACCGTTTTGGAAAATTCTTTGTTTGTTCAAAACTTTCAAAAGATGTACTAGAATAGCACACAGAACTAATTAACAAATAATAATTAAGTAATTTACACATCATAATAAATTCTGTACAAAAAGTAATGATATCCCATCAAAAACATAAATGTAAAATGAGAGCCAAGTTCAATATCGCGTGCACTTCGCCGACAAAAGAATTGAGATCTGCAAGGGTGCCAAGTTCTTTGCTCTAAAATTTTTAGATACAAGGACATGCGACATACTCAATGCATTTATTTTACTTGGGGTGTAATTCAATATCAAGACGTGACTTGGCTAGTTTTAAAATATAAATTTATATTATAAATCAAAATCAATCAAATCATTAACCTATTTTCGTAAAGGTAAGTACGCAAGTTAGTGTACGTCTTGTTACTTATACTGTTAGCTTGATAATGAACTATGACTATGAATATGTTACTTTTATAAAATTTAGTTAGTTTATGAAAACTAGCCAAGTCAAATCTTGATATTGAATTACTCCCCAAGTAAAATAAATGCATTGAGTATGTCGCATGTCCTTGTATCTAAAAATTTTAGAGCAAAGAACTTGGCACCCTTGCAGATCTCAATTCTTTTGTCGGCGAAGTGCACGCGATATTGAACTTGGCTCTCATTTTACATTTATGTTTTTGATGGGATAAAGATTTACAATAAATTACAGGACAATCTAAAAAATGAATGAATGAACAGAATGACAAAATATTTTTCAGTAACCTTAAAAACTTCCTTATACATAAATGCTACTATAATTTAGATGAATATTTCAAAGACAATTGAATGTAAATAACTTTGTAAGTAAACTTTTATAAGTATCTTCTACAATCTGTTTATAAATGTTAGCAAGCATTGTATCTAGACACGCGGCAGCGTGTCCAGCCAAGTTCACCGCAGGAACTGGCGAGCAGCAGCCGTGTGTTATATTACACGAACCGTTTGGAGCCACTTTTGACCCCCCAATAACTCCAAATCTATTTAACATAAAAAAATGAAATTTGGCTTATGTATTAAGATCCTTTAGAACAAGTAGATCCCCAAATTTCATTAATATAGGTTAAATAGTTATTGAGATATTAAAGTCCAAAAAACGGTATTTTTATCACTGACTGACTGACTGACTGACTGACTGACTGACTGACTAGTAATCAAAAACCTAACCCACTTCCAGGTGACCTAGAAAGGTGAAATTTGGCATGCAGCTTAGTAATTGTGTGTGTATACATATAAAAATCGAAAACAGTGATTTTTTTGTTTTTTTATTATTATTATTATTATTATTGATGGTTGTTGCCTCAGAACTCTGTCATTTATAAACCGATTTGGAAAATTCTTTTTTTGTTTGAAAGATATACTAGATTAACATATACACTCACACGCACACACTTACACATACATGCACATAAAAATCCAATACGTACTAACCGTTTTGGAAAATTCTTTGTTTGTTCAAAACTTTCAAAAGATGTACTAGAATAGCACACAGAACTAATTAACAAATAATAATTAAGTAATTTACACATCATAATAATTTCTGTACAAAAAGTAATGATATCCCATCAAAAACATAAATGTAAAATGAGAGCCAAGTTCAATATCGCGTGCACTTCGCCGACAAAAGAATTGAGATCTGCAAGGGCGCCAAGTTCTTTGCCCTAAAATTTTTAGATACAAGGACATGCGACATACTCAATGCATTTATTTTACTTGAGGTGTAATTCAATATCAAGACTTGACTTGGCTAGTTTTAAAATATAAATTTATATTATAAATCAAAATCAATCAAATCATTAACCTATTTTCGTAAAGGTAAGTACGCAAGTTAGTGTACGGTTTGTTACTTATACTGTTAGCTTGATAATGAACTATGACTATGTTACTTTTATAAAATTTAGTTAGTTTGTGAAAACTAGCCAAGTCAAATCTTGATATTGAATTACACCCCAAGTAAAATAAATGCATTGAGTATGTCGCATGTCCTTGTATCTAAAAATTTTAGGGCAAAGAACTTGGCGCCCTTGCAGATCTCAATTCTTTTGTCGGCGAAGTGCACGCGATATTGAACTTGGCTCTCATTTTACATTTATGTTTTTGATGGGATTGTATTTAATTAAGCATGATTTTATTGTTACATTCATAGAGTTTCTGTTAGTATGTAAGTTAGATATTTAAGGCTAACATTGCTGTGCCCTTACGGGGTGCATACTATTACTTGTAAATCTTGTAATATTATGTTTTTGCAATAAATGAATATGAAGTTTGAGCAATCTTAGGAGATGGGTGGACAAAAAATGTAGGAGGTCAGAAAACAAATTTGTCAAATTTTATCAATTGTTTTATTTCTGAATTATGTATGGACATATTCAATGACTTTAATAGTTGCGCGTAGTGTTAGATCTTTATATTTTTCCTGTTTCATTTTTAACTCACATAAGTAAAGGAAATGCATAAAATAAAAATCGTACAATGATTATGTTTAATGATTTATTTCCGAAAGATAAATAAATATTTTTCCAGTGCAGACTAACTATAACCAATTTATAATCATTAGTAGTATACAAATTTGGCATGGCACAAGCATAAAAACATATTTGTATTTAGCATAACACAGTTCTATATAATTTTACTTTATTATACCAGTCCAGTAGCTATATTAAATATCAAAACTAATCAATAAATAAATTGCCTATGTCACTACTATTTGGAGTAAGTGGAGTAATCTTAAATAATGTGAATAAATAGTTATTATAATATGAATACTATAAAACATTTTTTATTATAATTATGCTCTGGCTAGACTGACGCAATTATATAAATGTTTCAATCTAAGTTTTTAATTGAGCTAATAAACCAAAGCTATAAATTAAATATAGCTTTGAGAAGTTTTATTCAACGAGTTTGTTGCGAGTACGCAGCGATTTTATCGCGAGCACGCATCGAGTTCGTTGCGAGCACGCAGCGATTTCACCGCGAGTACGCATCGATTTCACAGTGAGCACGCAGCAATTTCACCGCGAGCATGCAGCGAGTTCGGGGGACATAAGCCAGTGTTAAAATGGTCAGGTACTTTAGGTGCTGACCGTACCTACATATAGCCAAAGTTTAATACTAACGCGTCAAATAAAATCTGACAAAATGTTTAACCACTGAAACGATTTAAAAGAATCAAATGGTCATATTACATTAATACAAATCCTACAATTATCAGCAGATAACCAAATAGGAACCTCAATGTTTAAAATGCACCATTTTCTAAGGATGTATACTTTTGGTTCTCCCATTTCAAGAATGACCTTGAATTTTTAACAAATTAAATGTGGGACGATTAGAAGAATAATAAAGTCATAAATAAACCAAAGATCCTATTCAGTTAAAAAACATTTGGAGAATTCAAGCTATGTGTAGCCATTTTGTATCGTATCAAAATAACTTCAATTTGAATAATTGACAGATTGACACCATTCCGTGTTCTCCCCAAACTACCCTCTTACTGTGTGATCACGGCAAGAGTGCGGAATCTCGTTATGATCATAATCAAAAGCAGAGATTTCTTGTTACATATTATTCCTTTATCGACTACCAAAATTCTACTACTCCTAGTTGAACTCTAATGGTCAGTATCAAAAGTAGCTGACAATCTTACTTTTTTTATCTATTACACTTTTGAAATTACAATTTACAACTTTATTCTCACTCGCCAAAATGTGGCGAGAAGCGCTTATTTTTCAAACAACTTTATTAGTTTATGTTATAGGTATAGGTACAAATGGTCCGGCTATATTATGAACAGCAATATTAGTACTGGTAGGCACATAAACCTCGACGACAGCGAGCGTCAGCGCAGTTTTGCTAGCCAACGACTGACCTGACTGGCAACTATTGGCATAATTATGTCAAATGCATATTTTTTCAAGGACTTTTCATGCTGACTATACCTCAGTGCCGATCCACTGGCGTAGGGTTTCCAGTAGTAATAGGTTTTCAACTTCAGTTACAGATGTTGAGTGAGTTTTAGTTGTCAACAGATAAGTATAAAATGTAGGTAGGTATACAATGATCTTCGTCATTCATGATAACTCTTTTCAAGTTTCACAAGACATTTGCGTGTACTTCAGACAAGCGCCGATGTTCTCCTCAGGGTTGAGTTTCGTGGAAGGCGGTCCGAAGTGCATGGAGACCGCGAACGGAGATATGGAAGTGTCCACGTGGCAGTCCTTCGGGCTCTTGTTGGGGCAGAACGAGGAGCCGCAGTGGTGAGGGTCGCACACTCCGGAGACGACGGATGAACTCTGCAGGTGAAGAATAATAAAGGTAAACCATAATAATAACTAAGTTGTCATTTGAATATAGGTACAATAATTAGTTGGTTGGTGACGGTGATGTAGATGTATGATGAATTTTGCAGGGTTATCCAATTTTCAAGTAAGATTTCAATGTATAATTTATATAATTTTGACATTAAGCAAATTTGTAATGTTATTTTTATAGTGAAATAAATAATCTAATCTAATCTAATGACTTAATACATGAGGATGTAAATAAACTTGCAATAACGACAAAATTACGAGTACATCTTTATTCGCAGAGGAGGCATAAAACATAATATTCTTAACACTTACTGACACAAAATATTCTACACTTACTGACACACGGACTCACAAGGACACGGACTGTCAAGGACTCATCCTGTCATAGTCAGTTTAAAAAACAAAAGTCGTCTTTGCGGTTGTCAAATGAGCTTATATGAATCCAGGTTATATCGTTTTTTGCGAAGAGGGAACATTCTTTATTCTCAAACGAGTTTTATCGAAAATTAGGCCCTGAAATCCTTTACTTCGCTGATGTCCACAGGAAAGACTCAAACCTAAATCTGAATATGGCCCCTTCGCACCGCAGCTTCCCGTAGCCTCCGGTCAGTCCCTAGTCATCCGAAGTTCCCGTAGCCGTTGTATCGCATCTTGTCGTCCTCTTGCACCACGGTGGGCGTAGGGTGTCCAGCCCCAAGCTAGCATACAACCCTGCCACGGCCAGGGTGGAGCTCTAGTTATGAGGGGACTAAGTCGGGGATTTGAAGAACACTTACCGAAACAAAATACTCGTTCTCACAAGGAATAGTGATCCTATCCTTGCATCGCAGCCTCCCGTAGCCTCCGTTCAGTCCCTCGCCAAAGTTCCCGTAGCCGTTGTACCGGATCTTGTCGTCCTCTGGCACGGCGTAGTGCTGCACGTAGGGTGACCAGTAGCCCCACGCCAGCGTGCGACCCTGCCACGGCCAGGGGGGCCAGATATAGCTCCAGATCTGTGAGGGTTAGTACAGGGTAAGGGCGGGGGCTACAGGGTCTACTTGGAGATACAGAAAGAAATAGAAAGAGAAATGTAGCGAAGAACCTGAATTGGTCAAAATGGGTCAAAAATGTTTTCATCGCATAGATTAGTACGATTACGACCAACCAAAATATTTATATTTTGATGCTATAATCGGATGCGTTTACTAATCCAAACGCAGTTGTCAAAAACTCATGACATGAATACTTATTGTTCATATTTTGTCAGAGACGGATTTTAGTTATAGTTACCAAACCTGAAACCCGTCCAGAGCTGGACAAAGGCCTCAAAAAGGATTTTAACGATGGTCATCCTTGCGCTACTCGCATGCGCATGAAATGGCTTACTGCGATCATACTTAACTATTTCCGCCCAAAGAAAATATTTTCAACCCAAAGAAACGGGAATTGATATAACTTAAAGATATCACCTTCATTTCGTCATGTCACAGGACTAATTTTGATAGGTAGAAATATGAAAATACGATTCGTGGTCATAGTTAGTTCATGCTTAGGTCTCTATGATTAGGACTTATTAGAGTTGTTTATTTATTAGGTAATGAGGACATTGTGTTATTATTAATACTATTTCTTAATATAATAAATACTTAATAAATAAAACATAGATTTGTAACTTGAACTATGTGACAACTTTGTCTTAATTTTAATAAGTAATTGCATTTATAGATTATAGTCAGTGCAGCGTCATTCATAAATAAGCACACTATTTTAACTAGATACGATTGGGTTAAAAAGCTTTTGACGAAAACATTATAAAATGTAAAACAAAAATTGTGTTTAAAGTAGTGTACGTATGTAGTGTTTTTATTTTAAAAGTATATTGGTAGTAATACAGTCTCGGAGTTTTTTTCGGCGGTCCTTTCTCCACAGCAAGCCTCATAGCGAACCGTTGGTAGATATTTATCTGCGTTGACGTAACTTAATATTATGTACTAAATTTAAACAAAACATTTCTCTAGAATAACGTAAATATCCATTGATAATTTACGATATCTGCCGGATTGGCTCAGTGTCAGCTTTCAGTATTAAACTAGCAGATACCAGGCATGTTGGGATTTAGAATTCTGCTACGTCGGCTCAGTCGGATGATAAAGATCAGCCTTCGTTTTTCTAAATTGCCCTATTTGTTTGCTTTCACTACGTAAATACTTAAACAGTTCGAAATTATGCCTGGAAAAAGGCAACCTAGGGAGTCATATAACACGTAAGTGTAGAACATTTGTGTATTTGTGAAATTCTACTCTTTTTTGGGATCCTATCGGCTGGCATAAAATTTATTGGCATGACGTATTGATTCGCATAAAATCGTTAGCCATAATTCTGAAATTGTTAACTTTACAAAAGTTTTGAGAGTAAAAGTTAGCTAAGGTGTAAAAACCTTTCAAATTAACAATGCAAAGATCGACACACGAAGCATCAGGAAAAATTGGAAAGCTTGGTTGGAGTTCGCGTAGCGAAGTGGTTAACGCACTGGACCGGCAATCCAGAGGTACCGGGTTCGATTCCCGGTCTCGTCCCCCAGGTAACTCATTTAAATTTTTCTTTGAGCTTTGATATCTTTGTATCAATAGTTTAGTAAAAGTTAGGTTAGGCTTGTTGTACAACAATCCTGAAATGTAATCTGTTTCAGATAAAAGTAATTAATACCAAATGACTATGACTTAAGATCTTATGCTACTCAATATTAGGACCCTTTTATTAAAAGCCACACAAAAATATGCCCAAAGAATTCAACGTACGGCCGTGTACCGTCGACGTTGACAACAAAATCGTACAAAAAAATATAAATATGCATCTTAACTCTTCAAAACCTACCTTGTTACCGACTCGATTGATGTTATACATTTGTTTCAAACAGAACCTTCTGGTGTGTAGGGAATTTCACATGTGATGTTCACTAAACACCTTAAGGGTCAGCTTGAGTCAAATTACTACTACTACTACTATTCTTCACGGCCGCTTTCGGCCACGACGACTGCTGTTAACTCCGATTTTGTCGCCGGTGAGAACGCATGTGGCTCACGTAGCCTACCTTATTGATGAAGCTACGCGAACACTGCGGACATGTGAGCACACCATTGACGTAATGATATAATTCTGCCACAGGTGGTCGGGCTTTTACGTGGTCACGTTTAGTGTCCAGTTCAATGCGCCGTTGGTTCTCAAAGTCATAGACTTTAGAATTTACGACAGTTCTCCATTCTGGCCGCATGGCCGCCTGCTGCTCCCACCGCGACGGATGTATGCCGCACTTCTTTAAGTGCCTCTTTAGCACATCTTTGTACCTGAGGAGCTGTCCGCCCTGTTTCCGCTTACCGTCCTCAAGTTCGGAATAAAAGATGCGCTTAGCCACTCTCTGCTCCTCCATTCGTGAAACGTGGCCGCACCAACGGAGCTGTCGTCGCATAAGGTACGCCTCGATGCCACACACGTTTGCTCTACGCAGAACTTCTGTGTTCCGTATGCGATCATACCACCGGATCTTCAGTATCTTGCGTAGGCATCTGAGGTGAAATCGGTCCAGCATTCGAATCAAATTACTGGTTTACACGACCAGTGTAAACAAGCCGATAGTGAGTTTTGATGATCAGGAGGTGATCTGGTGGTCCAAGGGTGCGCATTTTTTCACATAACTATTGATTGTCATATCATAACGTATTGTTTGTCATAAAATCGTTAGTCATAACTCTGAAATTTATAACTTTACAATTTTAAGAGTAAACCCTACCTAGGTTAGGTTTGTATTATAACTGAAACGTTATTTGTCCCAGAGAAAAGTAGAAATTATAACTACAAAAATTATGACTCACGATGATTATGAATAAGAATTTCATGTGTGCCAATAGGGACCCGTGGTGCAACATACCCTGGAAGCCATACTGGGCACGGGCGTGGCTTGAACAGCTGGTGCGATCTGGGGATCAGCTCCTGAACCTTCCATCTCGTCCTCTTGTGTCTGGACGTCGTCCGCTGGCATCATACCATCTACCACCATTTCTGAAAGATTTCGCATAATAATATTAGCTAAACCATAATGACTTGATGTGATCAGGGATTAAATATATCTTAGGCACAAATAGGGAAAGAAATAGATTAAATATAGCGAGGACAACGAGCCGAAGTTTTCTTGAAAATAAAGGAAGAGATGTGCTTTAAAAGAAGACAATCAAGTCGGTTTTATTTAAATCTTGTCATAATGCGTAATTTATTGATACTCGTATAGACCAAACAATTACAGATTTATAAAGTAAAAGTTTTTGTGTAGGAATATAATTATCAAGAACGTAACTTTTTTTATTTTTCAAATTATAATGTTTTGGTTTCGTCTTTTTGAGTACCTAAAGTGAAGATCTAACGAGGTGGGGTATAATAGTACCTAAACAGAATATCTAATGGCAAACGGATGGAAATAGTATCTTAAATTTGTACGATTTTAAACGAATTTAATAAAAAAATAGGTCTCGCCAGTACTGCAATCTCACGGACGTCTAAACTGCCTACATTCCAGTTTCAATATTATTTCCAGATCAATCTAAAACTTCATTAATTATACTGGAAAGACTGATCTAGAATTCAAATTTAAGATGACAAAGGTTGCTAGTGATTATTACAAAACACCAGAGTTCCCGAAAACTTCCAAGTTCATCTCGAAATCGATTGGGACGGAAACAAAACTTTTGTTTTACTCCGTTCCTCTCGAATGTCAGTCACCATTAAGGGATTCCAACTTTGCGAACTCGCGAACCAACTTGGGCACTCAAAAAATAGATTTTCAATAAATTTAAGTGCTAACTTGAATTACTAATATAGGTTGTTTGAGTGCTCAGACCTTGTTGGCCCGCCCGCCAATGACAGCTAAGTTTCTTGCATAAATGTTAAAAGTATCATTACCGAAGCTCTCTTATTATATTACAATAAGCCTTTGCCTTATGATACCTTTTCCCGCGACATCGCTCGCATTTGAACTTCTACCCTATCCTACGGGATCCTTGTTTCGGGATAAAAAAAACCCTATGTGTTCTGCGAGGGTATCAACTATCTCTGATCCAAATTTGATGCCAATCCGGTCAGCCGTTTCGGCGTAAAGAAGTAACAAACAAACACACATACAAACAAAAGTGGGATGATAAATGCGACCACCATATAAGCCCCCTAAATAGGAGAACGAGACATGATAGATTCCCGTACTAAAAGACGAGCCTTTTTAAATAGATAGTCCGTTACCGTAACTTTAGTAGGAGTAAACCAGAAAAAGCACATAGTCAGGTGCCGGTTTATCCATCCAAGTCATGTTGAAGTTGGTAACATCGGTTACACGGTCATTTTGTCAGGTCAGTTCATCATTCTGGACTATCAGTTTACTGTCATTTATTCATTTTCATCAGTCCGTCGATTCGAGGGTTCCCTTCTCTCGGCATTCTGATCGGACTGATGGGCTGAACTGTCGTCACACTAGGGCCAAACAGTGAGGCAGAACAGTTTGGAAGGACAGTGGAGTTTAAAAGTAGAACAGTCAAGTCCACATAAAACAAGTCGAGACGTGCGCGCACGCTGACAACGCCACAAGACAGATGAGAGAGGAAGGTGGTGGGGAAAGCAAACTGCCCCTGACTGCCACACGAGCCCAGCATCAAGACAGACGAGGAAGGAAGGTGGTGGGGGGGCAAACTGACCCGAAAAAATGGACCGGCGAGCTGTTAACCGTTTTGCCGTGGTTCAAACAGTAGCAGTACTGTGCTACCTACTGTTTTGTCTCACTGTTCTGCCCTCGTGTGAAACCGCCATACGCTGTCTGCTGCCATATTTCCGAGCTAGGCAACCATTTGTATTTGAAGCACGTTTGGTACTAGCTTCCTTTATATTCTGTTCCAGTCAAGTCTAAACGACATTAGAACGTGGAAATGAATACTGTTTATAAGTTATTCGAGTTCAGGCTGGATCCAGACAAACTGAAATAAGGACTACTTGGGGATTAAAGCTCAATTTCTTTAATAAATAAGTATTTATTAATCGTATCACAATTGGAAAATTATATATTTGACAGAATTTTAATATGATTGAAGAATCGAGTTACTATAGTAAATAGTATACATTCTAACTACGTACAAATACCATCGGATTTTAGGCTTCAATTAAATCTATAGGGGATAATTTGAGGACGAAGTATAGTTAATGGGTCCCCTTTGGATTTCTACTTCAGGCCGTAAGTCAGTCGGGTATCATTACTACGGGAAACTTAAAGTCCACATCGGTTTTAGTTTAAGGATACTTATTCCATGCTTTACTACGGTTTTATTTTACGTTTATATGTCAAAGATTAGGGATACAGATTAGGCCTAAAAGGATGTCGAAAACGCATTCCAGGGATACTACACAAGGCGACAAAGGTTCCAAGGATTCATTCCAGGGTCAAGTAACCATTCATGGTGTCCGCTGGCATCAAATCCGGGGCTAGCGGCAGCGGGGAGGTGTAGCCAGGCCCGATGTAAGCCCCATCAGGGCCGTAGAAGCCTGTGCCTGGACCACCTAGGCTACCAGGACCAGGCTCCATGCTTATGTAAGCTGAAAATTATCACGAGCGCTGAGAACTCGCCTTTTGTAAATGGAGCCCGTCTAGCACAACGTTTCGTGATTCTTGTCATCGCCTGTCACTCTCTCACGGTACTATGAAGAAAGAGACAGGTATTTCTCGAGCGAGAGAGTCGCGTTGATTCAGTAAATTGTTGTGCTAGAGGTGCAGGGCTAGTATATCATACCGCGACTTAGCTCGTCGTGCGACTCAGCTTCATCTGTTATACTTGCACGATATTGAAAGGAAACTATGTCGCGCGACAAGGAGTCACAGTTAGGTGCTGATGTATTTACTACTATCACTACCCAATTTATTACCATGGATTTTGCGAAATCGTTTTGCCTCGCACGTATTTCGTTACCAACTCGATTCAGAATTATGCTCTTGTTCGAAATATGAATATGATTCTTTCCTACTTTATAAGTTAATTCGTAGAATTGTGAGCAATCTTTTTGTATACATGTCAAATTACCTGTAATGAAATAGGTGCAGTACTTTGTATCACATAAATAATAACATTTCATGGCATCACATTCGAATCAAGAGTTTTTACCAAACATTATACTGCGCCTAAACTAAGCAACCTACTGCTAGACAAAGGTCGTTTCTGCCTTAAGATTTTACTTGTAATGCATAAATCATCAGTTTGTCGTTCCAGGTTATTTCAAATTTGTACTTGTGTGCTAAACTTGTCAAAAATAATGGCAGATACAATTTAACTTTACTGATAATTTCCGCAAAATGGCTGCGAAACCAATGCCAACAACAATTCTGGCCAGAAGCCAGTTTGGAAATCTAGAAGCATTAGTCTTACTTCACGATGCCCTAAAATAATTCGTATTCAAGAGGAATAGAGCCGTAATTATAATACTGGAATAAAGCCAGATATAGTGATGTGAAGGATATCGTCTATTTTAGGCAAAAGGTTTTGTGAAGTGCCAATAATTTGAGTAAGAGTTCAATAGTACAACAAAATAGTACAACCAAACAAAAAGTTTAACATGGTAGAAACGTACCATTTTATACCAGGTGACCTAATCAGCCTTAATTCCATGTATATATTTCTAATATCTCGGAGAGAACTCCGCTGTGGCGCGGCTAATATGTCGCCACTTCGTTAACCCGATCGCGTTAAATTTGCACCTCATTTGTATGCGACACCATAATATGTCAGACGGGAACTTAACTTAACCGGGTCGTACAACGTGAGAGGTCGAATAGCAAACATCGCATTTTAATGACAGTGGTGGATGGTAGCCGGCTACCGTCAATTAATGCTCACGGAAAGCGGCTCTACGGGACGAGTGGCGACATGTCGTCAAATGGGTCACTCACAACTCCACGGTACACAATGGCCACGACCACTCTGTAAAGAGTGGTTTACCCTTGTTGAAACGTTTCATCAAATTTTCATATCATAGAAATTTCATTTAATCGAAAGCATTTTTCTCAGAATGTTTTAATACAAACCTAACCTAACCTAATCTATACGTTAACATTTTCAAGATTTCATAAAAAATGATCACTCGAGGATTTTTTTCTATGAAATGAAAATTCTATGAAATAAATAATAATATAATAAATTAATAATAAATAAATAAATATTAAGGGACAATCATACACAAATCGACCTAGTCCCAAACTAAGCAAAGCTTGTACTATGGGTACTAGACGACGATATACATAATATATAAATACATATATAGATAACATCCATGACCCAAGAACAAATATTTTGCACAAATATTTGCCCCGGCCGGGATTCGAACCCGGGACCGCCGACTTAGTAGGCAGGTGTCTACCAACCGAGCCAAACGCGTCGTCAAAATGAAGCATTCGGTGAAGTAGTTTTTTATAAATAAAGATAAAGATAGAAAAAAAAATTGAAAAAAATATGAAGTTCCTTTTACCTTCCAGCTCCTGAGCTCCTCCTATCCTAAAGGACCTGTTGTCACACGGCGTGTATCTGACGGAGCACATCCCCTTGTTGCGCCGTATGCACGCTCTGTACTCCTGGTCCGCCAGATGGCGCCCGTTCACAGCGTAGTTGAAGGTCTTGATGGACCCTGTGGACAAAGAGCTGAAAAATAATACTGGATTTCTTATAAAACTTTGAACATTTAGGAAAAATTATATTCAAACTAGCTGTGCGGCGCGGTGTACTCTTGCTTTATAGACAAAAGTTTTATAGAATTTTCATTGCATAGAAATTTCATTTCATCAAAAGCATTATTATTCTGAAACCATTCAATATTTTGGACCCCAAATCTAACCTAATCTATACGTTGACATTTTCAAGATTTTTGAAAAAATTATAACTTCCGAGGAAATTTGTCTATGAAATGAAAATTCTATGAAATGATGTTTTTATAAAAGAAGAGGACACTGTTACCAGCTCATCCCATTGCCATTTTGAATACTTTTGAAATCCTGAATAAAAAAATCCACGAGAATAGGTTGAGAAATGTGGCCTTTCGGCGAAACCAAACGAAAGTCCTTACGTAATTCGGACATATGAAAGAATTTTTGGCAATGCTGAAACGGAACTCAGTCAACAAATACCATAAAACAAATCAACAAATTTATAAAAAATAATATATGTAGAGAGATTTAGATTAAGATGAGATAAGAAATACGTCTTCAGAGTGGGATTCCATTAAGCAATAACGGAGTATCGTCTCTAGGTCTACAGTTATTTTATTTAATTATCTTTTTAAATCCAAGACACAAACCACTTAACGCCGAGATTTGATCTTATCCGTCCAAAGTAGTCTGAGAGCCCTCGCCGTGAAGCTCTTTAGAACGTTTCGAGTACCTTAAATTAATGTATGATTTTCTTAATTGTCTAGTATTAATTAAAAATAACTACCTAACGATGTTGTGGACGAAATGTAATTATGTATTCATGTTTAGGTATTATACAATATACCCTACAGGGTGTACCCTGTTACAGAAGCAATAATTTAGCCGGTATAGACTGGGTCTCTGGAATGAAATGTATTTTACGAATGATTATCGCCACCCCAGTACTCACAACAAAAGCAACCTATTTGAGCTAGGACAAGGTCCGTACAGTTAATTGTTATAATTTCGTAGTGTTATATGTATACATACACAGATCGAATCAGAAATGAAGAGATCCGTAGAAGAACCAGGGTAACCGACATAGCCCGAAGGATAGCAAAACTTAAGTGGCAATGGGCAGGGCACATAGCTCGTAAAACCGACGGCCGCTGGGCTGGGGCCATCGAGTTCTTGAGTGGCGACCACGCACCCGACGACGCAGCGTGGGTAGGCCCCCCACAAGGTGGACTGATGATCTGGTGAAAGTCGCTGGAGTCCGCTGGATGCGGGAGGCGCAGGACCGGTCATGGTGGCGTTCTCTGGGGCAGGCCTATGTCCAGCAGTGGACGTCTTTTGGCTGATAATGATGATGATGATGATGATGATGATAATATGTATACATATAGGTATTTAGGTACTTAAGTTAAATACGCTTTCAAAGTACTACACACAAAGTATTACTGTAAGATAGAATTTAACCCGCCTGGATTTAATCTCTCTAGCCACAATAGTGAACAGGGCCCTCGACTCAATAATATAAATGTAATAATCTTGGATACACTTACTCGGTTTTATTCGCTACTAAAAACCAACTCAAGTACATTTTATTTATCAAACGTAAACAAAGGTGCCCTTTGAGACGGCAGACACCGTACCTAAAGGGTAAAAACGGGACCCCATAAGACTCCACTGTCCGTCTGTCTGTCTGTCTGTCACCAGGCTGTATCTCGTGTTACCGTGATAGCTAGTCAGTTGAAATTTTCACAGTTGATGTATTTCTGTTGCCGCTATAACAACAAATACTTTAAAACAGTATAAAATAAATATTTAAGTGGGGCTCTCATACAACAAACGTGATCGCTTGCGTTAACTTTGCACCTCATTTGTATCCGCTCCCATACATGCGGTATGTAACATACTAGATGCAAACATAACTTATCCGGCCAGTTGTTTTATTTATGGTACGGAACTCGCAATTGGCCTTTTTTAGGGTTCCGTACCCAAAGGGTAAAAATCGGCCATGTGCGAGTCGGACTCGCGCACCGAGGGTTCCGTACAAACACTTTCCATCCCTAAGTGGTTAAGTTAAGTTTGCACCTGGTACATGTACCAGGGCGCTATACATATAGCGCCCCACATAAATTAGGTGCAAAGTTAGGTATTAAAAAAAAACTACTTACTAGATCTCGTTCAAAACAATTTTCGTTGGTAGTTTTTATAGTAATGTACATCATATGTTTTTTTTAGATTTTTCATTTTCTTATTTTAGAAGTTAGAGGGGGGGGACCAACTTTTTTCCACTTTGGAAGCGTCTGTCACGCAAACTATTCGGTTTAGAAAAAAAATAATATAGAAACCTCGATATCATTTTTGAAGACCTATCCATAGATACCCCACACGTATGTGTTTGATGAAAAAAAAATTTTGAGTTTCAGCTCTGAGTATGGGGCCCCCAATATTTATTATTATTTTTTTTATTTTTGCATCAAAATCTTAATGCGGTTCACAAGTTTCAACAGTATAGCTCTTATAGTTTTGGAAAAATATGGCTGTGACATACGGACGGTCAGACGGACAGACAGACGGACAGACGGACAGACGGACTGACGGACAGACAGACATGACGAATCTATAAGGGTTCCGTTTTTTGCCATTTGGCTACGGAACCCTAAAGACGGGACCCTATTACTGAGACTTCGCTGTGCGTCCGTCCGTCCGTCCGTCTGTCACCAGGCTGTATCTCAAGAACGGTGATAGCTAGACAGTTGAAATTTGCACAGATGATGTATTTTTATTGCCGCTATAACAACAAATACTAAAAATAAAATAAAATAAATATTTAAGGGGGGCTCCCATACAACAAACATGTTATAGATTATGGTACGGAACCCTTCATGCGCGAGTCGGACTCGCACATGCCCAATCTTTTTCAAATTATAATGCAAAAGAATTGAAATAGAAATTAAAATACAAGTTTAACCGACAAAATACTACAGCAAAATAAACAATATTTATTACTCTATCCCTAGAGCTTACTACTGTACTCTCTGAGTAGTAGGAAAGCTCTAGGAATCGCCATTTTCCTTAAACTTAAGATTCGCGATTGGCGGCGCGTGTAACCAATAATTTTCGTCTCGGGAAACACTTCACCAACTGTCGCTGCTCTCCAAATTTTATAGGCCGAGATGCGTTCGTCGGTGATGGTGCTTCGTCTCCTACTGCCTTTAAGTTCAACTGCATTTACAAATTCATCGAACTAAGTATTCTTTTGGGACAAAGTTACTGATGTTGACTTTCTTTTGATGTTGACTGTACTAGCTTAAATGACAGTACTTGTGCCAGAAAGATGAAATGAGTCTATTTCGCTGCTTGAAGAAACATGAATGCTTTAATTTACCTGCCAGACTTCAATTAATTTCTTAATACTGGGCTATAACAATAGCTCAACTCCGCTTAGACTAATCAGAAGTTAAATTCAAGATATTTTTAATTGAGGAGGTGTGGCCCGATGGAATACAATAAAAAATATTTAATATTGAATTTACGGTGATATTTATGGTGATATACCTAAATGATTATGTATATGATACTTGAACAGACTTGGATTTGGGCATGCAGTACATACAGTCAATTTAGTAAGCTAGTACCGGGAAGTTTTGGTAATCAATACTAAAATTTACCGGCCCTCACCCCTCGCATCACGATGTACTGAAGCAAAGTTTGCAGAAGGCGCAATTTAATACATACGTATTGCTACTGTCCATTAGTGCACTTGATGGTACTAAACCAGTGGCCGCCCCCTAATACCTTCCAGGAATAGACAAGCGAACTTTGCACGTGACGAACTTTTAAATTCCTTTTGCTAGTGCGCTTTAGTTCACTTGATGGTACTAGACGTAGTAGCTAGTATATTCCCTTGTTTTACTTGATGGTATTAACCAGTTAGCGCGACTGTCCCCCACCTCCTGGCCTACTACAGCGAAGTTCGCACGTGGCGAACATCTGTATTCCCTTGTTTCACTTGATGATACTAGACCAGGTACCGCGGCCATCGCCCACCTCCCGGTCTACTGAAGCGAAGTTTGTACGTGGCGAACATCTGTATTCGTTTTGCTAGTACGCCTTACTTCACTTGTTTATTCTGTGCCGCAAACCGCAATACAAATAGCGATTCAACTCTCGAAGGTATTTATTATGTAAGATAAATATACTGCACCATCTATATTATTACTATATATATGTATTAACATAAAACTCTTCATTATGATAAACTAGCTGCGCCGCGCGGTGTTATCCGCTCATCCCACGGGAACACTACATTTTTTGGGGATAAAAAGTAGCCTATTATATTTATCCAGGGTATCAGCTACCTTCATACAAAAATTTATCAAAATTGGTCCATCCGTTTGAGCGTGAAGATGCAACAAACGTACACGTAAACACACTCACAAACTTTCGCCTTTATAATAATAATGTGATTACATCGTTCCAAACGTTCGTTATAGTTAAAGGCTTAATAAAAACAAAATTACGATCGCTTCTTTACCCATATATTTTGTATGAGTAACTTTCGTAACACAATGGAATCAATTAACTTTTGTTTTAATTAAAGCCCTTAACTATGTACATGTATTTTGAAAATGACTCACATACCCTTTCCGTGTACTATTCATATACCTGTATGTGTACCTTCTCCTCTGAGACAGTTTATTAAGATTTCCTTCTTCATATCGCAGCATTATCGCGCAATTTTAGTCATCTAACGAACAGGTGTTAGCTTTAATGAAGCCATCCGAACCGCCTGCGTAAATAATTTTATGCCAACATAAGCTGAAAAAATTGCTAATTTAAACATGTAGGCGCTACGTGAAATTACACGCGTTAGCTTTTGTGTAGAACACCAAAAAGCATTAAGCAGTTTGAGCTTTCATTTTTGATTTTAGACTTAATGTTACTTGTTTATAGATTCCTTTTTGAATAGGTTTGTGAATCTACTTAAATCATTTCAGTGTGGAAAAAATAAAAATTGGAATATCTTGAGTGCCAAAGGGAGGTGATTCGTATGTAAAAATTGCTCTTTTTGGAGCCGCAGGGCTTTAATGGTGAGTTTTAGCTGTTCGCGACGACTAAAGATTAATGACTTGTTAACGAAATGTAACCTTAATTTACGTAGCGTAGTGTTGGGATAATCATTAGTTTGTAATTAAAAGTATATTAGGGTGACGTATGATAATATGAGGGAGAATCGCCCTGACTGAGATTTTAATAAAATGTTTAAATTTCAATTAAGAGGCCTTATTCCTCTTAAACTTAATTTTTTTCATATTATGACAAATAGGTATATTGATAATTCCAACCAACTTTTTGAAGTGAATAATACTTATCCCCGAGTTTTCATGCTTTCATTGCATGCAGTCGAAAATAAGCTGAAAAAACTAATTTCCCGTGTGAATTTTGTCAATTTCGAGAAGTTTTTGAAACAAAAATAATCAATGAAAAATTCAAACTGTGGGTTTCAAATATATACCAATAAATCTCTATAGCCCTGTTCTAGGGAGTATCACCAATAATAATTATGTTAAGACACATGTTTGATCAAAGAGTTTTATTTTAAAACAATTAGCATTTTAAAAGGAATAAGGCCTCTTAATGGTTCAGGTGAGGCTCAAACCCACGTTTCTAATAGCATTCCGGGCCAATACAGAGCTATTAGATCACTGAACCGATGCGACAGGCAATTTTTTAATCCTTCATTTGTCATATGCCTTAAGTCTTGGCTGAAGAACAGCACCATTGTCTTAAATTATGTTGAGAATGAAGAAACTGGTTGAAAAATTCAATCCTCATAACACAAGTTTCATGCTTAATAGGAGGATTCAACACGTTTCTGTCAAAAACTATGAAAAATAAAAGGGTGAAAAACTGGACCCTATTTCTAAGACCCGCTGTCCGTCTGTCTATCTGTCTGTCTGTCCGTCTATCACCAGGCTGTATCATATCATGATCATGAACCGTGATAGCCAGACAGTTGAAATTTTAACAGATGATGTATTTCTGTTGCCGCTATAACAACAAATACTAAAAACAGAATAAAATACATATTTAAGTGGATCTCCCATACAACATGAACTCCGCAACTCATTTGTATGCGGCGCCATACATATAAGGTGCAAACTTAACTTTACCCGGCCAGTTAAGATGGGAAGTATTTGTCGGTACCTACTTTTTATACTTATAAAAATAAATAAGACCTCAATGCCAGAAAGCGACGGAAACATTTTAGTAGGTATAGAATTCATTTCAACGTTACAACTTCGCGAGAGCTAACCTGGTAAGGCCGTCCGTAATAACACGGGCACTAATTTTACTTTGTCTGGATAACTTGAAAACCTCCGTATAGCGGAGTGTGAAATTCTCAAAAGGATTTCAACTTATGACCCACCTAAAACTCACCAGAAGTTTATAAACCAAACATTGTAGGGGTAACACTGACTTTTCAGACGATGTTCGCACTTGCCTCAGCACTTTTAAGATGATAGTTATAATATTATGAAACTATCGTGACACATCTTTAATAATTATAAAAACGGTTTAAACTGACGTGAAAATTGTCAGGAATCGCCCGACATGTTTCGAACTTGTATGGAGCTGTTTATCAAGGACAGCTAACCGTGCTGCTACGCGAACGCGACTCACTAAGTAAGTTTCTACCTAGTTATCCCCAATACCATATGTATCACTATCACCTGTCAATGCGACCTTCTGATTGCAAACCTCACACTTACTTTTATAACTATTCTAATTGAATATTAAGTTTAAAGTACTGCCACGTATTGCGTAATATTTTAAATGCTTATTTAGGTTTTACTTTTTAGGGTTCCGTACCCAAAGGGTAAAAACGGGACCCTATTACTGAGACTTCGCTGTCCATCCGTCCGTCCATCCGTCCGTCCGTCCGTCCGTCCGTCCGTCCGTCCGTCCGTCCGTCCGTCTGTCACCAGGCTGTATCTCAACAACGGTGATAGCTAGACAGTTGAAATTTTCACAGATGATGTATTTCTATTGCCGCTATAACAACAAATACTAAAAATAAAATAAAATAAACATTTAAGGGGGGGTCCCATACAACAAACTTGTTATAGATTATATATATATGTATAGGTACGGAACCCTTCATGCGCGAGTCGGGCTCGCACATGCCCAATTTTTTAGTTACGCAAAACTTTATTCAAAACTTTTATTTGAAATATGTACGAATAAACTTGAGAAAGCTGGTTAATTTTATGTTGTATGCTAATGTTTATAATTTAATGATGCTGCCTCGGTGAATGCATCGATCAGTTATCATTTTATCAAAGAATAACAATACAAAACAACGAGTCAAATGCATATTGATCACAGTCTTACTATGTCAAAATTTAAATTCACTCCTCCTTATTCGTGTACTAGGGGACCCAAATGTAATGCAGTGGTCGTATATTTAAGATTTAAAGACGGCGGACATCAATGTTATTGAAAAAATTATCATCACGGCTGTTGCTTTCTGAGTTTTTCAGGATTTATATTTCAAAAATGGTCTCTATTTTTAAATTTCGTTCTGTATTTTTTGGAGATAGTTTTAACCATTGTTCTGTGTAGGCTCCGTTGAATGTTTATGTAAATGACGCTGCATGACTACTCACCTGTGTTCGACGTATAGTACTGCCGGCAGTCGTACGGCGCAGAATGAGCCAGCGGAAGTTGAGCTTGCCTCAGCAGCCAGAGTCGCGGCATGTCGCTGCCACGAGTACCACGCATACGAATACGCTGGCGGTTAGTAGCGTGTAGTATGGGGTCCATTTTTGATTTTAAGATGACGAATACCACTTATTTCGGAAAATGTTGGCATGGCTGTCGTTTTCAAGGTTTTGGGGTGAAAATTCCAAAATGGCATC
Organism: Apotomis capreana; assembly: GCA_947623375.1. NCBI lineage: Eukaryota > Metazoa > Arthropoda > Insecta > Lepidoptera > Tortricidae > Apotomis > Apotomis capreana. The sequence goes on from OX392514.1 coordinate 4,022,594, forward strand.
CATTTTAGATTTCAATACAGCGGAAAGTAATATTATTGAAAAAATAATCATCACCGGCTGTTGCTTTCTGGGTTTTCGGGGTGTACATTCTAAAAAACCGGCCAAGTGCGAGTCGGACTCGCGCACCGAGGGTTCCGTACAAACACTTTCCATCCCTAAGTGGTTAAGTTAAGTTTGCACCTGGTATGTATAGCGCCCCATATAAATTAGGTGCAGTTAGGTATTAAAAAAAACTACTTACTTACTTACTTTTCATTTTCTTATTTTAGAAGTTAGAGGGGGGGGGGGGGACCAACTTTTTTCCACTTTGGAAGCGTCTGTCACGCAAACTATTCGGTTTAGAAAAAAAATATTTTTGAAACCTCGATATCATTTTTGAAGACCTATCCATAGATACCCCACACGTATGTGTTTGATAAAAAAAATAATTGAGTTTCAGTTCTAAGTATGGGGAGATATTTATTATTATTTTTTATTTTTGCATCAAAATCTTAATGCGGTTCACAGAATACATCTACCTACCAAGTTTCAACAGTATAGCTCTTATAGTTTCGGAAAAAAATGGCTGTGACATACGGACGGACAGACGGACAGACAGACGGACAGACAGACATGACGAATCTATAAGGGTTCCGTTTTTTGCCATTTGGCTACGGAACCCTAAAAATGGTGTCTATTTCACGTCCTTTTTTGCAGATAGTTTTAATCATTGTTCTGTGTAGGCTCTATTGAATGTCTATGTAAATGACATTCATAGCTACAACTCACCTGTGTTCGACGTATAGTACTGCCGACAATCGTGCGGCGCAGAATGAGCCAGCGGCAGTTGTGCTAGCCTCAGCAGCCAGAGTCGCGGCATGTCGCTGCCACGCATACGGACGGATAATTTGGTCGCTGCACCAGTAGGCAAGTCGTCGAGGTCTCGTCGCTCGCTGGCGGTGGGTAGCGTGTAGTATACTGGAAAGAAATAAATAATCAGCCACAGAGGAAAATTCAATAGGCATCCCTATTATACTATATACTACATATGACTGATGTTTTATTTTACAGTTGGTTATATGAAATTATTATGTGGTGTTGGAGACGAATGCTGGGAATATCATGGACAGAATTTCGGACCAATGCCTCCATTCGTGAAGAACTCCGCATCAAGCAGCATCTGTCCGCTTTGGTCCAGTCACGTATTCTCAAATTTTTCGGCCACGTTTCAAGGCGAAACAATGACTCCATAGAGCGTCTCGTTGTCCAGGGAAAAGTGGAGGGGACCAGATCACGTGGAAGATCACCCATGCGATGGACCGACCAGATCAAATCGGCTGTGGGCGGACCTTTGCATGAGTGCACCAGAATGTCTGTGAATCGCGAGAAATGGCGTAAAATCATACAGCGAACAATATCTGCCTCTAATAGTACTACCGAGTTGATCACGACCGCTCTGTAAAGAGTGAAACGACTAAGAAGAAGAAGAAGATATGAAATAGCTCTACAGGGTGTATATATGATCGTTTTCAGCACTAAGTAGGAATGTTGAACTTTAACGGTAATTTCCAACTGTCAAAGTAGTCTAAGTAAGTAGTTAGTCTCATGCAGACATTTGATCCTAATAAAAAATACGATCGATTGACATCCAAAAATTGCAAAAGCGCTGTATAAAAACCTCAGTAGCAAAACATCTCTAGTGTGTATTCCGTGAATGAAGGCAAATTTTCATCTTAACCACATATTTTTTTCGTAACATTTACTGTAGGGTTAGATATTGTCAATTAACTTACTTTTTTCAATAAAGCGTCAATCAATGTATTAGCTATTTATCTAAGATAACCACGTAACAGCATTATTTATTCAACTATGTGCAATGCCTAGGATGCACTCAAGTAAATAGTTTAGCAAGAAAAAAGAAACACTTCTAAGAGCGCTCCTTACTTTTTTAATTCCGTAAAGTGAAATTCCAAATTCACAGCAACTCTCTCAGTCTCGCCTTATTACAGATTGGTAGCTTGATAATTAACTAAACAATCTAGATGGTAGATTGTAGACTAGACTTTGCTCAGAGCTAGAATATTCAATGCGGCAACGAAACGTGCATTTCAGAGGGAATCAAATTTTGATATAGCCATGTTACACGGGTCTGGGGGATTCGAGTGTAGTTTGAGATATATTCAAATAAGCTATATAATACACTGAGATTTGTTAACAGTAGCCCGAATGTTAGCTGCTAGTTACAAAAATCGGAGGACTGACGATCTGAGGGCTACTACTTAGTAAGCAAAATAGGTAACTACTAAGCACAATTTGGCTATTTCTCTAGTAGTTAAAACTAGTTGAGCTATTTTTTTTAGTATAGTAATGTAATAAAAAAATAATGTACTTTATTCTATAGGCCACAAGGGCACGTTTAACATGTCTGAGTCTTCCAACATTTCATCACTGTAATGTTGAGAAGAAACGCCGAGAGAAACTCAAAATGAACTGACTCAATTATATCGTCTTTAACTGTCAATAAAACGAGATATTTGCGATTCGAGCTGAGATTTTCCGTTACTACCCGGTCATGTTGTACAGCCGCCATCAGATACATCGCAGCATATACGGCGTTCATAAATATCTGAACATATAGGTACAGTCGAGTTCATTTACATCTACACACTTACGAGGACAAAAATATCTGAACACGACTTTATGCTCCTGACAATAGGGTCTGTTCAGATATTTTTGTTCTCGTAAGCGTGTAGATGTAAATGAACTCGACTGTACTGTAACGCCCAGTCAATAAGAGTCGTGTTCAGATATTTATGAACGCCTTATATGCTGCGATACATCTGATGGCGACTGTAAGTGTAGGTTTGCGCGCCTGATATTTATGGCGTTGCATATAAATGAGGCGCAAACTTAACGCGACCAGGTTAGCAAAAAGGCGTAAAACATGAGGTATATCGCTTCTTCCGTATCTTTCCGAGATGGAAATGGAATTAGGGCTCAGGTGTTTCGAGTCTATTTAGGGTACCAGTACTAATTTTAATTGAAATATCTATTGTTTGAGTTATATTTTCAATTGAATTCAAAAATGAGAGTCTCATGCAAAATGCGTATTTTTAGTTGCTCTGTATTGTTTGATACCGAATAACATCTCTTTTCATCAAACTCAGTTTTTGGAAAAAAAAGCGGTATACTCCGTTATCGTTCATCGTCATTATAGCGACGAAGGTGGTATGTAATGTAATGATATTGAATTATGAAATTATCCTACTAAACCAACTTCTTCAAGCATTGAGCAACGAAATATTTTGAAATCAATCACAACATTTACGTCTTTGGAATAACAAAAAGCTTTTACTTACTGTGTTGTCCGTGGTTCTGTCCACAGACCCTGAATTCGTTGTCTCCCTCGCCCAGGATCATGACGTCCTCGTCGCACTCCCCTGTCAGCCTGTTGGGCTGACCCTGTACATAAAATAGCCCTATTATATCCCTGGCTTTGATGAGGAGTACCTTTCAATTTGGTAGGTATAAAAAAAAAACATTGTTTTTTAGGGTTCCGTACCCAAAGGGTAAAAATGGGACCCTATTACTGAGACTTCGATGTCCGTCCGTCCGTCCGTCCGTCCGTCCGTCCATCTGTCACCAGGCTGTGCCCAAGGCCATTGGAAGCCGATGAATACAGAAGTGTAGGACGTTCATTATGAGATCTTCAAGGCCGAAGTAAAGCGATATTCAGCAGTCGACACACAAGTGACACAAACGTAGGCACACTTTATGGGAAGTATAGTCACTGCCAACAGTCTATCTATCAGTCACAGACGTCTGCTAAAATAGGCTTCCCCCATAGTTCGCCACAAGGTGCAATCCTGTGCAGACTGCGACCATAACGAGGTCATCTGTC